>LR215994.1:1224576-2424576 GCA_000469805.3 Hymenolepis microstoma
GGAGTCAGCAACACCGGGTATTCCCAGCCGGTCACCCATGCAAGTACTAACCCGGCCCGACGTAGTTTAACTTCGGTGATCGGACGAGAACCGGTGCTTTCTACGTGGTATGGTCGCTGACAACCTAACACCACACTGCCAATCACTCCACCACCACCATCACCACCATCACCACCATCAACACCATCAACACCAGAGGTGTCACATCTTGGCAGCGTTGTGAGGAGTTGTGAGGAGTTGTAAGGAGTTTTGGAGGAGTTGTGGAGACATGGCGCACGCGCAGTGTGATGCCCAATAGAGAGAAGGATGTGTGGGTGAGTGAGTGAGTGAGTGAATGAGTGCCGAGTTGGGGCGTGAATTGATGCGAATGGGGTTGAGGGGGGGGTAGGTTGGTAGTGGTGGATGTAGATATGGATGAAGGGGGAGAGGGGGGAGAGTGGGGTTGAGGGATTGAGGGATTGAGGGATTGAGGGATTGAGGGAGGGAAGAGAAGAGATGAAAAGGAGTCAGCAACACCGGGTATTCCCAGCCGGTCACCCATGCAAGTACTAACCCGGCCCGACGTAGTTTAACTTCGGTGATCGGACGAGAACCGGTGCTTTCTACGTGGTATGGTCGCTGACAACCTAACACCACACTGCCAATCACTCCACCACCACCATCACCACCATCACCACCATCAACACCATCAACACCAGAGGTGTCACATCTTGGCAGCGTTGTGAGGAGTTGTGAGGAGTTGTAAGGAGTTTTGGAGGAAGTTGTGGAGACATGGCGCACGCGCAGTGTGATGCCCAATAGAGAGAAGGATGTGTGGGTTGAGGGATTGAGGGAGTGAATGAGTGCCGAGTTGGGGCGTGGATTGATGCGAATGGGGTTGAGGGGGGGGTAGGTTGGTAGTGGTGGATGTAGATATGGATGAAGGGGGAGAGGAGGGAGAGTGGGGTTGAGGGATTGAGGGATTGAGGGATTGAGGGATTGAGGGAAGAGAAGAGATGAAAAGGAGTCAGCAACACTGGGTATTCCAAGCCGGTCACCCATGCAAGTACTAACCCCGCCCCAAGGTAGTTTAACTTCGGTGATCGGACGAGAACCGGTGCTTTCTACGTGGTATGGTCGCTGACAACCTAACACCACACTGCCAATCACTCCACCACCACCATCACCACCATCACCACCATCAACACCACCATCAACACCAGAGGTGTCACATCTTGGCAAGCGTTGTGAGGAGTTGTGAGGAGTTGTAGGAGTTTTGGGGGAAGTTGTGGAGACATGGCGCACGCGCAGTGTGATGCCCAATAGAGAGAAGGATGTGTGGTGTGAGTGAGTGAGTGAGTGAGTGAATGAGTGCCGAGTTGGGGCGTGAATTGATGCGAATGGGATTGAGGGAGGGTGGTAGGTTGGTAGTGGTGGATGTAGATATGGATGAAGGGGGAGAGGAGGGAGAGTGGGGTTGAGGGATTGAGGGATTGAGGGATTGAGGGATTGAGGAGGGAAGAGAAGAGATGAAAAGGAGTCAGCAACACCGGGTATTCCCAGCCGGTCACCCATGCAAGTACTAACCCGGCCCGACGTAGTTTAACTTCGGTGATCGGACGAGAACCGGTGCTTTCTACGTGGTATGGTCGCTGACAACCTAACACCACACTGCCAATCACTCCACCACCACCATCACCACCATCACCACCATCACCACCATCAACACCATCAACACCAGAGGTGTCACATCTTGGCAAGCGTTGTGAGGAGTTGTGAGGAGTTGTGAGGAGTTGTAAGGAGTTTTGGAGGAAGTTGTGGAGACATGGCGCACGCGCAGTGTGATGCCCAATAGAGAGAAGGATGTGTGGGTGAGTGAGTGAGTGAGTGAATGAGTGAATGAGTGCCGAGTTGGGGCGTGAATTGATGCGAATGGGATTGAGGGAGGGTGGTAGGTTGGTAGTGGTGGATGTAGATATGGATGAAGGGGGGGAGGAGGGAGAGGGGGGTTGAGGGATTGAGGGATTGAGGGATTGAGGGAGATTGAGGGAGGGAAGAGAAGAGATGAAAAGGAGTCAGCAACACCGGGTATTCCCAGCCGGTCACCCATGCAAGTACTAACCCGGCCCGACGTAGTTTAACTTCGGTGATCGGACGAGAACCGGTGCTTTCTACGTGGTATGGTCGCTGACAACCTAACACCACACTGCCAATCACTCCACCACCATCACCACCATCACCACCATCAACACCAGAGGTGTCACATCTTGGCAAGCGTTGTGAGGAGTTGTGAGGAGTTGTGAGGAGTTGTAAGGAGTTTTGGGGAAGTTGTGGAGACATGGCGCACGCGCAGTGTGATGCCCAATAGAGAGAAGGATGTGTGGGTGAGTGAGTGAGTGAGTGAGTGAGTGAGTGAATGAGTGCCGAGTTGGGGCGTGAATTGATGCGAATGGGATTGAGGGAGGGTGGTAGGTTGGTAGTGGTGGATGTAGATATGGATGAAGGGGGAGAGGAGGGAGAGTGGGGTTGAGGGATTGAGGGATTGAGGGAGGGAAGAGAAGAGATGAAAAGGAGTCAGCAACACCGGGTATTCCCAGCCGGTCACCCATGCAAGTACTAACCCGGCCCGACGTAGTTTAACTTCGGTGATCGGACGAGAACCGGTGCTTTCTACGTGGTATGGTCGCTGACAACCTAACACCACACTGCCAATCACTCCACCCACCACATCACCACCATCACCACCATCACCACCATCAACACCATCAACACCAGAGGTGTCACATCTTGGCAAGCGTTGTGAGGAGTTGTGAGGAGTTGTAAGGAGTTTTGGGGAAGTTGTGGAGACATGGCGCACGCGCAGTGTGATGCCCAATAGAGAGAAGGATGTGTGGTGAGTGAGTGAGTGAGTGAGTGAATGAGTGCCGAGTTGGGGCGTGAATTGATGCGAATGGGATTGAGGGAGGGTGGTAGGTTGGTAGTGGTGGATGTAGATATGGATGAAGGGGAGAGGAGGGAGAGTGGGGTTGAGGGATTGAGGGATTGAGGGATTGAGGGATTGAGGGAGGGAAGAGAAGAGATGAAAAGGAGTCAGCAACACCGGGTATTCCCAGCCGGTCACCCATGCAAGTACTAACCCGGCCCGACGTAGTTTAACTTCGGTGATCGGACGAGAACCGGTGCTTTCTACGTGGTATGGTCGCTGACAACCTAACACCACACTGCCAATCACTCCACCACCACCATCACCACATCACCACCATCACCACCATCAACACCAGAGGTGTCACATCTTGGCAAGCGTTGTGAGGAGTTGTGAGGAGTGTGAGGAGTTGTAAGGAGTTTTGGAGGAAGTTGTGGAGACATGGCGCACGCGCAGTGTGATGCCCAATAGAGAGAAGGATGTGTGGGTGAGTGAGTGAGTGAGTGAGTGAGTGAGTGAATGAGTGCCGAGTTGGGGCGTGAATTGATGCGAATGGGATTGAGGGAGGGTGGTAGGTTGGTAGTGGTGGATGTAGATATGGATGAAGGGGAGAGGAGGGAGAGTGGGGTTGAGGGATTGAGGGATTGAGGGATTGAGGGAGGGAAGAGAAGAGATGAAAAGGAGTCAGCAACACCGGGTATTCCCAGCCGGTCACCCATGCAAGTACTAACCCGGCCCGACGTAGTTTAACTTCGGTGATCGGACGAGAACCGGTGCTTTCTACGTGGTATGGTCGCTGACAACCTAACACCACACTGCCAATCACTCCACCACCATCACCATCACCACCATCACCACCATCAACCACCAGAGGTGTCACATCTTGGCAAGCGTTGTGAGGAGTTGTGAGGAGTTGTAAGGAGTTTTGGAGGAAGTTGTGGAGACATGGCGCACGCGCAGTGTGATGCCCAATAGAGAGAAGGATGTGTGGGTGAGTGAGGTGAGTGAGTGAGTGAGTGAGTGAGTGAATGAGTGCCGAGTTGGGGCGTGAATTGATGCGAATGGGATTGAGGGAGGGTGGTAGGTTGGTAGTGGTGGATGTAGATATGGATGAAGGGGGAGAGGAGGGAGAGTGAGGGATTGAGGGATTGAGGGATTGAGGGAGGGAAGAGAAGAGATGAAAAGGAGTCAGCAACACCGGGTATTCCCAGCCGGTCACCCATGCAAGTACTAACCCGGCCCGACGTAGTTTAACTTCGGTGATCGGACGAGAACCGGTGCTTTCTACGTGGTATGGTCGCTGACAACCTAACACCACACTGCCAATCACTCCACCACCACCATCACCACCATCACCACCATCACCACCATCAACACCATCAACACCAGAGGTGTCACATCTTGGCAAGCGTTGTGAGGAGTTGTGAGGAGTTGTAAGGAGTTTTGGGGAAGTTGTGGAGACATGGCGCACGCGCAGTGTGATGCCCAATAGAGAGAAGGATGTGTGGGTGAGTGAGTGAGTGAGTGAGTGAATGAGTGCCGAGTTGGGGCGTGAATTGATGCGAATGGGATTGAGGGAGGGTGGTAGGTTGGTAGTGGTGGATGTAGATATGGATGAAGGGGGAGAGGAGGGAGAGTGGGGTTGAGGGATTGAGGGATTGAGGGATTGAGGGATTGAGGGAGGGAAGAGAAGAGATGAAAAGGAGTCAGCAACACCGGGTATTCCCAGCCGGTCACCCATGCAAGTACTAACCCGGCCCGACGTAGTTTAACTTCGGTGATCGGACGAGAACCGGTGCTTTCTACGTGGTATGGTCGCTGACAACCTAACACCACACTGCCAATCACTCCACCACCATCACCACCATCACCACCATCACCACCATCACCACAACACCAGAGGTGTCACATCTTGGCAAGCGTTGTGAGGAGTTGTGAGGAGTTGTGAGGAGTTGTAAGGAGTTTTGGAGGAAGTTGTGGAGACATGGCGCACGCGCAGTGTGATGCCCAATAGAGAGAAGGATGTGTGGGTGAGTGAGTGAGTGAGTGAGTGAATGAGTGCCGAGTTGGGGCGTGAATTGATGCGAATGGGATTGAGGGAGGGTGGTAGGTTGGTAGTGGTGGATGTAGATATGGATGAAGGGGGAGAGGAGGGAGAGTGGGGTTGAGGGATTGAGGGATTGAGGGATTGAGGGATTGAGGGAGGGAAGAGAAGAGATGAAAAGGAGTCAGCAACACCGGGTATTCCCAGCCGGTCACCCATGCAAGTACTAACCCGGCCCGACGTAGTTTAACTTCGGTGATCGGACGAGAACCGGTGCTTTCTACGTGGTATGGTCGCTGACAACCTAACACCACACTGCCAATCACTCCACCACCATCATCACCACCACCACCACCACCACCATCAACACCAGAGGTGTCACATCTTGGCAAGCGTTGTGAGGAGTTGTGAGGAGTTGTAAGGAGTTTTGGGGAAGTTGTGGAGACATGGCGCACGCGCAGTGTGATGCCCAATAGAGAGAAGGATGTGTGGGTGAGTGAGTGAGTGAGTGAGTGAGTGAGTGAATGAGTGCCGAGTTGGGGCGTGAATTGATGCGAATGGGATTGAGGGAGGGTGGTAGGTTGGTAGTGGTGGATGTAGATATGGATGAAGGGGGAGAGGAGGGAGAGTGGGGTTGAGGGATTGAGGGATTGAGGGATTGAGGGATTGAGGGAGGGAAGAGAAGAGATGAAAAGGAGTCAGCAACACCGGGTATTCCCAGCCGGTCACCCATGCAAGTACTAACCCGGCCCGACGTAGTTTAACTTCGGTGATCGGACGAGAACCGGTGCTTTCTACGTGGTATGGTCGCTGACAACCTAACACCACACTGCCAATCACTCCACCACCACCATCACCACCATCACCACCATCACCACCATCAACACCATCAACACCAGAGGTGTCACATCTTGGCAAGCGTTGTGAGGAGTTGTGAGGAGTTGTAAGGAGTTTTGGAGGAAGTTGTGGAGACATGGCGCACGCGCAGTGTGATGCCCAATAGAGAGAAGGATGGGATGTGTGGGTGAGTGAGTGAGTGAGTGAGTGAATGAGTGCCGAGTTGGGGCGTGAATTGATGCGAATGGGATTGAGGGAGGGTGGTAGGTTGGTAGTGGTGGTGGATGTAGATATGGATGAAGGGGGAGAGGAGGGAGAGTGGGGTTGAGGGATTGAGGGATTGAGGGATTGAGGGATTGAGGGAGGGAAGAGAAGAGATGAAAAGGAGTCAGCAACACCGGGTATTCCCAGCCGGTCACCCATGCAAGTACTAACCCGGCCCGACGTAGTTTAACTTCGGTGATCGGACGAGAACCGGTGCTTTCTACGTGGTATGGTCGCTGACAACCTAACACCACACTGCCAATCACTCCACCACCACCATCACCACCATCACCACCATCACCACCATCAACACCAGAGGTGTCACATCTTGGCAAGCGTTGTGAGGAGTTGTGAGGAGTTGTGAGGAGTTGTGAGGAGTTGTGGAGACATGGCGCACGCGCAGTGTGATGCCCAATAGAGAGAAGGATGTGTGGGTGAGTGAGTGAGTGAGTGAGTGAGTGAGTGAGTGAGTGCCGAGTTGGGGCGTGAATTGATGCGAATGGGATTGAGGGAGGGTGGTAGGTTGGTAGTGGTGGATGTAGATATGGATGAAGGGGGAGGGGGGAGAGGAGGGAGAGTGGGGTTGAGGGATTGAGGGATTGAGGGAGGGAAGAGAAGAGATGAAAAGGAGTCAGCAACACCGGGTATTCCCAGCCGGTCACCCATGCAAGTACTAACCCGGCCCGACGTAGTTTAACTTCGGTGATCGGACGAGAACCGGTGCTTTCTACGTGGTATGGTCGCTGACAACCTAACACCACACTGCCAATCACTCCACCACCACCATCACCACCATCACCACCATCACCCCCATCAACACCAGAGGTGTCACATCTTGGCAAGCGTTGTGAGGAGTTGTGAGGAGTTGTAAGGAGTTTTGGGGAAGTTGTGGAGACATGGCGCACGCGCAGTGTGATGCCCAATAGAGAGAAGGATGTGTGGGTGAGTGAGTGAGTGAGTGAGTGAGTGAATGAGTGCCGAGTTGGGGCGTGAATTGATGCGAATGGGATTGAGGGAGGGTGGTAGGTTGGTAGTGGTGGATGTAGATATGGATGAAGGGGGAGAGGAGGGAGAGTGGGGTTGAGGGATTGAGGGATTGAGGGATTGAGGGATTGAGGGAGGGAAGAGAAGAGATGAAAAGGAGTCAGCAACACCGGGTATTCCCAGCCGGTCACCCATGCAAGTACTAACCCGGCCCGACGTAGTTTAACTTCGGTGATCGGACGAGAACCGGTGCTTTCTACGTGGTATGGTCGCTGACAACCTAACACCACACTGCCATCACCACCATCCCATCACCACCATCACCACCATCACCACCATCAACACCAGAGGTGTCACATCTTGGCAAGCGTTGTGAGGAGTTGTGAGGAGTTGTGAGGAGTTGTAAGGAGTTTTGGAGGAAGTTGTGGAGACATGGCGCACGCGCAGTGTGATGCCCAATAGAGAGAAGGATGTGTGGGTGAGTGAGTGAGTGAGAGTGAGTGAGTGAATGAGTGCCGAGTTGGGGCGTGAATTGATGCGAATGGGATTGAGGGAGGGTGGTAGGTTGGTAGTGGTGGATGTAGATATGGATGAAGGGGGAGAGGAGGGAGAGTGGGGTTGAGGGATTGAGGGATTGAGGGATTGAGGGATTGAGGGAGGGAAGAGAAGAGATGAAAAGGAGTCAGCAACACCGGGTATTCCCAGCCGGTCACCCATGCAAGTACTAACCCGGCCCGACGTAGTTTAACTTCGGTGATCGGACGAGAACCGGTGCTTTCTACGTGGTATGGTCGCTGACAACCTAACACCACACTGCCAATCACTCCACCACCACCATCACCACCATTACCACCATCACCACCATCAACACCAGAGGTGTCACATCTTGGCAAGCGTTGTGAGGAGTTGTGAGGAGTTGTGAGGAGTTGTGAGGAGTTGTAAGGAGTTTTGGAGGAAGTTGTGGAGACATGGCGCACGCGCAGTGTGATGCCCAATAGAGAGAAGGATGTGGGTGAGTGAGTGAGTGAGTGAGTGAGTGAATGAGTGCCGAGTTGGGGCGTGAATTGATGCGAATGGGATTGAGGGAGGGTGGTAGGTTGGTAGTGGTGGATGTAGATATGGATGAAGGGGGGAGAGGAGAGTGGGATTGAGGGATTGAGGGATTGAGGGATTGAGGGAGGGAAGAGAAGAGATGAAAAGGAGTCAGCAACACCGGGTATTCCCAGCCGGTCACCCATGCAAGTACTAACCCGGCCCGACGTAGTTTAACTTCGGTGATCGGACGAGAACCGGTGCTTTCTACGTGGTATGGTCGCTGACAACCTAACACCACACTGCCAATCACTCCACCACCACCATCACCACCATTACCACCATCACCACCATCAACACCAGAGGTGTCACATCTTGGCAAGCGTTGTGAGGAGTTGTGAGGAGTTTTGGGGGAAGTTGTGGAGACATGGCGCACGCGCAGTGTGATGCCCAATAGAGAGAAGGATGTGTGGGTGAGTGAGTGAGTGAGTGAGTGAGTGAGTGAATGAGTGCCGAGTTGGGGCGTGAATTGATGCGAATGGGATTGAGGGAGGGTGGTAGGTTGGTAGTGGTGGATGTAGATATGGATGAAGGGGGAGAGGAGGGAGAGTGGGGTTGAGGGATTGAGGGAGATTGAGGGATTGAGGGAGGGAAGAGAAGAGATGAAAAGGAGTCAGCAACACCGGGTATTCCCAGCCGGTCACCCATGCAAGTACTAACCCGGCCCGACGTAGTTTAACTTCGGTGATCGGACGAGAACCGGTGCTTTCTACGTGGTATGGTCGCTGACAACCTAACACCACACTGCCAATCACTCCACCACCACCATCACCACCATCACCACCATCAACACCATCAACACCAGAGGTGTCACATCTTGGCAAGCGTTGTGAGGAGTTGTGAGGAGTTGTTGTAAGGAGTTTTGGGGAAGTTGTGGAGACATGGCGCACGCGCAGTGTGATGCCCAATAGAGAGAAGGATGTGTGGGTGAGTGAGTGAGTGAGTGTGAGTGAGTGAATGAGTGCCGAGTTGGGGCGTGAATTGATGCGAATGGGATTGAGGGAGGGTGGTAGGTTGGTAGTGGTGGATGTAGATATGGATGAAGGGGGAGAGGAGGGAGAGTGGGGTTGAGGGATTGAGGGATTGAGGGATTGAGGGATTGAGGGAGGGAAGAGAAGAGATGAAAAGGAGTCAGCAACACCGGGTATTCCCAGCCGGTCACCCATGCAAGTACTAACCCGGCCCGACGTAGTTTAACTTCGGTGATCGGACGAGAACCGGTGCTTTCTACGTGGTATGGTCGCTGACAACCTAACACCACACTGCCAATCACTCCACCACCATCACCACCATCACCACCATCAACACCAGAGGTGTCACATCTTGGCAAGCGTTGTGAGGAGTTGTGAGGAGTTGTGAGGAGTTGTAAGGAGTTTTGGGGAAGTTGTGGAGACATGGCGCACGCGCAGTGTGATGCCCAATAGAGAGAAGGATGTGGGGTGAGTGAGTGAGTGAGTGAGTGAATGAGTGCCGAGTTGGGGCGTGAATTGATGCGAATGGGATTGAGGGAGGGTGGTAGGTTGGTAGTGGTGGATGTAGATATGGATGAAGGGGGAGAGGAGGGAGAGTGGGGTTGAGGGATTGAGGGATTGGGGATTGAGGGATTGAGGGAGGGAAGAGAAGAGATGAAAAGGAGTCAGCAACACCGGGTATTCCCAGCCGGTCACCCATGCAAGTACTAACCCGGCCCGACGTAGTTTAACTTCGGTGATCGGACGAGAACCGGTGCTTTCTACGTGGTATGGTCGCTGACAACCTAACACCACACTGCCAATCACTCCACCACCACCATCACCACCATCACCACCATCACACCATCAACACCAGAGGTGTCACATCTTGGCAAGCGTTGTGAGGAGTTGTGAGGAGTTGTGAGGAGTTGTAAGGAGTTTTGGAGGAAGTTGTGGAGACATGGCGCACGCGCAGTGTGATGCCCAATAGAGAGAAGGATGTGTGGGTGAGTGAGTGAGTGAGTGAGTGAGTGAATGAGTGCCGAGTTGGGGCGTGAATTGATGCGAATGGGATTGAGGGAGGGTGGTAGGTTGGTAGTGGTGGATGTAGATATGGATGAAGGGGGAGAGGAGGGAGAGTGGGGTTGAGGGATTGAGGGATTGAGGGATTGAGGGATTGAGGGAGGGAAGAGAAGAGATGAAAAGGAGTCAGCAACACCGGGTATTCCCAGCCGGTCACCCATGCAAGTACTAACCCGGCCCGACGTAGTTTAACTTCGGTGATCGGACGAGAACCGGTGCTTTCTACGTGGTATGGTCGCTGACAACCTAACACCACACTGCCAATCACTCCACCCACCACCATCACCACCATCACCACCATCAACACCAGAGGTGTCACATCTTGGCAAGCGTTGTGAGGAGTTGTGAGGAGTTGTGAGGAGTTTTGGGGGAAGTTGTGGAGACATGGCGCACGCGCAGTGTGATGCCCAATAGAGAGAAGGATGTGTGGGTGAGTGAGTGAGTGAGTGAGTGAGTGAATGAGTGCCGAGTTGGGGCGTGAATTGATGCGAATGGGATTGAGGGAGGGTGGTAGGTTGGTAGTGGTGGATGTAGATATGGATGAAGGGGGAGAGGAGGGAGAGTGGGGTTGAGGGATTGAGGGATTGAGGGATTGAGGGAGGGAAGAGAAGAGATGAAAAGGAGTCAGCAACACCGGGTATTCCCAGCCGGTCACCCATGCAAGTACTAACCCGGCCCGACGTAGTTTAACTTCGGTGATCGGACGAGAACCGGTGCTTTCTACGTGGTATGGTCGCTGACAACCTAACACCACACTGCCAATCACTCCACCACCACCATCACCACCATCACCACCATCACCACCATCAACACCAGAGGTGTCACATCTTGGCAAGCGTTGTGAGGAGTTGTGAGGAGTTGTAAGGAGTTTTGGAGGAAGTTGTGGAGACATGGCGCACGCGCAGTGTGATGCCCAATAGAGAGAAGGATGTGTGGGTGAGTGAGTGTGAGTGAGTGAGTGAGTGAATGAGTGCCGAGTTGGGGCGTGAATTGATGCGAATGGGATTGAGGGAGGGTGGTAGGTTGGTAGTGGTGGATGTAGATATGGATGAAGGGGGAGAGGAGGGAGAGTGGGGTTGAGGGATTGAGGGATTGAGGGATTGAGGGATTGAGGGAGGGAAGAGAAGAGATGAAAAGGAGTCAGCAACACCGGGTATTCCCAGCCGGTCACCCATGCAAGTACTAACCCGGCCCGACGTAGTTTAACTTCGGTGATCGGACGAGAACCGGTGCTTTCTACGTGGTATGGTCGCTGACAACCTAACACCACACTGCCAATCACTCCACCACCACCATCACCACCATCACCACCATCAACACCAGAGGTGTCACATCTTGGCAAGCGTTGTGAGGAGTTGTGAGGAGTTTTGGGGAAGTTGTGGAGACATGGCGCACGCGCAGTGTGATGCCCAATAGAGAGAAGGATGTGTGGTGAGTGAGTGAGTGAGTGAGTGAGTGAGTGAATGAGTGCCGAGTTGGGGCGTGAATTGATGCGAATGGGATTGAGGGAGGGTGGTAGGTTGGTAGTGGTGGATGTAGATATGGATGAAGGGGGAGAGGAGGGAGAGTGGGGTTGAGGGATTGAGGGATTGAGGGAGGGAGAGAGAAGAGATGAAAAGGAGTCAGCAACACCGGGTATTCCCAGCCGGTCACCCATGCAAGTACTAACCCGGCCCGACGTAGTTTAACTTCGGTGATCGGACGAGAACCGGTGCTTTCTACGTGGTATGGTCGCTGACAACCTAACACCACACTGCCAATCACTCCACCACCACCATCACCACCATCACCACCATCACCACCATCACAACACCAGAGGTGTCACATCTTGGCAAGCGTTGTGAGGAGTTGTGAGGAGTTGTAAGGAGTTTTGGAGGAAGTTGTGGAGACATGGCGCACGCGCAGTGTGATGCCCAATAGAGAGAAGGATGTGTGGGTGAGTGAGTGAGTGAGTGAGTGAGTGAGTGAATGAGTGCCGAGTTGGGGCGTGAATTGATGCGAATGGGATTGAGGGAGGGTGGTAGGTTGGTAGTGGTGGATGTAGATATGGATGAAGGGGGAGAGGAGGGAGAGTGGGGTTGAGGGATTGAGGGATTGAGGGAGGGAGGGAAGAGAAGAGATGAAAAGGAGTCAGCAACACCGGGTATTCCCAGCCGGTCACCCATGCAAGTACTAACCCGGCCCGACGTAGTTTAACTTCGGTGATCGGACGAGAACCGGTGCTTTCTACGTGGTATGGTCGCTGACAACCTAACACCACACTGCCAATCACTCCACCACCACCATCACCACCATCACCACCATCAACACCATCAACACCAGAGGTGTCACATCTTGGCAAGCGTTGTGAGGAGTTGTGAGGAGTGTGAGGAGTTGTAAGGAGTTTTGGGGAAGTTGTGGAGACATGGCGCACGCGCAGTGTGATGCCCAATAGAGAGAAGGATGTGTGGGGGTGAGTGTGAGTGAGTGAGTGAGTGAATGAGTGCCGAGTTGGGGCGTGAATTGATGCGAATGGGATTGAGGGAGGGTGGTAGGTTGGTAGTGGTGGATGTAGATATGGATGAAGGGGGAGAGGAGGGAGAGTGGGGTTGAGGGATTGAGGGATTGAGGGATTGAGGGATTGAGGGGGAAGAGAAGAGATGAAAAGGAGTCAGCAACACCGGGTATTCCCAGCCGGTCACCCATGCAAGTACTAACCCGGCCCGACGTAGTTTAACTTCGGTGATCGGACGAGAACCGGTGCTTTCTACGTGGTATGGTCGCTGACAACCTAACACCACACTGCCAATCACTCCACCACCACCATCACCACCATCACCACCATCAACACCAGAGGTGTCACATCTTGGCAAGCGTTGTGAGGAGTTGTGAGGAGTTGTAAGGAGTTTTGGAGGAAGTTGTGGAGACATGGCGCACGCGCAGTGTGATGCCCAATAGAGAGAAGGATGTGTGGGTGAGTGAGTGAGTGAGTGAGTGAGTGCCGAGTTGGGGCGTGAATTGATGCGAATGGGATTGAGGGAGGGTGGTAGGTTGGTAGTGGTGGATGTAGATATGGATGAAGGGGGAGAGGAGGGAGGGGGGGTTGAGGGATTGAGGGATTGAGGGAGGGAAGAGAAGAGATGAAAAGGAGTCAGCAACACCGGGTATTCCCAGCCGGTCACCCATGCAAGTACTAACCCGGCCCGACGTAGTTTAACTTCGGTGATCGGACGAGAACCGGTGCTTTCTACGTGGTATGGTCGCTGACAACCTAACACCACACTGCCAATCACTCCACCACCACCATCACCACCATCACCATCACCACCATCAACACCAGAGGTGTCACATCTTGGCAAGCGTTGTGAGGAGTTGTGAGGAGGTGAGGAGTTGTAAGGAGTTTTGGAGGAAGTTGTGGAGACATGGCGCACGCGCAGTGTGATGCCCAATAGAGAGAAGGATGTGTGGGTGAGTGAGTGAGTGAGTGAGTGAGTGAATGAGTGCCGAGTTGGGGCGTGAATTGATGCGAATGGGATTGAGGGAGGGTGGTAGGTTGGTAGTGGTGGATGTAGATATGGATGAAGGGGGAGAGGAGGGAGAGTGGGGTTGAGGGGATTGAGGGATTGAGGGATTGAGGGAGGGAAGAGAAGAGATGAAAAGGAGTCAGCAACACCGGGTATTCCCAGCCGGTCACCCATGCAAGTACTAACCCGGCCCGACGTAGTTTAACTTCGGTGATCGGACGAGAACCGGTGCTTTCTACGTGGTATGGTCGCTGACAACCTAACACCACACTGCCAATCACTCCACCACCACCATCACCACCATCACCACCATCACCACCATCAACACCAGAGGTGTCACATCTTGGCAAGCGTTGTGAGGAGTTGTGAGGAGTTGTGAGGAGTTTTGGGGGAAGTTGTGGAGACATGGCGCACGCGCAGTGTGATGCCCAATAGAGAGAAGGATGTGTGGGTGAGTGAGTGAGTGAGTGAGTGAGTGAATGAGTGCCGAGTTGGGGCGTGAATTGATGCGAATGGGATTGAGGGAGGGTGGTAGGTTGGTAGTGGTGGATGTAGATATGGATGAAGGGGGAGAGGAGGGGAGAGTGGGGTTGAGGGATTGAGGGATTGAGGGAGGGAAGAGAAGAGATGAAAAGGAGTCAGCAACACCGGGTATTCCCAGCCGGTCACCCATGCAAGTACTAACCCGGCCCGACGTAGTTTAACTTCGGTGATCGGACGAGAACCGGTGCTTTCTACGTGGTATGGTCGCTGACAACCTAACACCACACTGCCAATCACTCCACCACCACCATCACCACCATCACCACCATCACCACCATCAACACCATCAACACCAGAGGTGTCACATCTTGGCAAGCGTTGTGAGGAGTTGTGAGGAGTTGTAAGGAGTTTTGGGGGAAGTTGTGGAGACATGGCGCACGCGCAGTGTGATGCCCAATAGAGAGAAGGATGTGTGGGTGAGTGGTGAGTGAGTGAGTGAGTGAATGAGTGCCGAGTTGGGGCGTGAATTGATGCGAATGGGATTGAGGGAGGGTGGTAGGTTGGTAGTGGTGGATGTAGATATGGATGAAGGGGGAGAGGAGGGAGAGTGGGGTTGAGGGATTGAGGGATTGAGGGATTGAGGGATTGAGGGAGGGAAGAGAAGAGATGAAAAGGAGTCAGCAACACCGGGTATTCCCAGCCGGTCACCCATGCAAGTACTAACCCGGCCCGACGTAGTTTAACTTCGGTGATCGGACGAGAACCGGTGCTTTCTACGTGGTATGGTCGCTGACAACCTAACACCACACTGCCAATCACTCCACCACCACCATCACCACCATCACCACCACCATCAACACCAGAGGTGTCACATCTTGGCAAGCGTTGTGAGGAGTTGTGAGGAGTTGTAAGGAGTTTTGGAGGAAGTTGTGGAGACATGGCGCACGCGCAGTGTGATGCCCAATAGAGAGAAGGATGTGTGGTGAGTGAGTGAGTGAGTGAGTGAGTGAATGAGTGCCGAGTTGGGGCGTGAATTGATGCGAATGGGATTGAGGGAGGGTGGTAGGTTGGTAGTGGTGGATGTAGATATGGATGAAGGGGGAGAGGAGGGAGAGTGGGGTTGAGGGATTGAGGGATTGAGGGATTGAGGGAGGAAGAGAAGAGATGAAAAGGAGTCAGCAACACCGGGTATTCCCAGCCGGTCACCCATGCAAGTACTAACCCGGCCCGACGTAGTTTAACTTCGGTGATCGGACGAGAACCGGTGCTTTCTACGTGGTATGGTCGCTGACAACCTAACACCACACTGCCAATCACTCCACCACCACCATCACCACCATCACCACCATCAACACCAGAGGTGTCACATCTTGGCAAGCGTTGTGAGGAGTTGTGAGGAGTTGTGAGGAGTTGTAAGGAGTTTTGGGGAAGTTGTGGAGACATGGCGCACGCGCAGTGTGATGCCCAATAGAGAGAAGGATGTGTGGGTGAGTGAGTGAGTGAGTGAGTGAGTGAATGAGTGCCGAGTTGGGGCGTGAATTGATGCGAATGGGATTGAGGGAGGGTGGTAGGTTGGTAGTGGTGGATGTAGATATGGATGAAGGGGGAGAGGAGGGAGAGTGGGGTTGAGGGATTGAGGGATTGAGGATTGAGGGATTGAGGGAGGGAAGAGAAGAGATGAAAAGGAGTCAGCAACACCGGGTATTCCCAGCCGGTCACCCATGCAAGTACTAACCCGGCCCGACGTAGTTTAACTTCGGTGATCGGACGAGAACCGGTGCTTTCTACGTGGTATGGTCGCTGACAACCTAACACCACACTGCCAATCACTCCACCACCACCATCACCACCATCACCACCATCACCACCATCAACACCAGAGGTGTCACATCTTGGCAAGCGTTGTGAGGAGTTGTGAGGAGTTGTAAGGGGTTTTGGGGGAAGTTGTGGAGACATGGCGCACGCGCAGTGTGATGCCCAATAGAGAGAAGGATGTGTGGGTGAGTGAGTGAGTGAGTGAGTGAGTGAGTGAATGAGTGCCGAGTTGGGGCGTGAATTGATGCGAATGGGATTGAGGGAGGGTGGTAGGTTGGTAGTGGTGGATGTAGATATGGATGAAGGGGGAGAGGAGGGAGAGTGGGGTTGAGGGATTGAGGGATTGAGGGAGGGAAGAGAAGAGATGAAAAGGAGTCAGCAACACCGGGTATTCCCAGCCGGTCACCCATGCAAGTACTAACCCGGCCCGACGTAGTTTAACTTCGGTGATCGGACGAGAACCGGTGCTTTCTACGTGGTATGGTCGCTGACAACCTAACACCACACTGCCAATCACTCCACCACCACCATCACCACCATCACCACCATCAACACCATCAACACCAGAGGTGTCACATCTTGGCAAGCGTTGTGAGGAGTTGTGAGGAGTTGTGAGGAGTTGTAAGGAGTTTTGGGGGAAGTTGTGGAGACATGGCGCACGCGCAGTGTGATGCCCAATAGAGAGAAGGATGTGTGGGGTGAGTGAGTGAGTGAGTGAGTGAGTGAATGAGTGCCGAGTTGGGGCGTGAATTGATGCGAATGGGATTGAGGGAGGGTGGTAGGTTGGTAGTGGTGGATGTAGATATGGATGAAGGGGGAGAGGAGGGAGAGTGGGGTTGAGGGATTGAGGGATTGAGGGATTGAGGGATTGAGGGAGGGAAGAGAAGAGATGAAAAGGAGTCAGCAACACCGGGTATTCCCAGCCGGTCACCCATGCAAGTACTAACCCGGCCCGACGTAGTTTAACTTCGGTGATCGGACGAGAACCGGTGCTTTCTACGTGGTATGGTCGCTGACAACCTAACACCACACTGCCAATCACTCCACCACCACCATCACCACCATCACCACCATCACCACCATCAACACCAGAGGTGTCACATCTTGGCAAGCGTTGTGAGGAGTTGTGAGGAGTTGTAAGGAGTTTTGGGGAAGTTGTGGAGACATGGCGCACGCGCAGTGTGATGCCCAATAGAGAGAAGGATGTGTGGGTGAGTGAGTGAGTGAGTGAGTGAATGAGTGCCGAGTTGGGGCGTGAATTGATGCGAATGGGATTGAGGGAGGGTGGTAGGTTGGTAGTGGTGGATGTAGATATGGATGAAGGGGGAGAGGAGGGAGAGTGGGGTTGAGGGATTGAGGGATTGAGGGATTGAGGGATTGAGGGGGGAAGAGAAGAGATGAAAAGGAGTCAGCAACACCGGGTATTCCCAGCCGGTCACCCATGCAAGTACTAACCCGGCCCGACGTAGTTTAACTTCGGTGATCGGACGAGAACCGGTGCTTTCTACGTGGTATGGTCGCTGACAACCTAACACCACACTGCCAATCACTCCACCACCACCATCACCACCATCACCACCATCAACACCAGAGGTGTCACATCTTGGCAAGCGTTGTGAGGAGTTGTGAGGAGTTGTGAGGAGTTGTAAGGAGTTTTGGGGAAGTTGTGGAGACATGGCGCACGCGCAGTGTGATGCCCAATAGAGAGAAGGATGTGTGGGTGAGTGAGTGAGTGAGTGAGTGAATGAGTGCCGAGTTGGGGCGTGAATTGATGCGAATGGGATTGAGGGAGGGTGGTAGGTTGGTAGTGGTGGATGTAGATATGGATGAAGGGGGAGAGGAGGGAGAGTGGGGGTTGAGGGATTGAGGGATTGAGGGATTGAGGGAGGGAAGAGAAGAGATGAAAAGGAGTCAGCAACACCGGGTATTCCCAGCCGGTCACCCATGCAAGTACTAACCCGGCCCGACGTAGTTTAACTTCGGTGATCGGACGAGAACCGGTGCTTTCTACGTGGTATGGTCGCTGACAACCTAACACCACACTGCCAATCACTCCACCACCATCACCACCATCACCACCATCAACACCAGAGGTGTCACATCTTGGCAAGCGTTGTGAGGAGTTGTGAGGAGTTGTAAGGAGTTTTGGGGAAGTTGTGGAGACATGGCGCACGCGCAGTGTGATGCCCAATAGAGAGAAGGATGTGTGGGTGAGTGAGTGAGTGAGTGAGTGAGTGAATGAGTGCCGAGTTGGGGCGTGAATTGATGCGAATGGGATTGAGGGAGGGTGGTAGGTTGGTAGTGGTGGATGTAGATATGGATGAAGGGGGAGAGGAGGGAGGGAGAGTGGGGTTGAGGGATTGAGGGATTGAGGGAGGGAAGAGAAGAGATGAAAAGGAGTCAGCAACACCGGGTATTCCCAGCCGGTCACCCATGCAAGTACTAACCCGGCCCGACGTAGTTTAACTTCGGTGATCGGACGAGAACCGGTGCTTTCTACGTGGTATGGTCGCTGACAACCTAACACCACACTGCCAATCACTCCACCACCACCATCACCACCATCACCACCATCAACACCAGAGGTGTCACATCTTGGCAAGCGTTGTGAGGAGTTGTGAGGAGTTGTAAGGAGTTTTGGGGAAGTTGTGGAGACATGGCGCACGCGCAGTGTGATGCCCAATAGAGAGAAGGATGTGTGGGTGAGTGTGAGTGAGTGAGTGAGTGAATGAGTGCCGAGTTGGGGCGTGAATTGATGCGAATGGGATTGAGGGAGGGTGGTAGGTTGGTAGTGGTGGATGTAGATATGGATGAAGGGGGAGAGGAGGGAGAGTGGGGTTGAGGGATTGAGGGATTGGGATTGAGGGATTGAGGGAGGGAAGAGAAGAGATGAAAAGGAGTCAGCAACACCGGGTATTCCCAGCCGGTCACCCATGCAAGTACTAACCCGGCCCGACGTAGTTTAACTTCGGTGATCGGACGAGAACCGGTGCTTTCTACGTGGTATGGTCGCTGACAACCTAACACCACACTGCCAATCACTCCACCACCATCACCACCATCACCACCATCACCACCATCAACACCAGAGGTGTCACATCTTGGCAAGCGTTGTGAGGAGTTGTGAGGAGTTGTAAGGAGTTTTGGGGGAAGTTGTGGAGACATGGCGCACGCGCAGTGTGATGCCCAATAGAGAGAAGGATGTGTGGGTGAGTGAGTGAGTGAGTGAGGGAGTGAGTGAGTGAGTGAGTGAATGAGTGCCGAGTTGGGGCGTGAATTGATGCGAATGGGATTGAGGGAGGGTGGTAGGTTGGTAGTGGTGGATGTAGATATGGATGAAGGGGGAGAGGAGGGAGAGTGGGGTTGAGGGATTGAGGGATTGAGGGAGGGAAGAGAAGAGATGAAAAGGAGTCAGCAACACCGGGTATTCCCAGCCGGTCACCCATGCAAGTACTAACCCGGCCCGACGTAGTTTAACTTCGGTGATCGGACGAGAACCGGTGCTTTCTACGTGGTATGGTCGCTGACAACCTAACACCACACTGCCAATCACTCCACCACCACCATCACCACCATCACCACCATCACACCATCAACACCAGAGGTGTCACATCTTGGCAAGCGTTGTGAGGAGTTGTGAGGAGTTGTAAGGAGTTTTGGGGAAGTTGTGGAGACATGGCGCACGCGCAGTGTGATGCCCAATAGAGAGAAGGATGTGTGGGTGAGTGAGTGAGTGAGTGAGTGAGTGAATGAGTGCCGAGTTGGGGCGTGAATTGATGCGAATGGGATTGAGGGAGGGTGGTAGGTTGGTAGTGGTGGATGTAGATATGGATGAAGGGGGAGAGGAGGGAGAGTGGGGTTGAGGGATTGAGGGATTGAGGGATTGAGGGATTGAGGGAGGGAAGAGAAGAGATGAAAAGGAGTCAGCAACACCGGGTATTCCCAGCCGGTCACCCATGCAAGTACTAACCCGGCCCGACGTAGTTTAACTTCGGTGATCGGACGAGAACCGGTGCTTTCTACGTGGTATGGTCGCTGACAACCTAACACCACACTGCCAATCACTCCACCACCACCATCACCACCATCACCACCATCACCACCATCAACACCAGAGGTGTCACATCTTGGCAAGCGTTGTGAGGAGTTGTGAGGAGTTGTGAGGAGTTGTAAGGAGTTTTGGGGAAGTTGTGGAGACATGGCGCACGCGCAGTGTGATGCCCAATAGAGAGAAGGATGTGTGGGTGAGTGAGTGAGTGAGTGAGTGAATGAGTGCCGAGTTGGGGCGTGAATTGATGCGAATGGGATTGAGGGAGGGTGGTAGGTTGGTAGTGGTGGATGTAGATATGGATGAAGGGGGAGAGGAGGGAGAGTGGGGTTGAGGGATTGAGGGATTGAGGGATTGAGGGATTGAGGAGGGAAGAGAAGAGATGAAAAGGAGTCAGCAACACCGGGTATTCCCAGCCGGTCACCCATGCAAGTACTAACCCGGCCCGACGTAGTTTAACTTCGGTGATCGGACGAGAACCGGTGCTTTCTACGTGGTATGGTCGCTGACAACCTAACACCACACTGCCAATCACTCCACCACCACCATCACCACCATCACCACCATCACCACCATCAACACCAGAGGTGTCACATCTTGGCAAGCGTTGTGAGGAGTTGTGAGGAGTTGTAAGGAGTTTTGGGGAAGTTGTGGAGACATGGCGCACGCGCAGTGTGATGCCCAATAGAGAGAAGGATGTGTGGGTGAGTGAGTGAGTGAGTGAGTGAGTGAATGAGTGCCGAGTTGGGGCGTGAATTGATGCGAATGGGATTGAGGGAGGGTGGTAGGTTGGTAGTGGTGGATGTAGATATGGATGAAGGGGGAGAGGAGGGAGAGTGGGGTTGAGGGATTGAGGGATTGAGGGATTGAGGGATTGAGGGAGGGAAGAGAAGAGATGAAAAGGAGTCAGCAACACCGGGTATTCCCAGCCGGTCACCCATGCAAGTACTAACCCGGCCCGACGTAGTTTAACTTCGGTGATCGGACGAGAACCGGTGCTTTCTACGTGGTATGGTCGCTGACAACCTAACACCACACTGCCAATCACTCCACCACCACCATCACCACCATCACCACCATCACCACCATCAACACCAGAGGTGTCACATCTTGGCAAGCGTTGTGAGGAGTTGTGAGGAGTTGTAAGGAGTTTTGGGGAAGTTGTGGAGACATGGCGCACGCGCAGTGTGATGCCCAATAGAGAGAAGGATGTGGGGGTGAGTGAGTGAGTGAGTGAGTGAATGAGTGCCGAGTTGGGGCGTGAATTGATGCGAATGGGATTGAGGGAGGGTGGTAGGTTGGTAGTGGTGGATGTAGATATGGATGAAGGGGGAGAGGAGGGAGAGTGGGGTTGAGGGATTGAGGGATTGAGGGATTGAGGGATTGAGGGAGGGAAGAGAAGAGATGAAAAGGAGTCAGCAACACCGGGTATTCCCAGCCGGTCACCCATGCAAGTACTAACCCGGCCCGACGTAGTTTAACTTCGGTGATCGGACGAGAACCGGTGCTTTCTACGTGGTATGGTCGCTGACAACCTAACACCACACTGCCAATCACTCCACCACCACCATCACCACCATCACCACCATCACCACCATCAACACCAGAGGTGTCACATCTTGGCAAGCGTTGTGAGGAGTTGTGAGGAGTTGTAAGGAGTTTTGGGGAAGTTGTGGAGACATGGCGCACGCGCAGTGTGATGCCCAATAGAGAGAAGGATGTGTGGGTGAGTGAGTGAGTGAGTGAGTGAGTGAGTGAGTGAATGAGTGCCGAGTTGGGGCGTGAATTGATGCGAATGGGATTGAGGGAGGGTGGTAGGTTGGTAGTGGTGGATGTAGATATGGATGAAGGGGGAGAGGAGGGAGAGTGGGGTTGAGGGATTGAGGGATTGAGGGATTGAGGGAGGGAAGAGAAGAGATGAAAAGGAGTCAGCAACACCGGGTATTCCCAGCCGGTCACCCATGCAAGTACTAACCCGGCCCGACGTAGTTTAACTTCGGTGATCGGACGAGAACCGGTGCTTTCTACGTGGTATGGTCGCTGACAACCTAACACCACACTGCCAATCACTCCACCCACCACCATCACCACCATCACCACCATCAACACCATCAACACCAGAGGTGTCACATCTTGGCAAGCGTTGTGAGGAGTTGTGAGGAGTTTTGGGGGAAGTTGTGGAGACATGGCGCACGCGCAGTGTGATGCCCAATAGAGAGAAGGATGAGTGAGTGAGTGAGTGAGTGAGTGAGTGAGTGAATGAGTGCCGAGTTGGGGCGTGAATTGATGCGAATGGGATTGAGGGAGGGTGGTAGGTTGGTAGTGGTGGATGTAGATATGGATGAAGGGGGAGAGGAGGGAGAGTGGGGTTGAGGGATTGAGGGATTGAGGGAGGGAAGAGAAGAGATGAAAAGGAGTCAGCAACACCGGGTATTCCCAGCCGGTCACCCATGCAAGTACTAACCCGGCCCGACGTAGTTTAACTTCGGTGATCGGACGAGAACCGGTGCTTTCTACGTGGTATGGTCGCTGACAACCTAACACCACACTGCCAATCACTCCACCACCACCATCACCACCATCACCACCATCACCACCATCACACCATCAACACCAGAGGTGTCACATCTTGGCAAGCGTTGTGAGGAGTTGTGAGGAGTTGTAAGGAGTTTTGGGGGAAGTTGTGGAGACATGGCGCACGCGCAGTGTGATGCCCAATAGAGAGAAGGATGTGTGGGTGAGTGAGTGAGTGAGTGAGTGAGTGAGATGAGTGCCGAGTTGGGGCGTGAATTGATGCGAATGGGATTGAGGGAGGGTGGTAGGTTGGTAGTGGTGGATGTAGATATGGATGAAGGGGGAGAGGAGGGAGAGTGGGGTTGAGGGATTGAGGGATTGAGGGATTGAGGGAGGGAAGAGAAGAGATGAAAAGGAGTCAGCAACACCGGGTATTCCCAGCCGGTCACCCATGCAAGTACTAACCCGGCCCGACGTAGTTTAACTTCGGTGATCGGACGAGAACCGGTGCTTTCTACGTGGTATGGTCGCTGACAACCTAACACCACACTGCCAATCACTCCACCACCACCATCACCACCATCACCACCATCACCCCATCAACACCAGAGGTGTCACATCTTGGCAAGCGTTGTGAGGAGTTGTGAGGAGTTGTAAGGAGTTTTGGGGGAAGTTGTGGAGACATGGCGCACGCGCAGTGTGATGCCCAATAGAGAGAAGGATGTGTGGGTGAGTGAGTGAGTGAGTGAGTGAGTGAGTGAGTGAGTGAATGAGTGCCGAGTTGGGGCGTGAATTGATGCGAATGGGATTGAGGGAGGGTGGTAGGTTGGTAGTGGTGGATGTAGATATGGATGAAGGGGGAGAGGAGGGAGAGTGGGGTTGAGGGATTGAGGGATTGAGGGAGGGAAGAGAAGAGATGAAAAGGAGTCAGCAACACCGGGTATTCCCAGCCGGTCACCCATGCAAGTACTAACCCGGCCCGACGTAGTTTAACTTCGGTGATCGGACGAGAACCGGTGCTTTCTACGTGGTATGGTCGCTGACAACCTAACACCACACTGCCAATCACTCCACCACCACCATCACCACCATCACCACCATCACCACCATCAACACCAGAGGTGTCACATCTTGGCAAGCGTTGTGAGGAGTTGTGAGGAGTTGTAAGGAGTTTTGGAGGAAGTTGTGGAGACATGGCGCACGCGCAGTGTGATGCCCAATAGAGAGAAGGATGTGTGGGTGAGTGAGTGAGTGAGTGAGTGAATGAGTGCCGAGTTGGGGCGTGAATTGATGCGAATGGGATTGAGGGAGGGTGGTAGGTTGGTAGTGGTGGATGTAGATATGGATGAAGGGGGAGAGGAGGGAGAGTGGGGTTGAGGGATTGAGGGATTGAGGGATTGAGGGATTGAGGGAGGGAAGAGAAGAGATGAAAAGGAGTCAGCAACACCGGGTATTCCCAGCCGGTCACCCATGCAAGTACTAACCCGGCCCGACGTAGTTTAACTTCGGTGATCGGACGAGAACCGGTGCTTTCTACGTGGTATGGTCGCTGACAACCTAACACCACACTGCCAATCACTCCACCACCACCATCACCACCATCACCACCATCACCACCATCAACACCATCAACACCAGAGGTGTCACATCTTGGCAAGCGTTGTGAGGAGTTGTGAGGAGTTGTAAGGAGTTTTGGGGGAAGTTGTGGAGACATGGCGCACGCGCAGTGTGATGCCCAATAGAGAGAAGGATGTGTGGGTGAGTGAGTGAGTGAGTGAGTGAATGAGTGCCGAGTTGGGGCGTGAATTGATGCGAATGGGATTGAGGGAGGGTGGTAGGTTGGTAGTGGTGGATGTAGATATGGATGAAGGGGGAGAGGAGGGAGAGTGGGGTTGAGGGATTGAGGGATTGAGGGATTGAGGGATTGAGGGAGGGAAGAGAAGAGATGAAAAGGAGTCAGCAACACCGGGTATTCCCAGCCGGTCACCCATGCAAGTACTAACCCGGCCCGACGTAGTTTAACTTCGGTGATCGGACGAGAACCGGTGCTTTCTACGTGGTATGGTCGCTGACAACCTAACACCACACTGCCAATCACTCCACCACCACCATCACCACCATCACCACCATCACCACCATCAACACCATCAACACCAGAGGTGTCACATCTTGGCAAGCGTTGTGAGGAGTTGTGAGGAGTTGTAAGGAGTTTTGGGGGAAGTTGTGGAGACATGGCGCACGCGCAGTGTGATGCCCAATAGAGAGAAGGATGTGTGGGTGAGTGAGTGAGTGAGTGAGTGAATGAGTGCCGAGTTGGGGCGTGAATTGATGCGAATGGGATTGAGGGAGGGTGGTAGGTTGGTAGTGGTGGATGTAGATATGGATGAAGGGGGAGAGGAGGGAGAGTGGGGTTGAGGGATTGAGGGATTGAGGGATTGAGGGATTGAGGGAGGGAAGAGAAGAGATGAAAAGGAGTCAGCAACACCGGGTATTCCCAGCCGGTCACCCATGCAAGTACTAACCCGGCCCGACGTAGTTTAACTTCGGTGATCGGACGAGAACCGGTGCTTTCTACGTGGTATGGTCGCTGACAACCTAACACCACACTGCCAATCACTCCACCACCACCATCACCACCATCACCACCATCACCACCATCAACACCAGAGGTGTCACATCTTGGCAAGCGTTGTGAGGAGTTGTGAGGAGTTGTAAGGAGTTTTGGGGGAAGTTGTGGAGACATGGCGCACGCGCAGTGTGATGCCCAATAGAGAGAAGGATGTGTGGGTGAGTGAGTGAGTGAGTGAGTGAATGAGTGCCGAGTTGGGGCGTGAATTGATGCGAATGGGATTGAGGGAGGGTGGTAGGTTGGTAGTGGTGGATGTAGATATGGATGAAGGGGGAGAGGAGGGAGAGTGGGGTTGAGGGATTGAGGGATTGAGGGATTGAGGGATTGAGGGAGGGAAGAGAAGAGATGAAAAGGAGTCAGCAACACCGGGTATTCCCAGCCGGTCACCCATGCAAGTACTAACCCGGCCCGACGTAGTTTAACTTCGGTGATCGGACGAGAACCGGTGCTTTCTACGTGGTATGGTCGCTGACAACCTAACACCACACTGCCAATCACTCCACCACCACCATCACCACCATCACCACCATCACCACCATCAACACCATCAACACCAGAGGTGTCACATCTTGGCAAGCGTTGTGAGGAGTTGTGAGGAGTTGTAAGGAGTTTTGGGGGAAGTTGTGGAGACATGGCGCACGCGCAGTGTGATGCCCAATAGAGAGAAGGATGTGTGGGTGAGTGAGTGAGTGAGTGAGTGAGGGAGTGAGTGAGTGAGTGAGTGAATGAGTGCCGAGTTGGGGCGTGTATTGATGCGAATCGGATTGAGGGAGGGTGGTAGGTTGGTAGTGGTGGATGTAGATATGGATGAAGGGGGAGAGGAGGGAGAGTGGGGTTGAGGGATTGAGGGATTGAGGGATTGAGGGATTGAGGGAGGGAAGAGAAGAGATGAAAAGGAGTCAGCAACACCGGGTATTCCCAGCCGGTCACCCATGCAAGTACTAACCCGGCCCGACGTAGTTTAACTTCGGTGATCGGACGAGAACCGGTGCTTTCTACGTGGTATGGTCGCTGACAACCTAACACCACACTGCCAATCACTCCACCACCACCATCACCACCATCACCACCATCACCACCATCAACACCATCAACACCAGAGGTGTCACATCTTGGCAAGCGTTGTGAGGAGTTGTGAGGAGTTGTAAGGAGTTTTGGGGGAAGTTGTGGAGACATGGCGCACGCGCAGTGTGATGCCCAATAGAGAGAAGGATGTGTGGGTGAGTGAGTGAGTGAGTGAGTGAGTGAGTGAATGAGTGCCGAGTTGGGGCGTGAATTGATGCGAATGGGATTGAGGGAGGGTGGTAGGTTGGTAGTGGTGGATGTAGATATGGATGAAGGGGGAGAGGAGGGAGAGTGGGGTTGAGGGATTGAGGGATTGAGGGATTGAGGGATTGAGGGAGGGAAGAGAAGAGATGAAAAGGAGTCAGCAACACCGGGTATTCCCAGCCGGTCACCCATGCAAGTACTAACCCGGCCCGACGTAGTTTAACTTCGGTGATCGGACGAGAACCGGTGCTTTCTACGTGGTATGGTCGCTGACAACCTAACACCACACTGCCAATCACTCCACCACCACCATCACCACCATCACCACCATCACCACCATCAACACCATCAACACCAGAGGTGTCACATCTTGGCAAGCGTTGTGAGGAGTTGTGAGGAGTTGTAAGGAGTTTTGGGGGAAGTTGTGGAGACATGGCGCACGCGCAGTGTGATGCCCAATAGAGAGAAGGATGTGTGGGTGAGTGAGTGAGTGAGTGAGTGAATGAGTGCCGAGTTGGGGCGTGAATTGATGCGAATGGGATTGAGGGAGGGTGGTAGGTTGGTAGTGGTGGATGTAGATATGGATGAAGGGGGAGAGGAGGGAGAGTGGGGTTGAGGGATTGAGGGATTGAGGGATTGAGGGATTGAGGGAGGGAAGAGAAGAGATGAAAAGGAGTCAGCAACACCGGGTATTCCCAGCCGGTCACCCATGCAAGTACTAACCCGGCCCGACGTAGTTTAACTTCGGTGATCGGACGAGAACCGGTGCTTTCTACGTGGTATGGTCGCTGACAACCTAACACCACACTGCCAATCACTCCACCCACCACCATCACCACCATCACCACCATCAACACCATCAACACCAGAGGTGTCACATCTTGGCAAGCGTTGTGAGGAGTTGTGAGGAGTTGTAAGGAGTTTTGGGGGAAGTTGTGGAGACATGGCGCACGCGCAGTGTGATGCCCAATAGAGAGAAGGATGTGTGGGTGAGTGAGTGAGTGAGTGAGTGAATGAGTGCCGAGTTGGGGCGTGAATTGATGCGAATGGGATTGAGGGAGGGTGGTAGGTTGGTAGTGGTGGATGTAGATATGGATGAAGGGGGAGAGGAGGGAGAGTGGGGTTGAGGGATTGAGGGATTGAGGGATTGAGGGATTGAGGGAGGGAAGAGAAGAGATGAAAAGGAGTCAGCAACACCGGGTATTCCCAGCCGGTCACCCATGCAAGTACTAACCCGGCCCGACGTAGTTTAACTTCGGTGATCGGACGAGAACCGGTGCTTTCTACGTGGTATGGTCGCTGACAACCTAACACCACACTGCCAATCACTCCACCACCACCATCACCACCATCACCACCATCACCACCATCAACACCATCAACACCAGAGGTGTCACATCTTGGCAAGCGTTGTGAGGAGTTGTGAGGAGTTGTAAGGAGTTTTGGGGGAAGTTGTGGAGACATGGCGCACGCGCAGTGTGATGCCCAATAGAGAGAAGGATGTGTGGGTGAGTGAGTGAGTGAGTGAGTGAATGAGTGCCGAGTTGGGGCGTGAATTGATGCGAATGGGATTGAGGGAGGGTGGTAGGTTGGTAGTGGTGGATGTAGATATGGATGAAGGGGGAGAGGAGGGAGAGTGGGGTTGAGGGATTGAGGGATTGAGGGATTGAGGGATTGAGGGAGGGAAGAGAAGAGATGAAAAGGAGTCAGCAACACCGGGTATTCCCAGCCGGTCACCCATGCAAGTACTAACCCGGCCCGACGTAGTTTAACTTCGGTGATCGGACGAGAACCGGTGCTTTCTACGTGGTATGGTCGCTGACAACCTAACACCACACTGCCAATCACTCCACCACCACCATCACCACCATCACCACCATCACCACCATCAACACCATCAACACCAGAGGTGTCACATCTTGGCAAGCGTTGTGAGGAGTTGTGAGGAGTTGTAAGGAGTTTTGGGGGAAGTTGTGGAGACATGGCGCACGCGCAGTGTGATGCCCAATAGAGAGAAGGATGTGTGGGTGAGTGAGTGAGTGAGTGAGTGAATGAGTGCCGAGTTGGGGCGTGAATTGATGCGAATGGGATTGAGGGAGGGTGGTAGGTTGGTAGTGGTGGATGTAGATATGGATGAAGGGGGAGAGGAGGGAGAGTGGGGTTGAGGGATTGAGGGATTGAGGGATTGAGGGATTGAGGGAGGGAAGAGAAGAGATGAAAAGGAGTCAGCAACACCGGGTATTCCCAGCCGGTCACCCATGCAAGTACTAACCCGGCCCGACGTAGTTTAACTTCGGTGATCGGACGAGAACCGGTGCTTTCTACGTGGTATGGTCGCTGACAACCTAACACCACACTGCCAATCACTCCACCACCACCATCACCACCATCACCACCATCACCACCATCAACACCATCAACACCAGAGGTGTCACATCTTGGCAAGCGTTGTGAGGAGTTGTGAGGAGTTGTAAGGAGTTTTGGGGGAAGTTGTGGAGACATGGCGCACGCGCAGTGTGATGCCCAATAGAGAGAAGGATGTGTGGGTGAGTGAGTGAGTGAGTGAGTGAATGAGTGCCGAGTTGGGGCGTGAATTGATGCGAATGGGATTGAGGGAGGGTGGTAGGTTGGTAGTGGTGGATGTAGATATGGATGAAGGGGGAGAGGAGGGAGAGTGGGGTTGAGGGATTGAGGGATTGAGGGATTGAGGGATTGAGGGAGGGAAGAGAAGAGATGAAAAGGAGTCAGCAACACCGGGTATTCCCAGCCGGTCACCCATGCAAGTACTAACCCGGCCCGACGTAGTTTAACTTCGGTGATCGGACGAGAACCGGTGCTTTCTACGTGGTATGGTCGCTGACAACCTAACACCACACTGCCAATCACTCCACCACCACCATCACCACCATCACCACCATCACCACCATCAACACCATCAACACCAGAGGTGTCACATCTTGGCAAGCGTTGTGAGGAGTTGTGAGGAGTTGTAAGGAGTTTTGGGGGAAGTTGTGGAGACATGGCGCACGCGCAGTGTGATGCCCAATAGAGAGAAGGATGTGTGGGTGAGTGAGTGAGTGAGTGAGTGAATGAGTGCCGAGTTGGGGCGTGAATTGATGCGAATGGGATTGAGGGAGGGTGGTAGGTT
This sequence comes from Hymenolepis microstoma, assembly GCA_000469805.3. Lineage (NCBI taxonomy): Eukaryota > Metazoa > Platyhelminthes > Cestoda > Cyclophyllidea > Hymenolepididae > Hymenolepis > Hymenolepis microstoma. The sequence continues at coordinate 1,254,142 of LR215994.1, forward strand.
GGTAGTGGTGGATGTAGATATGGATGAAGGGGGAGAGGAGGGAGAGTGGGGTTGAGGGATTGAGGGATTGAGGGATTGAGGGATTGAGGGAGGGAAGAGAAGAGATGAAAAGGAGTCAGCAACACCGGGTATTCCCAGCCGGTCACCCATGCAAGTACTAACCCGGCCCGACGTAGTTTAACTTCGGTGATCGGACGAGAACCGGTGCTTTCTACGTGGTATGGTCGCTGACAACCTAACACCACACTGCCAATCACTCCACCACCACCATCACCACCATCACCACCATCACCACCATCAACACCATCAACACCAGAGGTGTCACATCTTGGCAAGCGTTGTGAGGAGTTGTGAGGAGTTGTGAGGAGTTGTGAGGAGTTGTGTGGAGACATGGCGCACGCGCAGTGTGATGCCCAATAGAGAGAAGGATGTGTGGGTGAGTGAGTGAGTGAGTGAGTGAATGAGTGCCGAGTTGGGGCGTGAATTGATGCGAATGGGATTGAGGGAGGGTGGTAGGTTGGTAGTGGTGGATGTAGATATGGATGAAGGGGGAGAGGAGGGAGAGTGGGGTTGAGGGATTGAGGGATTGAGGGATTGAGGGATTGAGGGGGGAAGAGAAGAGATGAAAAGGAGTCAGCAACACCGGGTATTCCCAGCCGGTCACCCATGCAAGTACTAACCCGGCCCGACGTAGTTTAACTTCGGTGATCGGACGAGAACCGGTGCTTTCTACGTGGTATGGTCGCTGACAACCTAACACCACACTGCCAATCACTCCACCACCACCATCACCACCATCACCACCATCACCACCATCAACACCATCAACACCAGAGGTGTCACATCTTGGCAAGCGTTGTGAGGAGTTGTGAGGAGTTGTAAGGAGTTTTGGGGAAGTTGTGGAGACATGGCGCACGCGCAGTGTGATGCCCAATAGAGAGAAGGATGTGTGGGTGAGTGAGTGAGTGAGTGAGTGAATGAGTGCCGAGTTGGGGCGTGAATTGATGCGAATGGGATTGAGGGAGGGTGGTAGGTTGGTAGTGGTGGATGTAGATATGGATGAAGGGGGAGAGGAGGGAGAGTGGGGTTGAGGGATTGAGGGATTGAGGGATTGAGGGATTGAGGGAGGGAAGAGAAGAGATGAAAAGGAGTCAGCAACACCGGGTATTCCCAGCCGGTCACCCATGCAAGTACTAACCCGGCCCGACGTAGTTTAACTTCGGTGATCGGACGAGAACCGGTGCTTTCTACGTGGTATGGTCGCTGACAACCTAACACCACACTGCCAATCACTCCACCACCACCATCACCACCATCACCACCATCACCACCATCAACACCATCAACACCAGAGGTGTCACATCTTGGCAAGCGTTGTGAGGAGTTGTGAGGAGTTGTAAGGAGTTTTGGGGGAAGTTGTGGAGACATGGCGCACGCGCAGTGTGATGCCCAATAGAGAGAAGGATGTGTGGGTGAGTGAGTGAGTGAGTGAGTGAATGAGTGCCGAGTTGGGGCGTGAATTGATGCGAATGGGATTGAGGGAGGGTGGTAGGTTGGTAGTGGTGGATGTAGATATGGATGAAGGGGGAGAGGAGGGAGAGTGGGGTTGAGGGATTGAGGGATTGAGGGATTGAGGGATTGAGGGAGGGAAGAGAAGAGATGAAAAGGAGTCAGCAACACCGGGTATTCCCAGCCGGTCACCCATGCAAGTACTAACCCGGCCCGACGTAGTTTAACTTCGGTGATCGGACGAGAACCGGTGCTTTCTACGTGGTATGGTCGCTGACAACCTAACACCACACTGCCAATCACTCCACCACCACCATCACCACCATCACCACCATCACCACCATCAACACCATCAACACCAGAGGTGTCACATCTTGGCAAGCGTTGTGAGGAGTTGTGAGGAGTTGTAAGGAGTTTTGGGGGAAGTTGTGGAGACATGGCGCACGCGCAGTGTGATGCCCAATAGAGAGAAGGATGTGTGGGTGAGTGAGTGAGTGAGTGAATGAGTGCCGAGTTGGGGCGTGAATTGATGCGAATGGGATTGAGGGAGGGTGGTAGGTTGGTAGTGGTGGATGTAGATATGGATGAAGGGGGAGAGGAGGGAGAGTGGGGTTGAGGGATTGAGGGATTGAGGGATTGAGGGATTGAGGGAGGGAAGAGAAGAGATGAAAAGGAGTCAGCAACACCGGGTATTCCCAGCCGGTCACCCATGCAAGTACTAACCCGGCCCGACGTAGTTTAACTTCGGTGATCGGACGAGAACCGGTGCTTTCTACGTGGTATGGTCGCTGACAACCTAACACCACACTGCCAATCACTCCACCACCACCATCACCACCATCACCACCATCACCACCATCAACACCATCAACACCAGAGGTGTCACATCTTGGCAAGCGTTGTGAGGAGTTGTGAGGAGTTGTAAGGAGTTTTGGGGGAAGTTGTGGAGACATGGCGCACGCGCAGTGTGATGCCCAATAGAGAGAAGGATGTGTGGGTGAGTGAGTGAGTGAGTGAGTGAATGAGTGCCGAGTTGGGGCGTGAATTGATGCGAATGGGATTGAGGGAGGGTGGTAGGTTGGTAGTGGTGGATGTAGATATGGATGAAGGGGGAGAGGAGGGAGAGTGGGGTTGAGGGATTGAGGGATTGAGGGATTGAGGGAGGGAAGAGAAGAGATGAAAAGGAGTCAGCAACACCGGGTATTCCCAGCCGGTCACCCATGCAAGTACTAACCCGGCCCGACGTAGTTTAACTTCGGTGATCGGACGAGAACCGGTGCTTTCTACGTGGTATGGTCGCTGACAACCTAACACCACACTGCCAATCACTCCACCACCACCATCACCACCATCACCACCATCACCACCATCAACACCATCAACACCAGAGGTGTCACATCTTGGCAAGCGTTGTGAGGAGTTGTGAGGAGTTGTAAGGAGTTTTGGGGGAAGTTGTGGAGACATGGCGCACGCGCAGTGTGATGCCCAATAGAGAGAAGGATGTGTGGGTGAGTGAGTGAGTGAGTGAGTGAATGAGTGCCGAGTTGGGGCGTGAATTGATGCGAATGGGATTGAGGGAGGGTGGTAGGTTGGTAGTGGTGGATGTAGATATGGATGAAGGGGGAGAGGAGGGAGAGTGGGGTTGAGGGATTGAGGGATTGAGGGATTGAGGGATTGAGGGAGGAAGAGAAGAGATGAAAAGGAGTCAGCAACACCGGGTATTCCCAGCCGGTCACCCATGCAAGTACTAACCCGGCCCGACGTAGTTTAACTTCGGTGATCGGACGAGAACCGGTGCTTTCTACGTGGTATGGTCGCTGACAACCTAACACCACACTGCCAATCACTCCACCACCACCATCACCACCATCACCACCATCACCACCATCAACACCATCAACACCAGAGGTGTCACATCTTGGCAAGCGTTGTGAGGAGTTGTGAGGAGTTGTAAGGAGTTTTGGGGGAAGTTGTGGAGACATGGCGCACGCGCAGTGTGATGCCCAATAGAGAGAAGGATGTGGGTGAGTGAGTGAGTGAGTGAGTGAATGAGTGCCGAGTTGGGGCGTGAATTGATGCGAATGGGATTGAGGGAGGGTGGTAGGTTGGTAGTGGTGGATGTAGATATGGATGAAGGGGGAGAGGAGGGAGAGTGGGGTTGAGGGATTGAGGGATTGAGGGATTGAGGGATTGAGGGAGGGAAGAGAAGAGATGAAAAGGAGTCAGCAACACCGGGTATTCCCAGCCGGTCACCCATGCAAGTACTAACCCGGCCCGACGTAGTTTAACTTCGGTGATCGGACGAGAACCGGTGCTTTCTACGTGGTATGGTCGCTGACAACCTAACACCACACTGCCAATCACTCCACCACCACCATCACCACCATCACCACCATCACCACCATCAACACCATCAACACCAGAGGTGTCACATCTTGGCAAGCGTTGTGAGGAGTTGTGAGGAGTTGTAAGGAGTTTTGGGGGAAGTTGTGGAGACATGGCGCACGCGCAGTGTGATGCCCAATAGAGAGAAGGATGTGTGGGTGAGTGAGTGAGTGAGTGAGTGAATGAGTGCCGAGTTGGGGCGTGAATTGATGCGAATGGGATTGAGGGAGGGTGGTAGGTTGGTAGTGGTGGATGTAGATATGGATGAAGGGGGAGAGGAGGGAGAGTGGGGTTGAGGGATTGAGGGATTGAGGGATTGAGGGATTGAGGGAGGGAAGAGAAGAGATGAAAAGGAGTCAGCAACACCGGGTATTCCCAGCCGGTCACCCATGCAAGTACTAACCCGGCCCGACGTAGTTTAACTTCGGTGATCGGACGAGAACCGGTGCTTTCTACGTGGTATGGTCGCTGACAACCTAACACCACACTGCCAATCACTCCACCACCACCATCACCACCATCACCACCATCACCACCATCAACACCATCAACACCAGAGGTGTCACATCTTGGCAAGCGTTGTGAGGAGTTGTGAGGAGTTGTAAGGAGTTTTGGGGGAAGTTGTGGAGACATGGCGCACGCGCAGTGTGATGCCCAATAGAGAGAAGGATGTGTGGTGAGTGAGTGAGTGAGTGAGTGAGTGAATGAGTGCCGAGTTGGGGCGTGAATTGATGCGAATGGGATTGAGGGAGGGTGGTAGGTTGGTAGTGGTGGATGTAGATATGGATGAAGGGGGAGAGGAGGGAGAGTGGGGTTGAGGGATTGAGGGATTGAGGGATTGAGGGATTGAGGGAGGGAAGAGAAGAGATGAAAAGGAGTCAGCAACACCGGGTATTCCCAGCCGGTCACCCATGCAAGTACTAACCCGGCCCGACGTAGTTTAACTTCGGTGATCGGACGAGAACCGGTGCTTTCTACGTGGTATGGTCGCTGACAACCTAACACCACACTGCCAATCACTCCACCACCACCATCACCACCATCACCACCATCACCACCATCACCACCATCAACACCATCAACACCAGAGGTGTCACATCTTGGCAAGCGTTGTGAGGAGTTGTGAGGAGTTGTAAGGAGTTTTGGGGGAAGTTGTGGAGACATGGCGCACGCGCAGTGTGATGCCCAATAGAGAGAAGGATGTGTGGGTGAGTGAGTGAGTGAGTGAGTGAGTGAATGAGTGCCGAGTTGGGGCGTGAATTGATGCGAATGGGATTGAGGGAGGGTGGTAGGTTGGTAGTGGTGGATGTAGATATGGATGAAGGGGGAGAGGAGGGAGAGTGGGGTTGAGGGATTGAGGGATTGAGGGATTGAGGGATTGAGGGAGGGAAGAGAAGAGATGAAAAGGAGTCAGCAACACCGGGTATTCCCAGCCGGTCACCCATGCAAGTACTAACCCGGCCCGACGTAGTTTAACTTCGGTGATCGGACGAGAACCGGTGCTTTCTACGTGGTATGGTCGCTGACAACCTAACACCACACTGCCAATCACTCCACCACCACCATCACCACCATCACCACCATCACCACCATCAACACCATCAACACCAGAGGTGTCACATCTTGGCAAGCGTTGTGAGGAGTTGTGAGGAGTTGTAAGGAGTTTTGGGGGAAGTTGTGGAGACATGGCGCACGCGCAGTGTGATGCCCAATAGAGAGAAGGATGTGTGGGTGAGTGAGTGAGTGAGTGAATGAGTGCCGAGTTGGGGCGTGAATTGATGCGAATGGGATTGAGGGAGGGTGGTAGGTTGGTAGTGGTGGATGTAGATATGGATGAAGGGGGAGAGGAGGGAGAGTGGGGTTGAGGGATTGAGGGATTGAGGGATTGAGGGATTGAGGGAGGGAAGAGAAGAGATGAAAAGGAGTCAGCAACACCGGGTATTCCCAGCCGGTCACCCATGCAAGTACTAACCCGGCCCGACGTAGTTTAACTTCGGTGATCGGACGAGAACCGGTGCTTTCTACGTGGTATGGTCGCTGACAACCTAACACCACACTGCCAATCACTCCACCACCACCATCACCACCATCACCACCATCACCACCATCAACACCATCAACACCAGAGGTGTCACATCTTGGCAAGCGTTGTGAGGAGTTGTGAGGAGTTGTAAGGAGTTTTGGGGGAAGTTGTGGAGACATGGCGCACGCGCAGTGTGATGCCCAATAGAGAGAAGGATGTGTGGGTGAGTGAGTGAGTGAGTGAGTGAGTGAGGGAGTGAGTGAGTGAGTGAGTGAATGAGTGCCGAGTTGGGGCGTGTATTGATGCGAATCGGATTGAGGGAGGGTGGTAGGTTGGTAGTGGTGGATGTAGATATGGATGAAGGGGGAGAGGAGGGAGAGTGGGGTTGAGGGATTGAGGGATTGAGGGAGGGAAGAGAAGAGATGAAAAGGAGTCAGCAACACCGGGTATTCCCAGCCGGTCACCCATGCAAGTACTAACCCGGCCCGACGTAGTTTAACTTCGGTGATCGGACGAGAACCGGTGCTTTCTACGTGGTATGGTCGCTGACAACCTAACACCACACTGCCAAACGTTTTTTGCTCTACCTTATCTTCCCGATCTTCATCCTCTACAGTACTGGCTATTCTTCTCCTTCTCCCATTCCCCCACACATTCATGAACTACCACTATTTTCCGCCCTCTTTCCCTCCAATGCTATTTCAGCTGCAGCTGCCTCCACTACCCAGGTGTTTTGAGGCGTTTTGTAGGAAGGGGAAAGTTTCGAGACAAGGGACATGCGCGCTGATGTGAGTGAGCGTTTGGTTGAGGTGTGTGTTGGTGTGAGTGGGATTGAGGAAGGATGGGAGGGAGGGTTGTAAATAAGTTAGCAACAGCGTGCTTTCCTTGCTCGTCACCCAGAGTTTTTTTCCCTTATTTCCACACTCGTAGTATATGTCCAACTTGTATTTACCCATCCTATTCTCGCTTTAATTACTTTTATTTGCTTGCAGGGCAGATGTATAATCTGTATTTTTATTGTAATTAACAAAAAACGGAGTTAAATAGTACACAAAAAATATTTTTGTTATTTAAAAATAGAAGAGGTGGTAGGATTGGTTGAGGAATTCTGGTTTGCAGCGGCAAACATTTGTAGCGCCATGGCCTGTATCTTTTCATTTGCACCAAAGCAGCTTGGATTGATTTGAAGGTGGTTGATTTGACCCGAAAGAGGGAGATTAATACTCTGTGAAGTCTGTTGAAGCAGAAAAGATGCTTGTAAAGACAAGTCCGACGCAAGAGAATCAGAAGTTCGCGTTGGTTTACCTGCAGGAAAAAAAAACAGTTTTAGGGTTTTTAGGTTGAGGAGGCAGTTCTCTGCAATTTTGTTGTGACCTTTTAAAAATACCCTCCCCCTTTCCTATGGCTCTTTTTTCCTTCCAATAAAGCCTGATCACCACTCACTTTGTGGCATTTACCAAGATAATGGTTTAGAGTTGAACCAGGTTATAATATTACATAGTTACCTTTTAACAGATATTTTAACACAGATATACTCACCGAGCGACGATAGTAACGGATTGATTTGATGTTGTTGGGTGGAGAGGTTATTCTGCCCTACTAACGATAGTAAATTCAATAGAGATCGTTGGTCAATCCTATTCTGATGATGAGATGTGCTCATTCTCCCACCAGGAATTGGTTTACCCAAAAGTGAGGGAGTTATACCTTCTCTTCCTTGCCTAATTAAAGGAGCCGAGGAAGGAGGCAGAGAGGAGTTTTGTGTCCCTGGACCTGCCTGAAGCGAATGAGATGAAGGTGGCGACTTGGGTCTCAGACGCTCGATTTCCTCCGTACTCCCCACCAAGTGTCCATTGGGTTCTCGCGTAAAGTACCCCGCGTAGACCTGTGGGTCGAAATTGCTAGCTGATAGTTCACTACCAACTGTCAACCATCCCTATAAAAGAACAATCTACTAACTACATTTCAGAAGCATGCGGAGTTAAGGTTTAAAATTAGCACACTTACAGCTCTGAGAGTGCTATCACGACCAAACAAATGGAGTCTGCGTCTACCCAAACAGAAATGTTCAATAATGTGGAATATCTCTGTTGGTTTATCCCTCCCTCCATAGGTCAGACCAGTGGATTTAGGATCTTCGCTAATGATTAAATCGATATCTAGATTTGCGTGAATGAAATCTCCATCGACTGACCGTCGAACAGTTCCATGAATTCCCATTAGACAGTGTTCTTTGGTACGTTGAAGAACTGCGCCTGGTTCCAATTGGTCATGACCTGGTCGATTTTTATTAGTTTTAATCCAGCAAATGTCCTCACATCTTCGAAAACCCCACTTTTTGAGACACTGGGTGAGAGGAGAGAGGTGAATGGTTGCTATTGATACACAAGGAGCTTATAAAAAGTTTAGAGGCTGAATTTCAGAGTTCACTTACTTTCCTGGCTCCATCTAGTCCTTCGCCACTACCACACCAAATCCAAATGAAAGAGCGCGGCGCTGCGACCTTTTCGATTTCCAACATCTCGATCTAGAAGGAAATTCTAAGTTGCCTGATTTTTATTTGCTGTTAGTCTTACGGGTGGTGATAAAGACCTAGATCGTCATCAAGAAAACAGTGACTTAATTGACAGACAACCATTATTCTAAGGCAACATCAATATAATTCTTAAAAGCACAGAAAGAAGAGGTAGAAAGCAGGACAGGGTTGGACCGACCTACGATCTATACGAGAGTAGATCTCGTCTCAAAGGTGTGTAAGAGTAGTGAAATGTCAGCACCACTTCCTCACAAGCATAACTGCTTCAAATGCATAATTCCTAAATGCTTTAAGTTTAGCATAAAAGAGTGGCTAAAACATCACACAGTCCAACTTCACAGCTAATGTTGAAATTAAGTTCAAAACAAAACTGTTTTTAAAATGCTTGCGAAGTAATACACAGTATGAACGAAGAAACGTCTCAGTTAATAGAAGTAGTAAAAAATAAAACCAATTACTCTACTTCAGCGGTAGCAAGATGCTAATCCGCTACACTATGATTAATCTGATTCATTTCTGACCGAAAAGTTAATAGAAGTATAGATAGAAGGAAAAATCCGTGAAATGCGTGTCTGCATCTTCAAGAAATGTTGGAAAATAGAGGGTAGTAGAAATAAACTTTACAGAATAGTATTTCATACATGTCAAGGGAATTCACGCACACTACGATTTCCGTAAATGCTCAAAACCTTCACTCATGGAGGTGATGATGACTGAAACAGATGAACTTGTATCATAATGATTCGCATGGACCATCAAAATATAAGGAGATTATGGTCACTATTCAATGACCCCCGAACTGATGAATCGCAATGAAGATTGCGATGCCGCTATGACTAGAAAGAAACGAAAAACCGTCTAATCTGATTGCGCTCAGACAGTAGTGCTGGAGTGCACTGAAATCGGAATTCAGGGCTTGTCTCACCACAGTTAGTTGAGCGTCTCAATCTCCTAATGGAGACTTTTGTATATACTAACATCGTAGAGGTCAGCTTCCTGGAGAATACTTGGAAAAATCGTCTTCAGGGGAAGGCAAAATTTCTGAGCAAAGTGAAACATCTTGCTGAAGTACGAATATTCTGGTTCTTTTGCGATGAGAGCAACTTTTGCCAAGATCAAAAGCCTAATACTGACTCGAACACAACAATTCAAAGGACATTCCTTAATGTTCACCATTTACTCATACCCTCACCACATATGAATTAATAAAATAATTTTTATTTAACTATTCCAGTCAGATGTAATCTCCCCTTAGGCCGACTATGACATCTACTTCACTCCTCTCCAATTTTCACCGATAAACTCCTACAATCAGATACCCTCAACAAACTACTAATGCGGAACCAGCCTTTTCCAATATAGCAGTACACCAAACAGAAAAAAAATCATGTAGTTTCTTTTTTTAAAATGAGGAGGATTCCATTCAGGTGTATATGGCAAATAGAACTCCCTTACCTCTTCCCAAGACCAAGATCGATCTAGTGGCGGTTCCACAAGGATAACATCAAATACGGAGTTGAGTTCAAGGAGATTGAAAGTGTGCAAATCAGTACGAAGGTACATCGGTGGAGTAACACGGGACTGGATAAGTTCGTCTTTGAGTCGAATCAGTTCTCGCAACTTGGGATATTCTTCGAAGCGATGTCTCAGTCCTAGAATTTGAAAATACAGGTATAATTAAAACAAACATATGGTGAGATATCCATTACTTCGGTTAAATATCAACCACTTTGGTACAAATAAGTAGACAAAGCTAGCAATTTTCCCAACATGTAGACCAACGTGGACGCAGAGCGAACCAATACTGAGCTGCTGGAGACAATAGCAATTACTGAGTGCGTGATCCCTTCCCCCCCTGTACTCTTCAATTTCCTGACTCAATTTAACCTCCTGCTAAACAATAACTTTGTAATAATTTGTACTTTTTCCGATCTTGGACACTTAAATCTTACAAGTGCGGAAAAATGACAAAATAGAATGCAGAAATTAGTATATTAAGTAAAAAGATGGACCAGTGGTTAGCCAGGTGACAGAACCAAGAGCCAGAACGAAGAGTAAGAAATGAGATGAAAACAAACAGATCTTTGATGATATGAACTGAGATAGAAAATAAAACGAGATTGAATAAGAACATCTTACCGGTATCCCGAATGAAATTCTGTGGTCGTTTTCCGGTATCCACAAAATGCTGGCAGTAGTCATTGTGAGGATTTGCACTCTGTGTACCTTTGAGAAAAGTTGAAGTGCCAGGAAAAACAGGGTCAGTGGAATCAGCAGCGTCTGGTAGAACGTTAGATGACCCCTCATCTACTTTGACACGGACAATTCGACCATCACACACTGTTACTCCATACTTATTTAATGAAAGCAAACGCTGAATTGACCCAGACAAACGAGATGGCTGAATAGTCCTTATAGCTGGCCTAAAATTAATCACATGGCAAGAGCGGAATTATAGTCCTCTACCACACTAGATGAAAATTAGTAGTATCCTACATAATAAGGGAATTTCTCAAGCTTATTTCATCAAATAACCTCCTGGAACGAAGCTTTAAGTAGTGTTTGAGGATTTTCAAAAGGGAATATTCACGTAAATTGTCAACAAATTTGTCATCATGTTGGTCCAATTCTGACGAAGTTAAATCGCAGTTAAGAAGATTTTGAAGAATTAACTTCCGAACCTTATATTGTCGCCTGCGATGCCTTGCAAGGCGAGAACGGTGACGGATAATAATATCGTCTGCCTGTTCCTATATAATTAGATGTTATGATTTCATTAGTGTCGAAAGAAAATAAAGACCCCGTGCACAGCACAACAATTTATTTACCAAAGTTTATTATCTAAAAAGAGGTATATGACAAAGAATGTAGTAATCAAATCTCAATATTCTACAGGAGTTCTGGTGGGGCGTTCATACCAGCGTTAATTACGAAGAATCCAAAAATGCCAAAGCCGTAAAGGCCGACACTCTTAGCTAAAGACCTAAGCAACAAATAATAACATGAGTTATTTCAAACCATTTAAATTGATCTTCATAAATATCACGGAAAAAACCCCTAGATTGTGGTTTTTTCTCAGGTTGCAAAGGGAATCCCGCAGGAGCGAACATCATGAGACCCGAGCAGACTAATTGACGCTCTAGGTTATGAACGAAACCAAACAAGTATATCACGAAAAAGCATTATAAATAAAAATTGACGACTTTTGATTTTTTATCAACATCATCGATTTCATCTAATCGATATTAATTTCTATTTTCATACGTAATAACAAATTTTATGGAATATTCTAAAGCTAGACCATATTAAAATATATCTCTAATATTATAAGGCTTGGAAATTTATTTTGGGAATAGCAAACTATTGGCCTCAGGATTTCTTTTATGAAAGAGCACATAAGCCACAGAAAAATCGAAAAGTCCTCTCTTGGAGTATCAGTAACTGGCGTTATTGTTTATTAGCATGACTTCTAGTCTTAATCGGGTGTGATCATCCTTCATAATGGTCTAATAATAGCTAATATATTTATTTTTATTCATCAAATGAAGCCTTATATTGAATGCTTTACAAAGTAGGTTAAATTAACAGAAAAACTTGTAAACCCATATTTACCTACCCTTGAATAATCAGAGTTAATGCACTATATTTCATTACATGAGTAATTTATGACAATAACTCAATAACAATAGGAAGGTATATTCAACCCAACACTGACGATTCAAAACCAATGTGGTGGTAATCGAATTTCAGTTCTTTTTCATTTCTAGTGATTAACGTAACTTAATCACACGTTTGTTAAAAGTTTCCAAAACTTATTGATGTTGTGTTGATAAAATCAGTTATAAAGACTCCAACAGGCACGAAGCACTTTTGGAAGTATATTATCTATTGGACATTTGGCCACATTGAAAGCTAATTTATATTCAATTTACACAATCGTATCCTTATTTTATTTTGTAAAGGCATAACCTAGATAAATGTCCCTAAAATATATTGGCCTTTAGCGTATGTATAAATATGTCCTGTTTTAAATATGGCAAGATGACTTGGTGTCTCTCTTTTTTGGTTTACTTCATCGTGTTATACGGTTTGAAGAAAAACGTAGTAAGTATTATAATTATCCTAATTAACAAAAGGTATTTTCATTTAAGCAATAGTTTAAGTATCTGATTGTTTTTTAACTATATCTGCTATATTTTAGATACATAAAAGATAAAAAATTGCTAAAATATTGAGAAATGTAAAAGAAAGTATCTGTGCACGCATTTGTAAATAGTTATCATAATATAAAAGATAATCGCACTTATGCATTTTTTTGCATTAATATATCATAATAAAATTCATATTAAGAATCTTGATTTTACACATTTATCTAATATGCTTTATCTCACAATACTATATTGTTCGGTTCGTTTTAGTGCTTCATTTAAGTGCACTTTAAGACGCTCTAGATATCAAATGTATATTTGATTGCTTAGTGCGGGGGTATCTATACGTATTAAAATTATAATTTTTATCGTAAATCGGAATTTCTGGATCAACCAATTTTTTATAATTTCTTCATATGGAATTTTCCACTTTAATCCACAGTTATGCCTGCATGAAGGTTAGTTTTCATTGAAACCGTTGAATAGTTGTTACTTTTGTGCTTTTTCTTTATTTTATATCGTGTCTCTTTTGCTATCTGCTTTAAAAGGATGCGTAATTATGCAAATAACTGTCAATACTTGGTTGCTCTTTCTTTCCAAAAATGTAAAAGCTTTACAATTGCCATAAATATTAAAGTCGACAGTCTATATCGCCTTTCACAAAAAATATATAATTGTGTTGTGATTTGTGCGATTATTATGAATAGCATTTAGTTTCTTGTAATTAGGATGGACCGAATTTATTGTTTCTTTATAAGCTTACTTTTAACATTCATTTCTTTACTGGTTTCTTAAAAATGTCGGGTAGTCACTGTAATATTTCAAATTTTTTGGTTTATGGCCAAAATCTGAAACCATTTCTCTTAATTATTTACAATCTCTAATTATTTATTTCACCAGTGGGTTCAAATTTTCACTTTCAAAGCGATGAAATAAAATAACGCTCTAGTTAATCTTTGTCGGATGCTTACTGTTTTCCATCGATATTGATCTTCTCTTTCTGTTCCTAATATTCGTGTTATATCTCATTTTACGTCAAACTATTCATTTATATTTGTTTTCAAGAGTCCAGCGCTTTACGTGCCATCCTTATCTGGCTAATTTTTTCTTTAGCTATTTTCCTTTGTCGCTCTTTGAAATCTTTCCGCGTTCTCAATATAAGCCCCCTTCCTCCGTATTCTCTTTGTACACATGCAAATTGGACCAATCAGTCGATTCAGTGGCTCTTGTTTGTTTACTTCGTAGTCGGCCTACGAAAATATGTTACGCGCGTGCGTTGCACGTGTCTGTGTGGCGATTGGCTTAGCTGCCATAGCATTCGTAAAACTAGCGCGTACACTATTAAATCGCTGCGCTATCGTACGACCTTGATGCGTGCAGTGCATCGGTGGAGCTTTTCGTCTCCTGGGATTGGCTGAAGTAACGCGTGGCAAGTGCGGATTTTTGTGGCACCCGTGTGCACACACATTCTCGAGCAATTAATTGTCGTAGATTTTAGACGTCGTTTGCTATGCAGCTAGTTAGCTAGCTTTGCTTATTACTTGTAATTAGGCAAATAGTCAGGCACATCTGACGTGTTACGCAAATCCCCTCTGATTGTGAAAATTAATCAATTCCTATTAGTGGGATACATTTAATCGGACTATATTCTAACCCATTAGCTCTCTTTATTTCTCATTTTGTGGATATTTTGACACGATAGGTTATTATTCTATGCTTATTATAATTTGAATTAGCGTAGGAGTTGGTTGTAAATTTACATTTAATTCAGTTTAAATCATTTCAGTACTACTGCTTTCAACCAAAAATACAAAGACATTTCTTTATTTGATTGAAAGCGCCAAGATTGGCAGATAGGTTCTCTTTGGTCTCTTCACTCATTGCTATTTGTCAAGTTGTAGAAGAATGTATCCATGATCTCAATCTTAGCTTTATTTTGAATATGGTGGGTAGCTAATTTAATACGTTTATTAGTGCCGATTTCAGGTTGCTGGAGTTGAGTCATACTCAAATTTAAAAGATGTACTAATTTCGCAATAGTGTTTTATTGACCACAAGGTATACGTCTGACTAATTTTAGTAATAATATAGAAAGTCCTTGATTTGAATTATTAATCTCCCTTAATGCAGAAGTCATAAGACTAACGAATTCCATTTTCTTTCTAATTGTCACTTTAAATCCCATCTATCACACTGGTATTTATTTGAAATATCACCCATGACAATGCAAACAACTTTTGCACACACGCATACGCACTAGAGGAAAATAGCCCTATGGGAGATGAAACGGAAAGTCGAAAAGAGTCAGAGAGCATTGATTTATTTTCGTTATCATAAGTTTCAGGGTTTTATTGACTGATATTTTTTAATCAACAAGGTTCGGTCATTCCAACTTACTTTTAAAGGTCGTAATCATGAAATAGAATTTGAATAAGGAAAGAGGACCTTATCTTATAAGGCATTAAACAAGAAAGGTTTATTTTACTTGCATTCTAGAAACTCCGCATTCTTGACAGCCTTATAAGGGATACTTTTCGCTGAATAATATTCAAATTTAATAATTTGATTCCTAGCTTCTTGACTGGAATCAATGAACTAAAACTACTCAATTAGCCATTTCGACATTCAAACTCACAAAAAGCATATTCAAATTGCTTAAAATTAGTAAGATTACTTCAGCTCATTACCAAAATGTAAAATGAACTAATATACACGGCTGCTATAAGAAGAGGTAGATTGCCAACAGCATTGGTTAATATCGGTCTGAAAGTTGACCGGTTTCCTTTCTAGAACTCGTGTTTCTCTGTAACCATGTTAGCATAATGTTTAGCGACCAAGTCAGGTCTACAATATCCCATATTGTTGTCCTCTTCACAAAAACCTAAGGAAACTCTCAGACAGTTTATTTTGTTGAGAAAAGGTTTTCGGGATTACTCTACACCCACTCGACTTACATTTGGCCAACATTCAAATGCCCAAATATGTTCTTCTAAATTGTTAGTAAGCGATTTGTCTTCCATTCGGCTTCTTGTTTTAGCGCGTAGAAGCACAACAGTTGAAAAGCATTCTTCAACATCACTTTTACTAATAGCGTATTTGGTGATTTAATCCTGAAATCGAAGATTTCTACATAAGCCAGGTTAGAATTGGCATCACTTTGTCATGGGACCTTCATGATTTGACCATCTCGAATGGTCAATTTCAGTTGAGACTCATTTACAAAGACGTCTGGATGAGATGTTGTAGACAGAGGCTAGTATTCGTTTTTGTCGATTTGTTTATATTCGTCTGATTGAAGCAGATGGGGATGAGTTCGAATTTACCCATTTCAAAAGGTCAGATGATGGTGTCACTCCAACTTTGGACCTACAGATTTATTAGATTCGATAAACTACGATTTGGAGCCAGGATGATGAAGGCTTAGATGTGCAAGTTACTCTTTATATCAGAAGTCTTGAGGGTTACAAAGTCTATAAATTGAGCTTAATTCAATTGATCGCTCCCTTCGTTGAGATGAGAAGGGGATCTTTTGAGAGTGCTTTAAATATTTCGGTTTTTTCCATTCCCTAGATTGATTATGAACGGTCATCCCGTGTAACTGTTAACTTCATTTCAATAACTGAAATCGTAATCACAAATTGTTGTAAACTATTACTTCCAAACGGATCCAAGACGAACATCTTTATCGATGTGTGCCCAGTCGTTTGCACCTTAAAGATGCGTAATTGACACTTTTGTCACTTAAACGAATATTTAAAAGTATTAAATATTAACGGATAGCGTATTAATTCTTCTGAACTAAAACATAATTATTTCTTTCTACTATAGGGCATGCGACGGCGTTATTTATGTCTTGTAGCTGCACCGGGATTAACCGAAGCTCATCTCCTCATCTATGAAAATGAGGCCAAGTGGGCCGCTTCCAATCCCCCCAATTCCTCTCCAAGTACTACTCCTTCACCAACTCGAACTCTCTCACAATTACCCCTTCAGACCATCGAACAGTTTCTTCAAGCTGACGACGGCTCACGGAAGGGTGCTAAGTATTTGGTGCGTCTGGAGGGTTTAGTCTACGCTGGAATTAATCATGTTAGTGTCAATGGACGTCTTTCGGTGACAGATGTCATCAAATCGGCACTAGGAAAACTCATGGTTGGGTCGTCAAAGAATCAGGACTCTACGTCGTCAGCACACCATCATCAACATCTGAAGGAGACTCAACGCAAGGACGCTGAGCAACAGCAAAAATCCGGAACTGTCTCTTCTGAAATTGCTGGTAGTGCGGTGAGTATAAATCTTATTTTAACTGAATTGGTCGTTATCACCTCGTCGCTTTAATTCTGGTGATACAGACCACCCCAATCATCACTATAGAGATACCTGCAATTTAAAAGGCGATTGCAACGTTTTGAGAACCATTCAGTAAAACTCTTGAGCGAACAACTTTTACCTAAATAAGGTCTTAACAGTATTATGAAGATTTACATGTAGGCAAACACCATTGATTAAAATGCAGTGTCAGAGTTTAGTTTAGTATCGACGTCCAGGGGTAAAACTTTGGTTTAAAGGCTCGTTTAATGGCACGCAGCACATGCTCACTGCGCTCAGGATAATAAATCTTTAAATCCCCCTCCCCTCTTCCACTTTTCAGGAGTCCTATATATCAACCACCTCGACGCCAGGAACTCTAAAGGATTCCATCGAAATCTCAATGATATCTTCTCAACGACCTGCTTCAATTTGTGGAATACCATCACTAAACAGCGCTCCAATAAGCCCAAATTCCCCCAATGGTGGAAACTCCAATTCATCTCGATCTCCAACATCACTGGGACTATACTTCCAAGATGGTAGTTCCACGCTCATATCCTTCCCAACTCCCGAAATCACAGAGGCTTGGCTTCAGGTTCTTACAGCTGTTGTAGCCACCAATAGGTCAAGGTCGGGCTACCCCAATATTGGTAAATATCATCATGTCTCTGCATTTATTCGTTTTGTGAAGTAGGAGGATCATGTAAGTGTCAATTTGGAACATGAGCAGAAATGTTGAAATAAATCCTGCTGCGCTGTTGGAAATTTATTTATGCCTAAATTTTCGCATTTTAATCGACTCTGTGTCCAACAGATGTCAGACTTTGAGGTTTGGTGTTTACTATGTATGAGTCGGTAAAAAACATTCTAATCCCATTATGGGAGTCACGCGCCTGACTTGGGTGGAGGGAAGGCTTATTGCAGGTGCCCTTGTGAGGAAACCATTTTCTATTTCCTATCACGTTGACTAGAATTAACCATTGTGGTTGGTTATTTACGTCACCGACACACCGACAGGCACTGATCTCGCGACCTCTGACCTGACAGAAGTACATATTGACCACTGCGCAATCGGATTTCGTGAGACTATCTTTGCGAGTTTGACTCTCTTCAGCTAGTGATTTGTGTTCCGGTTGTTCTGTATGAGATCATTTGCGAGCTCGATTCATTTAAAACAAAACTTCATGTTTATGCGTTGAGACTATAACCACACGATAGGTTACTTTTAGAAAAATATTATTTGCCAATAATCTTCATTCTCGATATGTTGCAAAAAAATTATGAATGCGTCTCTGAAGCAATTGAAAATGCCTTTCCCACGCGATGACTTATTGAACAGTTTGTCCCATCTGTTCCATTAAGCTAATTAGTGTACAGTACGTACACGATAACTCATAGATACGTTTGTCCTAACTGTAACATTTTGGCCTATGAATCGGGTTAAATCAGTCAACTGCCAATTTCAATGGGTTTCGTAATTTGGTTTTCAGGCTGTTTAGCTGTGCTTAATCAGCTCTCCTATTCTTTACTTTCTTTTCTTTCTAATCCCTTCCTTCTTCTTCCTTTACGATCGTCCAGTACATCAGTGATTTAATTCAGTTCATGTTCTTCCGATCTTCAAGAAAGACGCTCTTATTCTGTTAGGGTGTTAACTTCACATGGAGAGAGCTCCAAGTCGAACTCCTTATTGACAGGAATGTTTTTGCTTTAAAAAAGCATTCTCTGAAATGCGAATGGCGATATTAATGAGAATAGTGATAATAGCTCCAAAGTCTACTAGCAAAGTATTTTCCAACCCTTATTTGTGCTAGAGGGTGACATTGCTGTCCCTACCTAGTGGGGGACTTCTGTCAGTCCCTTCTTTTGGCAAGCTTAGCCAGTGAGGTTGGTCGTTCCTCCCATTGGTTCTGCACTAAGTGGCATTCAACTTATGACCTCTGACTTCGGAGATGAGCGCATTAACACCGCACAGTGATTTTACGCATGTCTTTGCACAGGGGCCATGCTAATAGCTCCACTTTTAGTAAATATATTACCGAAGAGATAAAATTGCTCTTATCTTAAGAATACTGCTCTTCAAATTAGCTAATTTTTTCGATTTAATAGGCAGGGAGAAAAGAATATCTTCATTAATTAGCACGTACTCGAGTTCCATTACATTGTATTCGATTCAACGGACTCAGGTCTGGGATCCTGAGAGAAACGAAGCGTTGTTTGTTTACTTTTAAAAGTTAACATCATATTTGAAGACATGATGATGCCATTCACGTGTCGCTTTTCATTGTGCAATCTCCACAAATTCACTTCATTTAACTCTAAGTAAGTGGACTGCGCTCTGTCTTAAGCTATCATGAATTAGGAATAACATTCTCAAATTATTTAGCGATGCCCTGAATCATCGTACATATGCATTCATCATTCCCTTGATATGATTAAACATTATCATCACCAAGTATTACAGCTTTATAGCGCACTCACATTATCCAAATTGTTACATTCTGCTGTTATGTGTAAAATTAAATGTGTGTGTGGGGGGAGGGGGGAGAGCCAGCGACTTGCGAGCCTGAAGTCAGTGAGACAGTTGTGTAGCATTTGAGGATCGTAAGCAAACGCATTTTATGAACTAACCCTAAAAGAACTATAGTCAACCTACTGATTCCACGAGATGACAGCATTGGGTCTTCAGTGTTAGTGCCAGTAAGATTAACTGGATTAGGTCTTGAGTCCATAGGGTAGCCTCCGATATCGAAAATGAAGTAGTAAGGTCGAGTACACATACTGTAGGGTTACAAGT
Organism: Hymenolepis microstoma; assembly: GCA_000469805.3. NCBI lineage: Eukaryota > Metazoa > Platyhelminthes > Cestoda > Cyclophyllidea > Hymenolepididae > Hymenolepis > Hymenolepis microstoma. The sequence goes on from LR215994.1 coordinate 1,273,848, forward strand.
CTTCCTTAAGGCTTGATTTATGGTTGATAGGGATATGGAATTCTCAATAAAACATCCTGTTGAAATTGTCAAGGTGAAATGTAATTATGAATAATTATTAAATACTTGTCCTTCTCACTATTCTTGAAATAATAATTGTCTCCAAATTTATTTATGTAAAATGATATGATTCAGGCTACACTGTGCATAGTTCGAGTTTAGGTGGAATAAATTTTTTCTTTAACAACGAAAAGTTGTCTTTTCCGCCCAGCTGGTTTACCACCTTGCAGATCGTAAAATAAATAAAGACTTAGCTCATTTATTTTTTTCTTTTCAAGAATTTCATCCTGCTTTGATTGGTGGCTACAACAAATGGGGTTTAGAAATGCAGCAAGTTGTATGCTCAGCACCTATCGGAGTACTTGTGCATTGTATGTGTCTAGTGATGACCTCGGCATGAACCAATCAAAGAGGAGGAATCCGATTTTGCGTGCTACTTCGCATTAGTGTGTAGTCAATAGATTGGTTGACTTTGTGAATCAAATGGAAACACAAACTTACGCACCAAGAGAATTGTACAACTATTTACTTGGGTTTATTGAATTTATACTTAGATTGGAATTTTTATTTATTTCTTAGTCTTGAGACAACTGAAAATCCTCTTTTGATTGTTGTGCTGGAGGAATAGTGATACATCAATAGTACATGAGGGCGATCTCCTTTTCGTCTATCATTCGCATTGCTTTCGCTCGAATTTGAGATTTTAGTGATAGAATGTGACATTGGATATTTCGATACCTGTTCTCGCATAATCGTAGTCAGGGATAAGATATCCTCAATGCTAAATAACCGCCTAAACGGACAGCCAATAAATCTAACTTTTATACTCGCAGCGACATATTCTTAATGGAATGCCAAAGAGAAATTCTCCTTTGAGCTGTACCCTTCTTCCTTCTAGGTATGACCCTAGTTTACGTCAATAGGAAGCCAATGTTACTTTAATAATGTTGCCTACCATTGTACCGTGGCCTCGTATTGAAATCATTGCCAGTTTAGTTATTATTGCGAATTTATTGTTAATACAGAGAGGGGGAGAGAGAGAGAGCTAAATGAGGATTTTTCAACCAGATGACACGAAACAATATTGTATCCAATCGCTAGTTAAGGTTGTTTCTTATGCAATCTTTGCTTATGAAAACATACTCACACCAAAAACAATTCAAATTGATTTGTTCAAACTTTATTCAAACCTCGGAAATACAAATGTGAAATTTTTGATAAAGGGAAACTGACCTGTGGGTAGGTCAAATCAGTATTTGATCTAGGGAGCTATCTAGTTAAGTTAGGTTTAGAAATCTGATTACGACGCAAACTCGGATAGCTACTTCGCCATTTTCTGCTGAGGCTATTCTCCGTTTTCAGAGTCCCCTAAGGTATACTTTTAATTAAGATAATGCAAGCTACTTAGAGTTAAATACGATCATTTTGATTTTTCATTCTAGAAAAAATCAGCGAATTAAAGTAATAACACCAGGAGTTATTTATAAGCAATAATATTTGACTTTTAGTGGACTTCATATTCTAATTCATCTTTTGGGTTTAGTTCAGTCAAGCTCATCTTCATCTTACACTACGTTCCCAACTTCTCTTGTTCTCTAATTTTGGTGAAATTGGTGAAATTTTAAACCCACATCAGGCACAAATGAGTCAAAATCCAGATCTCATAAGTAAAGTTTTGTTTACACAACCTAGGTGGTCTTTCAAGCTGTGTCGAAGTCTCCTTCTTCTTCTTTTCTCATTCTCACTTGAGTTGTATGATTTCATTTTGGGGAAGAGGGGGGGGGGGAGCGGTGAGATGGGAAGTGGAGAGTGGAGAGGCGCACACTTGCATAAAGTTTTACGAAACAAAAATACGGTTGTGGATAAAATAAGTGAGGAGGTAAGCCCGTATAAATAATATTTAATTAAAACTACTAGGTATTGTTTATTGTACTCTTTTTAGATGGTATATGCATTTCCAACTTTAATTACGATCTCCTATCTCAAAGCGAAAGTTATACAATCACTTTTAATAGATAAGGAAAGCGTCTAAACTCAACAGAGAAGGAGAACTTTTCCAGTTTTAAAGAAGTTGAGGGGGGGAGGATTGGGGAGGGCAATTGGTGTGAAAGTAGGAGAATCGGGTGAACCGAGCTTCATCTGGGCTGTCTTGCAAAGCAATTGGCATCAGTTGTTTCTTCCCTTATCTTAACCATCACTATCATCATCTTCGCTTTGAAATTCTTTGCAGGATTCATCATCGTCATACTTATATAACCACGCCGAATATTTGAAAGGTAGTAATTGTAGATAGAAACTGAGGAACTGTAGATTCTTGTTCATTGCATTTTTCATTTTCCTCCAATGAATTCCACTTAAGAAGGCATTTTGTAGAAACCACCTTAAACGGAGCATAGAATAAGTGGGGAAATTAAGTTCAGTCAGACTTAATCAAGTGCGGTCGGCCATCCCACTTACTAACGATTTATACTGTTATTTAGCGTTTGGAGGTTCTTATACCGTTATGCCTGATAAATTTTGCCTATCCTATGGAGGTGTACTACCAAGAAGGTATGAGAGAGTTTAAACTGCGGGTTTTTCTTTCCTACTGAATCTAGGTGTTTGGATGCTACGCAGGCTTAATTTCATTAACTCGTTACTTTTAGAATATGCCTCAACTGTAACCTGTCGATTCAAGCCCAAAGAATTCAATTCAGGTCCCTTCCCGAAAATCAAGGGTGAATGTCTGTTCTGCCTATCCAAACTCGACGTCCTCCTCATCACCCAAAATGTCAAACAACCCGATCTCTCAATCCGCGTATGTTTCACTTCTACATTTGCAAAACAGTTAATTAGCCTTCTTATTTTTTCACGCCTTATTTTCAAACTCCCTTGAATATTTACACGCAATTCCATATCGTCTTGATTTTCTTTTCCCTGCGACAAGCTGAAAAGGCCTGAGAGTGATAATTGGATGGGTGATTTAACTGCCTTTTCTTTTAGAAATTGAAGATTTTCACCTTTCTTAATGAGGTGAAAGTCCTTAGAGAAATACTATTCCCATCACTAATCGTGGTTCTTTTTTCCTCAGTAAATTGCTTATCCAAATTGTTCTTAACGTACTTTAAAATGACCAACTACTGAATTTGATTCTCCCATCTAGGATGAACTTATCTCATAACAGTTTCAGACTGTTTCAATAGGTGTCTGTGGTACCTCAGCTCTCTTTAACTAGAATTAATCAGTGGTGTTGGTTAACCATACTCACCCCCATGACCTTCAGCTACTTACTAATGCGATTTTAAACTCTTAACCTGAGTGACGGATTATCATCATGGAGCCTCTTTTTTTAAAAGAGTTCAAGTCTTAGCTCTCCCCTTCATTCACCAGACCTAACTGATACAGATGTACTTCAATCTTTGTGGAGCCTAGGATGTCTAAGTTTCAAGAGAATTGGTCTTGATCCTTATTATTTCTGCATGTCGCTCTTACAACCAAAAGAAGGGAATTGAATGACATAGTTGGTGAGCGAAGCGCAAAACGATATTTCAGGTGTTATCGCCGTTATTCCAAGAACCGACCCTTCCCACAGATTGTCTAGGTGCATGAAGAGGAGTAGGATAGAAGGCATTAGAAAAACTGGAAACAAAATACGAAAAGAGTATGAGAGATGTGGATAACCCTAGCAGTAGCTAGTCGTACGTACACGCATACACGCACGCACACACACAGAGTGAGAGAGATAACGATAAATCGCTGCACGTGCGATTTGCCTCGAGAGAGCGCTCTAACATCCCCGTGTGTGTGCGCTTAAAGTCACTCGGTCGACAGAATACGGTCAGTGGAGCGAGTTTATTTATATCGCTATAGCGATGAATCAGCTGTGCTACGACCATTTCACTGCCTCGCCTGAAACCGGATGTTGTCTAGCTTCCCTTTGCACATATGCACTATTTTGAGAATTACTTGGTAAGAGTGACAGTTAGGCTTTTTAATGTCTATACCTTAGGCCAAGGTGATTTAAGCGAATGTTATGATTGCCTAAGGTACGATTCGAACAGGGGATAAATGGCCTTCAAAATAATATTTAGCGGGATGAAGAGAAAGGGGGGTAAATCAGTGACTTCAGTCTTTGAAGTAATTTGCCTTTTTGTCCTTAAAGCAATTCACCTACTCCGGTTTTAGAGAGCGTTCACAATTAGAGCTCAGCTTCGGGACGAGTGGGTGAAAATTGTAATGAAAGCTGATTTGGTCATGAGCGAAGGTTTGTATTCATGTACATTTTCATAATTTTGGATTTCAGCTATTTCAGACCAGTCTGATTATAAAAGAATGCTTACACCTGAATTGATTAAATTTGAAACATTAGTAGTGTCACTACTTCTATAATTGGTTCTAGTTATATGATTCTACTAGAGCTCATTCGATTTCGCTCATTAATTAAAAAAAGCATTCCATAATCTTATTGGGAGTTCATCGTTGTAATATTTCTCGAAGGTCAATATTCACATGTGAGAGTTGAATTTTGTTCTAGAATGGTATATTTCACTGAGAAAGTGGCTGAAATCTTGATGAAACTGATGGTTATTTCCTTTATCGTCGACATCGATCAATCTGAATGTTCACCCAAATGGTGTAGATTTTATTTTAAGTAAATCGCCCTCTGTTAATTAACCACTTACGCTTTCTTGTCTAACTTGTGCTTAGTTAATCAATCGCAAAAGTGCTTTGAGATAATTATAATAACCTGATTCATTCATTTATTTATTCGCCACAGTTTAATATCAGGGTGAAATGCGACCGCCTATGAACTTCTTTTACTCTGTGTAAAGCAGTTTTGAGAAACTCGCTTTGACTGTATACCATGAGATAAGGGTTCGATATAGACCTTGACAAATCTGGATAGGGGGGACTTATAACACCACATCTGAGCATTTTTGGGGTTTTTTCTTCTGTTATCACTTCACTCAGATATCATTATTTGACAGCCGGTGCCACAATCAAAGCAAAATGTTTCACTAACTATTGTCAAATTAAAAATTTAAGGAAAAAATGTTAATCTAGGCCTCCCCCCCCCCTCCCCCTCCCTCACTGCACCTCTTTGATGACTGTAATTAGGTATGATACATTAGTGTGACACCTACGGAAGGTTAGTGGAAAAATAATGACAGCCAAGTTTTTGTTATGATTTAATCATTATGAGCTACCGGCATGTTTGTACTCTCTGACATAAATGTATCTTCAAATTAATATTAATTAATTTGACTTGATTGCTATAACTCTTAGTATTAACTGAATTTACGAAATTCCTACCCATATTGAGGTCTGTGAAAGCACAAATTTCACTGAAGTCTCCGTTTAGAACCTGATTTTATTCTCTGTTGTTGAGAATAGGTAGCTACATACATGGACTGTTACAAAATTGATTCAAATATCTTCTTTACTCAAGGGAGAGTTTCGTAAAGTTCCATCAATAGAATTCGTTTCCTCGATTAATACTCTGCACTTTTCTCTCTCTCTCTCCCTCTCACTTTCAGAGAGGCCAATCCATCATTGATTTGTAACTCTATTGTCTTCTTTCTACTGGAACGGAGTAATTTTAGGCATAGTGTTAGTATCAATACACAAATGTAGCTCCGCCCAGTAGTTACTATTTTTATAGAACAAATTCAAATGCAAATCAATCCTTTAAGCCCATTGTCAAAATTGTCTTTTTAATAAAAACTATCCTCTACATCGTTTTTGAATGACCCTAATTGCTCTATTTTTCAAAGAGGTTGGACAGTGTTAATATCTAGAATGCGTGCGGCTGAATAGGACTTAACGCGGAAGCATAAAACTGTTTTCGCTAATAGGCATAATAAAGAACAATGTAACTCAAATCTGAGTTCGTGTAAGAGTAGACTATAGTTATTCATGCCACTAAGATCATGTTAATTGACCTCGAACAAGGCTGGTATACCGTCTCAAAACTCATCCTTTGAAAGGGCTACATGATAAGAAACACGAATGGAACTTGAAAAGAGAGATGATTATGTAACTACCTTCCCTTTTCTTTGGGGCGGATGGGAGGGGGTGTTGGAGAAAGGGTGGTTACTACTCGTGTGCTCTGGTAAAATAAAAACCTATCACGTGAGCTCTGCCTTGTACCTTCATTGGATTTGCGATACTAATTTTGTCTAGAATTTGATTGTTGGGGCTACTATTGTCTTTACTAGCCTCCGATTTTTAACCGAGACCAATCACTTAGTTTAGCGTGCTTATCAATAACCTCTGAGCTATCAATCAGGAACCAAGATGCAAAATGCAATGTAAAAGTGTCGTTTTGTGGCCCCTTTAACTATTTATTTTTTTAAAGTACCTCTAATCCGTTTTTGCTGCGTAACCCTTCTCTTATCTTTGGAGATGTCAAAGGTGTTCCATGTTAGGAATCGCAGGTTTATGAACAAGTTGGAATCCCTTGTAGCTCATAAATCACTTACCGTTCAAATTGGATTCAGTCACTACTATCATTTGGACATCATTATGATAGGGCATAAAACATGACCTAAGTGTGTTCGAGTGTTAATCAGTACTCAACTTCGGTTAGTGATACTTCCGTCCATCTCCGATATGTCGTCAAAGCGACTTTTAACCGAGAGAATCAACCATACGAATTTAGTGCCTTCCTTGTCTTTTTTGGGAGGGGGAGGGGGGGCTTTTGCAACAAAGACGAATTTGGGGAGAATGGAGGAACATTTATGGGAAGAGAATTAAGGACAATTAAGTGATTCCAGATGGTATGAGATTCCTGGTTATCAAGGAACAAATTATTGGTAGGTATGGCTTACACATTGATGCACTCGGATGAACAGAGGGAGGAAAAGAGAAGTCAATGAAAATCGGTGGTAGGTATAAAGTTGAGCAGAGAAACTTTCTGCGATGACCCAAATTTGAAATTGAGAGGAGGAAAGAGAATGGTGCCAGCACTGTGCAATGCCAACCCGGGTATGATAAAGGAGTTGGTAGACTTGCTATCCTTTGTTCGTTCATTAGTAACTTCAAGCTTTTATTGTCAAGTGTGGGGAATGGAAATTGATTTAATTAGAAATTAGATGGTTAGTTATAAAATAAATTATTGTGCACATTTGGTTTTAGTTCCCTTATGTGCGAAACTGTGCATCGCGAGACGACGGTCGACTATGCTTTGATGTGGGTCGAGCAGCCCCAACCGGTGAATGTGAACTTATCCTCCAAATGTCCAACGCCAAAGAAGCCAAAGCTGCGCACACTCGATGTATCACGTACGTCCCCCGATTCTTGTTCGATTAAATTATGTGTGTGTGTTGAGATTCTAACTGTGAATCCCTGGATGGCCACCCTTTCCCTACTCCATCTCAGAGCCGCCAAACTACCAGCCCTTTAATATAGCCAAAGAAGATTGGAAAGTAAATGAATATGATTAATTAGGTACGGGACTGTGGGTCCTTCTTTCTCCTCTTTTTGCGTAGTCCCATCAATTGCCATGAGTCCAAAGCAGTCTCTTTTGGAAGTAAAATGTTTTTTTGTATCTTGTAAAGTTCGCTTCATAAACTAACTGAAATATTTGTGAACTATTTTAATATTGTATCTGCCGAAGATCATAACAAGTTCATAGGGTCAGGAGATTTCATTGTCTTATGGACATCGAAAAGTGAGAAGTATTAGTATATGGAAATTCGACTCCTCTATACTTAGATCACGTAGTAGCACAGCAGAGCATTCAAGTTAATTAACTGGTCAATTAGACAGTGTTTATAAGAGTTTGCTCAATAATTCAAGTTTTTAACAAGAACTCCTCATTAGATGATGAAATAAGACTTTGCGTCTTTATTCTCAATGCCCTTTTGATTCCAATCTCTTTATCCCTCAGTTGCTCCTCCATTCGTAAAGTTGCATTATAGGGTGTTTTTCTCTCTAGTTTCACACATAGGGTTAAAAGGTTTTCATTTGATGATTGCATGACATTGCCGATCAGGGAAAAGTGACGGCGCAGGGAATGATGACGGCATGAAACTGAATCAGCCTGTGGGAAGGAAACATTAGGGATCATTTAAAGCCCACTGCAACAATTGAATCGTGAAATTTGAGACTTGATAGGGTCAAGTGCACAACCTGCATACTTGCTTCAAGTTGGTCTGTCCAATTATATATATAAGAGCTCTGATGTATTTCTCAGGAAAAAAAATACAAGAAACCAATTTTCTTCCAAGTAATTTACCATTCTCAACTTTTCCTTCTAAATGTTTTGCGCAATCATTATCTGCATCCCAGACACTTCATTATTGGACTAGATTCTATTAATACTTGCTGAATTCGCTCAGTGTCTGAAGTCAAAAGACGCTAAGACAACGTGGGCAGTGAATATTTTTGAAATGGGTAAAAGCATTTAGACCCCCTTTTGCCGAGAAAATCACATTTTGTTGCTAGTATATAGACCAAGGTTACTTTTGGAAAGGTCTCTTAGACCGATAGACCTTTTCGCCTTTTTAGCGCTGAGTACCCGGTATGTTCTGGAAACCTCCCTCTGTTCATGTTATTTAATGCATATGCTTCCAAAAACCTCCCAGATAAAAAATGGCGGAGACAACAATGAGTCGAGAATTTTTCCAAAAATTTGGGATGTTCTTCTTCTGCTGATTTGGAATTTCTGCAAGAAGAAGTCGGTCACTTTTTACCTCTTCGTAAGTAACAATACTCGAACCCACGGGATAGCTTAATACAAAACAAAATCTAAAGGCGATTTGAAGCTCGAACTATGCTCGAACTCAACTCGACGTGAACGAGAGGTTTGAATACTTTCTTCCCCACTTTTAGTGTGGAATAATAGGAATAAGACATGTATTACTGTTTTATTGATCTTTCATATTTTTCACTCATCGTCACAAAAGGTGTGCAAAGAAGACTGATAATGTTTTTGTTGCTCCATATAGCCACATTCTTTCCCATTAAAATTTCATGGTATAATAATGGATGAAGTTATTTAAAGAAGCAGAATGTTGCAAATCGATATCCTCTCATTGTGCTGCTGGTCTAACTGGATACAAAAGCCCTCTTCTTATAAGATGGCCACAAGTTTAGTAGGGCAGTGTATATGAACGGGAAGTGTAATTAAGGAGGAGCAAAGAGGGGAGAGGTAATGCGTCAGTACTGAATAAGGAAGAAACAGGTAGAATAAGGTCTCATAGGCTTGTGTGCAAACCTCACTCCTTTTGTTCATTAAACTGCCGAAGTTAGGACAGAGGCATGAGCCAGTGTGTGTATGCAGTGCGTAATGGGATCGTGCAGGTACTGCATACCCAGCAGAACGAAAAACTGAGTTTCGGGATTACAAAGTTACGTTTTAAAAAAGAGACATTTGTATAGAAAATTAGTTAACATAAAGTTAAGAGGAGGTAAGGTGAGAAATTGCTTTTGGCGACAGGAGTTGTGATGACCAACTGTGGAAGTAATAGTTGGACAATTGGGGATAAATTCTCACTTTTTAAACCTTGAAGTCAGATCAGTGAATTTGAGCTATGCTCCTAGTTGTGAGAATTTGGATATTTCTCTGCAACCAGAATTCAAACAACAATGGACCAATGAGGCTCGGACTTGAGTATCTACCTCCATATTGGTTTCGTTTGCTGCTCCATGAAAGAAAGCAAGAACTTTTTCGCAATGCTATAATAAGAACTGCCCTAACGATGCTAACAGTCCCCCACCAAAGTTCAAATGTTTCTACCTCGGCCTTGTTAAATCATACCGTTTCATTTCAACTTTTTGAAAATAATGAATTGAAGTAGCAATACACAAGGTACACATCAACGCTGGATATCGTTTGCAAGATTCTGCTCATAAATTCAGCTGACGATTCATTAAATTTAAATTCAGGAAATCGGACTCCCATTTGGCTAACACTGGAGGATCGGAATTCAAAAACAAATCATATGCGTCAAGACAATTCGGCACCTCGACTTGGCACTCTGCTCTTTGTCATTTATTTGTTGGACTCCCTTCTAAGTGACTTCAGTTGTCTTTGTAAAATGAAAAGTTCTAATTTTGGTCTCGCAGTGGGCTATTATACTATTGATATTATAATCTTTTATCCAGATACGATTCTCCTCGGGAAAATCTCATCACTCCAACTTCTGTATTTATATAAGTGTTTGCTGATTTACTCGGTCATATAGATTAAATACTATTCTAATTGTGCTCACAACACATCAGCGGACAATAAAAAAAAGAGAAATCAGAGTGCAGCATTTTCCAAAGGCAAGACGCAGTGCAGATTGAATACGAAATAATGCGATGCGAAGCGAGACCAGTAGCAAACTGCAGACGCAGTGCCAATGCGGATTTGTGCGCGTATGGGTTGACCTTGAGTTCTCAAGGCCATGCAAACAAGCGTGTATACGTCCGCGTAACTGAAAGGCACTGCTTGCTGTGCGTGCATTGTTGACGTAATAAGTCAACTACACTAACTTGGGCTGGTTTGCACAAATGAGCGCGTCTTTCCTGCGTGTGTATGATTGAATAACTAGGAAGAGTTCGAGGCAAAAATAAAATTGGTGACTAAGGCGGAGGTGACTGGTGTTTGACATAACCCACGTTATACCCTACAACGATTCGTGAGATCGAAAACTCCGAATTTCTTTTGCATTTAGAGAAGTTCCTGCTGAACACACGACAATTACCTCACAAAAATGAGCAAGCAAGGATTTCACATTCCAAGTTCAGTTATTTAGTAAATTTGCTTGAACTTGGACGAGATTTAAAGATAAAGTTAATCAGTGCTGGGCAAGTGTTAGTCGAGGTTGAAATCGTAGTTGTCAATCTACTCTTTGCATTAGTGAATACCAGGTACCAACTAGGAGATGTGTGAATAAAGAAATACCTTGATGCCATCGCATCTTTGCAAGTGGAGACAAGGTGTGTGTTGGAGCTGGCGAGTCGATCACAAACACAGATATCGATGTAATGGTTCTTGAGCTTAAATAAAGTAGGTTTCTCCTGATTCCCTCATTTTCATTTCTGCTGTCTGAGTACTACATCATATTAAAATTTCTCTAAATGCGGTTTTTGTATGTTTTCTCACGGTGAAAAGGTGTAAAACTTTGTGCTCGCCACTAAAAAAAAATAAGTAAAATCAACGCAACATTCACCCCCGCAATGATCACTTGACGGATTTCATATTTATTATTAGTAATAGAAAGAAGTGAACTATTTGAAGGGTGGGGAGGGAGGATTTGTGATGAGATTTGACATTCCTCAATCAACACCGATATGAGATTGTCTGCATTTCTATGTAAGCTCTAAATCTGTTGAAAGTGGAGTTTTTCGCACAAGAAGGAGAAGAGGTATTTTTCATCTCAACACCACCTATTTATTTCCATAAAGGTGTTTTCCTCACTAACAACATGAATGAATTTTGCATTGGCAGTTTGGACTTTTCGAAGTTGTATTCACCTCTTGGACCCATTGATTAGAAAGTTCAAGTTTTTATCTAATGGTTTGTTTTTTCGGTTAATACATTACTCAAACATATTTTCTACTTATTTTGATATGTAATATCACTGGTTAACGTTTTTTGTTCCAATAGAAATATATTTCAATATTACCCTTTCACCTTGGATAAACTCTAATGAGTTGCGATATGGTTTCCATGCCTCTACTCGTCTCATTCACTCTTGCTATAACTAGTTGTTAGAATATGCTCAAATCAAGCAATCTAGCATCGTCTACTTTCTCATTCCCTGGATGAAACAAAGACAAATTGGAGTGGAGAGACCGACCTTCTTAATGTCACTTGTCCATTAGGCAGTGGACAACTTGTTGATAGTTTACTCAATCGCCTAGTGAACGAATCATAAAAGATGAAAACTTTTGGACCCTGAATCAATGGAATAACTATTATACGTACCCCAGTTCCCTATGCGTTTCCAAAACTTTTAGCAGAGTTAACACTAACCCCTAGGACCTAATAATCTCGACTTCATATTATCGACCCTGCTTCAACCTCAAGACTGTCACAAAGCCCACAGTGGTGCTCGAAGGGCTTAATCCCGCAGTGACCTCATGTTCACTATAGAGAACCATCGTATTTCCTCAAGCGGTGCATTTTAATTAACAGAATGAACCGTCTAAGTAGTTCTTGAGTGGGCTTTGATAGGGTTCAGTTTCCACAATCACCGATGTCCGAAACCACTCCATCTGTCTATCTTTTCCCTCCATATGTAACAATATAAAGCTCATTTCACAAAAACCCACAATTAGTCACACCCTTGTCACTTACCTACCAATGTGGCTCTCGCCACCCTAACACATCTTACTTTGACCCAATTTCTCTCAGTTCTCTCCTACTCTCCCATGTTTTAACCACTACTGGTACTGCTGCAAATTAACTGGTCTCCTATTTTACGGGGACTAACTAATTTCAGTTGTTTCATGCCTGATCGAGGATTCCCTGAGTTTCTTGAAAGTAGTTGATCAGAGCTCATACTTCAATAACAGTGAATGAATTTGGCTTTCTAGAGTAAAGGCTTGCATTTTTATTAGGATTTTTTAATCTCTTATAGTTTAATTTATTTAATTGCAGCCACTAGTAGGTATAAGATCACATTGATTCCTCCACCCCCCCTCCCCCCCCCCCCCCCACCCTCCCCTTAATGGCAAAGTAATGCTAGTCCTATTGACAGTCTATATTTTATCATAAAATGAGACCGAACTATTTGTCAGTTGAAAGTGAATTGATTTGTGAATCGAGCCCTGAGTAGTGAACTGAGTAATATCGGTGTATTTTGTGACGCATTGATACAAACTGTTTGATATTTTCCATTTCAAATTACTTTGAATCACCTTTTGGTAAGCACTATTACTGGGATATTCCTTTGATTCTTCAGTTTCTTCTCCCCTGTTTTTTTTAATTTTTTTTAAGCGACTATATCTCCCGATTTATCATGGGAGAAACGCATGCAATATGAGAGAGAGAGAGTGTTAGCTTAATCTGACTTTGGTTTGAATTGATTCTTGCTGCTACTTACTTGCTCCTAATAGACAACAGAAAGAGATGATCAGAAACCATGGGAAGTAGACGCACGTAGTAAATCCAGGTAGGGAGGAATAAAAACCTGCTGATCATTCAATAGCTCAGAGTAAGTGTTCACTATGGACTTAGCAGAGTCTCGTGTATACAACTACTTTTGGTGCTAGCGTCTAAACATCTGTAGCTCTGGATTTTGCCTCCATTTTCTTGGCAACACTTTTAGCAGATGCAGCTCTCCTTGGATATTGTGCGGTGAAGCTAGCATCTGCTTCCCAAATGTGTTTCAACTATACTCACCCAATTTTTATTAACAAGTGACAGCACAACACTGTTGGCACAAAATGGCCGATGGGCATCATGCGACCCCATGCAGCGCTCAATATCACTTTCAGTATGATAGAGGACACGGGACCTCTTTTATCTTGGCCACACTGTATGTAGTTCAGACAGGACTTGGTTGCGTGTCCATGTGTCCTCGTCAGGTGATCACGTGCGTGTCCTCTTCGGGGGAATAGGAAATCAGGGAGTCTTGGGCCATGTGCGTATTCCTGACAGAGGGTCATGTATAGTGGTCACATAGAAGAAAGAGGAGTGAGGCGATATTTATTCCCATGGTGAGGTGTGAATTTCCCCACCTGAGTGTGCCTACTGTACACAGGTGGATTTTGTAGTAGAAGAAAATCATTTACTATTTCAGTTTCCTGCCCGCTTGATATTCATCATCTATCTTATTTTTTTTTCAATTTATAGCCTGATGCGTCAATGTACCACCTGGCTCAAATTGGGTCGAGATGGGCCGAGTTCACGTCGAAAAACACTTCCTAATTTTGGGTAATTTATTTTTATTTCCACTTCTATTTTTTGCCCAGTAACTGAACATATTCAAAATTTGATTATTATTGCCATTGAGAAAGTCTCTTCTTGGGTGTTGATTTGATGCGCCAGCTTAATGGAACCAATGGGTTACTTTTAGAATATAAATAAAAATTTTAAACTAAATGGACACGCACTGCAATCACGAGATTTCAAGTTTCTCTAGGGGTGCTATGACAACAGTGGGTGGAATTTGAAGGTTAGAACCAACCTTTGTCAGCAGTTGAACTTTGAACAAGCATAACTATTTATATTTCACTCATTTGTATTTGTGCATAAAAGTTGACTACTATTCTAAACATTCGAGGAAAATTGCTGTTGTTCTCACAAATTCAGGGTGTTCGAGAATCAAAGATGCTAGTGTATCTGCGAGACGTGTTATCGAATAACAAAGGGTTTGCTTCAATTAATGCACATTATTTGCTGTCATTCTTTTCGTGGGTAAGGAAAGACAATATGGCGATGACCCTACTGGCAAAAATTTCTCTCTTGTAGTCGTTTTGCTTACTTCTAAAACCCCTAGACTTTCACAGCTTTTAGGGTGAATATACGTCATTCGCGTAGTCAATACATACTAAAGAGTCACCCACTGATCTGGACTTAGTGGTCTGGACATGACCTCATACTGACCTCACATCCATAAGGTCTATCCACTTATAAATCTCAGGCCTCATCAATAAACACAGATGTGATCACAATCTACGTAGTTTATTTTCAAGAGAGGAGGTGGTGCACGAAAAGCATAGGGATCCTTGAATTGAGGAGGAGGATCTTGGTTGGTAAAATTTGCGATTTTAAAATTTGCGCAGGATGATTCATCGCAAACTACAGAATACTGTTTAAAAAGAGCATTTCAATTCGGTTTGAGACTTTCGTGTAGAAAGGTTTTTGAGCTTAATCAATTGGGTAAACATACTATTTCAGTCATACATTTTGCGAAGACTTGGTGATGGCATTGACGCTTCACGTCTTCTTATCTGAAAGTCTTTTGTAATAAAATGTTTTCCAGTAGTGAGCAAAGTGACGGGAAACTCATGTCATATCGTTCATCTGCTTGTATTGATCATGGTAGTCAACATATGTGTGCAAGTGGGTAATAAATCCGACCTTTGCCCTGAAAGCCACTTACTGACTACTGCGTCATCGCCATGCATGTATGCAAATCTTCTTACTTTGAGGTGGCTTTTGAATACTCGAAGTAGTAAAAGATGAGAAATTTTGTTTCGTTTGAATTTTAGAAGTGGTTAGTTGTACACTTTTAAGGGACATCCAACTACTCCAGGGTTGATTTTTGTACATGGCCACAGAACATCGGAGGGTGAGTTCGTGCCTGCCAAATTCAGATATTCAGACCAGCTGAGTAAATTGAATGATGAATCATGTCACTTTGATCTACTTATGGCTATCAATAGATGGAAAAACATTAAAATAACCCAGAACTAACTAGAATTAATTCAAATTGAATTCGGGCAAGTGGTTAGTACAAGATATGTCATTGGGTATACTACTTTAAGACTAATGAGCTCAAGTTTTCTTAAAGAAATTGGATGTATTCATCTTTAAAAATTACAAGTTGGCTATGCACTCAATATTTTAAATTGTTCTCCACTGGATGCATGATACTTCGTGTGATAACTGTACTTTCGGTTTCATTACTGTTCTGCAAAAACAATATGATAAAGAGGGATCGTTCGCTACTATGTCAAATTTCAGAAAAAAGACAATGGGAGTGAATTTGGCTGGTCCCCCTTTGCCCCGAGTTCCTGGTGCTGCACCAGCACCAGATGCTGAATCGTCAGCAGTGACAGCCGTAACGGCACCAATAATGCCTGAGGAACAGTCTCCCCTCACCTGCAACTCGCTCTCCACCTCCGACCAACGATTATCCTTCACTGCCTCTACCCACCTGCCAGTTCTTCCCGAATCCTCAGTGGCCCCATTCCCACCCCCATCGGCTACTCCCCTCAAACCCCCTCTCCCCGACCTCGCCACTCTTGCTCTCTCCTCTCACTCCGCCTCTCATCTCATTGGACGGCGCTTCCATCCTCACTTCTCTTCTTCGTCACTCTCAAGGAAAAGTCGCTCTTTTCCCTCCCGACTTTCTGCTGAACCCATTCCTGAAGTTGTTGTGCTGGAGGACATGGCGGCTAGCGAGCAAAATGAATCCGCTTACCAGTAAGTTCTGAGACGATATATTCTTTTTTACCTCATATTACCCGACAAGAATGAGGTCGCTAGTTTTGATTCGCAGTAGTAGAGAGGAATTTAGAGGGAAAACGGGAGAGAAGATTGGGAACGAAGAAGAGGAAGAGTGAATACAGAAATCTAAATTTTACCGAGGGACAGCGAGGCAGAGGTGAATGATTATTGATAGGCGATATTCTACAGTTGTGTTTTGCGGTAAAATGCAGATATTCGAATGTAAAATACCCTCGCCTAGAACTGTTTGGTTTGAGGGAGCAATTCCTCACTTCAAGAATTTCAAGAATGTCAATGTTTGTAAAACTCGCTATCCACGTACACTTTGCCAGTGGTAAAATCCTAATTGACATTAGTTTCCATAAAAGAATTTCTTCAAAATTACGGCCAGTTGGACGATCAAAGCTTTTTATCTACTAACTAGGAATTCCACAGTCTTTCTTATTTGTAGATGAGATATATTTTTGTTTCCTTTGAAAACAATGTATTTAAGATTAGACTCTGGCCTTCTCGCCATGGAAGTTTCATTACATCAGTAGTCGTTCATCTAATTTTCGTTCGTTAGGTCTCCGAATAAATCAACCGATGAATCCCTAGACACAGAAGATAGTCCACAGACACCAACTCATAATTCCAATATCGATTCAGTCGCAGCTGCCACCGATCCTGTCAATCACTACCTACAGCTCAATGTTGGTAAGTTGTCGGATGAAACGCGACACAAAAATCTCAACTACTGAATAAAAATAAGTAGATTATTTTTCTACTTTCAGATAATCTTGTTGGTACACATATCAAGAGTATAGCGAAGTACACTACAGGAGACAGCTTAGATGCAAGTGGAAAGGGTGGTAAAATAGGCGACGATCGTTTGGGAAATCCGCAAAGTGCAATTCCCTCGGAGGAAACCATCCACCACGTTCTTGCTTATCTCTCGAGTATCACGAGGCCGTCAAAAGCTGCTGGAATTGGAGAGTGCGAGACGCCGCGTTCTGGAACTGTCTCCTCGGTGTCTAGACAGCCTACTGTCAAGTTTTCGCCGAACACACTTATGATACCAGCTGACCGTAAGTTTGTTGACGCAACTCATTTACTGAGTGCAAATTTCGACATTTTTGTGATAATTTCCAAGTTTCTGTCTGATTCTCCAAAAGGGAATCTTGGCTTAGGACTTACTACCACACAAATAAATCGTCATAAGCCATGGCATTTTTAATTTATCTGAGCTTTATGGTATGAAGATAAATGATATTTGAGTTAAGAAATATCAGTGGAGCTTTGGTAAAAGGCCATGGATATAAGGAGAACGGGTCAAAGGGAGAGGAACAAATATCAAGATGACTTGGTCCCAACCTGTGGGAATAGCTTACGCTAAAGGTCAGCTTTAAAACAGGTGCTCTGAACTTAGTTTTGTCAACTTCCTTTCAGAACCATTAAATCATTTAACTTTCACTGATTAGTACATTTTTCTGTTCTTCATTTCAGAAGGACGTGATGGAGTTTACATGGATTCGATCATCTTTGGAATCGAAAGACTCACTACTAAAGTAGGTTCCCAATCTTCTGAAATCAGTCGAAGTTCCTCAACCAAAAAGATGTCCTCATCAAGTGGAATAGTTCAGTTGCGCCGTCCAAAACGCGGTTTCAGTGGCTACACATCTCAAAATGGAAATAATCTGGGGATTTCTAGTGGAGGCAGCGGTGGAAGTGTGAGTTCTAATAACCGGAGTCGGATCTACTCCCATCGGGATAATGACGAGTTGTTCGCTGACCTGACATACGGTCCTGCTGGATCATCCAATCACACAATGCTGTGTCAAATGTCAAAGGGATCAATCTGTGAACGATCTTCGGTATCATTTGAAACCGGTCATATGTCAATGGTAGAAGAATCTTGTTTCGGAGATGAGAATGATAAAGACCACAAGCGGCCCAGAACAGCGAGTGATACTGGAACTAAGTGGAAAACCAGCATTACAGCTCCAATTCGCTTCCTTCCATCTACTACTCAGATTGCAGATGCTGTTTCAAGACCACGAGCTCGATCTCTAACACATCAGCTTGCAGCAAAACCTCTGAGTCAGCCGATTGGAATGAAGGATCTTGAAAGTATGCCCTCTGGGGTTATTTATAATGGGACCGTTCAGCTAGGATCTAGATCAAGTAGTACGACGTCCACTTCTAAGAATATCCGCCGAGCTTTAGAGCATGTTCTTGGAAGACCTCGTTCTGCAGAAGAGGGGAATGGTCTTATTCCATGTGTGACATCTCCAAGTCACCAATATAACAGTTATAACAATAGCAGCAACAATAGTAATAGTGGAAATGGTAATGTCAAGGGTATTTCCGGTCAAGATAAAGGTCGTCTTCAAGATTCAGATATCTATGTAGAGCTGGATTTCCCTCCACCGATTCAAGCCACTCAAACGGTGAGGAATGAAATTAATTCGGAAATGAGGACTACCCTAAGGGGTTCCCTCCTTGTAACCCCGTCTGATTCCCTCTCTTCGAATTCCTCCTCTCTATCCTTTTATGGAGGTGGTGGAAGCGTAAATAGTGGCCGTCAGTCTCTTCCGACCTCTCGAAATACTAACGGCGGCGGTGGAATGAACTTTTCAGAACACTATGGTTTTGTCTTCGGTCATGGAGCCCAAATGTCTACAGGTCGGATGCCATTTCTAGTCAAGCCAAACGGTTCAGATGCGTCAACTACGTCGCCAAATGCTACGACCTGTGATATGGCCTCTCCAACTTCTGCGCATTGACCTCCTGCTCCCTCCCCCCCCTCTCCTCTTCTCTATTCCCCTTCTGTGATAGCTGCCGACCGGTTGTACATAGGATCAAAAAAGCCCGCTTACGTAAAAACGCATAAACAACGAATTCTTTGAATGCGTGATTGTACATAAAGTGCCATGCAAAAGATAAATATATATCATCATGATTCTGGAGAGGCTCCCGAACATTTTTTTACCTCCTCCAATTTCCCCACGTTCGACGGTCTAAGTTTGCTTTCCGCTTTCCCTTTTCCCGGTACCAGTATGATGTCTGTGATGATGTGTTTTAATTCTGTCTCTCTAATGTATAAAATTTTAACTTTTTACGCCTCGTATGTTTATTCTTTCTTTTAAATGTTAAAAAAGTAGCTTGACTAACTGCTAAGCATCGGCCATCGTGCACGTCTGGCATATCCAAACTCATGTGCTCGATTCCTATTGTATCCCACTGGTTGGCTCCAAGTATCCGAATTCGAGTCTATCTTCAGGAGGGCTTTATAATGGTACTCCCTCTAAGAGGGTAATTGGAAAGCGCTATCCCAAATGGACTTGAGAAATATGTATGGAAGCTACGGTGAGATCAAGAAATAGAGCAGGTTGAGCTCTTTTGATGGATTTTAGCAACTTTTCTTAGCACGGCAATGAAGAAAACAGGATTGCTGCTACCATGTCTCTTGTTTCTAATTCATCTCTCATATCGGCTGAGATATTGACGTCGATCGATATATCCCTTGAAAGGGAAATTCCCTATACATTTTTAATCAATTTTGTCTTGACAAGGCAATGAATTCTGTAACTATTAAACATGAAAACAGTAAATTTGTCAAGTAAGGAGAGAGGAAGATTCAGAGAGGAATTGAAAATATAAGGAACGTTACTCCTTTTGAACTATTGGGGCATTTAGTTGTTAGTCAATTGACGTTCTTATTCTTTAAATTTTAGGAGTTAGCCTCAAAATTCCTGAGTACGTTCGTGCCTGTAACATTCAAGAAATATTGGTCGTGGCGTCTGTAGATTTGATTCATTTTATAGCAATCGAGATTAACTGGTAAATACATCTTTCATAATCCCATACCGATGGGAACCAACTTCCTTTTACTAATTTCATTCAGAAGAAAGCAAATCATGATCTGTAGGCAATGACGTTAGGAGTATTATTGAAGTTGAACTCGGGGCATTGATTTGGCCATATCCCTATTAAGAGAAATGTTCATTTAGCGAGATGTCTTAATATTCGTTGTCTCAGTCCCAGATTCAACAGTAAGATTGAGACTTCGCTATGTGTATTCTGTTGACCGAGAAATCTAACTCCCTAGTTGGTCATTCCGCTTCGATCTATTAACATCTTATTACAACACCGTCGATGTTTGAAACCCAGTATATTGTAGTCCACTGACAAAGCTGAAATTCAGGAGAGCCGTAGTTAATAGTCATTTAAATAATAATAGAACATTCTCGAATCATGCATTGCTCGTTACTAAGTGACTAATCGTCACTCGTAGCCGATTTAGCGAATAAGGTCTACTTATAAACAAAAGTAAAAAGATTGTGTTATAGGATGCTGAGTGGCTTCAGAAGGACAAAGCTATGATTTGGGTAATTACAGGTATAGTGAGTTATAAATCACAGTAAGCAACCAGAAAATACTGAGAAATTGCGGCTTCAAATTTGCTTACGCAAACCTCTAGCCCTAAAATTGACGTTTTTCAAGCAATCTTTAACGAAAACATTTTTAATTTTTATTATTCTGAATTTTGATACTTTTTGTCATTATTTATCAGCTAGACAGCAACCTCGACCATTGATTATTAGCGAAGATACAAATTGTGAATTATGTGAAAATCTGTTAAATCGAGTGGCAGACAAAGTTTTGTTCCACGCTACACAAAGCCAAAAATACTAATCCTTAAAAATCTGGATAGAAGAGCCTTCTAGTGACACTAAATAGTTAATATATCTTTGCCCATTGGAACTACAAACCAATTTTAAAGTTGTCTTTCATCTTCTTGAACACCTAAATGCTCTTCATACATGAATCTCTACTTACTTGCAGTGGCCATTCTTGTCACTTATTTCTTCCACAAATTACAAAATAGGCACGGATTTTGATATTATGGATCATTATTTGTCTCCTCAATCCGTTTATTAGGAGAATATAAGGTAGCATATTACTTCCTATTGAAGTCAAAATGCTATTGGCGTAAAACATACATAATACCTCAACTCATTCTCCCCCTCATACCACTCCAATTCATACTATACTTGGAGGTCAGTAACTATTCTTCATGTGGGAAAAACAACGCTTCCAGAACTAAACGACGTTTTAAAATGCTCTGGTTTGAATAGCTGTTTCTTCTTCCCCACCCAATCCTTCTCCCCTCCCCCCTTCTTCCTTCTTGCCTCCCTCCTCCTGTTTTGACACCTTCAGACTTATTTGCTAATTCGATTCGATGACTCAAACTTGTAAAGGCATTTCCACTGCAGTGAGCATAATAATAGTTTACTTAATAGCTGTTATTAAGAAAAATGTTGTTCTATCCATTTACAAATTAAATTAATGGAGATTCCAGTTCCAGTGTCACCATCAACATGCAACACCTTTCTTTCCCACATTAGGAAGCTGTTGACAGAATTGAATTAGGTCATGACTTCTGACTGACGTCTTAATGGCAACTTATAATTGGACAATTACATTTTTTGACTTTCTGTGAGAAAATTTCCATAATAATTTCAAATTAAATAAATCCTTTTGAATAGCTTCGCTTTAGCTATTTAATTAAATGAAAGTGACATGAAATGACAGTAACTAGACAAATCCATTATCTCTCTAATGAGATTATTAAATACCTAGGCTGGAATCGATAAGCACTCTCGGAATTATTGTTTCCGCCACTACTTAATTGGTTGATGGCAAAATGTAGAGAGAAGGTTTTTTTAAATTTAAGCAAGCACACAAAAGCTTAATGAGTTGAAGTTTGGCCTTCATTTCCTCTAATTTTAATAAAACCAAAAATCGATAATATTATGCATGTGATAAATGATGACAAAACAGTATTTGGCGTTTCTTTAAATTGAGTTCCCCTTTGATTCTGATAGCTTCTAATTAAAACGCAATCAGTATACATATTTTGCTTAATCAAGCTACCCTCACAATTAGCCATCTTTGGCACACATTAACCAGGAGTGAGTAATGACAAGTTGAGAAAGAAGATACCTACTAATTTAAATAAAAGTCGGAGTTTTGACATAAAAACTGCCCAAATGCAGTTTGGCCAGCTGTTTTCTTATTAAAAGATATCCACAGATAGAGTGAGAAGACAAAAAATGATTTTACCCAGACAAAACTTTAATCAAATATTGAATCACTGGCCCCCAGCGGAGTATTCAGGATGGACTTAGTCTGGCATCCTGTTCCCCAACCGGGTAATTAAGAAAAGTATCAAAAACAGATCGGAGAAAGCACCATTTCAAATTGAAATTTTTTATAATGGAAACTCAGTTGTTGAAAGCTATCCATTATTCACAGTCCACAATTATTATTATTAATAATAATATCGCTACCCTCTACCAGAAGACAAGAAAAAACTTGAAAGTTTTAACAATGTGGAGGCATCGAAGCAGGCAGAACACCAAGATAGTCTCATAGGAGACGAAAAAGGAACTGGGCTGGATATAAGTTGACAATTAACTTATCTTTTTTTGCAATTCAGCTTAGTAATTTATGGGTGTTGATGGCTCCTTATTGATCGGATTGTATAAGGGTAATGTATTGAATTTCAGTTGCCTTACAATAGCCGAAGGCCTCCTAACGTTCCAAAGAGCATTTAAATGATTTACTCCCACTGTTTCTAGTTGAGTTGAGTTATTTGAATGACTAATCACTCAATTTTAACTAATATTTACTTTATTACGGCAAATAGAACAAGCAAAGTTTGTTCACTTCAAGAAGTTTGGAAATTATATATTTGCGGTAATATATAATCTTAGTGAGTAATAGACTTGGATCAATGTATCTAAGAGATCCATTTTGCTCACTTTAAATAAGGTTAATCTTGCTTGGTTCATCTAACGTTCACATGCAAGTGAGGCTTAAAAGAATTGGCATTAACAAAGTGAAGTCGATTAATAATTGTATTTTGTCATTTCCAAATTCCTCGTAGTCACCAAAGGCTGCAGGCATTGTTCAGGGTAACAAAATGAGTTATAAAAATTTTATAGCACTCTGTTGTCCAGGAGGAAGAGGAAGAAGAAGGGGAAATAACGAGTTATTTAATATGCAAATAAATGTACTTATTTGGGCTTAGGTATGTGATAAATGAGTAGGCGCCAAGTTAGTCATTTCTTCACTGGAGAAATAATATATTAAAGTGGAGGTGTCAAAATCCTATAATCGAAAGTGCTGTACATTCAAGATGGCGCTTGTGAGATCCCTTCGATTGGACAAGAAGTTCAATTGGGCTATTGTGATCGAAGCAATTTATTTGAGGAAGAAATGGCTAACACTGCTGCTTTCTTTGACAGTAAAATTGTGCTGAAATAGGCGATTAGCTAAATTTGATTTCACTTCAGCATTTTTCGAAAACAGGTTTTTCGTATGATTAATGATCTGCACTTCTGGTTTGTGCTTTTACAAGTAGCCTTTTGCAATTGGAAAAATAGTTTAAGCAAGGCACGAATTTAGGCAATCATGGCGAAATCGCCCAGAAATGGGCTAATTATGATAATTTAAAGCCGATCTCAACCAGTTCATACAAAAGATGCATTTTCAACATTAAATTCCTTTGGAATTAAATGTCTTAGAACTGGACCAAGAACTCGAATCTCCACTAGTAAAACTAGTTCAATCATTCCTTCATTGTTTTGAAAACTAACCTCTACCAGAAATAGACTCCTCTGGTACCGTGAAGGTGACACAAATTGTGGTTTGAGATTCGGGGACAACTCCACTTTCACCAAAGAAGTCTTCATATTTTATCTTCCACTCAATTCGGTTGCAATACATTGGCGGTGAAATCACTGAGCTTCCCCTATGAGAAACTCAAATTCTGCCAACCCCTCGATCAGTCAACCTTAACGAGTTCGATTAACCATTCCGTTAATGAATGTGCCCCGACGGGGGGTGAACTCATAACCTCCAGCATGACAGAAAGGTCCGGTGGCCAACTGACCACAGTAAATATTTACTTACGCTGACAAACTAGACACCTTGAAGAACAGAGGTCATTTCTACTCAAGTTGTTGTGTTCCAAACGGAACTCATCATATCGAACTATACCTCAGGAAGGACAAAGATTAAGGGGAGAAGAGGTGATGAACTGAACGAACAATGGTAGTAGAGTGCATTCCCTCAGTCTGTTTCGAAACTGTTGAATAAAGAAATATTTTATTTCAGAGTAAAGCAACTAACAAGTTATCAATAATTATTCACAAACTGTGCATATTTGTTTAAATGTATGAAATTATAGTGTCGTTGCCTTGCCGTATTTAGAGTGGATTCTTGATATTAAGTAATTCTGGGTTATTATTGAGATCAAAAGCTTGTAGGCCACTTTAGTTAGCTAATAAAGCATTAAACAGACAATTTGGGAGTTACTTTAGTTTACTCCAGAACTAATCAATTGAACTGATGACAATTCATTGCTACACAAATAAACTTGGGCTAAACCTCAGCACTCTCCATGGCAGAATCCCCCTATGTGAAATTACTTGCGAAATTAGCTAAGCTAACTCAACGATATCGAGGAAACAGAACGTACTACGCGGAATGCATTTATTACGGTTAAAGTGTCACTGGCACAGAGCTTGGTCATTAAATATGATTTTGGGTGAGCCAGCTCTGCAATGATTGTTGATTATTGGTTGGTGGTCACTGCACTCATGACCTTATTTGCTCCCTAACGTGATCAACACGGCCGTAAGTCACAGACTGCTCGAGCGCTCGTGAGATTCCTTATTGCAGTCATGTTAGCGTTGTATACTGCACAGTAAAACTTTTTATATGATATTTTTTAATTACTTTCAACTGATTTGTAGCAGTGAAGTTCTAATATTTCTCTTTAACAAATATTAGCCTTGAGAACATGCATTTGTAAAGTGAAAGCACTGTGATGTATGTTTTAATAAAATTTGGGGCTCCTATAAAAGCCTAATTCATTTTTTTTACTCCCAACTCTTTTATGGTTCATCAGATCTCAAGAAGAACAGCAACTGAAGTATTGACAGAGTTATGACTAGGATAAATCGATCAGGCTGGGAGAAAGTCTTTGATTTGACAGGGCTATTATGGTTAAACCAGAAAGCGTTATTAACTCCTTCCCTTAAAAGTGTAACTCCTCACATCAGAGGAAGTCGGACGAAAGCAGGGGCGTGAGAAGATGTTAACTGTTCCACATGCATTCCGCTGTCCAATTTCCATTGGTTTAAATCATTTAGAATACAGAGTTGGTTTGAGGGCCGCATATCTAATATTAAATCCAGTTTAAACCTCACCAACGATCACTTGAATAAACAGCGTTGGGAGGAGAAAAAGTAGTGATCTCGAATCCTGTGTACAAATCTCCCCTACCTCTTCCCAAAACCATTTCCCACCCTTTGTAACGATGTTGCCGCTTGTCCGAATAGTATATTTATGATAAATTTATTAGTAATGAACAAACACAAAAAATCATATAATTAAATTACGATCGCTTGGAGCCAATTTCCCTATCTACTTTTCTACTATAGCGAAGGTGAAAAGCAACGTGACTAACCGCTTTGACATTCAAGATGACATAAGTCGTGGGGGCCAGCGATTAATCAGTAAGCTGCT
Source organism: Hymenolepis microstoma (assembly GCA_000469805.3). Classification (NCBI taxonomy): domain Eukaryota; kingdom Metazoa; phylum Platyhelminthes; class Cestoda; order Cyclophyllidea; family Hymenolepididae; genus Hymenolepis; species Hymenolepis microstoma. The sequence goes on from LR215994.1 coordinate 1,299,562, forward strand.
ATCATTTGAGGGAAAATTATGAATGAACGTGGAAACAGTGCCAATTTGATGGCCAATGGAGGGTAAATATCTACACCTTAAGATTTCTAGAGTTTCATTCTTGAGCAACCTTTTATGCAAAATATGGGGGTGGTTAAAATTCGCTCCAATACGATTGCGCCACTAACGAGACTTTTTAAGTAAAAAAATTAAGGAAATTTTTCGGACTCAAACAATCAAATTCACATCAAATTCTATTTTCCCTTCATAACCATTTATGTCATTTTTTGCTGAAGCGATGACAGCTGCCTTGGTTATTTAAGTAAAGAGGAGATGGATGAAAGGAAGGTTCATGTCATACAATTATTGTTACGATTTAAAGTAAAAAAGGAGACATTCCAAATGTAAATAACCATTTATTGTTTGCTTGTAATAATAGAATTTTATTAGTGAAAAGTTACCCTTCAATAACTCAAGAATAATATTTACCTCTCTCAAGCGAATCTCCTCACTTCACTGTTCTTGCACACACCACCTTGAAGTCGAATTTAAGTTTGAGGCTTTTTTTACTTCAATCGCGATATATCCGTCACAAAGAAGACTTCCTTACTGATCTTTCTAATCTGACTTAGGTGGGACTGTATAAAGACTCTCCTCCCAGTTCACGCTGAGGCTTAATGACTTGAAATAAATTTCATTGTAAGGTTAATAAAAAAGATTTTATCACAACCACAAGGAAATGTCTTCTTAGTTGAATGTTGACAGTTGGAATTCTCAGAAGAATACGCTGAGCAAGAAAAAGTCTTAGACCTGCAAGAGCGTAGGGGCCGTAGAATGGTTTTCTTGCACTAAGCAAGAACGTTTTTAGTTCATTGTTATCAGACATCCTAAGCATCTGCGTATATGATTAGTTCCATGAAGATTCTAAATGTACTCCCATATACCCTCAAGGAAAATTGAACATTGTGATCTCACCACATAATCATCTGTTATCCCAACAAAGTTGATTTATTGGCCTAATCCGAAGCGTGTCAATTTTTTCCCAATATGTGAATAAATTTTGCAAATATATATAGAAAAAAAGGGACTCTATCATAAGAAGAATGATTCAACCGAATCTCCACATTACCGCTGCAGAAGTACAATAAATCTTATTGTCCCAGATAACGAAAGAAAAAATATCGTTGCACAAAGCAGTGGTGAATCACACTCTGGTACAGAACGGACATATTTATCTCTGTGCTTGTTTGACTTCTCTCTCTCTCTCGCTCGCTCTCTCTCTCAAGCCCCTGCATAACGGAAATACCTTTGTGTCCTCATTTTGGGGTCATCAATCGATAAGTGGGCTGGGTGAAATGGCATAAATGGTACGTGGAACACTTGAGTACATAACTTAGTGTAATCAATATAGCAAGGGTGCCAGTAGGAAATTCTGCATTTTACAAACAAACTTTTGAGGTCAGTTTGTGTCCAGGCGGGATGAATGAAAAAAACTCTACAAGTTTTCCTAAGTAAGCAATTTGTTCAAAATAATCTTTTGCGAGCGAGGGTAAAAATGTCCAAGCCCTAGGCAGGCAGAGAACACGTCAAGCAGACGCTGTGTGTTGCTCTTCTTTGATTAAGGCTTGAACATCTACTAGGCTACTAAAGTCATTACTGAAATTTATGGTCATGTGCTCACAATCCACCGTTGTCAATTTTGATTTACATAATTGAAATGGGACAATACAAATTTAAATTACGACGTACCAATATTGATGATGAGGCATATAAATCCGTTATTTGAACCAGATCCTAGGTTAAATATAGAATAAGTATCTCAGAAACTCACATGTCCATGCCACCTGTGCAACTACACACAATGCCCTTGCTCTGATTGACCAGAGTGGGAAAAGCACTCATTTCAACCCCTAAGACAAGTTAGAGTTGACCCTTCGGACAGTTCTTCTTCGCATTTGGTGTGTGTACACGGAATGCGTAATAAACCATAAAGAATTACTAAAGTCATGCGAAGCATTTGTGGTCCAAGGGACGACTGGACCAAAACTTATAAGATTAATGCGCGAGTTAATTGAACATGAAAAAGTATAGTTTTTCAATGCGACAAAAGTGTGAATTATCTTCCACAAAATCTAAAAATTATATTGGGAGATTCTACCAAGTTCTTCATTTTCTCAAAATCCCCACCATTCCATTATCACCTTTTTCAGGTCCAAACAGCGTTTGCGAAATGCAACTTGAACAAGTGTTTTAATTGAAACTAGCAAATTTTTACAGATGGAGATTGGAAAATCACAAGAGCAATGGGAAAGGTTATTACTACTGTCCTTAATATAAGAGAATTAAATTAGTGGGAAAAGTAATTGCGAAATTGAATCTGAACAAACGAAATGACAAATTAATGGAGATGTCATGCTTCGTTTGATTTCTTAAAACATTGCATTTTTCATTTCCCATCCCGTGTTTAAATTCATTTCAGACATTCTAAGTCTCCATGGCTCTATCTACTCAATTATTCCCCCGGGGTTTCGAGGTGAACTAATGTCCCCGATAGCCAGAGCTTCTTGGCCTGAATGTTTGGCCGTGTCACTGTTTGTTTGTTTACGAGGGAGAAGATGAGACTTGCAAAGGCACCTTATAATAGCAGAGCTTATTGGAGTCCACTGGAAGTGAAAACGACGAGAATCGCTCGATTTTTTTGGAGGAAGTAAGACCAGCTTAGGTCTCCAAAGCTTTGGGCATCATTTTGAATAAGCCCGTGGTTCCATTCCAGGCGCTTGATCGTTAGTCGAGGGGATTAAAATTATAGTAAAAGGTACTTTCGCTAACGTAAATGTGAGAATTTTATAAAATCTATCCTTTTGTGTGATTTATCCACCCTTGTAGAGCATTGAAGCGCTACTCGGCAAATTAATTTAGACCAATGATGCAGAAAGTACTGAATGCTTAATAGTTAAAAAGATCCCCCGAAAGGAGTCCAAAAGAGTATAGCGATGCAGTGGACCAACCTCCAGTGAAGTACCGTCTATTGTCAAAACATTGGAGGGAACATTTAAAAGCGAATTCAAGGTAGATTTTCACAGAAGAAAAAATAACTGAACGGTATATTTGGATTGATTGAACCATTCCTTCTGTAGAATTAGTTAGCATTAGTGGCAATTTTCCTTATTCTTTCAACTCCACTGACTGGTATAATATATGCAGTACCATAGTAACATACAAATTTATTCAAGATATGGAAAATGAGTTGGACACAAATATAAATACAAAAATCTCATTCTAATTTGACTAATTGTGTGCTGTTACAGTAAATGTAAAGCAGTCTTGCGAAGTAAACCCTTGGGATGCTCACGTGTGATAAGGTCAAATCAATTTAGGTTAGCTATTGTTTAATAATATTTTGAAGCCAGGTAAAGGAAAAGCACAAGTCAAGTTGAAGCTTTCTACACTTCAATTCGAACAATGTACCGTACAGTGTGACTGACTTAAGTTCACCTAAGCAGCACTGAAGCCAATATTAATCTCACTAATAATGAGATGTGAAAATAAAGATGTAACTTCGTCAAGGCAAACCATTTCTTGACTTCCTTGTGGAATGTCGTCTTTGGGTCCGTTTGAAATTATTAGCTTTGTTCCGAATTCCTTCTTGGTGACTTCTTTGGATAATTAGTGTAGTGTTGACCTGGTTTTTCATCCCAGTAAAAATTCCATTGGAGATTTTCCGATAATTCTTGAATAAACAGTCGTCTAGGAATTCACGAAAACAGTTTTTGGTTTTAATCTACCTTTTTCGTAGGACCTGTTCTCTTCCTTCTCCATGGTTCAGGACTTTCTTTTCGGATGCCTGGATGGAAAGGCTGCCTTCACTTTTGTTTTCGAAAGCAAATCTAAATTCTCCGTTTTCTTTCGATTTTGATTTTCCTTAGTAAGCATACTTAACTTTGAACAATCATGTTTTCATAGACAGACATTTGGTAAGATTACTCCAAGTTGTTCACTACCATACACATTGGATTAGAGTGTTTTCCCAGCTGGGAAGAGTAGGCACATTCTAGACTTTTTAAAACTTATTCCCAGATAAGCTTTTCAAAAAAAGACTTCTTCACAAATGCAAGCAAACTCTGCGACACCTGAGGTCTTCGAAATGTTATAAAGTTTATCAAATCAAATTCTCTATTTTGATAGCAAAAGCAAGGATAACATTCATCTACTCTACTGCTATTATTTCAATACACTCCATCCGGTTACAAAATGAAATAAATTCAATCTCCCAGAACGGATTCTTGCGATTGTGTTATTGAAGGTGGCATCTTAGGATCGTACATCAAAGTGGCTTTGTAAGTGAATAATAAGGGAAATGACCTTAGCCAGAAGAAGGAGAAACAGGAGGAGGAGGAGGAAGAGGAGAGGGGAGGGGGCACATCCGGACAGATTTTATTGCCTTCCGGTGACTCGTGGGAGAAAATAGAACCAGTGAAATACCGCAGAAGTTGCAACAGAAGAAGACTGAAGCCATATGCACTTAGTTTTGGCAACATATAAGAAAATAGTAAAATAAATTTTGTATGTATGGTGACCTGATTTTTTCAAATTTTAATCGTTTTTCTTTCACAATTTCCTCTTATGCCGACTAATTTACTTGCATTTCGATTGTGAATGGCGAATTTTTGAAGATCAACCTATCAATACGAAAATGGGCTTCTGTTTTTGAAATTTTGGTTTGAGTCGTTTAGAGGTATGGTGCTGTCGGATAGTATTTGCAACCTGGGCAATTTCTAAGTACATCTATATAACTAGATAATAAGTACATTAAGGAGGCGATTAAAGTGCCATACAATATCCCTTCCTAACTGTTACGATAAATGCGATAATTAAGGCAGTGCTTTAAGCAATGACAACTCCAATAATGATGATAAATAGACAAACAAATTAATAAAATCGATAACAGCGGTGACTCCCCTTTATACTATTAAAACTCTAATGAAGTATGCTTGCATTCATTTCATAAACTCTAGAATGTCGAACAAACAAATTTGACAGAGCTCTGCTAAGTTGAAACCTTTACCTCTCTCCACACTGACATTCGCTAAATCTGCAAGCCGCAGACTGTCCTCTAAGGTTATTGGAATTCTTAATCGTTGGAAAGAACGAGGCATTTAAGCTGCAAGATCAGATTAAATAGTGCTTGAAAATTAACACCGAAGGGAAGAGACGAGCGTCTTCTGCAATCCAGGGAACGATCAGTGAGATTAAAAGAGCTTTAAACGTGAAATACCCCTTAAGTAAATATTGTACAACTCTTGCCCCAAGTCAAATGAATTAAGACACGTGGGTACCTTGAAGTTGCAACAGAATCTTTTGGACACTCCCTCCCCCTCCCCTCCCCTACCTCTTTATTACTTGCCTGTCGCTTAGTTATTTAACGTCAGTTGCCCTCGATGCTAACTGGGCCGGTTATTCATCCACTGGTGACCATTAAGAGAGGTATCATCGTCCCTCCAGAGTTACTAGATACATTTTAACTTTGATAAAGCTACAACAACTCAAACTCCAGGAGGAAGAAAGTTTATCTTTGACATTATTAAGAACATGAATTGAATTGGGTGAAATTGGTTAGCGGGATTGCTGATTGGCTGCCCGCTTGGCCAATAATTGCAGTGCCAATTGCTTCAATGGTGGTCTAACGTATCCAGGTGCGTGCGTAGAAATGCAATAGTTGATATTCTATTAAACGAGAGGTGAACTTTATGCGTTTTTGTATGTATACGAAAAAAATATCCCAAGCAGATGCCTACCGAAGTGTTGATGTCCCTCTCTTGACGAAAACCTCGCCTGAAAACAAATATTAGTAAGCTGTTGATGGGTTAAAATGTGGAAATGGTTAAAGGAACTTGTGGCGTAAAACTTTGGTGTAGCAAATTTCTTACAAAGTGATCCCATGGAAAAACATCATTTCGACAGACACCCTCAGTGGCACTTTGTGTTACCCTTTTAAGCGCCCTTCATTCTCACTTATTACCAACTATATAAAGTTCAAAATTCTAATAAATAATTATTAAATTGGCTGCAAATCTTGGCTTTAACTGGTTTAAGGCTCTCTGTTGTTATGGGGATGAAATATTTATTTAACCGTTTTGGATTCGATGCATTATTAGAGATAATTTCATTCATAAAGTAGTGTCAAAGGGACAATTACGGAGCCTGAATTGTCTCGCTGGGTAACGTAATTTTTGGGGATTCGCCCCAAATAACATGCTAGATGCGAGCTAACTTTGCTTTTTTGTAAAGTGAGACATTTTTTGAACTTCCGAGAGTGAATTTTGACGTAATATCCTGAATTCAGCTCTTTCCTCTGTTTTGTGGTGGTAGTGGTGGTGACTTGAATGAATCAGACGCACACTTCTGGTTGCACACACCCATCCTCACCCCCACGTACAAGCACACACACATACACACACACCGTTCATATAAACAATGGAACTGAGTGGTTGATTTTTATGACCTTCTTGGGACGCCAGAAAACTTGTTCTCACAATTATCTGGATGATTAATGCGCCATTATAGGCGAGATGTTAAAGCAAAGTTATATGCGTTCATCGCATATTGTTCTAACTCAGGAGACCGACAAATAACTGTCACGATCGATTGGGCTACTTTTGGACTATTTCAGGAGATCGAAAACTGAGTTAAAGATTCATTAGACTGATAATCCAATTGGCCTTGTCATTTCAATACAAAAGCACCTAACCGATTTTAAAATCATTAATTGCTGTAATATTTGTGATTTCCTTTTGTTAAAATGGTTTCCACAAAGCGGTCTTCACTATTATGCAGAAGTATCTTCTTTCTTTTATATTATCAAGTTAGTAACTCTGCAACAACATTATTAGCTACGAGAAATCTATCAAAGACACAATTTCATCAACGATTTTAATACGTATCACTGAAGATGTCAGAGCCACGACTAGAATAAGGTATTGGAAACCTATAAGTTTGAAAAAAATTGAAATAGGTCAAGGTGTGCTTAGTGGAACTTGGTCGTGGGGAGTCCTCTGTTTCTCACTTGGCAGTCATGCCTATGAGGGTACATCGGTTTAAAATGAATAGAGGGAAAGGCGGGTGGCGGGATGTGTTTATGCAGGAGAGGTAAGCATCAAGGCACCAGAATTCCCATTTAACCATAGGATGAGCTGTTTTCTTTCGATCTAAATCACTTTCAGACACATCATCCCTTCGGTTCTGCCTACTCTTCATTAGGAAAATTGTGATGACAAGCTTTCAAATGATTTCACAGCCATCGTCTTTTTACAAAATTCTCGAAGAGCCATATACTGAGCATAGAAGCTAGTAAATTATAATCCGGCTTGGGGTGGTCGTTCATTCAGTGTTTTCTCATTGCAATTTTATTTGCAAAATGTGGAGAAAGCCACAGAGTCTGCCATTACAATTACTCTTTTGCCCAAACCCTTCAGCTGTGTTCAATGTTCAATATTATTAACTAGGGATTCAATTCCCATTTGCTCAAACCCATATATGTGTATTGGTCGTTCAGATGGCTAAGTTGGTCATTCAAGAAGCTGAATTACTGATGCACGTCAATACGCACGGTCCCCTAAATATCCTCTTCCATATATTCTCGGTGCACTCGAGCATCGCCTATTAGATTTTAGGTTCTCACCCCCACTTACAAGCCAGCCCACCACTGAAGCAAGTATGCGTGCAATTATCGGCTAATTGAACTCCCTGTGGTCTACCATATATCCCATTCAAACTAACCAAACTTATTTTCATTTATGCAAAAAACCTTCACCATTTCTCCTCCTAGGGTCGTACCAATTAATAGCTAACGCTATGTGTTAATCTTCATAGAATTTTACTTACATATCTGAGTTCTCGCAAGATTCACTTCAGCTTTGTCAAAGTAAATAATTACGTTGTGGAAGATAGGAGGACTTATGGCAATTTTAATTATTACTTTAGGAAATGTAGAAACATAGGTACTTCGCGGTTGGAGACCGAAACGACTCTCCTTTAAGCAAATGCGTAGAGATGTAAGATTAAACTAGCAAATAATAGCCAATGAGCTTTGAAAGTAAATTTCAATAAAAAAGGACGTTTACCACAATAAAATCAGTATTTTAAATATAAATGAGAGCTTAATGTTTAATTTAATAAAAAAAGACGCTCAACTTTGTAGTTACTCACTCGTAACTGTAACTGACATTATGAAATACGAAATTAACTCAACCATTTGACGAGTTTTGCTTGTAGTTAATATGAAGACTGTAGTGACTAGGTTTCATGCGGGAATATGGACAACTCAGTCCTTCCAGAATTAGAGTGCATCAGGGCGCTTGATTCCCCGAATTTACTACCTACTTCGTCACAAACCTTACCCAATCCATCCCCTCCCCCACCCCCACCTCCCACCTTCAAAGATTACTGCACTTGCTTGCTGTCACATATTCATAGCATCTCTCCCTATTAAAAAGCATACTTTTCTTTACATGGACAAATAATTGGCAATTAACAACAAATGGTTGAAAATAGGAGGTAACCATGAGCTATTTTAATTAGAAGGTTTCATTCCAACACTACTCTTATTCATCAGTCATAAACTCTACGGTGGTTAGGTTCCATTAATTGATACCCATCCTTCTCATTGCCTCCTACACAGCAAACTTGTACGTTCTCTTTCACTCTCTTTTGGAAATAACTTCGGATGACATCCAAACTTCGAACTTCTACGTTTATATTACCGCGATTGGTGCTACAACGTTAATCCTTTAACGTCCGAATTATTTTTTTTTAAATGTACCCAAACCGCACTTACGCGTGTCTCACAGTAGACTGATGCCGCCGACGTGAGATGAGTTTTGGTGGTATCAGGTGAAGGCGGCTATAGACACGTATTGAACATGTTTGAAACGGCGCAATAGCGCCTTCTGTTACGAGTCTAGTACCAATGGTGCTTATTTTGAAAGAGGACCGTACGATTCTAAGGACGTTAAAAGGTTAAGTAATAGTGACTATGACAGATATCCGATTGATTTGTTTAATAATTCCAAATGCTTGCAATTGGCATTAAATCAAATAGAGGTGGGAATGTAGGGAGAGAGAGAGTGCCCGAAGCAGGTTAATCACTGACGCGTCATCATGGCGTCAAATTTCTTCCTTCGCTGCGAAAAACTAGACCGGTGCTCCTTTATTCATGGTTATTTTAAAATGGGGTATTTGGAGAGATCTTTTCTGTGTCATGTTATGAAATTTCGCATCACTCATCTTGGACAAACATTTGTGATGACTATCCTGGATAATCATCGGTTTATATCTGCGGTGCATATTTGAATTAGCACAATAGGCATCGACGGGGTGGGGAGGATAGTAATGAGAGGGGTTGGGTGTGGGGGGGGGGGTGGAGGGAGGGAGGTTGTTTGTATAAACATTCGCTAATTATACCGCACAGTGGAAAAATGTACAAGCGTCGAGGTCCGAACACCCAAGTTAGAGGCAGGAGTGTGCATTCAATTTCCCAAAATGGAATTCAGGATTTGGGGACCTTTATGTGCGTGTGTGTAGAAATTATAGGAATTCGTGTAAATCATCGGCGAGATCTGGCTGGATTATATAAATATAAGACCATCAAATGGCCAAATATCCTCTATTTCCCCAAAAATAACATGAGTGATAAAATATTCTTCAAGGCTGAGTGTCATCGACTCTCTTAAGGTTTTTCTCATCTAAATAAGAGGCATGCAGACGAGTCTGATCAGTCATATAAAGAAATATGGGTGACTTGGCATCCACCATATTGAAGAAACTGATTTACTTCTGAAGTAGGTCATGCTAACTTTATTTAACCAAAGTGTTCTCCCTAGAATCCACTCAAATTAAAACTAAAAACAAGTGACCATTGTTCAATTTATACATTGAAATTAAATTATAATTAGATTCAATGTTCTAGTTTTAAGGTACAATTCCATAAATCATATGGTATCAACTTGGGTGCCAGAAAGTTCAAAAGGTCAATCTCATTAAGATTTCCAAGATTTCCAAAAATCACGAGTTTTCTTATTTTCCCTCATAGTTTCAAAGTCTGAATTTTCATTTAAAGGCCGGAAGTCTAACAAATATCAACATTGGAAGGAGTGTGAAGAATGCTAGAGAAGATGTAAAGCGTGAAAATCGATGATCCAGATACTGGTGAACTTTGAGTTCCAGGAAGGAATGAACTGACAATACCCTGAGTGAGATAAATGCGCGAAAAATTCTCGACAGCCTCAACATCATTGCCAGAGTAGGGCTTAAATCGTCGGATATGATCACGTAATGTAAATTCAGGGTGACCTGACTTGATATGAAGTCTTCACTTCAAACATTTCTTCATCGGTTATCATCTCAAATTTTTCCAATTATCCATTTCACGTCACTACGTCACAGAATCCTTCCATAAGTTAATTTTGTCCATTGGACTAAATACTATCTATCTGTAACTCTCCATTTCAACCTTCAGAATGTCTTCTCTCCTCCATAAAAGCCATTTGTCGTCAGTGTCTTCTCCTCATCCTATCCTTGAGGTGAGAGTTGGCAGCCAGGGCCCAAAAAGTAATTACATAGAGCCAAATCTCCCCTAAATGGTCGCAAACATCTGGTAAGAAAGTGAGTTCAAATTGGACACTAACTTGGGTGGTCACTCTGATCACATAATAAAAGAGAATTGAGATGAGTCTCAGAGTGTCTTTCAAGAGAGTTAAGCGTTCGCATTATTCCGTGGGTACTTTACGTGCAGTTGGGGCGTCGCCTGGTTTTTCTTTCTTTACTCTGATTACTTCCAGATGTTTCGATTAGGGTGGACTGATTTTCACTCACTCTCTCGTTCCGACATCAAAGGAGGCGAATTCGTCTAATTTAATAGGATATGAGATTTCTTGTTCAGTAAATAATAAGTTAAATTTCGAAAAAGATCAAATTTTCAGTTGCCGGTTTTTTTTTCAAACGAATGGTCTGCAATAAAAGGAAAATTTGAGAAATTAATTGTTTATTTTTTAATAAATGAGATCTAGGAGAAAAGCAAAGGATATATTATTAATTGGAAAAGCTCCTTTAATAGACTACTATTACCAAAATTGACATAAAAAGTGCACATTTTTATTGCGGAAGCAATTCAAATCGTTCAAAATCATAACGAATGATTGGTAAGTGAGGGAGTGTTGTGGTAGCCATGAGTTTTATCTAATTTGATTTTTCATCTCACCATTTTTTTTTCTGTGACCTTGATCTCCAAGGCCATTACGCAAAGTCAAAAGTAGGTATATAGAAGTCGGGTTCAGTCGCTTTCCTTGCTGATTAAAATTAATATGGGCAGTAAATAAAACATACACAAACACACCCCACGTAACCTCTAAATGAGCACACTTTCTTATTGGCAACTGCGCCGCCGATGTCTTCGTTAGGGCCTATTCTATTCCTTTTCGCATTACGAGGTTCCTCAATGGTCAAAAAGTGAATATTTTTCGCTCCAAGTAATGATATTCAATAGCGTTACTTACGTGGAAATTTTGCTTTCGGTCATTAACCTCGAGAAAGAATACTGACTACAAAGCTTTCTGTTTAATCTTGTAATCACTATGTCCTCTTTTCTGGACAAAAATGTAACTCACTAATTGGTTTAATAATCGTTAATAAATTTAGCAAATTCTGTAAAATGGTTATGAATTTGCAGTATTGTGAGCGAAGTCGATATATTTGTAATTCCGTGGTATTAGTGAGTTCTGGGATTTATTGGTTATTTTTTTGCGGTTTGGACAGACAGCAATCCTATAGTTTGAGATAGGTAAGGCTTGGATGCTACTAATGTTCCACTTTGATGCTCATTAATGTGTCTCAATTTCTATTTAGGGTACGTTCAGTTGCATAAATCATGTTGTCTCTAAATTAATTTTCCATAGACAATGCGTGCCAAGTATTTTTTGATCTCACTCGGTCAGACAACCTCGATGATTTTAAGACGACGTACCTGGAATTTGCGTAGACACAAGGAGACAACGGTGTAAATGAAACTCCCTTCTCCGTTTAAGTAGGCCAAACAGCCATTAATCATTCCCCCCACCCATCGTGCACCCAATTTGTCTGCGTCAGCAAGCCAAATATTTCCGACACGTCTACGTAGTGGATGAATCGACCAAAGGACTTGAGAGATTAATGAAGTTCATAATGAAGTGATAGATAAATGAACATTAAGGTTGCTTTCCCGCCAAGTCTTCTTAGGGTCGATAATAATATATTGTTTGAGCTCTGTCTAATGAATGACACATAGAATTTGCTAATATATTGGCGGGAGTTAAAACAAGTGTTCGTGAAAACGACGAAAGATACCACTGCGCAGTTAAAAGGTGAACGTAAACAGAAAGTAGTTCAACGCAAATAAGTCTTCTTGAAGAAATGCTTGTAAAAGTACCTAAAAACTAACCTATTTACGAGATACCGATAGGGAACTGTAAAACGACTTCATTGGATTAAGAGAAGACATCATGGTCACATGATTACGCGGTCCAGTTCTGAGTCATTTGATGCTAAAGGATAGCTATAATATGAAATTTGATGGTTACACCACTACCCACATTTATTCTTGTAAAACGTTCATCCGGGGATGCACAACTTCGAAATCAGCTGAAACTCTTAACTCTCTCTTTATGAATATCAGTGCAATTGTTTCCAATTGTCTTGAAGACCATTTACCAACAGAACTAAACTCCTTGAGTTTCGTGAAGGTATCGGGAACATTAAAGCTCAAATTTTAACCCAAACTCCAGAGATATTCTTAGTTTTCAATGTTGATGCATTCAACAATTATACGCATTAAATAACTGAAAGATATCTCAAACTGTATACCTCTACGTCAAATTCGAATTATTAATAAAAACCTTAATTGATAGAGTTTTTCTTGACTGAATGGACTTTATGATTAAGAGTTCACGATCAAGCGAAGGAGAAAATAGATTCTGATTGCATGCCGCCACTCAGGTGCTTCCAGTGCTTGAGTATAATCTATTGTCTCATGTCCCGATATTAGAATGTCGGGATTCGATCCTTGTTCGAATGCACTCCAAAGTGTATTGATCAGATTGTTAATGTGTGCAGTTCTAACCCATTAATAATATAGAAGCCACACTGTTAATTAGGATAAAGGATGGCCTTAACATAATGAGGTTAGCTAGCCTTAGCTAGCTTACAGCAGCATTTCCCTCGCCCTCCACCCCCCTCCCCCTTCCCCACCTAGATCAGGAAAAAATGCACATATTAGTTGACCTTTTACTATTAATAATATTCCCTGCAATACAAAGAAATTTGTACATTTTAATGCAAGGGAGCGACTGAAATTAACTAGGAAGGAATGGAAAAGATTCAAATTACCAAAAGTAAATTGGGCTGCAATCGATTATTTGAATTTGAATGGTACAATATACAATAAATTCTCTAGTTCGTCTTCTAAAACATGTTTGACAAAATTAAGCAGTACTGATTGACCGCGTTTTTAAGCACGATTGCAGATGGAGTTTTAACATTGCAGAGGTAATATAACAACACATTTTAAGTCGTTAATATAAGCAAATAAAAAGCTTATTCACTTTTTGGCGCAAATAAAATTTGTCCTATACATTTAACAGTTCCTTTTCATTTACAATTTTTGTCGATCGTCAACCGAAAAAACTTTCAGTCAGGGAAAACGGGATTTGTTTTGCTAAGAAGGGGACCACAGTTTTGCAGGCTATAAACCGGTCAGTATCTTCCTACACAATGACGACCATAGTCAGAAGATAATTCAAGACTTCAAGAAGCAATGAACTTCAAGCCCGAACAAAGGAGAAGCAGTGGACAGCGCCACTGTCCAACATAACCGACTGGACTAGATTCGAAGCTGTTGCTGAATTTAGACTGTGTACCGGACACGATTGCCTAGCGAAACATCTTCACAAAATAAGAGTATATCCAAACCAGCATGCCCCCCATGTGACCTTCGGAAGGAAATAGTGAAGACCCATCTGATAGGGTGACCAGCCCTACAGACAACGACAGAAACTCGGAGATACTGGGAAGCCAGCTGTCGACTAATAGGCTAATGATAATAATAATTATTATTATTATTATTACTGTTACTGTTATTTTTACTGTTTTCCGCTGTGTTATTATTTATTGTTTTATTAGTACTTAACTCTAATTTTGAAATTATACATAAGTGAAGTTAATGCGGATGAATGCGAATCTGGCTAATTTACTTAAATAAGAATTTGGTTTGTATTCATCGAAGTGAAGTTTGGAAAAGTAGCCAAGTTAAAATGAGTTAATCTGAAATCGATTTTCTGCTGCTTGGATTCATGTGGCCAATTACAAGCCTAGAAGATGAAGCAGAGTGATTTGTAACGCATTAGGAAATAGGTACAAATGATTTAAGGTTCATGGATCACACCTTAGCATATAGTGGGCCAATGCAGCTATTTGGACAGGAAAACGAGACGCGCTTTCAGACAGGGAGAGGTCAATCCAACTCAAGTCCCCGTGTCTAAAGGGAGTTTATCTTGCTACCAGACACTACGGCCCTGGATATTCCATCAAGGAACACCAAGATTCAAGGCTAACGAGAATTCTTATTTGCACCGCTTTAGACAAGGCAAAAGATGTTAGGCTTTTTTAGTCACATAGAAGTACCTAAAGGTGAAACACTTATCTATTTATTCTTCCAAATTCAAGATACACCGTTTGAATTATTTAATAGAGTTCGATGTTTTATTTTAAAAAGCGCCAAAATTAATATTTTAGTACTGCGTCGAATTTTGGGATTATTAGTGCCCAAAATGTCCATAGCACATTGATTAATCGATTAGGCTGGATGTTCGATCATACCATTTCAGAATGATAACAAAGACCGCAATAACCATAAACTGAATCATAATTAAATTAAAGTAGACAACATGCGAAGTTCACACAGTTGGTTGAAAATCTCAGCTCTAAATAAAACTATATAATGTGTGCTGTAATCATCCTTAATAAGTGAAAACATTCAAGTGGCAGAACCAACCATCAAACTGTTTAATAAGCTCTGAGTATCATGAATATTGTTCCATTATGGAGTCCATGAGACAACTTGGAAAATTTTGGTATCTGGCAAAGAATCAAACAAGCTTTTTCTACTCCGCTTTTTATAAGATCAATTTCCGTTAGATTTCAGAGCTTTCTTCACCACATCTCTCATATTTAAACAATCTTGATCGGCCTACCGTCTACAGTTTTGTAAAGGTAGATGAGACTGTAATGAACGCGGTTGATAAATCCCCCTCACCCCCCCCCCCCCAAATAAAAATTTTTACTTATATTCCCTAAATCACGAACCTTTTATTGCTAATGCTTCTAAATTTTCCTTCCGAGTCAGCTCGACCATACAATTCAGTTCGTCGCCTGAAACTTGTGGTTTCACTCATGACCTGTAATCATGCCCAGGAACCTAGGCTCTGTTTATTCTCTGAGTCAGTGTACCCAAAACTAATCGAATGCTGGCAGTTAAGTGAGCCAACTAATTGTTCTCTTATTGTAAAGCACATATACCTTTTCCAAGAACTCACACAACTTCCTCTGTATCCACCGCATCTACCCAACTTGTCTATATTCACCCCTCCGTCTCTTTCTTGACCTCCCTTCTCATCAAATAGTCTGCTACAAATGAAGTTTACAGATTGCAACTGTCTTCTCTCCCTCTGTTCTGTTGCCGTAGTGACAGGGGTTAGAAGGTACGACTTAAGGAACAACTAGGTACCGCAGACTTTCGTACCTTTTCTAAGAGACTAGCTAAATATATGCTAAAGCTTGTGGAATTTGTCTCAGGGCGAAGTCTAATGATACCGATTCAACTAAATATGAACATTGCCGCCAACAGCGTACCAGGGAACATATGAGATTGACCGTGGGGATTTAATCTTTGGAATATCTGAATATTATGAACTGGAACTATACTTCTTAAAGAAAAATCTGTCTTCTCGCTGCTTACAATTGTCCAATATAGAGGGATTTTGTGACATCAAAATTCATTATTTGTTCAAATTCAACCTATTCTTGTGGTATATTTTAATAGCTGTGAAGTTCACATTCCGTCACCATGTTTGCCATTGCCATGAGTAGTAAGTACGATTTTTCACTAATTACTCAATTTCTTATTTATTATAATAAGTAATAACCGTAAGTAATACCATATAAAAACCTGTGCTAATTATTTATACGTTAATAAAATTGAGAAGTCCAGTTGGTTAGAATATATGATAGAAACAGGTAACTGAACGAAGACTCTCTGAAGTGCACCCCCAGCGATGGAACAATTCGCAAATCCCTGTAAGTAATTAACTCCTCACCAAATTTCCCTCCACTTCTCTAAAATTTGCACCTTCATCGTCTTGCGCTTATGGCGGAAGGTTGAGACGCCACTGTAGCTCTATTTCTAACACATCAATCAAACAAAATCCTTGCAAAATATACTATTTTTGTATTATACACAAAAGCAAGACCTTCGGCTCTGTATTGGCTGGAGACCTTATTATGACAATAATAACTTTCACAGATTCCAATGAGAGACATGGTGCAGTGTGAACCATGTCTGTTTCATTTTCATTTGACCAATGTAAATAGCATTAACCTAGTAGTCTGGTTATTGTTTGACCAACCGAATAGATAAAAATTATAAACTGAGTGAGTATCAGCCGGGACATTTGTTTCTAACACGCAGGAGACATGCATAATAATTTAATGAGGACTTTCAATAGTTCACGGAAGGGTGGCGGAGGGGGGCGGAGGGGAGCGCTGTATAGAAACAATGGCTTTAGTGCATGCTTTACCTCATAACTATGGGAGAATAGTGGGGCTTTAGGAAAAGTACACTTTTATAATTTGAAAGATAGTCCTAAGCTTAGGCATAAACTTATATTTTCCCAAGGTCATAAACAATTTGCGTGTGTGCGTAATTCGCATCCATAGGTGTTTAATTTGGCCCCTTTTGGGATTGAGATTTGGGGAGGAACTATCCGTTTCACACCTATGCCAACTGAAAACGTCTCATAGAGACACGTGCATTCGGTATGTAATTCCTTTTCAGTAGCATTTAAGAAAATTCAGATACTTAAATTGCATATTTCACTTAATTCGACGTTCGGAAGTCAACTATAGACGACCATAGTCTGAGCCAATAATCACATTGAAAGCAAGTTGAGTCAAAAATCTTATCATTCTATATAAACAAACTCATCTACTTGCACTATACCAGGAGCCCAGAGGCTGGAAAGAATATTGGAGAAAAATGGCCATTGGCTAGGTAGGGACACATACTCTTCTTCAATATTTTCCTCACTGAGGGGTTCGCATTGCGGTAATACTGATGAGTTGGTTATCTGCTTCGACCTTTGTAGTTGTCTTCCCGGGTGATGATGGAGCCATACTTTTAGCAACTCCTAGTCTCATCTGATAATTTTTCAGCCAAATATTCTTACGACATTGCTGTTGCTTTTGGAGAAGGGAGTCCAGAGTTATATGAGATAATTAAAAGTCTTCCCTCTCACTATATACTGGGAGATGAGGGGTAAGAGGGGGGAGGGAGGGTTGGTCTAAATTTTCTTTCAAAGAGACTCTGTCATAAGTTCAATCCCCATTGTTCCTTCATCGAACTCCAAACCGATTGCTACTTATTTCTTGCCATTCGATTTGCATTCGACAGGCAGTAAGGTTAATCCCAATAGCGAGGGATTTAATGTTCATTTCATTAAAATTAATTTCCTCTCTTAACTCACATTCAAGAACTTCACCAGGTATCAGAGCCTAAAATTAATATGAAAGGTTGGAATTAAGTGGGGTTTGAAGTATAGACTTAGATGGGTGCCAAATAAATTCACTTCTTAGGCTTAATAACATTGAGTTTGGAATGCACAGCCAATGCAACTGAATACAGACCAATCAAGTAATAAATCTGATATATTTATATTTATCCCAGACTCTGCGAACTTAATCTAGGATACGACAGGAGCACCTCATCTATATGGATGACTAATACAAACTGACGTTAATGACACCGAGCATTAAAGTGTACCTCATGGATATAGCTAAAGTATAAGGATGGTAGTATTGAAAGGTTTGCTTAATTCACACGGAGGAATTAACACTGCCAAAAGACTTATCTTAAGATTACGCCCTCTCATAGTTAACTCGAAAGATATACTTGGGGAAGTGTTTCGGCCAAGTTTCTAAAGAGGGGATTTTGCCTTAAGACCATTATGAAGTCTCTCCAGTTCCATCTATCCTTAAAGTTCTTTGGAGTCATCAGATTTCAAGGAGAGCAAAAACGACTTTTACGCAAAGTCATGGCTAAGGCAAATCAATTAAAACGCCAAGGAGGTTCTCATTGACATTAATTCCCTAATCTAATGGCCCCAGTCCTTGTCTCAAGAGAATTCAGGCAAAAACGCTGAAATATAAAGCTGCCAAGTGTATGCAACTATTTGTGGAAAAGAAGACGGTGTTCATGCCCTATCGATGCAATCATTCCTCCACAGTTGAAAAAACCAACAGACTTCAAGTGCTACATTTCGGGTGCTCATGGGCCAATGAAAGATAAAGGCGATTGAAGCACTGCACATCAGAATACCATCTTCAAGGCAACTTGTTAGGAGGTGACAACGCATTTTCACCAAATCTTCCTGATCTTTTCACGTACTGAATTCTTAGGACATAGCATCCGCTTGGTCCCAAATGACTGGGCAAATGAACTTAGATGACTTTCGGCAAATAAACGGTTCGCACTTTTATGCCAATTTATGCTCAATTAACCATCAATACACGGTAATTATCCTATTATTATTTATTTTAATAAAAAATATTACAGAACTGTTTAATTCGAAGTAACTTGCATTCTTCTCAACTTCGAGATTTACGTTCCAATGTTTGCCTATCTGTCCATGTCTTTCAGAAGACTTAAATTAACCGAAAATTTGATGATTCAAGTATAGATGTTGATCTTTGCTTCATGAGAGCAATGATTCTGTAGATTGTGGCAGGTATTACTCCATTTTTATGCACTCCATATTCACAAGAAGTTGGGTGCGTCTCACAATCTCCCATTTCATGCGAATTCATTTGAGGTGGGGATTTACACTTACAGTGCTGAAAGTGGACACTTTTATCAGTAACAGTCAGGTTAAACTAAGACCTTCCTTGGCGTTCGAATTGATCTGTCTAAGCTGTGACTTTGTGTAAGCTTTTTTCCCAGACCATGCGATATCTGATGACTTAAAAGAATTCACTGGTTTCCAGGCCTTAAAGTTTTCAAGATAAATACTTTACCATCTGCATTTACCGCTTGAAATTAATTTAGGCGGATTCTTATACATCGATTGATTGCTAAAACCTTACTTTTCTTCTAAACAAGAATGTCATTTTGGCCAAGTACATTTTAGATACGTCAGTTTCATCACCTATGCTCAATATCTAAAATGGCGAACAAAATAATTTCCGTTTTCATTATTTAAAAGTCATTTATTTAAATATTTTTTTATTCAAAAAGCACAGTTGGGCTTGTTTGCGACAGAAAACTTTGCGCTCTTCACCTTA
Source organism: Hymenolepis microstoma (assembly GCA_000469805.3). NCBI lineage: Eukaryota > Metazoa > Platyhelminthes > Cestoda > Cyclophyllidea > Hymenolepididae > Hymenolepis > Hymenolepis microstoma. Next base: position 1,319,176 of record LR215994.1, read on the forward strand.
AACCAGCCCACAACCAGGTAGAGCGAATGAATCATATAAATATAAGCCGATATTTAGAAGTTATGGCGTATTTTAAGTTCTACGCGAACTTCGAATTCACGAAACCGAAGTTACCTAACCTCGGTAATTCCCGGTCCCGAGAAAGAGCCTACCTAGAATTCGACGTGTCAACATTTCCTTGGTCAAAAAGCCCAAATTATAAAACTTTTCCTTCATCAACAAGACGTTCGTCTATTTGAACATAAACAACTGAAGAGCATAAACAGCTAGAACAAATTGTCACCGGAAGTTGTAAGTACGATTCAAACAACACACCGCCTTCAATAATTGCGTCCATAATTGTTACGATTATTTTCTTCTCTATGTGCCAAATATCGTTCCGATATTTTTAGCCTCTGGTTGTGGCTGAACAATGCTTTATCAAGGTGCTTGCATGGTAAATGTTAGATTTGAAATGCCTGTTGTAAGAGGATACCCATATGTCAATCAGACCCAACCAGCTATTCGGACTATACAACACGCCCTTAATATTTCAGGCATGAAATATCCAAATAATCAGCAGAGTGATAAGCACTGAAACTTTGTAGACAACCATTTGCTGTAATCCAGGAGAACGAAATAAGAAATTTGAATTTTCGAATGTGAACTTCCTATTTTTGGTAAATATTGTGCAATCCTATGAAAAAAAGACTCAGTTAGTACCTTGAACTTATTCGTAACAGATTTTGACTACTCAGACCTCCCTTCCGTTTTTCTTTATTATGAGTTGTCTGCGGTATAGTTTAAGTTACTTTCCTGCAGTTCAAAATTTAAGTTGGTGTTAAAAGCCCCAACTTTTGTCTTCTTTAGCGTCTTCTTGTGTTCAGTCGAAAAACAATGAGGTGGAGTTTTAGAAATTTGTTTCTTACTTCGTCATACAAGAATGGGTGGATTCGAATTAGAAAATACCGGGAAATTCTGACTTAGTGTCTGTGTCCTAATGAGTTATTTCATTTCATAAATCCGGGATAATGAAATAATTACCCAAAAAGTGGGTGCATTTCTCTGTGTAACTTGAATTTGCACCATTTACCTTATCAAGAGGCGGGGACCCAACGTAAATGTATGATTTTGATCCATTATTTTTCGGCAAATGATTTTTTCCGATTTTAAAAGATCCTCTTTTTAAATTTTTTCCTAATAATTTCTCCGATGGAATGGGGTACCACTGATTAGAAGTTCTTAACTAGATCTGTCAATCACTGTCAAGGCATATTTAGGCTGGTTCTTCAGTAACCATCCTTCAAACGTTCAAAGAAAAATCATAGCCTATGCTAGTTCAAATTCTTGAAAATTAGGACATAAACTAACTTATTTGAAAAAAACTATTTACAAATAAACACACCTTGGAGGAGAAAAAGAATGTTCACCTTGAAAGTGTCCCGATGTTGCAATGGTTAAAGTACGTGTCATGTAATTAAACGATCATTAAATCGCTATCCATCAATGCATATCCAGTGACATGGGTGACCTATAATGACCACGTTCCTCGGCTTTTTCTCAAATTTGATTTTTCTCTTTGCTATCACCAATTACCCTGACCTCAAGGCTGCTACTAAGCCCACAGTGGGCTTTGGAGATCCGAACCCCACTGTGACCTCAATCTTTCTAGCACAATCATCGTGTATACTCAACTGGTTTATTTTACTTAACGTGATTAGACAACTTAAGGCCCCCACAAATGAGCTTTGTTGGATCACAGTTTCACCCCCCCCCCCCCCTATCGGCGGTTACCGTAAACGTTCGATTGCGTATTCTAGTCCTTCTCAATGAAATGTCTCAGTACCCCTCTTTAAACAACCCCATGGTCCACTGCATCCACTCTAATACTCATAGTCATCCCGCTATTATTATGGTCTTTGCTCCTCTCTCAATAAGCCGATTCCTCCCCCATCCTATCCTCTCTCTCCCCTGCCATTGTTATTAAAACTGGCAGAAAATATAAGGTATAGCCCTTGAAATAGATAGGGAAAGCTCAATATATTGGCTGCTAGGCCACCCTTCCATGGACCAGATTGACGGTAGAATGGGACCTCCTCACAAGCGCGTCCTTAGGATGCCTTCCCTCATACCAAGTCAGCTGTTGTGAACTCTCCATAACAGATTGGAAGGATTTTGCTTCCGAATTTCACCCCATTTACATCCAAGACATATAAGTTGATGTGAATAAATGATAATAATCAACGTGATATATAATAAAAACGATATTTTTTACTCACATTTTTTGCTATTTAATATTTCGTATGATTTAATAATGCTGCTTTTTCTCAAATTTTTCTACTTATGATACGCAGGTTTAACCAACGTGACATTCTCATGTTCAAATTGTGTGTCCGATATCATAATATCAGAATCAAAACAAAAGATTAGCTAAACTTCGTAATCCAGTAGAAGTGCCTGTAAAATTAGACCTGGGTAGTGGGAAGGTATTCTGGAGCTCCTCTGTCATAAAACGCATATTTCACCTCATCCGATGTTGATTAGAATTATATTCAGGGCAATAAATCATCCACACCACTGGATGTTACCTCTGATTTAGCAGTCGGGAGTGTTAAACGCAACGTCACCAGTGTATTAAATTGGCTAACCTTGCGGGTTGCCAGAGTTTCTGCAGTAGCTGTTGATAACCCATCTGTTCGCCATTCAATTGAATTCCATGAGATTTTAAGAGTTCCTTCCCAATCAAATTTGCTCCAAGATTTGATTCTACGATTTCGAAATCATTCACCAAACGTAATGCCATTCGAAGCTAGAAAGATAAATATCCATTTCTCAATCAGAAACAAACAAACAAATACTTTCTCTATGCCCAACCTGGTTACTGTTACAAATTTTCATTAAAATGAGCAGAAATATTTCACTTTAACTTCTACAAGTGAACGTCTCGAATAATGTTCAATGCAATTGAGGCTCCTGCAAGAAGAAAGTTGATTTAAGTTTTCCCTGGGTTAGTGTGATCACTTGACCCGATTCTGGGTGAAGGGTGTTCCCATCAAACAGGCATACACACGCATATATATATATATATATATGTATGGATGTACGTGTGTTTGTCACGAATATTTTGCTCGAACTATGTGTGGGTGATTTGTCACATCACTCCCGTCTCCATCCGTACCCCACACTCTATCACACAGGATGGAATTAGTTGAAATACCCAGTCGAATGATCGTTCAGAACTTACCGAGTTCTGTTAAGTTAATATTATGCAAGTAGCTAAATGTTTTCCAGGAACATTCTGATTTTTGCAATCTTTGCGGAAAAAAGATGAATTAAGTGACACAAGGGACCATCTTAATTAAACATCTAACCGTTCAGCACTGAATATTGTTGCAATAATCCCTCCCATGTGCATGGAATTTAAATGGTGAAGATTAAACAGTAGGAGATGACAAACAGAAAAATTGACAAACGCAGTAAAATGTCCACAACAAAATTGAACAAGTTTTATTGTGGCTGTAATTGTCTACTCAGTACTTTACACAGCATAGAGCCCTTTCCTAAATACAATCAGCTCCTCCGATAACCGTTAAATCGACCAAAAAGGCGATATTTCAGTCAGTAAGTAGGAAAAAACAAGTTATCAGATTATTACAGTTTAGCCCGAGCATAATTCATACTAGTTCATTTAAACAGTTTAAGAGAAAAGTGCTCTTTATTAATAATGATGGAAAGTTAAAAATATCGATTTTCTCAAGGAAATCTATTTAATAGTTATTGATTATTGTATTCTCACTTTGACAGAAGCTCCCATTTCTTTATATTTATTTTTCCATCTCATAAAATAGGATTACTCAAATTGAGCAATAGAAGTACTTACTTGTTCAGAGCACTCGACGACACCACAGAATTGAAGTAAATTATTTTCTGGTTGTCTTAATAATTATCTATAATTGGTCTCCGTGTGTGGCTCGTTCACCGAGAGCAGTAAATCATAAAACAACAATTGGATCGATTATTGATCGCCAAATTAGTTTTTCAAGATGTTGTTTCCTTCCGTCTCTCAGTCTCATAAACGAAATTGCTGGAATGGGCAAATGAGATGAATTTCCTCCTTCGAAATCGTAAAATAAGGCTAAACCGATCCATTTAGTAAATTTATATTATAAACCACCCCAACACAACGAAATTGTAATAGGAAGGAACCGAGATGAACATCAGAGAAGTTCAATATGGAATTAATGGAATGAATTTGAAAAGATTTAAGAAAATGTTTTACTTAACTGGTTAATTCACTCTCAGGTTTTCAAATTCTATTATTTTTCATCTGAATGACTGGACGTCTTCTTGTGCGGGATATCGATGGTGTGGTCGGCCTTGCCACTTAAGTCTCCTCTTATCTTCCAAATCTTCACTATATTAAACGAAGTAAATGGCTTTTAATTTAATGGGTATGGGATTTCTTATTTTACCCAAACAGAGCCCAATAGAAATCGTTCCCTGTAGGTGAATTCTAGGAAGATAAAGGAATTTCACCTTCAAAAATTCGTTATTTTTCGATGTATACATGGTTCGAATTATACCACAAGAGCTGCCAAAATACCAAGAGTACCCAAACATCATATCGGGAGAGTAAATACTTCTCACTTAAAACAAATAAACTCTCGGACGAACAAAAATTACAAATATTAATTAGGATTTGGTAGAATAGTTAAAAATAATAGAATAGTTAACTTGGTTGTCTTTTAAGTCAGAGATAAAGCTTTCAATGCACATTAATGGACGTCCGGTGGGCTGAGTGGCCAACCACACTGGTCAAATCTGGCTCGATTGACATTTATATGACCCTAACCTTTCTTCCTATGGTGACAGTTGAAAATGCCTTCCTAAATACACCCTAGATGATTTCATTATTTCAATTCAGAAGACGATTAATGCAACATGATCTAATGCTAACTGAAATGAAGATTACGAATGGGATAAATTCATTAATTGTTAAGGGTTCAAAACCAAATACTACGCACCATGCATTAACCCAAAAGAGGTAATGTTAGTCCCGCAAAGAATAATCAGACAATTAAAAAAGACTAAATATTTCAGAAAAGGTGTTTCCTTCTTAAGGTTTATTTATTTAAGGTAAATTCGAGTTTTGATATTACCAACTCAATTGACGTAAAAATAAACCTCTCGGCAAATTTCCTCGGTCTATTTATCAAAAGAGACATTTCCAAAGTGTTCATACATTACACAAATGGCATGAAATTTATTTTGTTCAAATTCCTTGTTAAGTCACTAGTGCTGTCAAAATCACCAAAAGCTGTCAAATCCCATTTAGGGGTGTGAGATGACAGCAACTCCGAACAATGATAGATTTGACTATAACTGGTGAAGGTTTCTTTCTGCGCTATTTGCATAAACAACCATTTTGTTTGAAAAAAATAAAATAAATAAGCGAATAAAAAATTTGTATGTTTGGCGTAAATTCCGCCCAACAGCTTTTCCGTAGAGTATTATCACTGGTAAAGAGGTTATTTCTAATGATTTCTTTTCTGGTTGAGATCCATACGTGTTTATTTATATATGTGAATGTAAGTGAACTTCACTGAACTCCATGCCGTTTAAAGTGCTCTCATCACTCCCGTTCAGGAGGTGTTAATTGTTATGAAAAAGTGAGTTCTACCTCTCATGGATAAATGGACAACTTAAAGTTTCCAAAATTTGACTAAAACAAAACCCAATATCTTGATGGCTAAACAGTTACGACTGATAGGAAGTCAATACGGACATGATTGCAAACGAATCCAAACATCATTTACACATATCATTTAATTGGGGGGGGGGGGGGGGGGGGGGGGGGGATTTGTTTAGATATCCACTGTGATTTTGTTGTTTGTTGAATCCTTTGAACTTTCTAGATACGATAAGTAAATTTAAGACGGATCATTTCAGTTTCAATTTATTTTAATCTTTCTGTATTAAAAGGACTTCTCGTCGGTAAATGTTTTGTGCAGGTCAGAAATCGCGTTTTGATCACTTGGAGTTATGAGTGTTTGTTCCCGTAAGGTGATAAACCTAGAAAACTGTCACTAAAAAGAAAGCTCCAGTTTTCTGCAACAAATTATGGCATTACTGTTATCCTATATACATCAGACTTCAACTTCGGTGAAATACAGAACTTCTCTAATCTTATTTATCTACATACTCTATGTGGCTGAAACATTCAATCATTTAAACTCTTTCGGCTACTGGAAGAACACAAAGTAGTAAATATGAGTGTTAAGACCGAGCATCAAACTTAATCAACCGAATAGCAAACATCGCACACTAAGAATATTTATTTATAGCAAATGGCAGGCTTTACGATAGCTATTATTAACCCTTTAGTTGACTTCGGACTTCACAAGGGGGAGGAACATCAAAGTCACAAAAAGTCGAGAGGGGGAACAGAAGAGTGATTCACAGGTGTAAAGGAGACAGACACAAAGGTAGAGAAAGGGGTAAGGTGAGTACTGTGAAAGTGGTCGAATATGACATGCAGTCAGGTCAGGGTAGTTTGAAGTGAACTGCCGGATTATAGAGTTTTATTTCGTATGAGCGTACGTTATCCAGGGTGCACCACGCGGGGAGTTAGTCTATTGAGCACCCCCACTAAAAATATAAAGTTGTTCAGAAATCCATGGGCTGAATGTGAGTAGAACAAAATCATTTCCGAAAATCGAATAAAAATTAAAACTTCCTTCAATAATCTAAATTTATTCCAAACATCTTTCCCTTCCCTCTCCGTATCTCTCATTGGATTTTAATGCTAATAACGTCCAATCTCCTGGGAATTTCATCACGAGGTAGGAAAAAGAAGATCGTTGAGAGTTTAACTAAAAGAGAAACAAATAAGGTATCAAGATTTTTACATTGCGGTAGGTAAGTGTGAATTGGAAAATTTAGTAAGAAGTTTAAAAAAAACCAGCAAACTATGGGCTGGAGACGAATTCACCTTTACAATTCCTTTAAATTCTACGAGAAAGGTCATTTTAGGTTTGCCTTCTCTTTTTGGTCCGAGGTGTGCGCTAATTGGTAGAGTAAGCCATGCTATTTAAAAAAAGTAAAGACTTAAACTTTAGCTAACCTCTTATGCATCAGACAAGTTCACTAACATTAAAACCAAAAGGCGCCTTACGGACTTTAAATTTGGAATTTTACCTTTAAAAAAAGGAAGCATTTTGATTGATTTGTTTATGCTAAACAGTACTTTTAACAGAATTTGCAGTGATGTCAAAATGCAGTGGGCTGTCTAAATTCATTCTAGAAGTTGATATGGAATTTATATAAACACGGTGATACTTCGTTTAAAACCACTCTACCCATAGAAGTCAACAGGTGAGCGTTAATAATAAACATTCGTTAATCGTTATTACATTTACGTAGACCCATCGAGTCATCGGTAAGTCTCTCTTCAACTATAATCATCTGATAATATCGCGGCATTACCAATTCGATTTTTAATTATTGGAAAAGTAATGGAAATGCAAAAAGATTAGATATATAGATCGTTTCTAACCCACCTCTCATTCATATTTGTAAAAATGCGTAGAGAGAAGACAAGCACGGCTACGTACATGTCTGACTATAAAGGGAGCTCTGCATAGTTTCATGGAGAAGGACACCGTAAACAGATGGAATGGTTCCGGACATTACTGATAGTGGAACTTGAATCCATGCGACGTTCATCCAGGGATTTCTTAATTAGCCCATTCCGCTAATTGAAAAAAAAACAGTTGGGGACACACGATAATGCTCTTTGAGGAACCTGAGGTCACCGCAAAATTAACCACTTCAAGTGCCACTGTGAGCTTGGTAACAGTTTTGAGGTCGCAACAAGGTCAAACACTTCGGGCTCTACTTTGAGGCCGAGACAATTAGGTCTCTTTGTGGTGACCTAGATAATAATTTAAGAACGTATTAAAGTTCATTCATCAGAGTGCTGTGATCACCAAGATAGTCCATATTCAAAAACACACTAACAACTACCATTTTAACCGCTACACATTCAAACTATTTAGAAAATGGCAGTCGACGACAAAACGCTGCTGTACATTTCTTCCACTGCAAAATATACACCTCCACCTCCACCTCCCCCCCCCTCCCCCTCCCGATCGCACTGCAGAACTACCGTCTTTACGGTATATGAACTGAGGCATTTGTTTAAATCCATTATTTCGCAGTATATAATAATAAGCGCCAATGCAAGATGTGGTTCGTTATCTCCTTGAATGGCGAAAACGCATGTTTCCACTGAAATTCGACCTAAACAAATTTGTTGTGTTCACTAATTGAGCCATGCAATTCCCGTTCAACTTGTTCAGGAATGCAATGTTTTTTTTTCGAAATACCACAATTATCGAATAAGGTGTCATTTCAAAAAAATTGCCAACAGACTTCATTTCTTTGTATCTGGGTCTGACGTATTTGGAGAATACAAGGCCAGCTGTTTACAGGTCACAGCTACTAAACGTTAACCAGGTGTTTGGTAGGGAGGAGGGGAGGGGAGGGAGGCTGTCTCAGAGTTGTTCAACGAAGTGAAAACGTGGTAAGGATCGGAAGTATCTTGACGAAAACGGACTCAAAGGTTATACAATTGGACCTAGATAGCGGTGAGTGGATAAAAAGTCGCAGTGAGTGATGGCGGCTTATGGTCGGAAAACACTGTTCAAAGAGGACACCCATGTTGGTTGAAATGAATATCGGACATTCCATAAACTATTTTATTATAACAGATGGCCAAAATACCAAATCATGAATACGAGCAACCCATATTAATCAGTAGAAAGAGAGTTGCATTTTGGTTGCAGCATTGCGAATAAAATTTAAACGCGAAAGAAATTTAGTAGAAAGAACTTCTGTATCTGGAAGAAATAAATTTTCTTTCCTTCTCCTTCAGTTGAAAGCTTTAAAGTGTACATTTTCTGACACTCGGTTGGTAGTTGATGGCAGATACCACGCACATAAGCTCTTGACTAAATCTTGGTAAGTCGCGTGGTAGCCTAGGCAAATACAACTAATCTCTTATATAGATAATTATTGAATAGGTTTTAGTTGGGTTTTATGGCATTTGGAAGTTGAATGGTTGGCTGATAAGCCTATACATCTAAATGCCTCGACGCAAAGCTGATTTTTGTGATCTTTGTTAAGTGACTTAGGAGGAGGTGTTGACACCCCCTCCTCCCGGTTTTTCATACAAGCAGCAGGCGTGCTGCGAGCATGCAAAATGAAAGTGACGATCTCATTCTTTGCCTGCTGTTTACGTGAGGTGTCCTATGTTGGCCCCAGAGAGGGAGAGAGTTAACGTTGGAATATTGTGTGATTTCGGAAGAGCAGTAAACCAGGGAAAACATTTCTGATAAATCAATAGATAATGAAAAATATCATTATAAATTTATAAACTCGCACAGCTTGTACGCATAATTATAATGTTGAAAGGCTAATGGAAAGTAACTGCAAATGTTTACGGGAAACTAATTTACACTTTCCTAAGGAGATAGTTCAAAAAAATTAATTTCACTTCAAGGTCATATCAGTTAATCAATCATCTATCGACGACCATATTGAAATTTGTCAATGTGATGAAAAATTGTGTTTAGAAGATCTTTTCGTTATTTATCTGTTACTTATAGATTATTGATTAATATCCTGTGGATATTTTTCGAATTTGAATTCACCTTAGTGTCCACTTTCCACCAAGTTGTCATAGGTATTAGAAATCGTACAAGTAAACACTTAGCTCGAGGGAGGTCACTTGAAATGTATTTTTGCTAATTGCATTTCATTTGTTCCAGTGGCTGCTCCAGTGGCTATCACTAAAGTGATGTGATCCCTCAATAAATTAATCTTAGATGAAAATGACTTTCTGAGGTATAAAAACTTGGAGCACCCAAAATTAGAGCAATTGGAAGCATTGCAAGTAGCTGCATTTATATTTGGAAATTAATTGGCATACAATTAAATAAAAAATAACATATAATTTTTCCGCACATTGCGGACAAACAATTGGAAAAGAAATAGAATGGGAAGAATTTTGTTTCCAATACAATTCCTTAAAAGTTTTCATTTGTTAATCTCAAGGCATGAAACGAACCAATAAAAATAGGTCAGAAAACTTGCATCTATCCGAGCGATGGGTAACAATTTATTTGACACTAGTATGAAGGTTACAAATGTAGATATAATTTTTATAATTTAATATTTCTGGTACAAAATAAATACGCCCACAGAATTTGTAAATTCATTGTGTCCACCAACTATTAATTAAGCTTATGGATGCATTGTAAAACAGAATAACACCAAAGAATATGCTTCCTAGACTCATCTATCGCCTTCACCTGACAGTAAACAAGCAAAAGTAGGTTAAAATAAAAAAGCTTTACATCCTGCCTTTTTCGGAACTAACTAGAGTGCTAAGACCGACCATTCCAACCAATAACCGCTCCTGCCAAAATGCAATGGAATTAATGGGCAGTCATTTGTTCAGTAATCAAGGCAAAACACGATGCAATTCGAGTTTCTCAATGTAGCAGTAAATACAGCTCGAAATTGAAATTCCAATGGAATAAGAGTCGTTTGAAATCCTGTCTTTATTCTTAAGATTTTTCAATCCCCTGAACTTTATCACTTTTGGGCATTTAATATAGTACAATGTGGGACTAAATTTACGTGCTGTGGGTTATAGCAATATTGATAGCCAATTATAAAAAAATGCCGTATAAATGACGTTACTGAATGACCAATAAAACTAAAGATATTCCACTCCGCATTTCCATGTAGGCTACCATATAATTTACAGGTATTTGTGCCATCGGTTCAATTCTAAAAATAGACTGGGAAGGAATGCATACAACCTACGCTCTTCCTATATTTCCTAACAAAGTTTACACCATAAAATGATTTATAAATAGCACCAATTTGTTAGAATTAAATCTGATACCATTTGTTCCCTATTCACGATGCAAAATTGATAATTAAAAGTTTATTAATATTTTTTTTCACAGATTTATAAAATTGAAGACCTTTTGTCGCATTGAATTGGCCGAGGAAGAAAGTTTACCGAAAGAATTTGAATGAACTGTACCAAATGTAAAAATAAACGAATCGGTTATATTAAGTGATAATTGGTTTAGTTATTTTCAAGTGACCCCTGTCGTGGTAAATTAATTAAAATTCTAAAACCTCGATTGAGGTCACAGAAGATAACTGAAATTGTTAATGAATTACTAGAACTTCGTTACACCAGAAGAAAACGTCATAGGCTTCACTCTTCACTCAATGAACTATCGATTATCGGATTTCTATATTCTGCCTTATCCCACGGGATCTTGACGAGTAATGCGTTGGCTACAATAGATGGGAGCGGAGAGTGTTCATTAAGATAATAACAATTGAAATGAAACTGTGGACATTTATTTCAAATATATATATAGGATATACGTCTGTTCCTCTTCAATTTTTCCAACAATTTAATTAAAACACTTGCAGAAATTAATACGTTTTCTTCAATAAATGCGAATATTGCAAGAGATGCTACGGAAAAAACTGTGGAACTTCCAGTAATTTTTTTAAATTGCAAACAAATTGCTTTTAGTCATTAATAGTTCAAGTGAAAATCCTAACGATTAATTGAGCAATATTAGTGTAACAAATAACTAATTTTGCCAAAATCAATACATCCGTTACTAGGACGATTGCCAGGGTCATGCTGTTGTATTTGCTTTAATTAATTAACGATATTCTTTGTTCAAAAGCTCGCTAAACATCATACTAGAAAAGCATATGTCATTAATGAGACCAGAATACTTGTTTGGTTTGAAACTATTTCTTGAAAGAATTCCATATTATCGCCTATTTTAATCCGCATTTTTAATATTGTTTTTTAAAAAAGATGGGGATGTGGAAAGTCGTGATCATTTAAATTTATTATAATATCACTGTGGCAGGCCTTTTGTCCTTTCTGCAGACACTAGAAGGACTAAGCGCCCTTATGGATCACTCGAGTTTAACTACTGCTGATAGCTATCCATATAGCTGAATATTTATATCAAATGGCAGGCTTTATGGTAGTTATCATTAGCCCTTTACTTGACTTCTGGCTTCACTTAGGGGAGGAACATCAAGGTCACAAAAATTCGATTGACAGATGTAAAAAAAGGACACAAAAGGTAGAGAAGGTGAGGTGAAGTAAGTACTGTGGAAGTGGTCGAATATGACATACAGTGGGGTCAGGGTAGTTTGAAGTGAACTGCCGATTGATAGACTTTTATGGCGTATGAGTATACGTTGCCCAGAGTGCACCAAGAGGAGGTAAGTCTATCGCACATCCCACATAGCTGAATATAAATCGATGAGAACAGACCTCATGGTCTCCGTCTTGGCAGGCGAGCACACCAATCCGAAGGGGATTCTGTACCACTCTTTGTGAACAGTTAGCTATTTGTCAAGCTACCATGCGAACTTCTACCATCTGATACATCATATTTTCACGAGGTTGGCTCGAAGCCCAAGTTTAATTTTTTAGCTCATAGCAAACAGCTTTTTCAGTTCGGTTCCCATTTTCTCAGACCCAGTTTCCCTTCCCCTCCACTTCCCCACACTTTTGACAACCCCTCTGAACATACAACTAAGATTCTCAAAGCAGACAAACTACAATTGGACAGATGCGATAATGTATCATTCAAACCATAAATTGTATTTTTCATTGAGCATATTTGTGTGACTCAAAGCAAAGTTAAGTGAGATTGTCCAGACTTTCTCACAACGAGTAATTGTGATATTAATCTACAATGGATTAAGTTTAGCTATTACAGTGTGTTTATGTGGATTTCCATTTACCTCCTGGCGCTTTCTAGAAAATTCCTAGCAAAGCTTCTAAGTTACATGCACACCTGGCGAGTTGGTTGAGAAGAAAAATTATAAGCTCTTTAAAGGCAAGAAGTTAACATTAAATGAAAGTTGAAAAATTTAGAAATAGACGAACACATTTAATGACCAATTAATCACACTGTCACGACCCAGCCACGAATGAAACCCGCAATCATTCGCTTCAACTAAGTCAGCATAGCTGGACTTTTAAAAAGTCCCTTTCCTTGATCTCGAGGAAGAGATATACCACAATAATAAAATATCGAATTGCTAGGAAAACACTCAGATAAGCCCAATGAAGACAATTTAGTCATTGAATATTACCAACTGTCATTAATATATTATCTCTTTAGACAGTAACTGAGCCCAAGAACTGACCATAGACCGAGACTTACTGTTTTCACAGAGACGATTTTTATTCTTCCAAGGGCCGTAAATCGGCTATATTTTCACTAAATATTTGTTTCCCATATGAACAATTGGGCTAACAACAAGTTCCTATTGATTTATTAAATTTTGCATTTGAGAGTTAAGATTCAGTAGTTTACACGATCCATGCGGTAGGGAAGCTACCGATTTAAAACACGTGTTCAGCTGCTTTTAATGGCTTCCCTCATTGGTTTTCGAAGAGATCGCAAATTTACTATTCAATAATAATTTGAGCGTGAACCAAAATGTGGACCTTCTGGACACCTGGTTTATTTACCAACTTCACATCAGTTTCACACACTTTTCTCATGGCTGCCACTGTCACTTTTTATCTCTTAAAATCACCCCCCCTCCCCCCACCCATATAGACGATTTCTTACTCGTCCTTCACTCTCCCCCCCCCTCTCCCCTCAGTTGGCAAACCCTGCTATGGAGACAGACTATAATGAACAGTCAACGGACTAACAATGACGTCAAGGCCCCGACGTCTCCTCGACATACCGCCTCCTCCTCCCACAGCGACACCCACACGTAGGTGATTAATGATCGAATCTTCGGGGAGGGGGGCTACAGATGTGTTATAGGAAGACAAACGCGCACTGAACACCAGCCATGTGTGATCATTTCACTGTCGGCGGCCAACAGTTGCAGATGCTTTGTGTGCCGCGAGCGCACAGGTACCCTCACCATAAGGGAGATCTACTTTTTAGCGTACCGACGCGCAAGAGTGGACTTGATAAATGATTTGGAGAAGAAGCAATTGGGTAGCAGGATAAATCTTCATTACAGCCCTTCTCTCCCTTGGGCACGAGTTTGACGGGATGTAAATTTCCATGTTAGGAAGAGAGGGGGTGAGAGAGGGATATTTATGACCTGGTAATGAATTAAATTTGACTGAAAGGCCCCAAATAAATTCCTCCCCCAAATAAGCGTTGTAGCATGTAATGAATGCAGAAAGTTATGGTCTGGATTCATGTTCTTTGTAAATTTCCACTAATCAATGATCTCTTCAGTTATTTAACGAGAGCTCGCACCACATAATGCGACGACCTGCCAATATTGATCTTAGGGAAGGGGGGGGTAATCTTCCAAGACTTGTCATTGGCAAAACTTGCTTCCTGTCATCTTCATCTTGATCATAATGATAAAAGCTTCTGTTTCACAAAAAGAGTTGCTTTAGAAGGCTGAAAACTACTGCGACAGGGGGGGGGGGGGAGGCGGAGAGGAGTTTGGTGTAATAGATCGATCCCTCTGATAGCAGAGAAGAGTAAAAAGCGAGCTTCCAGCTGGCGGACTTTATTATTTTGCACACGGTTGCTTCAAAGGAAATTTGAAGAAATTATGTGAAAGCTCGTTATACCACCTTTTGAAGACGATGATAAGGAAGAGTTGGAAGGATTATACGACTCGAGAAGAAGATAAATTCCCACACGACTTAACTGTGGCATATTCCAAACTCAGTACTCCTCCAAAATCCTTTAGAAATTTCATAAAAAAGCAAAATAAATAACTTGTTTAAAATCCACGACTGCAGTGTTCTATGGTGCGTCCACTTTTGAACGGCGCCATTTTGTTACATTAGATGGAAATTGCAGTGACAGTATTCACGACTTCCAGTCGCAAGTTTTGATGACTTTTTCGACGCTAAACGAAAGCTAGGGACTACACAGATGTACCAATACGAGGGCGGTTTCAAATATATCAATTTAAAGGGTACATTGTTTCGTTTTAGCCGACGAGTGTTTCATAGGTAACAAAAACGAATGTCTAGGAAGAGCGTAGTCCTATGCTGCGACGACTTGGGCCTGAAGGAAGAAATAAAAAGCAGAAATTCATTTGAAGTTTTCTTTATTGAGAAAATAATTGTACTTATTGTTGATTTAGGTATCTTAAAACCTACTGGCCACTTATTTAACGGTCGTAGACATTTCATGATCGATTTCGCTTGCTCGAACAGACAGCAGTTGACTCGCCGTACCAACGCTAATTTATTAATATATGGATATTTTATTTGTTTCTTTTTTATTCAGGTTCATATTATTCAGTTGTATTTTATTCGAAATCAGACCATTTCTATAACTCAGGAATTTACTGCGTCTAAAGCAGGCATTATTTGAATAGGTCGATTCAAGGATTTTACTTCGACCTGATCGCACAGGTTTGTTTTGTCTGCTTTAAAAAAACGGAACAATATCGACAAAACGCTCTACAAAATATCATTCATTCCTCATGTCTCCTATGTGTGTTCCAAAAATGAGCTGTCTCCTAAATTTCCTTGATAAAGTAATATTCCAACCAATAATAATAATTAATAAATCATCAGGAGACAATTCACTTGATTCTGAAAATCATATTCCAAAATACAAAGTAATGTTTGATTAAGTTTATTAATGTTCGCACTTATAACGTGGAGAAGATGTTGCTTTATCAATACCGATAGATTAAACAATGGCAAAGAAGATTACCAAGCAATTAGAAAATATTAATGCTTAAACCTAAAAGAGGCGGATGCCTTTCTTGAGAAGCAATTAGTCTCTGTTCAGAGTGCTTGAGGAGTCCAACTCTATTGGATAGCATCAGTATCAGTAATCTTTTAATCCTCTAAGTGTATTAGTGAATTACCTTGACGTTTTAGTTAAGGAGTTTCCCCCTTTAGTTTAATCCTAATCATTCGACAGGATTACCCTCTTCACTTCCATCAGTTGCAATCTAAAGAAAGGCCACCTCCATGAGAAGGTGGTGAACTATCATTTCAACAGCTGAACTTTTAAAGAAAGCCACTTCGTTAACTAATAATTGTTTAGTAGGGGAGAAGAAGAGGTTTATTTAGTAGGATTTGTTTCTGAATACTATTCTCATTTATTTCAATTAACAGACAAAATTTTAAATGTTCAACAAAAGTTCACAAAACATATGTACATCTTACTTTGTTATTTCCTCTAAATAAAGGAATTCAAAGTAATCTTTCCTTCGCATACTCTCAGTTGGTGTTGACAAAGGCAGCAGAGGAATCTTGGAGTTTTAAAATTAATTTTCCAAAGTAGGCAAAGCTCCGCGAATTTCCTCCATCAACAAGTAAGTTACTGGAGTCTAAACAGTTATATTTTGGCTTCTCTATACTCTCTAAATCACGACGATCTTAAGAGATGAGAGAGTGAATTCCGTTTACAATGCGGTAAGTGATTAATTTGGTTCAAAGTTAATTAAGGTAAGCAGACAAGAGAAATATTCGGCATTCAAGGCTCGTGAGAACATCATTTTGTTTTAATTACCTATGTGGCAATTCATGAATAGGCATTAATGATCATTAATAATCTTATTGAAATATGTTCTGTGAAGCAAAAAATATTGGATGGAATATGTAGAGGCTTATTAAGCCACTGAAGTCGGTCCTCTCTGGAAGATTAGTTTCAGTGAGAACTATGGAACAATAGTAATTCGTTTATTTATTTCAAACCTATTAGAAATATTGGAACAAGAGATTACAATGAATTCCACCGACAGTAAATAATTCATTTCAATCGCACTGAAAAATGATAACTAATCATCATTAACTACTCGAGAAATTTTTGAGAAGTATTATGAACTAGTATGAGTAATCTTCTAAGTCAATGATCTAAACTGTCAAATGTTCAAGAAGACCATTTTGTTTTCTTAACAATTTGAAAAAAGATGAATTTAAGTGTCAAGAAGGATTCTTATTATTTAAATAATATCGGCAAATAGGGGTGTGCGGTAGACTTACCTCCTCGTGGTGTACCTACTCATACGGCAAAAAACTCGATCAATCGGCAGTTCACTTCAAACTACCCTGACCCCACTGTATGTCATATTCGACCACTTCCACAGTACTCACCTCACCTTACCTTTTTCTCTACTTTTGTGTCTGTCTCTCTCTCTTATACCTGCAAATCATTCTTCTCTTCCTCCCCCTCTCAACTTTTTGTGACTTTGATGTTCCTTCCCTCCTCTCTGTGAAGCCCGAAGTCAACTAAATGGCTAATGACAACTATCATAAAGCCTGCCATTTGATATAAATAAATATCGGCAAACAGGTACGAATAATGAAATTAGTAAATATTGTACAACTAGAGTCCAAAAGTTAAATGAAGTAAGACTCTTCGATGATCGCGCCTTGCTCTCAGCAACAGTTTGTACTCCGCTACACCACCATTTATTGGACGTCTTATTGACTACTGACCACAATCAGAAAAGAGCGTGTAAATATTCCTTTTTTGTAATATGAACTTAGCAATGAATACCATTCAGGAATAAATTTCAGAGTTTGTCAATATTCTGACCGATACCATGCGTAGTAACTAGATACGTTATTTTCAGGTTCGAAAATGTTTCGAAATATT
The DNA here is from genome assembly GCA_000469805.3 of Hymenolepis microstoma. NCBI lineage: Eukaryota > Metazoa > Platyhelminthes > Cestoda > Cyclophyllidea > Hymenolepididae > Hymenolepis > Hymenolepis microstoma. Next base: position 1,336,848 of record LR215994.1, read on the forward strand.
TGACATTTTGAAATTCTATAACCCCTAACAATTGGTTAAAACAACTAGACAACAGGGATATGGAAATAAATGGTCGATGAAAAAGCCTCATCTGCTTTGGGGTAACAAACAAACAAAGTAGTTGAGATTCTGTGCTCCGATTCAAAGTTTTACTACACCTTGTTTCCGTCTGAGCGGACTTTAAATTTAAGAGCGGAGACAAGCAATTCTAAATGTAAACAAGTAAGTTCAAAACGAACCTCAGACCTCCATAATTCCTATTACATGTTAGAAAAATTGGCTCCACTTTATTTAAGCCAATACTTTGAATTCTATTTTTATCTCGAATTGTGATTTAAGCTTATATATTAATACATTTTGTAATTCCACTACTTAGCATGAATTCCCTTAAGAAAATTGTAAAAACGCAGATGAACTATTTTTTATCAAGTTCTCTGTCCAAAGCACAATAGAAGCAGTAATAATAAAACCCTTCATTAATACGCCGTATCCAGGATATGAACTAGGCATTGCGATGTAATACTTTACGGCACCACAGAAGTGATTAGAAGAACCTCTGCGACTCACAGAAATTTGCCAATGACTGCCAATAGTTCGTTGTGAAGGCATTCTTTTGAGGGCTTGGAAAACCGACTTCGTCTGATCTTCAGGATCGCATAATGCAATTTTCCATTTAGACACCGATCTAGCCTACCTCACTATGTTGTTTCATGTTTCTTTTCACTAAGAAGACATGATCTCATGCGATTTTCCAGTTATCCTGGTTACTTTATTTGTATCATCTATCCATAAATATCGCCCAAGCTGTCTTCTTCTTTCAAATGGCATTGTGGTGAGGGACGAGAAGGGAGGGGGGGGGGCGAGAGGGTTGGTGGTTAACACGTGCTGCTTTTCACAAGCTGTAACGTCACTATCGACAACATCATCACAATCACTTCATATCTCTACCGCCCGCGAATTTATGACAGTGTGCCCGAAAGAGTGAATGCAAACGTTCAGCCCCTGCGCGCACTTGGTTTGCAAAGAACCAACGTGTGTGTCTACGTGGTGCCTATGTTTTACTAATCGAAAAGTGTAAAAACACTGGGACTGAGTTGTTACTGGCTTAATGCCAATTCACACCGTGGCTCTGGCTAGCCATAGAGGCGGTTTTTTTCACCGGTTATGAATGCGCATACTAGTATATCACATACTTCAACAGATTACATGCTGGATTTCATGGAATTCAGGATAAAGAGAGGAAGAGCGAGAGAGCGCGCTGGGTGTAATTTATCCTGACCATTCAGAAGATCAAGTATTCTGTGCCAAAAGTATTCACTATATTGAGATGCAATTAATTAGTTATAAGTAATTTGTTACTACTACCTACGGAAGGGAAGGTATTTGGACGCAGAGATCAATTAAGGTCAGGATATCAGAGGAATCTTAGATGTAATGATTGAATTTAATTAGGGTTCATGTTGGTTCCTGAGCAGAATCCACTGCTTCATATGCCAATGTCCCAGTATTCAAATTTTCGAGTTTGCATCAGGTTTTCTGAGTGAATTCGTTTATCCGAAGTCTCAAGCTCATTAAGACCAATCACTTAAACTACATCCATTTTCTTTTAATTGCCAAGTAATTAAAAAAATGGAAGAGATCTAACCCTTTTCAGTTTAGGATATACAACTTCCTGCAACTAAATAAAAGTCTTCATGATCTGCCTTTGCAATAGGCTTCGGAATGACAAATTAAATCTCGGTTTCACCAATCTTATTAAGAAGTCAGTTTATACAGAAAGAAACTTAGGGGAATGATGATAACATTACTGGTCTGCTTTGTTCTCTTATGCATTATTTACTCCAAGCTTTATTATTAATGGTAACCATGACAACACACGAATATCGTATATTTTTAATTATAGAATAGCATCTGAAAAACTGTCTTTGGAGGACTGCATTAGTTCATGAAATGAAATTAAGATATCAAAAGGAAGCAATGAGGTATTTGCTTTCTCGTGAGGGTGCAATTAAACTCGTAATATTTCAGTGTTCTAAAAATCAAATCCTATGATCTGAACCCTGAATTTTTCCCTGATTTAATGACCTCGATATTGATATCTTTATTAACAAGCTAATCTAATTGAATTATTGATCACGCAGCTATAATGTGTTTATGTTTTTTTTAAAGCCAAGGAATAAGATAAACAACCATTATTTTCACGACGAATTCCAATAATTCGTACAGATATTTATTGAAAACGTTTTTATTCTGTAATCTCTAGTCTCATTCCATCATCTCTTGTTTGCGTTAAGAAGTTTGATCTGACGGGTATTGAAATCATGATTCTGTCTCATCTTGTGAGATTATTTTATGCATTAATTGCAACTTTCTCTCAGACGTTCGACTAATTCAAACCACCTTCTGCCTTAACTTGCATTCATTTCTGATCAAGAATATTATCTCATTTACAGCTCTCTTAGGAACTACATTCATTTTCCAAATAGCACCATGATTTCCCTACCTTAGGGGAGAAATTATGCCAGGGGTACCTTTAAGCCCCTGTTCAATCCGACTTTTGATTCCGAGTGGATGGACTTCTGAAAAGCAAGCTGAGAGTGTCCACATTATCAACTTACCACTCAAACGAATTATTCCAGCCCTTTCCACCTTCATTTCAGTCGATGAAATTTACATCCTGTGATATTAGTCTTTTAGAGACCAGCGATGTCTGTTAGTGACTACCGTAAACAGAATAGCTTTGTTTAGATGATTAGTGTAAATGTTGCCAAGTGTGACATCATGGTGACATACAGTTGACTTGTCTGTTGTCAGCCAAATAATCAACAGCAAAGCGAATAAGATATGGCCTTTTCTTTTTGGGTAAGCAACCTGCGATTTGATTGGAGATAAGAAAGAAAGGGAATATTAGAAAAGCATTTGATTATAGCAACCAAGTAAACTTATTTTTATTACTATTATTATCAATAACCACGATTAAGTAAAGAATATAGCACCTTTTTGATTGTGGGAATCAGCTTAAATCTATTGACAGTAAGGGGAAGTGAATAAGGCAATGCTGAAAGCAATGCGAAGGTGTGAAACAGTCTTAAAACACTAGAATTATTTTACTTGGCTTGGGTACTATTTTTTAAACGAGCAGTTTGCACTTCGAAATTCGGCCATTATAGAAAGAAGGGCATGGATCTGCCTGAGAAAGTGATTAGTAAATGAACACTTGCCTTCTCGACCATTGAAAAAAATAACAAATTGAAGTGGCAAGACAGACCCTCCTCGATTCAATAGTACATCTCAATAAGGCCGTGCCATCGAAGGGAATATTGATGAAATTCAGGTGAGGAAACGCGAACCACCCATTAAGTAAAGAGTGTATAACTCGACCCGAAACTCAGATGATACCTTCAGTATGATCTCGGGATCTTTTTGATTCCCACTCCCATATTATTAGTCGAACTTCCTATATTCAAAAATAATAAAATAATTTTGTATTACTGTGGGTGCTGAAATTGTTTCGCTTTGCCATACACGACAGAAAAAGAAAAATGATTGTAATAATATGTTTCGTGTGCTTAATTGGCAACTCTATTCGGAGATGTCACCGCTATTATATAAACACCAGATTGGGGCCACAATTAGCTTTTTCACTTTGGCGTAATTCCAAGAGTATACTTACTCCATGCACCTGGTCTGTGAAATAGACGCTTTAGTATTTAGAAAGCGAGATTAGTCCTTAAAACTAAACTGGACTATAATTTTAATGGCTAAAGAAACCACTCAAATCCAAATCCCACAATTTCTCCTACTCCTTGGTTAAATTAGTGTGACCCATTCTATCTCGGATTTGAATTTTACTCTCACCTTTTATAGCGAAAGTATGGGTGAATTGGAAGCTGATTTCGAAGAGAAAAATCGATATCCAACCTCCACTCTAGCACACTGTCTCATGACGTTCAATTTAATCCGTCCATTTGTCCCGTTTCTTCTCTTTTTTATACCGTCACTAGTGCACACATGATGTGAAGCTGAATAAGGTAATCGATAATGAGGTGAAAAGATGGAGATATAACTTACCTTCCTCCATGAGATCTGTGTTTATGGGCATTCCACTAAATGTGTCTCTGAAAATAGCATTTTATTCATAGTATTTCATATTGAGCGCCAACCTCTCTTAAGCTCGCATATATATGCTCGTGCGTTGTCTAGTCGCAATTTGATCCTCCAAATTCATTAATTTCATGCTTTTGGAAGACATCACGATATCTTTTCTCCTGAAAGCGCATTACCAGTCGTCATTACCTTACGTCAACCGTTTAATTAAATACCCCTAAATTTCATTTACCATGCAGCGCACAGTGATGTAGGTGCTTAATCGATTTTCGATATTTGTTTGCCTAAATGAATGCATTCTCATCAAATGCACATGCGTTCGTACTTGTATCGATTTTCCAATGGTCGTAAAAAAACATCTCGTAATTCCTGTCTCACTTTTTTCTTTTCCAACTATTTCAAATTATTAAAGTAACGATATATCTTAATAATAGACATATGAAAATATGAGTATTTTCCCTTACTTTCATACGATTTCGCGATTATACCCTTTTGGATTCACATTCCATTCAATTCCCTACTTAATTTAATTGGAATAACCTTTTATGCAGAAAAATGAAATTTTGCGATTAATTTTTGGACTGCAACAGGTGCTGGACTGTTAAACACTGCCTTCTGAATGGTAATAACTTTACACTCAGTTATTTTTAGCCAATATTTACCCTAATAATTGACTAACTCTAAGAACTCATATTTATTCATATTAATCAACTAAGAACCTTATAAAAACAGCGACTTAAAGACAAAGATCATAAAGAGGTGATGCGCATATATATTGTTAAAATAATTAGGGTTATATCAAAATTGCTAAAAATAGGAAAAAATTACGATATCAATTAAAATAGAATGGATTTAGAAGTCATCCGGTGCGTCCATAAACGGAAATGACCAACCTAAGGGCAGGAGAATTAGTGGCAATTGAAATACCGAACTCCCGCGTCCTTCCCTGAGGGAATATTGAATCAGTCTTATTTTGGGGAATTTAGCTTACAATGTGCTTACACGCTCACTCGAATCACAAAACGGAATGTACTCGAAAAACTAGCCATGACATTCGGTACTAAAGGTATTTCTAAAATGTACACAAGGGAAATTTAAATTCTTCACACTCTTTCCATTACCAAAAACATCTCCGATGTCAGTTCCTGCTTTTGTATCAGAGCTTATGTAATCTGTGAAATCTTAATCGAAACGATCTTTAGGAACTTAACGAAACGTTTCCCCGTTTATTATTTAAAAACTTTAATTTAGATCGTTTTAATGAAAAATCATTTCCACGTTGCTTGGGTCGTTTTCAATCGTCGACTAACTATTTACATCCTCCTCTTTCGGAGTAATTCAGTTGTTTCCTGCTCAATTAGACACACGGCGATTACAGAGACGTTTCAAGTCAAATATAGTCATTTTAAACCAGAATAATAATAATCATATTTATTAATATGCAAATACATTCGCGCATATATATGTATGTATAGCCAAACACAACGTTCCCACACACAAACCCCATTGGCAAAATGGTGAATTTCATTAGTCACAGGAAAATTGTTTCGGGAGCCCAGGATATTGGGAAAGATTGCGCGTCTTTAAAACGCACGAAGAGATGAAAGACATCGGGCAATTGTAACAGTGATACATACATTATGTTAAGAAGGCGCATAGTCTGCGTTTGAAATAAAGACGTCTACATAGCTACGTTTACGGGAGTGAAACGAGCTGGGGAACCCATATAAGGATAGCCAGCACGACGTCTGAAGCGTCCATCGCAAGCCGATCCATCCATTTCATCGGGAGATGCACTCTCAAAAGTGTATCGATTGAAGTAGTCTAAGAGTTCAACAAAAGTTGGCCTACTGGAAGGAATAGCATCCCAACACTGGAGCATTTGTTCGTATATTTGAATGGGGCAGGTAGGAGGTCGGGGCATTCGATAACCGTTGTTCACCTGATCCAAAGTTTCCATGGTTGTCATGGAGGGGAAGGGTTCTTGACCATGTGTAACAATCTCATACATCACCACACCGAAAGACCAGACGTCCGATTTGATGGTGAATTGACAGTGGTAAGCGGCCTCGGGAGCTGTCCATTTAATGGGGAATTTGGAACCCTGAATGTAAAAGGTGAACAATTTATCTATTTTAGCAATTGGGAAAGTCACTCCCATAAATAGGTTTCCAAGGCGTACTGAAGCGTAGCGAAATTGGTGGTGTGATGAAAAGTGGAAAACAGACAAAGAGAATCAATTAGGAGAAAAAATTACTAAAAGGTGACCTTGGCATGTCATGATTCAAGGTATTGTCTTAGGCATTGTCAAAGGGCAAGGCATGGAATTTAGCAGAGGAGGAGAATCCAGTCATACAAACTATCGAGAACATTAAATTCAAGAGAATGGATCGGATTTAATTTCTAAATGCGTCGTTCCTTATAAAAGGGAAAAGTAATAAAGACGAACACCAACCATATTCAGCACTGCAAAGTTTCGATCATGAAAGCAACTTAGTATAATAATAGAAACATTCTTTCTTCCTGATTTACTGATGTGTCAATAAGCACTGGACATTGTGGTTAAGATCTAGGTCATTATTCCAGGTGATGAACACTGAATATGGAATTTTTGGACATGAACTACGCCTCAATTAAACATTGCTCAACTCGATTCCAAAAATTCCGATGAAATTAGAATTTGGTACCTTGTCTTTACATTCAACATCCCGCTGAACACTGGTAGCCCACTTTAAGTCGATTCGCCCCTTAAAGAAAAGTTGTAAATGTTTTCGCCCCGAGTTGAGTTCAATAGAAAACCTGCAAACTTCACAAACCTAACAACCATTTATAGGCGGCCGAGCAGTTGGATACCCACTTCCTGTCGAACTATTTGAAATAAGATTAAAAGCCATTAATCTTATCCCAACCAAATCATATTGTCAAAAAAATGGGAGAATTCAATGCAGCCGGCCTTCGGGGGAGATAATGCTATCAGCAAACCAATGGGTCAGTTTGATTAAACTGGAAAGAATATTAAAAAGTGGTGCTTTTCAGTGAACAATAGGAATAAAAATAGATGGAGAGAGAATTGCTTAGTCACAATCTCTGACTCTCAAATGAGATAAATGCTTAAGGCTAGTTAAACCGGCCAAAACGTCATGCCGGATATTTGGTGACCGATGAAGTGAACTCTTGAAAGAAGGCAAAAAAGGATACGTACAGCAAACTGACGAGTCTACGAACTGTTTGCCTTATAAATAAAAAGAAGCTACAACCCTTTCACGGTGAAAAAAATACAATTGGTATTAAATAAATTATACTATTGCGTATGTCGGGAGCCCAATAGTCAACATGTACGTCTGCAATGCCAGAGGCCGAATAGCCAACTGCACTAATTAATTCTAACCAACATAGCAGTGGCAGAATCCGAGTCATTCACTAGGAGGGCGGCTCAGTAACCACCGTGTTTTCTCATATATTTTGCGAAAAACGAACAATAAGAACTGAACTTTGAAACATGAACCCCTCATTGGGTTAATATTGTACAGCCCAATTCCAAATTAGAATGGAATACAATTCTTCGCTTCTCAGACATTGGTACCCCTCCCTTTATCATTTGTTGGATTCCATGTCAGTTGCTTCCCACAATTAAAAGCAAAAAACTTTTCGAATATCTGTGGCTGATAATAATGCAAAGGTACTTAATTACATTAGAACCGTTCAAGACTCGGAAAACACAAACACGAATTTTTCCTAATATAAACATCGGACTCAAAACTAAATTCCAACCAGAAGAAACTCACTTGAAAATCTCAGGCCGTGAAGCTTTAATGCAAACCATAGATTACCTACTTCGGTGATTCCTCGATTTAGAGATATCTGAACGCTAAAGATCATGTACAATAGCTTCCATTTTCGAACAGTCGAGTTCGCAAATCAATGTTCTCAAGACCGGTAAGTGAATTTCAGATGACAGACCATAACCACCGCCTCCCCCCCCCCCCCCCAGGTCAATCGATTAATGGTTCAAGTGATGGAAGCTTCCCAATAAGATTATCACTAAAGTATCCCACCCCCTCAAACTAACCTTTAGTTAAATAAGGTACTTTCTCTTTAATGAATCGATTGAAGCTAGGACTACGCGACGACAGTCGGGAACAAAATAAGACAATGGCCCTATGTCAGTCATTTAGCAGACCATGACATTGGGGTACGAGAACAACTGTGCGGAATTGGGTGTCTTAATGGGAGAACATCTCCCCCCCTCTCCCCCCAGCTGTCGGATAGTAGACGACCTTTGGTGTTTACTACAAAGGAAAATATCAAGACTACTAATTTTTCGATATGTGCAGCGTGGAGTGAGAGGAAGTAAATAAAGGAGTTAATATAAACACAGTCAGAAGCAATTGCCTGAAATTCGTAAGGCTTTGACCCAGATTAAAATGTCATTACCTAGAACTAGTCCTCCGTTACAGTTTTTACGTAATAGCACTAAGTGTTAATGATGTGTGAATGCCAACCTTAGGGTTACTCCTATACAGAGGCATGGCATACACTGAGCTAAGTAGATGATTTCCTCAGTGGAGAATCCCGTCAATAAGATTCCGTGAAATAGACTGCTTTAGACCTGATATAAAGATTTCTGCCATCTATGCTATTCCCAAGACTCTTTTGAGCTATCAAGTACAAAGAACAACTACAAAAACTTTTGTAAAAAGTCTTTCCTTTGGCAGGGCTAACGTGGTTTAAAAGTCAACAGCGTCTGCTGGCCCAATTTCAGGATCTACATCCCGATTGCAATGGAATTTCGGCGAAAACAGTGAAAAGTGAAATCTATGGACCAAATCTCCACGTCTTTTCCCAAAAGGACCTCATCTCAGATATGACTACGCATCCGATTGTCCAAAGAGAGAAATGCATACAATTTTTGATATATAATGGAGAGAGACAGTGACGCACCTGTTTCGCTGTATAAGCATTGGTGTTTGCATTAATGGCCCGGGTTAGGCCAAAATCAGCAATCTTCACAATGTCATCATCCCCAACTAACACGTTTCTTGCAGCGAGATCTCGATGTACCAGACCCATACCTTCCAGGTACGCCATTCCACTGGCAATCTGTAGGACAAAAAGAGGAATTAATTCAGAGCTCAGTTGTGTCTGGGCTAAGAGAAAGCAACCAACCTGTCCCATAAAGTCGACCTGTTCTTTAAGTCCAATCGTCTTTTCAGTATCAGAACGGAGGTACTTTAGAAGGCTTCCCTTGGACATCAATTCAGTGACAATATAGATAGGTTCGCTAGTGACAACTGCAAATAACTGGACAAGATGCTTGTGCCGCAGAGCTTTCATAATTCTCGCCTCCTTTAAGAACTCCTCTTTACTCATTGTACCCTCTTTAAGAGTCTTGATAGCAACCGGACGCCAACCTTCATATTCTCCCCTCCAAACTTCACCAAATTGACCCTCACCAAGACGTTCTAGTAGAACCAGAGAGGATCGTTCAATTTCCCAGTGATCCTTTGTGCGCCGGGAGAGGTCAGATAGGAAGGGCGGAGGCCGAGGGTAGGGTTGGCTCAGACGACAACATAGACCATCAGCGTGGGAAGTGTAGTGGTTGATGAGACTTATGAGATCCGGAAAGACCAGACTGCTGGTGATACAGATACCTCCACTAGGAGGATCGTGTTTGATCTTGAAGTGGCACACTTTTCCTTCGGCATATCGGATCGAGAGGGACAAGCCACCTGGTAGGAGAAGTAAAAGGAAACCAGATCTGTTAATCTTTATTAGAGAAAATGACTACATCGAGATCCAATTCTCAAAAACCTGAGAAGTCTAAAAAGTAAACAAGTGGCTACTTTAGAAGTTAGTAAAGTAGGAGGCGGGGAAAATTTGAGTGGAACAGAGGATCATAGCTGAAAAAATGAACCAAATTCATTCCACCTTCACCAAATGCTAGACAACACCTAAGAGGATTTACACGAGTGCGCTAAAATGCAGTGACTTTTACTTCAAACGAATATTCACCAAATAAAACAGAAATATTAATATTTCTGCGGATGCGCACATCAGAAGAGAGACACACTTTCTAGCCTCGTATTATACTCCAGTCACAATATTATTCATTGTGAAAAAGTGACTTAAATTGAGTAAAAGCAAGGTTTTTTTCAGGAATCGAAAAGGAACATAAAAATTCCAGCTTCATTTGGTTTTCAGGTTCGGGTTCTATATCTACTTAATAGGCAGATCAATCATTCTTGCACCGAAATTCAAATGTCAAAATTTGGCCTCTGGATTATTGATCATGCCTTGTCCATATTGTCCAGTACACATTAACCGATTGCAGAATTAGGAGAGTTAAAAGTACCACTTCATTTGTCTTAAAAATGAGAAAGTTGGATGATAGGTTACAATATTCAAATTTTTAGTACCTTTCATCTTATCGTCGCCAACAGCTACGTTCCAATAACCGAATTTTGTTGCCATGAGAAAATTAAAATACAAGTATTCGAGTATAATCGAAGCTATTGACTGATCTCGCAAAATTTTCTAATGGATAATCTTGATGCTTAGAACAAAAAAATACCAATTAGAACCGTCAAAGCACTTGACCTGGGCAAATGGAAGGTATCCTAGACCAACCTATTGAGTAACGAGCGTTCCACAGCCTCTCTTATTGACCAGAATTTACTAGGGCGGTTGGTCGCATATCATGGGGTGTGCACCAATGGGCATCGGTTTCGTGACCTCTAATTTGGCAAGCTTGCATGTCAATCACTGCCAAGTAATGCTTCAAAACCGAGAGGAATGTTAGACATAAATAAAATAACTAAAAGATAATGGAAAAAAAATAGTCTGCTTACAATCATTAGTGCATCTATTTAGCAAAAGGTCCTAAATACAGCACTACCCCCTCCAATGACCGGTTTCGAACTCATGACCTCTTATTCTGCCGGTATCACTATCAACCTAGATGCTTTAATCCTGGCATGTCTGTTTAAACCTCTCAATATTCCACCAAAATCTGCATACCTCAATAGATTGCCAGGAGTAAAGCATAAACAAACGCAAGCAAGCAAAAATACAAACTGAAAAGGGTGGACAAAACCAAGAAAAGCCGGAAGTGATAGTAAAATGGCAAGGAGGAGGAGGAGGAGGCCAATGAAGGACTGGCGGAAATAAGGAATTGAAAAAAATCGTCCCGAATAAACCCTTCCACCTCCTCCCCCCCGCCTATCTTTAATGGCTAGAGGGCAAATCTGTTTGCATTTCGCGATGGAAAAGGGTTGGAAAATCGGTGGGGCAACACATTCTAAGTTGTTATTGTTGGCCATAAGCACTAGACCGTGTTTATTCACGCAGACACAAATGCCAAAATAAAGCTGTACTAGGTTTTAAGTCCAGTTAAAAAGTTAGTCTCTCCCATAGTCGCCTTTGCAAAGATTTTGACATGATGATCAAATAGTCATGCACAAATTTGGTAGCTTTTCCACCATTCGGCGTCTTCATTACTTAGATACGTGCATTCTTGTATCGATCAACCACTAGTCAACGCTATTAAATTGTGAAATAAATATGGAAATATTTATGCAGTCAATAAAGATCTTTGACATTACAAAGTCCAAAGTTAAGCGATTAACCAACAAATGTAATAATAGTACAAACTCGAGGCAAAAAAGGGGCACATGTTATTTGAAATACAAATTTCCCGAAACCTATTAAGGGACCTATTTACGATGAGAGGGATATCAGAGTTAAGCCGGTTTTATGAGAAGCTCGTATTCTGTCAACTTCCTGCCGATCAGAAGTAAAAAGCACAGGATAGGTGCCGATGAGTACAGATACACCAATTGCTAGGAGTATAGAATTACGACAAGTCATAGACGCACTATTTAAAGGCCTCAGGCTAATCTATTCTTCCTTCTGATTTTGGGTACTTAGTAGCAGAGCGTGACTGGGGATTTAGCCATCACAGAACTGTGAACGCCATATTAGCTTTAGAATACGCTAAACAGTATGCCGCCATAGAATGTTCTTCATGCGCCAATAACACAGAAAGCATTCAATGATGGAAGCAGGCATAAACACTAAGTAAACAAGTATGAACAGCCTCTTTAACGATTATCTTCAAGCTTTCGTTTGGGGCAATAAAACGTACACACGAAAATAGATTATTTTGGAAGAACTCATCACAATTGAAAGATTACCATCCCGCCCCTTCAAACTTGGGTATCTCCATTCGTGTTTCCCCCCCCCCCCCCCTCCCCTCCCCTCCCTATCTATTATGCGATGAAAGGCGAGCCGCCGACGACAGAGCCAAACCAAGCCACGCGGCTTTGCGTCATGGATTTCGGACAACTAGAGACCTCAAAACACCGATGTTCAGTCCAGTCAACGAAAGACGAACAAACCACGATACCGGGTTATATGACAGCAAACTGCGACCGCGCAGAGGCAATAATTGAGGCCGACAGCGAGGCCCCTTCTCTGGCGCATCAAGGCGGTGGAAACACACAACGCAACAGCTACGTTTTAATTAATCACCGACATCAGTTGTTAGCAAATGGAACCAAATACTACATACTCTTCTCGAACAGTCATTAGATTCCATTTTAAAGGTCCCGAGAGGCAAATAAGAATATGTTCCAACTCAAAGCCGATGTAAATCAGAGAACATTTTAACTGGGGGTAAAACGATGAGAGCTAGACACTTGAAAAAAGCTGTTAGTAGCACGTCTGCAACCACCCACTTTTAGATATCAGCTTTCTCATAGAGTCTAACAAATTTGAACCGAATAAATTCAAAACTCCGTTCATGAAGTCAGTGTAGTAAACAAAGACTTCATAGGTTTTCTGGAGATTGAAGTGAATGGTCAATCGCCAAAAAGAGGAGAACAATGGCTCTTCATTATGCCAAAATCGAGTATGTTCAACACCTCCACTATTTAGTTTGAGAAGAACCAGTTAAAATAAATAATCGATCAAGTCAATGAAAGTAACACTAAAGTAAATGAAAACACGATCCAAAGGTTTCCATACTGGAGAAGTAAGTAATGGATTAAATTGAATGGTGAAGTCTTTAGAGAGGTATATCCATGGGATAAAGTTGCGTTCAATGGATGATTCATGTTAAATCCGAATTTGAAAGATCAAAGCAAGAAATTAATGTCACCAGGAAATGCTTAAATTATGGGAAAATTAAATTCCTTCATTATGCACCCTTCCCCCTCCTCTCCTCTCCCCCCCCCCTCCCAAATTGAAAACTGCTCTAGAGATGATTGAAATTTTGTTTCTCTAGTCTAAATGCTGGAACGATATGGGAGGCTTGACACCAAAATATTTCTTAACACTAAAATAATCGGGCAATTACCAATTTACCGGTTTATTCTCTCAAAAAATCTGTACTATTTGGCCATTGAGAAGAGATAACGCCACAATAAACGTTGTTGAATTGAGACGTTGGCAGTTTCGGTTAATCAACTATCGAAGACAAGTCTAACAAACATCCCTTTGGATGTAGGATTCAATTTGCAAGTGTTTGGTACTCATAAGCACAACAAACTACACGATTAAAACAAACCAAATGATTGGTAGAAGAATGTGAATTCCTCGTCAGAGAGGCTTCAGGCTATTACTCATCTACCAAACCTAAGATAACCGTTGAAAAACATTTCTCTTCAACTGAGTTAATCGGAAATACGACCGCCCCGACCTCCCTGTTTCGAGGTAAGATAAAGAGCCCCCACAATTCCGCTTAGAGATTGAACGAATGCTAAACAAAATGAGAAAAGTAGCCACCATTGTACCTCCACACATACGAAACATAACTAGCAACTTTTTCTAAAAGTAAAATTTCGAGAAGGCATTGAAGCATCTTCGATATCTGAATAAAAAGTCGAAGTGCAATGTACTAGGGAGAAGTGCTCTTTTTAAAACCCGGGCTCGTTCACATACGCACGCACACACACACACACACACCCAAATACTATCAGTTGGCAAAGACGTGAATGGATGATGCCAGTGAAATAAAATATAGGAAGAAAACAAAGATGCAAATAAAGCCTTAACTTATGTGAAAGAGGGAGGGGAGTGGACAGAAAGCAACTGGTTAGTTTTACCCCGTCACCGAATGAGGATACTGACTGGTCAAAGTACTACATCCGTGTCGGCGCGTTATGTCGACTGGCTGGCCGAAAAGGCCTCCTAGAGAAATGCCTTTTTCAACAGAATTGAGTGGATTATGGAAAGGTCAAGACCCAAGATACCAAGGCGAATGCCAAAATAGGTGCTTTTTAAGCCGACGTCTCTATGCAAAAATGCGTGATTAATTATAAAGACAATTCAGACGTGAACACGCTAATCAATTCATTCACCCATTTGGCGGTCTGATGCAGACCATCTTATGGACGACACTCTGTTGGGGACGGGTTGAATGATGGAGAGATGTGTCTAGGAGATTTATGCGGCCATTAAGGGCAAGACAATTTGCCCTGACAATTCTATCTCAATGGCCTCCCCTCTCGCTCCACTTGGTAACATTAGCATGCGTCACCTCTCTAAATACTGAAGAAGAGAGTAGCTCGGGCTACATCTGAAAGAACACTTTAGATTGCTACGCTTGAGCAGAATGCGCAAATCAACTAGATGATTCCTTAGAAAGTAAGTAGTCAGACAATTAGAGCACGATAGTTCTTGAGTGAAAGTGATGATTTAGAAGTTCATCAAGAGAGAGAGAGCTAGACGCTATATCCTCCTGAAAACACACTTAGTCAGTCGCCTGAGGAGGGGAAAAAGTGTTGAGAGACGAAGCACACACATTTTGTGCGAGAGAAAAAAGAGGAGTGAATTTTATTTGCATTTATTTGTTCGTTCTGTCCGTCTAGTCTTCCTTCCCCCTCCCCGCGCTTCTTGATGTTAAGGCCGGGGGGGGGGGGGAGAGGGGAGGGGTGGAGGAGGCGGTAGGAAAAAAGACGCTAATAGTGAATGGAGAAAAAAGTCACAAAAAAGAAGGAAGTTGATTTGTGCCCTTTATGGCCGATTTCTCAATGTGTAGTTCCTGTCAATTTGCCTCTATTAATAAGTTGCCAAGCCCACAACTTGGAAATTGTCCTCTAAAAGTTTATATGTAGCACCAACTGAAGGCCCTCTATTATTACCAAAGGTGGTTGATTAGTACCCGGTTCAAATAGTCACTAGATAACTGAAGTATGAGTAGTATTTTTAAAACTTAAATTTAATGTTAGAATCTTCTAGATAAACGCCGTGCAACATACTTGGACAAAATTAACCATATTATAACAACAATTCTGAAGATCTTAGTCACTCATTTCCATGACACCTTTTAAGTCATGTCCTCTTTGTCTAATGAATAATTTGTCTGACACTAGAGACAGTGGTAAAGTCATGAAAATTCATCAATCAAGTAAAAATTGGAGGTGTCACCCCTCAGACCCACAATAAACATTGAAAAAAATTCCATCTGGAAGGTTGCGAAATAAATCGGTAAAATTTGTACAATCACTATCGTTGAAGTAGGTTTCTCAACACTCACCTCAGTGAAATGATGGTACAATTGCCGACAGAAGAGAGAACTAGAAAGCGGTTCAAGGTGGGAATTCGAAGAGGGGCAAGGAGTTGGTACCCACCGCAGACTGAAATCTGGCCATCGGCCAAGACTACTACCACTACAAAGAGCAAACTCGTCTCGAATCTGGTTACCGAGGTGCTCTCCCACTAAACAGATCTGTGTGTTTGTATGCGCATACATACGGATGTTTCCAAGCGTTGATTAGGAAACTAGGGCATCCCAACCGCGGCCAAGACGTGTGTATTACTCGCTCCCCCCACCCCCACCCCCTCCCATCCACACAAATGATATATAAAGCGTGCAGGGAACGGAACACCATACACATCCCTTTCCTCCTAAAAAGTGATTAGTCACATTTCACAACTGTCTACCGACACAAGGGTCAAAGGCTGTGTGTGTGTAAAGTAAATACTAGCAAGAAGTTGAAAAGAGAGATCACAAATAACACATTCGCTCCCTGACAGGTAACATTAACAGCTGCGAAAATGGGATTTAGAGATACGTGGTTTTTCAATCACTCCTTTCTCTTCCAGCTTCTTCCTCCCCTTAATCGGATTTGGGTGATAATTGAAAAGTGGGCGGATGGATAAAGGTCTAAATGAATCAACATCATGCCTTTCTCTTAAACTGGGTCAATTACAGAGAACGAGAGGAAAATGACACGCCTGACAAGTGAGGAAATGGCAACACAACAGGGGAGCGGCAAAGTAGAAAAATGAGGAGTAGAGCAAGGGAGGGGGAGATTTGTCCTGAAAGCGGAACTCCAGACGCAGAAAATTCTGTTCTCACCTCAACGCTGTGATACAATTGTGCTCGGCAATGGATGTGAAATGATACTCTTGAAAAGGAACCAACTCCTAAATCTGTGTAGAAAAGTGTTTCGCAACACGCATCTTGGAAGGGGAGTTAGCATCGTGGAGCCTCCCCAGGTTTGAAACTGAAACTCTCCCAACCTCGCCTTTTAGGCAGACTTAAATAGATTAGTTGGCTATTTCATTGATTCTGAGTGCGCACCCTGATTGATTAAGCTTTGTAAAGACCTCCATAATCTTGGGATATCAAGGCAACCTAAGCTCGACCAAAATTCGGCATCCAAAGAGCATGGAAGCATTAATCTCAAATTGACAATACCGCTTGGACGCAGGTAATCACCATAAATTTACCAGCAATCCTTTCCAGCAATCTCACCTTCGTTATATCAGTCATGGAGATAAAAGAGTAAAATATAAGAAATAAAGAACGTACCATTGGTGGTTTCACTAGGTCGTACGAGGAATGTTCCAATGGGGTTGCCTTGTTGAACCAAGAGACGTTCAGCGTCCTTTCTGGATATCTCTCGGAAGTACCATCTAGGAAAAAAAAATATTATATTAAATTATTTTAGTTACTCGGTGCCAAGTAGGGTCAATTTCTACTTTCTCAATCTTGGAAGAAAAAAATTTGAATTTAAGTGCTAGGACTGTATATCCCGCCACTAATCACTGCTTATTGTGAACGAGAATTTGTCTGTGTAATTCAGGGAATTTATGATGAAAATTTAATCTTGTAACGCGAACCGCCCATCAAGTAAATACTGAACCCTCCGATTGCAAAAAAAATCAAATTAATTATGAGTCTTCATTATCTCGATGTTACTCTCTGAACATTTTTAAACCTAGCCTTCTGTCTTTCATTGGGTTATAATGATAATAATAATCACTAGGAAAGAGCCTAATCAATTGTTTAAAACACCTCCAATTAAACAGCAAAATGAACAGATTGGATTTGCCATAGCTTCCCTGATGAGAATTGGTACCCGTTTGCCATTTTATAAGAATGCAAAGAAGAAATAAGAGCAGATTTTTGGGTAAAACATTCTGCTTGTGCCTCATCACCTCAAGGCAATACTGACTGTCTGCCAAAAAAAACCTGAAAGATCAACTTAAGGAAAGGAAGTGGAAATGCGATGAACCTACCCACCTTAAGGTCAAATGCTGCACGGCTGAAAGCAGCAAGAAACTTCCTCTTGTATAAACCGAAAGGCCGGTAATAAGAACCGCGAAAATGACGGAATATATTGAATAAGAGTAATCTATACTTTCAACAGATGAATAAAATGTTAAATTGCTTAAAAATGAAGAACAACTATTTGCAAACCACTTAAGCACCGGAAAATTAACCTTGACAGAGGAAAGAGATAAAGCTTTCAAGCCATGAACCAGGCATCTTAGAGGCGGCATCTTAAGTTAATTGATCAAGTAAGTCGGTCTTCTTATCTTTAATTTGGAAGCTTGCCAGATTTTGGGCACCATTCAGTGGCAACCCAGGTGTCATGAATTCAGTTAAGCAATAACCAAATCCAGCCGAAAAGAGAGATGATTGTGGCAGAGACTCTGACCACACTTCTCCGATAAAAAGAGGAACAAATAACTACCATTTCCATAGCGAACAAGGAAGAGAAACAACGCCCTTTCCCACAAGTAGATAGATAAAGAGCAGGAGTGATGGATTTCTGATTAGAGAGCGGCAAAAAGGCGGCAACATGAACACCAAATTGCACACTTTCACCCATTCCCCCCTCCTCACCACCACCACCACCACACCCTTTTTTCACCTACATCTACACCTTGACCTCTAACCTGGACACACCAACCATCAACTGCTGTACACAAATGATGCTCTGTTCCGGTTTCTAGGTTATTCATCTGTCTAACCCCTTCCCCACACCCCCTCTTTCCTCAATAAGCGCGATAACACCTGCACGAAGGACAAGAGATGTGCCTGGGTACCTGATCTGGTTATATAAAGAAGAGGAATAGAATTAGACTAAAGGAACAGAACAGAAGGCATGAGGTTGCCAAAGTAGAAGAACACAGATAAAAATATATATATATTTAGCTAACAGAGCTAAACCTCATGGACTCCGTTTAGACTTTGATTTCTACAGTCTGCTGGAACCATTACTATTAACAACTCCAACTTGCCCCCAAAAGTTCACGGTTTTAAGTGAGATAATAACCCGAACGGAATGGCAACTAAAAGTGGATCACATTGAAAAAAGCGAAAAAAGGTACGTTCAAAATTCTTTATCACCTTCACTTCAAGGTAAGGGAAAGGTTTAGTCGAGAGTAGAGAATCTGAAAGGGAAACCAAAATGGGTCTATCCCTCTATAAATCCTAGTCAAATGGAGTAACGACCAATGTGAATATCTGGTAAGCGAAAAATCAGGAATTCAAGACTCTTCAAGTAGCAGAAGAGATGATGAAACAGGAATTTCCCATAGCAGATTTTAAATGACTTGCCTAAGCTCAATATGAATGCCATAAACTCACCACTCTAACAAATAAACACTACTCCAGTTGAATTGAATAGAGAACTCCAATTTGCTGAACCAACTCCCCATCATTTAACCCAGACCGATAAGATATTTTTAAGTAAACGAATGAAGAATCGGTTTATTTCGACTTTATAACCGACCTGCGTAGACATATACAAACCAGTTTAAAATAACTGCATCAGTTACTCAGGCAAATACCTCGTCATACGTAAAGATCCCGAAGAGATAAGGTGTCAGAGACAGCTGAGCCATGCTTTGATTCACTTTCAGTAAGTTGTAGTTTCGGCTAAAAGCGGAATTTGGAAAAGATAGGAGAATCTATACAGAGCGAACTTTTAGATTCTGTTTAGTCATTGAATGCAACAGAAGTGCCAGAAACATTTTACAGACAGTCAATTAATTTGTCCAAATAATGTTTAAATCTCTGTTCGGTCGAATAAACCACTACCATATGCACTTAGGAGAGCGTTTTTTCAGTGCTCCCCTAGGACAGTAAAGTAGCACCATGGAGCCTCTATGGCGAGAAACTCGAACTTTGCCGCCTCATTATCATTCTCAACCTAACCTTTCCTCTCACGAAGCGCACACAAAGGAGCAACGAATCCATGACCTTATACTTCGCACACGCTAATCAATGTTAGACCTTCAAAATCCATCTTCTAAATGGTACCAAATCAGACTTCCATCTTCAAGAAAACTCCAGCCAAAATTCTGTCGAATAAATAAAAGGGAGAGCGAGAGAAAATGATTCTGCCTAATGAAAAGATAAAACCCGGCAGAGAAGCCAATGAAATACCGACAAGCCAAAGATGATCAAAATCCCGTTCTCCATTGATAAGTAAGCATGTTTAGTTTTCCTTCTGTCCTATCCGGTGTTTTTACGCGTGCACAATCAACCTGCGGCACAGCTAGAACCATTCAGGAAGTGAGTACGGCGAAACTAGAGGAGCAGAGAAATAGAGCGGCCGACGCCCATTTCTTGCAAGGAGAAAAAAACGGAACGCACGATGACAGATAAAGGAGGAGGGGGAAGAGAAGACTTACTCAAAAACTTCGATTGAGTCCTCTTCTGCCAAGTAAGCTGATGGTACGAATCCGTGAGAATGGTTCGAAGCATTTTCCACCAGCCACCAGTCTGAATCGCTGAAGGAAAAAAAGGGACATATTAATAAATAAGGGGACTTACAAACTCTAATTCCGATTTATTAACAATACTCCATAATTTTTTTTGTGATTGAAGGTAAGGGAAGAGAAAGATTGAAAAGTGAAAACTTAACCGCTCTTCATTCACGTACGATGTTAAATGTATTAAGATGAGGCTATTTAAAAAGAGATGAAAAAATAACAGACAAGGCCACCGAAATGCTGTGCGAACATGACCTTGTCCGCCAAGAACAGCACACAACTTTATTTAGATATGAAATTGCAGTTAAATTAAGATCTAGATAAAGATTGAAGGCAAAATCAGTCGAGGCACATTGTATTCGAGAAAACAAAACAAATTACAAGAGCTGTTGTCGGCGTGTATAGTCAGAAACACCATCCTTCATATAGTTAGACGGGGTTTGTAATTTAATACAAACCATTTGAGAGATTTTAATGCAATTAACACTGGTATTACAGGTGTGCATTAGAGGGCATGGTTTTGGGATCCAGCGGTTGATAGATAAATGATAGAATGCCTTTATTGCTCAACTAGAGGCCAACAAGGATATCAATACTCATATGAAAATGAGTTAGTGAGGCCAAGTTCTGACAGACTTACGAAACCCAATCAAATAGCCTCTAGGCTTACAAATCATAATTGCAAACAAATACTTAATACCAATAATCTTGAAACGTGTGAAACAACGGAACTTAGTTGGAATGTCAAGACCAAATTTAAATAAAGCTGACTTACGGCCAGCAAGTAGATAAGTGATATCGAAGGGAAATAGAGAATAAGTAAAAGCAAAAAAAGAAAATATGAAAAGGTGGAAATTGTCAGTGCAATGAAAGAGTTCAAATGAAAACCATTTCAAGTGTTTAAGAAAAATAAGAAAGTATAAATAAGGCAACAATTCTGACCAACCTTCGATCGAGAATAATAACAACGTCTCCTTTATGAACAGTAAGATCTTCGTCACTTCTTGCTTTGTAGTCAAATATTGCAACAAAATATTTGCTGACAGTTTTGCTATGATTGTGATGAACCAAATACTTCTGTTGAAGCGGTTTGGGATTCAACCTTTGAAAGTTTTTTTCTGAGTTGCCATTGATATTGGTGTTGTTTAGGGCCATAAGCTGCATTTGTTTAACAGTAGGAGATGCTCGACGATCATTAGTATTACACACCGAATTGGCACTAGGAGAATGACAGTTGTTATTCACATTATTGAGACCGTATTTCATTATATGAGAGGCTGAATTAGGACGCTGCTCCAATTGATGACGTCTCTCGCTACTAATGCTACCACCACCACCACCACGGTAACTAACCGGAGATGAGGAGCCGTTCATTCGAGAACCATCAAGACTTGGACACTTGATATAGCTCTTTGGTCGTCCAGTTACACTCGGTGTTATGGAACGAGCACTTGAAATATCGCAGGATATATCATGGGTTGAAATATTTTCAAATGAAGGGTCTGTTGCGGAACAATGAATAGAAGATTTAAGTATATCCGGATATTTCGTTGTGTATTTAGCGAAGTTCTTGCAGATATCCATTTGGAATTGGTCTAGTTGTTCAAATGTCACGTCAGGATACTGCTTAACATCCTCTACGTCTTCTTTTGCGGAGGAACGGGTTCCACAGTTGCCCATTTTGTCAATTAAGGAATAAGCACGACCGATGAATCATAAACACACAAACCTGCAGTTTCGGCGAAAATTTATTTTCGTGCACGAAAGTCTAAAATCTTACGTTGATCAGTTAAAACGATGTTTTGGTCATTTACAAAATTAATACATTACAAAATATACACCATGCATACAGCGTACGGTAGATATTTAAACATTTTTTAAACTTGAGGTTATTGTAGATATTTAAAATTCTATTTTCTTTCACTTATAGTGCTTTTTTACTGCTTTAAAATTGCTAGTGTTAATATAAATTTATACATTCATTTATAACATCTGTGTGGAACTTGAAGATATGGCTTTGAGATACAGTTGTACTGTTTTAAAAACCTCTCGAGTGAACACTGAGATACAAAGGGAATGCGAGAGTTATTTTGCGTATCAGTGCATCATCAGGACCTTTAAAATTTTCTCAAAAGTTTCTATTTAACAGTAAGAATAACTTGAATTTTTATTAGTCATCCCGTAGTTCAAAGCAATCTGGTAATTTCAGGCTTAATTATGAGATGCTGTTTTATCAATGAGTAAATAAGAAAGAAAATACTTTTTTATTAATAGGATATCAAAAGCGTAACAATTATTATTATTTCTTGTAGAGCTTTTATACAAAAGTTAGCCTTTTACTTGACTATCTTTATTGCCTTTCTTCATAGGTCAATTTCCTTCGACGATCTCTTTTTCGAACTAATTTCCACGCCCTGTTTAGATTTACGAATTTAACATGATTATTTCATTGTATTTGTGAGAAGTCAAGAGATCTATAGAAACAACAGATATTTAATTTTTAAAGGACAAACCTTTTCAAGTAAACCTAAGGCCAAAATCATACCATTTATTGCAGTACTATAATTAAGCAGTACCCAAGAACGAGAAGAACCAAAAACAAATGTAGAATCAATATCGATTGTGGGTTGAAAGCGGAAATTAAGCTTCTAGTTCCAATAGTTTTGGGTTAAACCTACTCCTACTTCGAAAGAAGATCTGCAATTCAGGAAGCGTTTTCATCAAGAAAACAGCTACGCCAGCAAACATGGGATTAATGGTCCAGTAAAGTACCACCAAGTCAAAATAAGTGCGCCTTAAATAAACAATTAATAATCTAATTTATGAAAAGTAGAACCACATGAGATTCACTCAAAAATACTCAAAAAAACCTCTACATAGACCAAAAAAATTAAAAGGAAATGACGCATGAGCCATTAAAACAATAAAAGTTTTAATAAAGAGAAGAATTAGCCATTATATCATCAAAAATATACAAAATAAAGAAATAACCTAATAGAAAATATAGATATGAAACAAAGTGGATCATGTGGAAAAATATAAAAGAAGACACGTGAATGAAACATGACAATAAAACCAATCGATAGAGAAGTATCACGATGGAAATCATTAGATCACGAGATACACTAAGAAAGACGAAGATATTCATTTTACCAGATGTCACAGTGGGAGCCAGTGAACTCCCCATCGAGATCGTCGCCGAAGTGGTGGTCTTGACTCCGACAAAGACAAGTTGTGCACGTGAATCTTGCCTTAAGCAAGGTCGACGTTCCTGCTGTCAGGTGTGACAGTGGGAGTCAGCTTAGGAGCCAGTGAACTCCCCATCGAGATCGTCGCCGAAGTGGTGGTCTTGACTCCGACAAAGACAAGTTGTGCACGTGAATCTTGCCTTAAGCAAGGTCGACGTTCCTGCTGTCAGGTGTGACAGTGGGAGTCAGCTTAGGAGCCAGTGAACTCCCCATCGAGATCGTCGCCGAAGTGGTGGTCTTGACTCCGACAAAGACAAGTTGTGCACGTGAATCTTGCCTTAAGCAAGGTCGACGTTCCTGCTGTCAGGTGTGACAGTGGGAGTCAGCTTAGGAGCCAGTGAACTCCCCATCGAGATCGTCGCCGAAGTGGTGGTCTTGACTCCGACAAAGACAAGTTGTGCACGTGAATCTTGCCTTAAGCAAGGTCGACGTTCCTGCTGTCAGGTGTGACAGTGGGAGTCAGCTTAGGAGCCAG
Organism: Hymenolepis microstoma; assembly: GCA_000469805.3. Classification (NCBI taxonomy): domain Eukaryota; kingdom Metazoa; phylum Platyhelminthes; class Cestoda; order Cyclophyllidea; family Hymenolepididae; genus Hymenolepis; species Hymenolepis microstoma. Next base: position 1,360,692 of record LR215994.1, read on the forward strand.
TGAACTCCCCATCGAGATCGTCGCCGAAGTGGTGGTCTTGACTCCGACAAAGACAAGTTGTGCACGTGAATCTTGCCTTAAGCAAGGTCGACGTTCCTGCTGTCAGGTGTGACAGTGGGAGTCAGCTTAGGAGCCAGTGAACTCCCCATCGAGATCGTCGCCGAAGTGGTGGTCTTGACTCCGACAAAGACAAGTTGTGCACGTGAATCTTGCCTTAAGCAAGGTCGACGTTCCTGCTGTCAGGTGTGACAGTGGGAGTCAGCTTAGGAGCCAGTGAACTCCCCATCGAGATCGTCGCCGAAGTGGTGGTCTTGACTCCGACAAAGACAAGTTGTGCACGTGAATCTTGCCTTAAGCAAGGTCGACGTTCCTGCTGTCAGGTGTGACAGTGGGAGTCAGCTTAGGAGCCAGTGAACTCCCCATCGAGATCGTCGCCGAAGTGGTGGTCTTGACTCCGACAAAGACAAGTTGTGCACGTGAATCTTGCCTTAAGCAAGGTCGACGTTCCTGCTGTCAGGTGTGACAGTGGGAGTCAGCTTAGGAGCCAGTGAACTCCCCATCGAGATCGTCGCCGAAGTGGTGGTCTTGACTCCGACAAAGACAAGTTGTGCACGTGAATCTTGCCTTAAGCAAGGTCGACGTTCCTGCTGTCAGGTGTGACAGTGGGAGTCAGCTTAGGAGCCAGTGAACTCCCCATCGAGATCGTCGCCGAAGTGGTGGTCTTGACTCCGACAAAGACAAGTTGTGCACGTGAATCTTGCCTTAAGCAAGGTCGACGTTCCTGCTGTCAGGTGTGACAGTGGGAGTCAGCTTAGGAGCCAGTGAACTCCCCATCGAGATCGTCGCCGAAGTGGTGGTCTTGACTCCGACAAAGACAAGTTGTGCACGTGAATCTTGCCTTAAGCAAGGTCGACGTTCCTGCTGTCAGGTGTGACAGTGGGAGTCAGCTTAGGAGCCAGCGAACTCCCCATCGAGATCGTCGCCGAAGTGGTGGTCTTGACTCCGACAAAGACAAGTTGTGCACGTGAATCTTGCCTTAAGCAAGGTCGACGTTCCTGCTGTCAGGTGTGACAGTGGGAGTCAGCTTAGGAGCCAGCGAACTCCCCATCGAGATCGTCGCCGAAGTGGTGGTCTTGACTCCGACAAAGACAAGTTGTGCACGTGAATCTTGCCTTAAGCAAGGTCGATGATGTTTGCGCAATATATCGTCGTTGCTCGATGAATAATTGCTTCGCTTTGCATTTCTTCTAGGAGTCAACAGAGTTGAAAGTGTGCTTTTTTAGAATTTTTGTTCTGTTGGCACTGGATTATGATTCATGTGGAATCGTTGCTTTTAATTTGATTACTACGTCATTCAAAAACTCTTCCCAACAGACTGCTGTTATTATTTTGAGTCATTATTGTGACTGTCGTACCTATTCTGTCATTACGTTTGCTGTAAATGAATCGATCAATCAATAAATTTTTTATTCTCCATTAATGCTCTAGCCAATTTTTTCTCCTCAGTTTTATTTCCCAGTTCTTCATGAAATCGGATTCTTTTTGCACAGAAATGCTTTCTGAACCATTCTCCCAGAACTTTGCAGCGATTTGGTAGCGTTCTGCACTTCGCACCACTTACCTAAACACCATTTCGAATGGAATATTGTGTTGATTGCTACCGTAATGCATATAAACTATCTTAACTTAAGGGAACTTAAAGGGATTAACAATTAAAGAGTGAAGTTTAATATTCATATAGTAGCATTATTCATGTGTAAGTTATTGTTTTCTATGCTCAAATGGAATGGTAAGGAAATCGGACACTAAGCTCGGACATGGATGTAGAAGAAGTTTGTTTTCACAAATATCTAGCATCTTATTAGTATTTAAAGGCCATCAAACTCATAATATCATACATATTTTCATTTCACTAGGTAAATTAATTCAAAGGACAATAAATTCTAACTGATCAATGAAAACTGAAATTAAAAATAAACTCTATATTATGAAAAAAATCAATTACCCTTTTCTGTTAACTGTTGGTGAGCAAAATATGTCTAAACCTAGTACATTTATTACCTTTAAGTGTTGTAATAGTATAAAGTTAAAAATATGCATTTTAATAAATAATGCTGTTAGCTTGCACTGTTAGATGTTATCAAGTATTAATAAATCAATATTCTTTTTAATATAAATTGCTTTAAACAAATACACAAGCCGCCCGTGCCCTTGAAGTCTGCTATACGCCCACTTTCCTCGTTTTTCACAATGAATGTTTGCGTTGCAGTGATTTCCAATAAGAATAGCCCGTTATATTTCAAAACTTCGAATCAAGAGGAATTGCTTTCATTCAAGTTTCGGGTTTATGGTGCTTTGGACATAATTGATGATAAAGTTAGCACCAAAAATTTCAAATCCTCTTACGCTGATAAAGAAGCGACTCACAAATACCTGGGCTTGCTTTACCCAATTGATGACCATTACATATATGGATATATTACAAACACACATATAAAAGTTTATTTTAATTCATTTATTATTTAGATTCTTTTAGTTTATACTTGTACAGGAGAGCCATTCTACCGCTGCTGATTTACTGAAATCGAATGCACCTGGTCATACAGATGCCGACATTAAAGCCATTTTTGAAGATATTCACAATGCGTATATATGTCTTGTTTCTTCGCCATTCTACGTTCCGGGAACACCTATTGATTCTTCCTCATCTGCTGCTGCTAGGAAGTTTGACCAAGTAATTGAGCGGATTCTTTCTGTTCCCCCTGCAATCTCTAAGCCCTGATACGTCTATGTATTTCGCATATCTTTTTTCTCATATGTCTGTTTTTTTTTGCATAATCAATGTAGGTCTAGATTTTGTACTTTTTTGTGTGACATTGGCTCTCACTATCGGAATGATATTTCACATAAGAAGAATACTTGTTGTTTTGCAGATATTTACTTATTTATTCATTTGAATGTTTGAAATACAGCTCTTTCTGTACTAGATCTCAACATTCTATACTTTAGAAATGCAATTGGAAGATGGTTTCACCTGGGTCACTTCGTATTCGTTTTAGATAGAAAAGAGAGGATGTCTTTCTTGCTTTACTAACGATTCATATATGTGTATTCAGGTACTAACTGAAACTTTGAATTGGCTTGAGTCTACTCCAGTTTAAGCGAACTTGTAGTTCTTTGTATCGGTATTGGAATGGGGTAGATAATTCATTTTAGCTAAACAGTTTGGATAAACCCACCTCTTCATTGGAACAAAAATTAGTTATATTTATGTACAAATTTCATTGTTTAAGAGCTAATAAAGGTGCATGCTTTGTATTCTCGCTCTCTCGGTCTGAGTGAACTCTTGCTTAAACGAACCTAATGGGCGGACATGTCATGGCAACAGAACTAGATCTTCTAGCATTTATGAAGCCTAGTCGAGTATTTTCATTGCACTGGGGAGAAGCTCGCAGTCTTCATTTCTCATGCTTTGGTTGATCGATTTGTTTGGATTCCTACACACCTGTGTATGTAAGGTCCCACCTATAGAAGAGCAGCCGCCACATCTATTGACTAGCCAGGCGGCCAATCATTTATCACATACTCAAACCTATATAAGTAAATTTATTTTGTTAGTACAAAATGGTCGTTTGAGCTATACGCCTTCGTAGAAGTACATCGAGAGGTTACAAAAGAGAAACGCTTTATAAGTGTAGCCAACTAAGCAGCTACAAGGTGCCAGATTTTATTTGAATTGATATCACGTTTTGCTCCGTTTAGTTCTGAATATAACTTATTTGTTGAGTCTTCGAACGTTTGTCGAACATTTTGGGCTTTAACCTACCACTTATTCACAAATTCAAGCTCACTATTTCGAGTATGGCGCTTTTTCAGTTCTCTATCATCTACCTCTCTGTGATGGTGGAGTTTATAAAACTGGGAAGGTTAAAACTCTGAACTACTTTATTTTACATTCTCCAGTAAATTTAATCGGTGGAATATTTAATCTATATGCTGAATTTAAAATACAAACATTCTCAAAAGTCTAACTGTGAAAGTGGTATAAATCAGTCGATACATAATTTGAGTTTCTGATTGGGACCAGGCGTGTGTGGAACTGTTACTCTACCAGCGTACAATCAGAGGCATTTGTATGAAATGACAAATATTCAAAACAATCATTCAGCTGTTGAATATAATACTGTAAAAGACGATTGTTTTACTTTAAACTTTCTTAATGAATTTTTTCTTAAAATTTAGATGTATCAAGTTTGGTCTAAATACAAACCTGATCATATATAGCTAGCAACGTCTAGCTAGTCTTGATCTGTACTGCCTAACCGGAAATCTGGTTTAAATATTACATTGTGTAAAAGATTATACACTTCATAATTCACCTTGTGTGAACATAATTCAATAGGCTCTCCTGAGGTAAAGAATTTTCACTGACTTCAAAGCTGAAGATTCTAACACACCTGGCTGAATGCTGCATGGTGTAAAGACCCATTCTTTAAACTTTCAAAATTTCATAGGCTAGCTTTCTTCTTGCTTCAGGAAATATGGGAAGTTGAATCTACGGGGGAATTCAAGTCCTCGCGATTTTCCCGATTTTCTTGAAAACGACTCATAAATAGAAATGAACTTTTCACATGTCCCGAAGAAGAATAGGAGGGGCTTGGAATTTAAGCTGTAGAGATATGCCTGATTTTATAGAAAGACTTCTTTAGCTTTCTTGTTTGGCAAACTAATATTGAAAGTTACTAATCTTTGCGTTCAAATCGTATTTGTGCTACGAACCATTTATGAATCATTTTCGATAGTATGGACTTGAGATGACAAAGTGAGTAAGGTGGGCCAGTAACAAATATTGAGACGATGTGGAGGTGTTTGAGAATATTCTCTAATAAGTTGACGAGCTTAGAGGTTGTCGCCGTTCATGTCGTCATATGAAAATGTTTTTTTTACTGAGGTAAATTAGAGAGATGAGTGTCCCTTAACAGCTGGAGTCAATGATTATTAATTCAAGGAATGTGGACTTGCATTCCTAGGCATATTTGTAAAGAAGGCTTTTTATGAATCTTAATGTCCTCAGAGAATTCGCATTTAAATTATTGAAACGATCACACTGAATGATTAATGATGTCGACTTTCCTATAAGAAAACAACAAACCTTATTTATTTTCTCTATAAAATTGTGAAATGTAGCGTTGAAACAAATATACTTCAAACTAAATCATTAGAACCCATTGATCATGCTATGGCGACTATAAATGTGTTTGCTATATACGATACATGAGCAATCCTCCCCATATTTAAGTAGTAATAATAAACCATCAATAGTCATATTTTGTTCATCGATATCAAGATAAATTTACCAAAATTGTAGAAGAGTGGATGTTATTTTGAAAATAAAAAGCACGTGTAATAATAAGAAAAAGATAAATTGCACGATATAAGGAAAAGCGGTAGAAATACTGTATTTTCTTTTTAATCTGAGGATTGACTAATATTTTTATAAATGGTGAAGCTAGACAAAGTAGAAAAAGACTAAAAAATCAGAGGGTCACTTATTTGGTCTAGAAGTAGTGTTGATGAGAGTACAATTGATATGAAAAGAAGTATTTGACTTAAACTTTTGGACGTTGCTTGATTGCATCCCTGTTTGTTATTGCAATAACAATATCGAGCAATAACTCGTCGAGTCCCTTCAACCGTATGACACCACCTTCCTTCTTCACGCCCGATTTCACCCTCAACTGTACATCCTCGTTCAATTCGTCGAATCCATTTTCGATCATAATAAACTAAAATGAACGGCATTTAAGATATCCGTTAGTTCAAAATAAAACGAACTTCGTGTCTTTATTAAAATACCCACATTCTACTAGCTTTTTCATACAACGTGAATAGTTTTGTCCGTTATCTGGGCACGGTTCAAGAATAAATGTTCTATTATCGAATGGGTCCGCACAGTGGGGTTGTGTTCTTGAGTTGCATTGATAGCATTTGAGCTTCGAACCAAAGCCTAGATTCTGCGCATCGCAAAATATGAAAATGCAAATGATAAAAGCGATGTAATAAATGAATGAATAATTCATTGTCGCGACACCCGGTAAATGCTTCACACTGCATCCGAAATAGGCGTTCCGAACCGATAAATATTGGTTGGTTCAGTAAAACTATCATGATGAAAAACAAACTCCGCCAAATGTTCAAAATAAATTTTTACAGTTTTATATTTATAATAGGTCGTATAATTAACTTGTCTGGCAAATTTTAATGTATTTTTAGTCAGCTAAATTCTCCAATAAAAAGAGAAAGCTTCAATGCATTTACCAAATAAACATAAAGTTCCAGTGAGTAAATAGATTCTTAGCTATTTCATTACTTATCTTATATTTATTTTTATTTGGTAATTGAGACAAAAGAACTAAATTAGTGTTTACATTTATAATTGAGAGCAATATTTTATACTTATCAACCGTTTCGTGTCATGATATTAACAAATATTGAATAAAGTTAATTATTGGCCAAGACTATTGCTTTACAATTTTATACCGTGTAGATATACTTTTCTAAATTGTTTCTACAACAGCTTCACCACCAAAGCTATTCAGATTCGCCTGGTCCAAATTGGTTTAATCTGAATGTATTTTACCGAAAGTAGATTTTATTAGATTGTGATTAAAAAAGCAACTGCAATTATACGAGCATCATTGTTCTCAGAAGTAGGTGATTAAAACCTTTTGCTAGGATTCAGTCAATCAAACTGCTAGTCTGCTGAAAGTTTATCAAATGTTACCTCGTCGACAAAGCGTGGAAACAGCTGCTGTCTTCCTGGTCGACAATTGTGATAAGACTGTCCTTATTAAATTACATTTGAATAAACGGAAACGGAACTTTGTTTAAAGTTTCAGTAAGCTTTACTTTAAATCAAATCAATATTTGTTCTTCCTCAGAAAAGTAATTTGAAGACTGCAATTTATTACATTAAGAGAAATGTATCTAAATTAGAGGCACAAATTCAAATATCCCATCAGCGATTTCATGTGAGCTTTTAGTTGATAATGTTGTCCAAGTAAATTTCCTTGTTTATAAGATGGATAGTAATTATCCCTGATTTAGAGTAATTGGCTGTTTAAAGTGACAATCGGCTTAAAAACAAACAGTCCACAAGTCCAAGCAAGTTCACAAGAGCTAGCAAAGCGCGCAGCGATCGGCAATGGGCTGGCTGATTAAGTGTGTTAAATTTTTATAAGTCACACACGAGTCACGCAATAACACCACCATTAAACTGTTCAACTGCGTGTCGCATATAATAATGTCCGTCACAACAAAAGTAGCTATTACTAATAAGCTCCTTGCACTCTGCAAATCGGTAGGGCTTCCAGGTTTTAAGTTCCCAGTTAGTTAATGAACTTGCTGGTATATATTTAACAGAACAAATACAGTAAGAAGGAAGGCGGTTACAGTTAGATTCACGTGTTATTTAGAGGCTGCAGTGACAATGAATAGACAGTGAAGTTAGGAAGACAGTTGTATGATGATGTGGAAAAGTGAATGATATTCACCTCCTGTCAAGTCAATATTGCAAATCTATTAATCATCAATTTTAATTTAAATAAGGCCTTTTTACTATCACTCATTCGGAATTATTACAACTTGAGATAATTTTTGAATGATTTTCGATCACTCTCATGCAACCATGTAAAGCTGTCGAAAGTAGTATGCCACAATTTCGGTTCTAAAGTAGAATGATTCCCCTTGAAATGGCGACATCATCCATGCCCCTCGTACTCAAAACTCCTTTGACAATCAGCAATTAATTCCACATATCAAAAGACACTCTCAATGCGTGTTTCCTCAAAATGAGTCACTTTGATCTGAAATGGAAAGGATGACGAAGAAAGTTTCCAAAATCTTGAAATTGCATTATTGAGATTTGAAATTAATTTCCCCTTTCCAACTGAAATTTAATTAACTGCATTTTTACTCGTCTTCCTCCCGCTTAGTCAATGCATGCTATCTTAATTAATAAATGAACATCTATAGATATGTTACGGACACAAATAAAAAACCGAGCATTTTCAAAATAACATTAAAATGTTGCTTATTTTTAAATTTACAAAATTAAGAAATCCTTCCTATTGGTCGTGCTGTTTTCTTGACCTCTTTTCGGAAGAAAACTTGCTGTTTTTCATCTAAAATAGTTGCCCCTTGAATCTGAAAATGTGATAATCGGATGGATAAAGGTCTGGGAATAAAAACGGATTATTCCTCATTCCACGTACATCCCACTAAATGCATGGAAGAAGTTTAAAAGGGTTAGTCCTGGCTTAGGAGATGGAATGGACGTTTGATTTCGAGGCAACCATTGTTTTCTACGCTGTCGTAAACGATCCACTTCGCCTTCCCAGTAAGACATGGGAGCAGAAGGACGATTTACACCCATCGTTGGCACACTGTGAGAGTTACACTGTGTGATTTCAGAGTTAATTAGTCGGGTGAGATAGTTCTACTATAAGTAACCGGAGATCTGTTTCACTCTGGAAATTTAACACGTCACCATCTAACTTTGCCCATGGTACTGAGTTTGGCGCCTTATATACACCAAAATTGTCATCAGCGGACTGTAAGCACCAGACCGTAAATTTCATGACCGATATTAGTAGCCCTGGTCAAAAACAGGGAGAATGCTTTGGATTGAACATTTTTCTTTTTCATAATCAAATGAAATCGATTGGTCATTAATAATTCTGATAAATAAACCGCGATTTCTTAGTGGTATTCTTAATACTTAGTCACAATCTATTCTAGCTTAATATATATTTTGGGGTATAATATTCCAACGGGGGTTTAACATCAAGGCCTGAAGTTTAAGTGTAATGGATATTGATTTTCTCAATTTGATTTATTTGCGTTTTTCGAAATTAAAATTTCGCTTAAATAACTCGAAAACCAGAAGAAAACATACAATGCTGGATTAAGCTAAGATCTCTAGACACGTCCAGCTTCGGTTTAACCTCAGATATGAAGTTTCAAGCGATAAATTTAATTCAAGGTGCCATATTGATCTGATAATTATTAAACCCTGTTAATCTTGAGAGAAATTGAGTGATATTTTTGATGTTCCTCTGATAGAGGCACTGCAATTCTGTTGCCAATATATTGACTGATAAATACCAACTTAATTATAACAGAATAATCGTCGGATTCCTTCCCTAAGGATGAGATGGGCCATATGAATGGAGTGCTGATTAAAGCACGAACTTCAGGCGAACCCGAAAACGAAGCTCTGCAAAGAGGGCGTTACTTAAGGGGAGAGATGTCAAGTTGAAAGTATAATTAAGCAAAGTGGCTGAATATTTCCCCTCGAAAAAGCCTATATTTTTTTGTGATTTCGCGCAATTATTATTGACACTTCCATTTGCCCTTTCAGTTATAATATGAACTAATACAAATTGCTGTAACAATGAATACTTATGTCTTTTTCTTCACAGGGCATGCATAATCGGTGGTGTAGATCGTAAAAAGAACGATCGACCATTTCAGTTAATGAATGTGTGTGGATTGATCACCTGAATTTTGACTTAACCTGTTTTTGGAGGGGAAATGATTATTTGTGCGGGTGTTAACTGAAATTTCACAGCACCTTCTATTTGCGTGATGCGCTAGTTAAAGTCCCACCATTCTCGACTAAAGGAATGTGTATTTGTGCATATTTTTAAGTATAATTATTTCACAAAACAACATGCTTTGCGAACGATTTTAGCGTGAGATATTGTTAAACGGCAATAACGGGTTAGATGCGAAAGTGCAATTTTTTATTTTAACCATTTATTTTATGGTGGTTGAATCCAATTTAAGTTTAGCAAAAACCCTAGCATTCAATTGTACTGGAATTATTAAAGCAGAAATGAAACTCAAGGCTTCGTCAAGGCAGTATGTTTGTATAAGCTATTCAGATTGCATTACTACAGATAAATGTATTTTCGCGCTTTTTTTGTCCTTCTTGATAAGGAGCACGTGTCATGGTCCAAGATTTGACCTGTTTACAGCCTCTAGGATGCCTCCCCCCTCCCCCCCCTCCCCCCCCTCCCCCAGTATTAAGGTATTAAGCGTAAAACCGTGGATGGGCCAAACCCCTCCTTTCCAAAATATAGTTAAATTGGTAGTCCTACTGCACCCAGTCCCTCATCCAAAGTCAAATTCTGCTTTGACAGTCCTTATGGAATAATTTCAGTTCACAAACAAAGAGGAGTTTCTGTAACATACGTTTTCTTAAATTAAAGAGAGAAGACAAAATTCTTATCAACTTTCGAGACCACTTCAAATATAATGAGTGTCACATTAAGTGTTAGAATTAACTTTAGCACACACTCAGGATTGATAGATGTCTGTTTCCTTGAATGGGTGTATTAGTGTCTATGTGATCCGATTTTGACATGTTTAAAATAGTTGAATGTTAATAGCACTCTTTATTACATGCCTTGAACGCATCAAAGCATAAATATATATTTAATTCCAACAGGAGTCGAAGTACGAGGAAGAATAGATCTGTTCACTAGCGGGTCTATTTTAATTAAGGAATATTTGATTTTGTAATAGCTAAGGGAAGGGGAGGGAGTAACGGAGACGCCAACACATCTAATTGAGATCACCAGTCCTTTAAGATAAAAATTGTCTATGAAGGTTGAACAGGCATTAGACCAAGGAAACTGAAAGGAGATATGTAGCCATGGATAACAAGAGAATACTTGCTGATGATCGACAAGCCACCGTATAGTGTCTTTTTCGAAAATTTTTTAAAATGATTATTTTGTTGCCATAAGGATGTCAATCGATAAACACCACAAAATGTTCATATAGCTTTTAATAATTATGCCATTAGTTTGCCATACTACCTGGAATTCAAGGAGCAGATTTGGCCTGCATCGGCCTCGAAATTGGGATGAGATAGAACTAGGTTATCCGCTAATATGCCGAAAAATGCCGATCGACGTGTATGCAAGTAGGTGAGGCTTCAGAAAACTTCAAAGGAAATGCTAATTCACTTGAAAATGTTCAGAGCATAAAATAGACAAAATAGGATTAAATTACAATTTTGAATTGTGGGGAGAAATGACCCTCTAAATCCCATCCACCTCCCACGCCCCCTCCCCCCCTCATCCAAAGGGCACAAATCAAGTTTATCAATCACCTCTTCGGCGGTTCGGATTTATTGAATTTGAAAATTTCGAACACCTGTTAAGCGCACATTGAAAACCTCAATTTGTGAAACACCTGTTGGTATTCTATCCTCCCTACAAAATTGTTAAATTGGGGAAAAGGTGTTCTGGACAATTGTGAAAAGAATTTTATTGCTTAGCGCATTGAATATTCCGAATGTAAATATCCAAATTTTTAAATAAATTTAACTATCACGCTAAAATTCCTTACCTTACGGAAAAATCAAAATCTGTGATCAACGAAATCCATTATTCACTAATATTATCAATATTACTATTTTAAAGCGAAAAAAGCGAATTTATCACTTCTTTATGCAGTATTTGTAATTATCACTGGAATCCAATTGATGTCACTATGCCGCGTTTTAGACATTCATAATCCAACACTAACTGTCCTATACACAAACAAGTACTTAAAACCCTTTCAGATATCCTTTCTTATTGTTAAAAATAACAATATGTTTATTTAAAGTGAGACTCTAATTAGACAATTAAATGTTTTGACTTAATATTTGGAACAAGAGGAGAGAAATGAACCTTTTTCGAGTAAAATTTAAGGTTTACTTAGACATTAAATAGATCAAAATAAGGACCGCCTGCGAGCGCGCTCAGTTGCAACTTGGGGTCAAAATGCCTCTGAAGAGGTGGTCTAGTTGTAGCTTTATTGCTGAACAACCCGATGATTTCTCATGATATTAATATTTTATAATATTTTCGCCTAGTTTTAACAAATAACTTCATCATAACTGATATTTGCATTGGAAACGAATTAGGTCTGCTAGATGAACTGAATTGGCATTAGATAGCTCGGTCAAGAATTCGTTCACTAATCTAGGCTACCAATCAAGAACTACAAATTAAGTAGGAATTGAGTAACCCAACTCTGGAAACCAATGAAAACGGGAGGGGGCAAGACTTGTTGATTCCTTTGTTATCATCTCAACGTCTTTCTGACCCCTCTTTTATGCCACCAATGCAAACTGGTGTTGTCTTAATTGCTTTGGGTTCCAAAAAAACCTGCGTAGAAATCGAATAGAAAGAGTCTCTTCTATTTGGAATCACATTTACGGATTGGAATTAGATGCTACTTTGACGAGTTAATGTGAATAAAGTGCGAATTATCAAAAGTTAGGTGTGAATTTTCACGACTTGGGTAAGATAGCACACCCAACCCTGCTTAACATTAATATTTGGGGAGAATTCCTATGCTGTAGAAATTTTTGTGATCTTTCATGCAGTTCGTGACTTCTTGACATTTTAACCCAATTAATCTTACCATAGAATGCCCAACCTGTGGCACGAAAAGAGCGCCTTACAGATCTTCTACGATGCTGACTGTAAAATTGGGGCAATTCCAGTCTACAAGATGTCAAATGACTGCAATCATGGAATGTTGATCTCATTCAATGCGCCAAACAACAGCATCTAGTACTGAATTAAAGTTATGATCACAGGTCACTGTTATAACTTTTAAAAGTTTCTGAGCGCAGTCATTGACACTTAATTTAGCGAAAGCTTCCCCCATTAAATTTCAGGGTATTTTAGCTATTATCTGGGTAAATTTGCTACTTAAATTTATCACTTTCCTTCTGACTAAAAGTATTTCATTTTATCCAGCAGAGACTGTAAGGGGTGGCGCAGAATTCCTTCCCTTCAATTTTCTCGACCTACTCTTCAAGTACGTAAGGCAAAGCCTTGAGACAGAGGGAAGTTGTCTTGCGGCCGATCCTCAGCATACCTAAGCGTGGTTGGTCGCTCATCACTCGACATGCGCCAATGACCTTGAATACTTCTAACCTCTGGCTTATTAGGCGCACACGCTGACCACCCTCCTTCACTTTCTCTCATTCCCTCCACCCCCCCTTCCCACCTCGCGCGTGGCTCAACTTGATCGCGAAATTCACGAAAGACTATTGTATCATGTTGACGCCCTTTTGGGAAGGCAATTAATTCTGCGAGGGTCCATTTATGCCCAATTCATTGTGGCTCCTGAAATAAATTTACTGCCAGGATTTAATGCAACCTCGTTTAATTCTACTGGAACATTTGACAATATTGCTGAAACGCTTAACTCGTTACAGAGATGACAAAAATGGCTTTCACGTGATTGTGTTTATCAGTGAACTAAAAGTTCCCACACTTGTTCAAAAAGAATATTTAGACCACCCGTGATCTGTGAAATCTTTTTCCCCCAAAGATTTTGTGAGCACTCAACCTAATTTGAGCTCCTCTTCTTTTCCATAGTGATGCGAAAACTAACTTTTTTATACAAGTTTAAAGAAATGCTCAATTGTTGCCAATTCCTTTTTCCCATTCGCTTTTCTTCAAATTGTAAGAGGAAAACCACCATGGCTCTCTCGCCTCTGACCTGGTGGACACATTGTACGCCCAGAAGATTTTGAGTGAATGCGTTTTGACTAGAGCACATCCTAGTATATCGCGGAAATTTGCAACAATGAGGCAGTTATGCGATTTGATTCTCCTTTCTTTTAATGGACAATCACTCTTTAGTCAATAGCCTTGATGGAATTACGTCAACTTTTCATCTCTGTGTCCTATGGGCTCAAACACCTATCTGTCATGACTTGCCGATCTTATCGATCCGCTTTTTTTGTCCTAAAACTAGGCAGTTTAATTTAAAAGTACACCGGCATTCTAACCCCTTATTTGTGAACTTGCCCGATTGACTCATATGATCTACCTTTTTATCCTCGCTTTAATGCACTTTTAAATTTCTCTGCACTTACAAATTTGTATTTAACTGCATTCAAAAGAAGAAAATGCTTTTTAACCACGATCTAACATTTTAAATTTTGTGAAAAAAATGCGCTCTTGTGAATTGCGATATTTTCTAATTGATATGGTATTTTGGCTTTAAATGCACAGTCTAAAGGTAATTCCAGTGAAGAAAAAGAGCTTCACACTCTGCCAAAACAACATTCATTTCGAGGTGAAATGCTGGCTAGTACAGTAGATTTTTCGCCTACATTTCGCTTCACATTTTGCTGTTCAATTGTTGGACGTCTGCAATGGATAGTGATGACACATTTTCGAAGCACAATTCTTATCTTGGCAAGTAATTTTTCCCATTTCCAATTGAAACTAACAGAAAGATATTAACACAATTTATTGAGCCAGCTGGGGTGCGCGATAGACTTACCTCCACGTGGTGCACCCTGGGCAACGTATACTCATATGGCAAAAAAGGTCTATAAACCGGCAGTTGACTTCAAACTACCATAACCCCATTGTGTGTCGTATTCCACCAGTTCCACTTCCACTGTATCCATCTTACCTTACCTTTTTCTCTACCCCTCTTTTGGATCTGTGAATCACTCCTCTGTTCCCCCTCTCGACCCTTTGTGACTTTGATGCTCCTCTCCCTCTGTGAAGCCTGCCAATTGATATAAAAAAATTAAACCATTGAGCCCACTGTATTGGTAATAATCTCCCGTTGGTTAGTTGATAACGCAGGAAAAACGCATAACATATTGCGGCAGTATGAGTGAATGCAAGTTGCAAGTCTATTTGGGGATGTATTGATTTGTATCGCAATTTTTATTTCAGCTAATTAATTTAGATCCAGTCCCTTCCCTTTAGGTGAGATCAAATGCCTTTGATCAGGTGTAGATGCAGGTTAATCTGGACTTGAATGACATGCATTATATTGGTGGTGCTAACAATAATAGCAGACTAGGGTCGTAAGTCTAGTTGTTAACTGAACTTTATTAATATACAACAATTATGAGGCTACCATAGTGAGTGAACCAGCAGTGGACATTTGAGATCAATAGACTATTCGTTCGGCTCTGTCGCAATCAGCAGTGCGTGTCGGTTGACCAGATAGGACCATTATAGACTCTCTGAGAAGTCAATGATAGATTACATAAGTATATCAGCTGGATAATTGTGGGAAAACCATCAAAAGGAAGTTAAGACGATGCCTTAATTTTAATTAAATAAGTTTGATTTAAACAAATTAGATATTTCAAGTCATTCGATCGAAAATTGGTTAATTTAATTTCAATAGATTAAAGGTTGAATTTTTGGAACAGAACTGATCAGAGATTAAAGTCCAACTAGGTAATTAAAGGAAATGTTCGAAATTATTGTAAAATTGAAATAAGCTATTAACATGGTCTCATGGGTTATTTTTCATCAAATGGTATTTAATAATAGCTATCAAAGAACCAAAATTCAAGAATTGAAAAGAAAATAGATTACGTTATTTGCTTAGTTTAAGTAATTCAAATTACGAACTAGCCTTTAAGTAGGAAAACTAAAATAATACTTCAAATTCCCATGAGAGGCAAAGTTCGTTTAACAATTTTCAAGCGTGGAATGCGCGATAGACTAACCTCCACGCGGTTCACCCTGGACAACGCATACTCATACGGCAAAAGAGTCTATAAACCGGCAGTTCACCTCAAACTATCATGACCACTTCCACAATACTCACCTTATCTTTTTCTCCACCTTTGTGTTTCTCCCTCTCTTCCACATCTGTTCCCCCCTCCCTCTCGACTTTCGTGACCTTGATGTTTCTCCAATCTATGAAGCCTAAAGACAGCTAAAGGGGTAATGAAAAATATAAC
Organism: Hymenolepis microstoma; assembly: GCA_000469805.3. Taxonomy (NCBI): domain Eukaryota; kingdom Metazoa; phylum Platyhelminthes; class Cestoda; order Cyclophyllidea; family Hymenolepididae; genus Hymenolepis; species Hymenolepis microstoma. The sequence goes on from LR215994.1 coordinate 1,376,497, forward strand.
AAAGTCTGCTATTTAATATGAATTTTAAAGTGTTCAAAGGCTCGGTTTTGTGATTTAACACCTGAGATTCTGGGTTGGTAAATTTTGGCGGCATGCTTAATGTCTGTTAATCAGTTAACATAATCAAATGGGCGATTATGACTGTTTGATTGACTTGTGTCTTCCCGTATAGTCATTTGGGGGCTGATGAGAGTAAGGGAAACATTAATCCTACCTAGTATTAAAAAGTCTAGGTAACAAAGCCCGTCCTAATTTTCAAATTCGATCGATTGGATCATCTGGTGTAGCTCAGACCTTAAAGAGGTAGTAAGAGGGAGAAGTGCCACCTTATTAACTGTATACTACCACATATGGTATAATTTTAAGACAACTTGGCATAGTTTGAGATTGGATCAATCAATTTACCCCATAAACATGACTGTAGACAAACTTTAAAATGAGAAGCCCTCAATGTTACCGCAGTGCACCCAAAGATAAGTCTCATAGAAATGCGATCAATTAACAAATTCAATTTAAAGTCCAAATAGCTAAAATAACATGGAATTTCTGTCAAGAAGACTTTAAATAGTTAATTATTTTTATTATATTATACTGCATTAAAAAATAATACTTTATTCTGTTAAAATTTCAACTCATTCTTTTAGCCTTTAAATTTAATTGAAAATTGACTGAAAACATAAATTAAACAGTCAATTATTAAGCAATGGATAGAATAAAACGTCATGAAATTTGATCCTTGAAGGGCAAATAATCGTCTAGTAAATATCGTACGACTCCTAAATCAAAAGGAGAAATGAGATTGAATTCTGTAAAATCTAAAATTATCTCCGAAATCCTTTCAATTCCCTCAAAATTAACTTAGATTTAACATTAATTAAGTTCATTTTTTCCACCAGAATGAAATAATGTGGGTTCTGATGATGATGACGACCACTGGAGTTAATGGCTTTGTGCAAATATCATGAATGCCAAAGAATAGGTGTGGACCAATCAGATAGGAAAATCTCGCATTTCTATTTGTGTGGTAAGTTAGTCTAATGACGTTTAACCTTGAGAAACCACAAATGCCACTGAATTAGATTTGGATAAGGAGAGTAAACCATTTAAACGTGCGCTACATCCTTTTACCTTCAGACTGTTAAATGACAGGCTTAATGTTAGTTATCATCAGCCCTTTAGTTGACTTCGGGCTTCACAGAGGAGGAAGAACATCAAAGTCACAAAGGATCGAGAGGGGAGAACAGAAGAGTGATTCAAAGATGTAAGGGAGAGACAGACACAAAGATAGAGAAAAAGGTAAGGTGAAGTGAGTACTGTGGAAGTGGTGGAATATAGTATACAGTCGGGTGATCATGGTAGTTTGAAGTCAATTGCCGGTTTATGAACTTTTTTGCGTATGAGTGTACGTTGCCCAGGATGCACCACGTGTGGATAAGTCTATTGCGCGCCCCAGACTGTTAATATAAGCTTTCGAAAGTGTTTGTGGATGGAAAGGAAACACTCTCGATAGCATTGAGGAAGTACAAGTGTGAATATGAGGACCTTTATGCCTTCGAAAATGGCGTGTTAAAGTTACATAAAGCAAGTCTCCAAAATCACAGTCTCTTTCTTTATTAGAATTAATAGACGCGTTCGTTTACTCTCCTGTCCTCTGGCTTTTGGTAAACTGAATCATTCACTTTAGTCGCCACTTGGGATTTACAAGCATCAGTCTAATGCTGTGCACAGCAATTACCCGAGTCCTTCAATGTGGTTCCGTTATAGGCATGGTGAATGGGAGTCTGGTGAGGGGCTGCTGGGCAGAAACTGCACTAGCCCAAGATTAGTGCTTGAGCAAAGCTTGCTCTCAACGTATCTAATTAATAACGAGATTAACTAGATTCGGATTATTTTAGCCATGAGACTGGAGAACAATCAGTCTAGCCGACTTATTTTATTCACCTACCTATACTTAAGTTGACACTTGAAACAATTAAACAACTGCAATTGAAAATGCAAGTATAAATATTAGAAAAAGGAATGCCTAATCGATTTCTCAAGGTTAATGCAGTTACAGAAATTAATGGCAAAATTTGGATACATTTTAGCCTTTAACAGCAAAATTACGTCAATCACGACTTTAAAATAGATAAACGGAATATCAAATGTCTGTAAGCAGAGAATAGCACTTTCGTTTCTGTTTCACAAAACTAATTTGAGTTCGAATAGTGTAGGAAATGTGGCCCGAGTAAGTCTTCATCAAGGAACATCTTATAGGTGACATGATGATTAGCATATCTCGACCCATTAGCCTATCCATTGGCTCTAACCCTGCGTCATTATTAGTCCACGTGATGGAGAGCACTGTTTCATTCAATCTTGCGTTGTATAGTTCTAATTTGTTAGGTTTGTGACTTTAAACGAGACTACAGATTACTATTAGGGGTTAAACTGAATCATGACGGGTGAAGATAGTACCATAGATATTGAAGAGCATCCATATTCAACTTCTATGAGTCTAAATAAATAAAATCCTCCCTGACAAATACAGAGTGAAGAAATCTGACTCATCATTCTCGATAAGTTTCATCAACGGACTGGCCCTGAACACTTACTAATTAGAAAAGTTATTAACATATTTCCCATTTTTATGGGAATAAAAATCTAAGAAAATACATAGGAAAGTAAACTTGACCAAAGAGAAGTATATTCAATCTAAAAATGGTGTTAAGATATAAAAAGAACTCAACTTCTTTTTAATTTCGGAATCTGGTCAGGCCAACTCGTAATTGCAATTGGAAATTTCTTGCAGACTTATCTTAGTACCATCATTTCTAATTGAAAAATTGCAATGACGCAAGAAAAAAACCTCTATAATTTTGCCATCGAGATACCTAGCGAGATCAGAATGTAAATTCGAGGTATCGGAAGAGCCTACTCTCAATCAACAATTTCAAGTGGGTTCCCGGTTCTTCCCTTCACGATTTCGTCAGCAAAAGGAGTTCCTTAACCTCGAGAGTGTGGAAGTAATTGCTCCTATTGCACGTACATTCCAGCTGTTGGACAACGTAAAGAATGCAATTCTGTACAGGAATCGGTTGCCAAATAACATCTTTATTTTTTAAAAGGCGACTGTATTTAACATTTAACTGCAGTTTTCGTAACTGATTCTTTGTGTGCACCGAATTAGAAATGCCAAATTTGATTGGACAGTACTCACATATATTTGAGTATGATTAACGAAATGAATTGTAGAATTTATAAAGCTTTCCGACACCTAAATCTCACCTTCGAAAATTATTCACAACTCAGGAGATGGAGTAGGAAATTGCTTTCAATGAGAAGGAAGTCAGTGGACTTTCAGAGACTACGGAATTGACACAAACGTCAGGCCTCAGCAAACACAAATGCAAACAGATTTTTGAAAAGCAATTTCAAACATAGGACTCAAGGGTGTTTGAATATTCAAGAACACGTCAAGTTATCTGTAGACTCACGGAAATTCAAAAATAATGTATCTATGTGCAAAGGTAAGGTGAGAGCATTATCGATTTACGCGCTCAGATTAGTGCAGAGATTACCAAAAACACCCATGCAAGACTCATAGTCAAATGGTTAAGCTTCGATCGGTTTAGAAAACTAAAAACGAGTGATTATGCACCACTCAACTTTCAGGTATCGCCTCCTTATTACTTTCATCTGCTTATTTTACTAATCTGATCGATTAATAACAATTTGAAATAGATTTTACTATGGATGCTTTGACGTATCACCATTCCATATTACTAAAGTGATCTTGGTAGTCCGACTGATAAAACAGATGATCTTCTTAAGGGCAAATAAGATATACCGAAGAAGACCAGTGTGTTATTAAGTGAGATAAAAATGAAAGAATGAGAAGGAAAAGGAATAAGGTATAGGAATCAGAAAAGAAGCCAAAAATCGATAAAGCAGTCAATAAATTGCGCATTTTCCAATCGCTGATGAGCAGTCGAAACGATTTCAACCAATGCCAATTAGAACAAGATGTGCCTATCATCATTTGAATCCACTTTACAATTTAATTAGTCTGCTCCAAATTTTATAATTATAAGTAGTTTAAATAATGGTTTGAAACTATTGAGATTTCGGAGGTTTTATTGAATTGAATCTTAATCTCATATAGTGGTGATATTTCACTTCTTTGAAATGGAATTGCCTCAGTCTTATGACGAAATATGTAAAATGTTATAACTTTCTCCTCATTCCTCTTTTTAAATGGCCTACTCCTGCCTGTAATGTATTGGAAATTATGAGCAAAATTCAAAAGGTTTCAGAGACCGCGCGTCCTACCAAGTTCACTTCGTATCAGGTTGTACAATTTACAACTGAAAAAATATTAAACCAGCCACCTATGCGGTAGTTGGAACTCAATTACCATGCCTTAGTAAGATCTTATCACCTGATTGGATACGGAGAGCCCTAATAGGACATTATCTTTAGGCTCAAGAGCGTAGTAAAAGACCTGTCAATCATTGTAGTGCCCAATAAAGCCAACAAACACTTTTTCACTCTTTAGGCTGCTTAAAAGACTGAATGGGCTATTAGTGAGTTTTTTCTTTTGAAGAAATGGCAAAACGCTGTTTTCGCTTCTGTCATTCCTGCCAGCATGTTTCCTGAATAATAGATTAATCTGTGGGAGCTGGCAAATGCTATCCCTGGAAGAAACTAGGGCCACTAAGTAGGTTTATACCCTAGCGATGAGTAAGCGAGGAAAAATTCCTCGCAAAACAAAGCAATTCAGTTACCAGTCTCCTGCTATTTCAATTTCACCGCTTGTAACACAATTTTAAAAGCTACTTTTCCTTATTTCTTTCAATATTTCTAAAAAATAAACGGCGCTTGATTTAAAAATCAGTATTATATCTGAAGTACAGGCTACTACTTTATGCATTTAGTTGTGGAATACTTCTGAGGAAAGTTCTATAACTGGTATTACCAAAGTAATCGAACGCGTATGCGTGTATCCATAGCTTGGAGGGGGCGGAAATTTGCAAGGAAAGTTGGTGGAAACGTTTTTTTGGATTCCGGATAGTAATTATTCACTGCTCTGTTTAGGAGAATATATATTGCTGCATGTTTCAAAGATTTATAGACAATATTTGCATTGAGTCTGATGTGCAAGTGGAAGATGATATACTAATTTGTTTCACTTTAATCACTCCCATCATAAATGAGACTTAAACTAGGCTGTAAATGTTCATTGAAAGTACTTATTGATCATTGCGTGGAGGAAATGAGATCTTTTAGCGCCTAAAAGTTGATAAGACCTGGATACTATTGTGAAGACTATTGCATTTTATTTGAATATAGGTAACCTATATGGTAGTTCATGTTAATTCATATAAACAAATCAGGAGGTAAGCGTTATTTCAATAATAATGGTAAGAAAATATTTAAATAAATATTAATCTTTATCAAGGAAAAATATTTAACAAATATTTGTTATTATGTTTGGAACTTGACACCTCACCTTTTAAGCCTCATCTTGGAGAACTCCCTCTTCGCATACGCTTTAAGTTCTTATATTGGTTCCGTTTTCATTCTTAACAACTCAACCCCTTTTCAGGGAGAAGTTTTATGGTGATTGCTGCAGCTTTGATCTAATTCTGCCCGATAGTAATTCCACCGACGATTTTCCGTCAAGTTTAGGATGAGAAGCAGTCCAGAAATTCAATGGGACAATATCCAGCTTTACTGTCATTGTCACCTCCACTTTTCAAAGGACCTATTCTTTTCCATTTTATTTTGCACTGGGCTTTCGATCCTGGAGTTTAGAGCATAACGCTGCATTCCTTATTGACTTTGAAGGAAGATCACCACCTTCTGCCACCTCGATAACATCCGCTTATGATTTGGGTTTCAGTTTGGCGATTATTAGAGGATTATTATTATGTTGCTACTTCCTTTTCATTCCCATTTCAGGAAGGCGTTCATGAAGATTCTTATGCGGATTGTCGTCCTATCCCTTGGCCTTCTTCAGGTTGCATATTCATTCCTTCACCTGACTGATTGTCGAGTTAACTTGGTGAGTAACGTTCTTTCTGGATTTTTCTTTAGTTCGGTACATTGCTTTCTCACGTCCCTGTTCACCGAGCATACAGCATTAATGATAATCATATTAAAAAACTCTGAGCAAGGAGTGGATCCAGCATGTAATTGGAGTTTAACGGCGAAGATAGATTATGGAAGACGTAGTTACTGCAAAATCGATTTTGCCAATTGTGCTCAAAGTTTCCTGCTGATTCACACCGCTGCTACATTTGATTTCCAAATTCATTTATTTATTAGTGTGATCATCTAATGCAATTGTACCATTATGCAATAATCTTGAGGACTCAAATACAAATGTCAGTGTGACAAAATTCTTGGAGATCATTAAAAAGCTAATAAATGATTCCATTGGTCCTACGAAATTGGAGACAAATTTAAGAGGTCAAAGCGAGGCTAGGAAGACATTTAAAGCACTTCTGGAGTTCTTAGGACTTTTACAATAAAAATCAATGAGAATCAAGATAATTTCATTAAAATTTTGGGGCCAAACATTTCTAACTATTCCTGGCTCCCTTAAGAACTAGTTAATACTTTCATCATAGAGGCTATTAGCGAAATAGTTTAGGAAAGTATTCTCGCACTTTCCCTATTTGCATTTGCGGCATCATGAAAATCATCACTTTGTTCGAGCAGAGGCGATTTGAGCAACGAAATACCTGACACTTAAGCTTGACAAAAATCTAATTATTTCTTCAGCTCTAATTCGCATCAGAAGTAATTCAGTCCATCACTGAGATTTTTAAGCCCAAATCCGTCAATATTTAATATCGATTTGGAGGTCTTTTCGGAGTTTCCTGGCTGATATTCCAACCAGACAGAATAAAAGGCACAAGTTCTCATTGCGATGGCGAAAACTTATCATTAATGAATACTGCATACTTTTAGTCATAAAAGGTACGTCCGATTTCAATTTTATGAGAGAATTAGGATAAACCAGTCAGTTCGAAAACGATGGGAAGATTCCGTACTGCCAAAGAAACACGGGAAATCAAATTAGTTTCGGACAGCTGGTGAATCACCCCCCTGTTAAAGCCATTCCAAAACAAGATAATTAATGGAATTCTTTTTTGGAAGAAATGTACACAAACTGCAAATAAACCCTTTAACGGTTCTTTAAACATCCATGGCTTCCATTCCCCCTTTTATGCCTCCCATGACAACAAGATGGACGGTATTGCAATTGTTTATTGCTTCTTTCATTTTAGAGCAAACGTTAGCTTTAGCAACAGGAATGATTTAGAGTACCCACACTTTTTAAATAACGGAGAACAGGAAAGTCCAGTCCTTCTAAGATGACATTTAGAGTAGAGAAAATTGTTAATGAGCATGCAAATCGAATGCGACTGTTTGTGGACAATATTGAAAAGTCATGAAAAACAGGACATTTATCTCAGACTTTTGCCGCCTTGTTAGAGCCCACATTGAGATAAATCAGGTGTGCTATAAGCCCTTAAGCAGCCTGTCAGTTATTTGCCACTGCAATGCCGAAATAGACTTTCTAAAAATAAGGCGGATGCAGTCTAGCATTCAGAAAAAGGTAACTTCTTTTTATCATTAAAATGCCAATTGGTTTTACTTCACCATGCAACTATTTGCCATAAGTGAGGCATGTTCTCAAAGTTGATTTTACTACTGAAACGGATTCAAGGAAAAATCTATAGGAATTTGGTGAAGAATGTCAATTGTTTTTTAGTGAAATCAAAAGACATGGGTGATTATATTTGAAAGTAGAGATAACTCAAATGAAGTTAATTCTATAATCATTAAAAACCAATGATACGAAAGGTTAATAACACGCAATAAACCTTCCTCAAATCTGAAGAGCGAGATCTGTAATAGGGAAGTGGTGAATGGGACGAGAACTGAGGAGAAATGGGAGGTGAAGGGAAAGAGTGAATTGTAGGGGGGGGGGGGGGGTGTGAGGCGGGATGGACTGGTGGTATTGAGCGTAAAGTTTGGTTTCGTATCCTCTGTGAATCACTCAGCTTTGTTAAGGGTGAGCAGATCTACAGATCAACACGTGGCTAACTAATACTAACATGCTTTTGAAGGTCGGTGTTCCGGTGTGTACTTCAAAGAGGTAATAAGGTGGCTGATCAAAATTCGACATCCAAATTCTATTTCAAAGTATTTATTCAAGTACTGCGGACCGAATCTCCAGAGGTTTATTAACATGTAAAGATGATACATGTAAATTAATCCAGAATATCAGAAACTATGCCCACTGACTCCCAATATTCTGCTATATGTTGGGCATAGATGAGGCAGAAAACAGCTTAAATCTACTTCTACTTGCAAGAGGATGAGTTTACAGTTGTTGATCATTGCGGATCACCCCAGATTCCATTTTCGTATTTACAATATCGCTTCAAAGTTTTCACTTGTAGTTTCGGTTTCTTCAGTGTTTCAACGTTGTCTCCCAAGCAAAATGTTAATATCTTTATAAAATAGGCCATGGGAGAGTGCAGTCGAGTGAAGCTTCAATCTCTTTAGTATTGTAATAATGTAAGTACCTACTTAATTTCAATAATATCAGCTTAATTTTAACGGAAAAAGTTTCTATTTTCAACTTTTTTGCCATTTTAGGGCAATTGTTGAGGTTGTCCAATCACATTTTTTAAAAATTAAATAAACAACTCCTCGAAATACCAAGCAATGCTTTAAATTTGGGAATGACATGGAGGTATGTCTGGAAAATTAATGCACACATTTTCTTCCACTGTGTGGTTTCGCAGTTCCACCGTGGGAAGTGTGGTCTGGAATTCAAATTCAATTAGTACAGACACCATAAATCAAAGTGGGCAAATGCTCTAGAACATTCTTTGCAGATGCCACTTATTTATTATTTATTTATTATCTGGAACGTGTTGGGTAACTTTAAACTGTAAGTTATTTCGATATAATTGTTCCTGTCCACTTCATTTTGCTTCAAAAACTGACATATAGTAGGAAATTCACTCGTTCAATAACCCAGAGCAAGAGAAAGCCTCTATAATTTTGCCATCGAGATACCTAGCGAGATCAGAATGTAAATTCGAGGTATCGGAAGAGTCTACTCTCAATCAGCAATTTCAAGAGGGTTTCCGGTTCTTCCCTTCACGATTTCGTCAGCAATAGGAGTTCCTTAACCTCGAGAGTGTGGAAGTAATTGCTCCTATTGCACGTACATTCCAGCTGTTGGACAACGTAAAGAATGCAATTCTGTACAGGAATCGGTTGCCAAATAACATCTTTATTTTTTAAAAGGCGACTGTATTTAGCATTCAACTGCAGTTCTCGTAACTGATTCTTTGTGTGCACCGAATTAGAAATGCCAAATTTGATTGGACAGTACTCACATACATATGAATATGATTAAAGAAATGAAATTACCATAAGTCCCACTTGCGAAAATTATTTAATATTCCTCGACTGCTGCACCTTCCAAGATTTATTCCATGCAGTACTTTGCAAATTCTTGTCCACGATCTTGATCACACTACCATTTAGTAGTCCTTCAATTCACATTTCTTGCTTTAAAGATCGAGGAAGAAGGCAGAATCCCCTTGATGTTGATATAAAAGGGGCGAATGGACTTTGATCACGCTGCGGAGACTAGTAACGAACAATATTTTAATTAAGATACTTAATTCCCATGAAAATTCGTTGGTAGAGGTGCATCAATGCATGAAGATTGCTCCAAGGTGTTGAGAAAGTATTATCTATGAAATTGTAACTAAACAGAATAAGTATGTCAACCGAAGGACTACTCTCAGTTAAAAAAGCGCGTCCTGTTGAAAACACAAGTCGATTTCGCACATTTTGTGTGCTATAACAAATGTGTGTCAAATATGCTACGATTTTCATATCGTTAACCCTTGACAATGCGCCTAGATTCACGAATTGATTTAAACGGAAAAAACACGAATAGTCCACAAATGTCGTATTGTAAACGTACTAACACACTTCCAAATATTTTTTCCCGATTACCACTTTGATCGCTTTCTTAACTTTTGGCCTTAGAAGTGACAATCTGGTGTCCGAATTTCAATTGGCTAGTAAGCAACCAATGAGAAAGCTCTGTTGGCGACCCTTTCATGGTGCCAGGTTGCTCCACTAAAATACCTCCTTTTCGACAGGCTAACCATGTATTTGTCTCCAACGCTTAACTTGAATCAAAAAAATCAAATTATATAGGTGTAGGTGTAGATTTCTAAGCTAAGTAATTCCAAGTAAAATTTTATTTCAAATAATTTTAGATCAGATTAGTTCGTTCTGAATATTTATAGTTTTTCAAATTCTTTTGACAACTATTACACTTATAAGGTTATTCGACGCGTTGTAGCAGACAATCTACATATCTGCCACGTTGGGAGTTATTAGTTAATTTCAATTGGCAAAACTTTCGTACAGGCAGGGAGTTACGTTTTTATTCCAACGAGTTTATAAATGCCCACTTCCTGCTTTGGTTCCTTAACTTTTAGCTAAATTATTTTTTTCTTTAATATCATTTTCTCTCTTTGTTCCTAGTTAATGGTTTTCAGATTTTGATCAGTAAATATATTCTGATTTACCATGACCTTTTGGGAATGTAATTATCGTCGAGTCTCGACTTAAATCATCTGTCTAAGATGACCTTTCTCTCCTATACTCCCACACAGTATCCCAATGTAAACAACTTTGTACATTCGCACCAGACGGGTAGCCTCTACCCATCCTCCTAACGTCCAATTCACTACTCGTCTATCCAACTCTTGTCCTTCCGTTTAGAATTCAGTTATTGTATCCTGCTGGTCTGGCTCAGTCAGATTACGGAAGTAATCCTACTTGGAAATGTGCTTCTCTATGTCGTAATAGTTTAATACCCTGTAACTACCGGCTCCAGCGTACCCGGTGCATCTGGAGAAATAAGTGGAAATGCATTTGATTAATGGTTTTGGCTTATAGCCAATTGGGAATATCCAAAACGTACTATGAGTGTTAATACTATGGCTGAAAAATGTGGAATTCAAATGAGTTGCAATGTTTCATAAGCAGTATTAGTTAGACCAGCAAATACTCAGCTCTCAAACGTGGAATATGGCAATTTATTTTACTTAAAATGCGTACTTTTTAGGCATAAAATTGGGTTGGAGTTAAAATTTTCCCTTACGCGCAGTAATCAGGTTTTAGATAAATAAATCTTAAAATGTTAGTGATTAGAAAAGTTGAAATGAGAGATTTTAGAACTATCCCGGGGGTGGGGTGGGACCTTACGTGCTCCATGGGAAATATTGTGATCTCAAGTTCGATACCTACCAATAAAACCTCTGAAATGAATCATCTACCGTGCTAGTCAATGCCATCTAAAGGAAGGGCCAGAGTTTTGGCCTCTCACCAGAGTGGCTCCACAATTAAATTCCTCTACCCAGGATGAGCAATGGAAAACGCTTCCTTAAATGGACTTGAAGGTTAAAACAATCGTGTAAAAGTCGTCAAATTGGGTTCTATAGAAATATTTGCACGTTAAAAGGAATCCTATTAAGTAATAGAAAGGGTGATAAACAGGATTATAAAATTTCTCTTACACTTAAACATATATTGATATGAAATTAATCATCATCAACATCATCAAATGCGGATCCAATGCTTTATTTCTCTTAATTTGGGCACAAATTTAGAGAAAGGAAGAAAAAAACAGAGCATGGGTGGTGACTGTATTAATTTCCCAAGAGTGACCATCCCCTCTCGAGGCAACTAAGATGAACTTATTAACATTTAATGGCCCAACTCGTAGCAGCTCCCTCACCCTCCCCTCCAAAGCGGATAATCCTAATCGAATTATAAGCCTGGTCTATTGAAATCAAACGTGAATTCCTTTTGAGGTTTTAAAAATACCTGGTCACAGATGTTTCACTTATGATGATCAAATATCCATAGAAGAAGAACAGGTGGTGCTAATAAAAGTGACTTCTTTGTGAGTCACCGCCGTACCATTTAAAAAATATTCGTCCATAAGGCCTTATATTACACATGATGATTCAATAAATACTTCTACAAGATTCACTAGTGGGATAAAATCTGAACATTCGGTGTAACAAAATAGCTTGGCAAGGGATATTCTATAAGTTTGCAGTTACCCTTTACAAGCTACACCCTACTCAGACCCCATAGGAAAGAAGGCAAGAAAAGGTCTCCAGCTTAAATAATGCTTCTCCATTGAGAAGTTAAATAGACTTATAAAGGATTGAATGTGATAAATGATGAGTCAATAATTGCATCTATGAATTCTTCACAGGTGGTCTTACGGATCCACCTCTGTCAATATTCAGAGCATGTTAAATTGTTGAATGGTTGGTTATACTTCTGCGAAACTTCCCGTCAAATTCCCCCAACTATAAGCATGCAGATGAGTCCTGCAAAGATATTTTCAAACTTTTATAAGTTTACACAGACTTTTTAATATACCTCCATATTTTTAGATATACCAGAAAGCTGAAATATGGTTAAAGAATTTTAGTATCTAGTAAGTCAATTAGTTGGAACAATGGAGCCAGGTAAAGTTCCCACAAATTGTATAGAATACAACGAGGAATTGAATGATAACGGCAATGTGTTAAAGAATAGAGTAAACTCAGGAGTGTGCAAGCAGTACTGTCTTTATAAAAATTTATATTCATGGAATATAAAATTCTCTATGAGACAATAGTTTTAATTTAACACCTACCGTTCGTTTCCAATGAGGGGGGGAGGGAGGGGGTGAGAGTGGGATGAGACGCAGTAGATAATAAGATACCCATTCTCAATCAAACTGAAGTCATATTGGGAAGTGCAGATACCACTATTCTAATCATAGTAACCTCCAAGTCTGGCCTATCTTTCTAGGAAATTTGTTACCGCCTCTAAAAGTTGAGCCTCACGAGTTCTCTCTGGGATCTTCTGGGTCCTTTACACGCATGTTCTAATGCGTCTGGTGCCAAAATAAGCTGAAAAAAGGAAAGAATAGATATTTTGTGATCCCGTTATGTGATTTTATAAGATTTGTAAGAGTTTGTAGTCTCCGTACTATCAAAAGGTTATCTTCGAAGTGCGTATATCAAGAATTTTATGTCCGCAAGGTCAGAAGTCAGTGATGGACAATGAAAAATACTTCCTTCCAACGATCGTTACATTCCTCATAATCGCGGAAGATTGCATAACTAAAGCTAAAAAACTAAGATTTAATGCATTCCTGTCTGTTTTCACGACAGTCGAAAATTCCTTCCCCTTAATCAGTTGCGCCCACTTGACTTATCCTCATCCTTGTTAGCTATTTAACGACTTCCCACATTCATGCGCTGTTATCGGTAAATCCGTGTAATGAATGAATGTAATGAAATGTTGATACATTTGAACAGTGTCATCTGATTTGCTGTGATTTTGGCTTTTATAACAAACTAACGTGAATTTTCTATAGCCGTCAGCATTCATGCTTTATTCCAGAAACTTTGAGGTCAATGCACATTCTTCCCTCCCCATGCTGTAGGTGGTCATCCAGGTTGGTTAATTCCGTTCGGACAAAATTTGTGCACACTCCTCCTAATGGGATCTGAAAGTTTAAAGGAATTTCTCTTTCTTATTAAAATTTATAATTTCCTCCATAGGAATAACGATTCAAGTGGTGACGATTTGAGGTAGTTGCTTTTTACAAATTGTGTTTAAAAAATCACATTATTTATTGGGCGGCTTTTGTAACAAATAGGGTAAAAAAATGATTCCATCTTATTTGATCAAAACGACATCATATCCAAAGCAAAATTGTGCGGTTTCGCTCTTATTTATGATAATTAAAATAACTTCATAAATCTCATGATTATTAAATTATTGCCGCTTTTGAACAATGATAAATGATCCTCAAACTTGGAAATATTGTCAAAATAGCAAACAATCGTTGCCCAATCTTCCTATTTAATGATCTACTACGAAGTTCAGTTAGCAATATTTAGAGCACATTTAGATGAATAATTTACAATTTACAATTTTTTGAGATAGAGATTCTTTACTTTCGATTATTTTACCTCTCATGATCATCATGCAGTAAAGATTGGAGATTTTTATCGATCCAATTTGCTAATCGCTAACTGACGTTCTGTTGTCAAGCCATTAATGAATTGTAAGAACAAATTTCTCAATTTTTTGTTTTTCTTTGTTTGAAATTAATTGCGAAAAGCATTGATTCTTTTAAGCATTACAGCTACCAAGCTGTCAAATTCAACTAGTGTAAAATTTTGGAACAATTTTCTTAACGGAGAAGTTGAAAGAAGAATCTCGTGTTTTCATATATGCCAATATAATATATGTAATATATGCCACATAAAATGTTTTAACTGGAATTTATGACGTAAAAGCATGTTTGTTTGGACAATAACATAAAAGGTTCCTTTTATTTACTCTCTTCTTTCCAGATTTTCTTCGTGTTTACACGCATAACCCCACCCTCCCCTCCTCCAACGAAGTATCTTTGGCAAGAAGAGTAATGAGCGCTGTCAGTCTTCAAGGATAAGGTGGATCTTGTGCGGGTTTGTACTAATAGTTCAATATCTCTCTCTCTCTCTCTCTCTCTCTGATGGCTTCTTAAATCCGCTTCCATTAGAGACACGCATTTTAACCATTCCTCCTGTTGACCGAAATTAATCATGTGAGTCGTCACTTTGACGAGTTTGACTAGGCGTCATAGTCAGATGCAAGTCATGCACAAAAGTAACGTCAAAGGTAGCCGATACCACTGAGACAATTTATGAAGAGAAGAGGTGAATAATGTAATTTAAAAAAAATAATGGCCATAGTCACTTCAGCCATCTCATCTCGTCTCTTAAGATCTTATTCCACCAATACTGAGGAGAACTTGGATTTAAATTACCGGTAGCCAGTCTTATTACCTTGGTCCATATTCGTGCCCACCAAATTATGATCATTGGTAATTCCTCAAAAATGAATGAGAGTAACTGATTTTACTCTGAGAAAGTGAAGTTTTTTGCTTTAGCACAACTTCTCTAATTTTTCCTTTCTAATCCATATCTACTGAGGTTATTAACCCCTTTCAGACAACCACTTCTACCCAGCTAAACCTCTGTCGTGGTGGACGACGAGGTGTTGGTGCTGAGTGTGATGCCTGCGTCATTTGAAAATTCAAGTAGGAAATGTAATGGCAAGAAAATGTCAAATTTTAACTTTGTATAAAGCGCTTAAATCAGGCGGTTTTTATGCTAACCCGTTTTTCAATACACAGAATGAGGCATAAATATCAAGTAAGATATGAACGTTGAGAGCAATCTGGTTCCCTCACTAGCTGTGATTTGAACTTTCATTGCTCCAATTGCTAAATGGGCGCTGTCAAAGTTTAATCGTCATTATAAATCTTCTTTTAAAGTATTTTACCTCAATAAAAGGAATATCGTAATCTGTCTTTGTCCCCCAGCCTCGGAAACAAAGTAATATCCAATGTTTTGCCTATTTGAATTCAAATGCATTATGCAATACTTGGTATAGTTTGAACCACACCGTAATGGGTTTTCGCTATAGCGACGAGAACTTGGGTTTTTCCTTGCAGATCGCAGAACGATTCAGGGGAGGCAAATCGTAAGGAAATACGCAAAACGACGTAGATACTTGGATGATAATTATAGAATACCAAACATACCACAGTTGTTAATTAATAGATCAACTGGTATACTTGCCTACGCCTTCAACTGAATTCCTAATGTACTTCTACTAAGAAAAGCAGTAATTGGAATTATTACTCGAGACACAATAAACTATTTTATTAATGGTAGGCGTCTAAAGTGAGCAGCAAAAGAATGATTAAAAAAAGTGATGTGTTCATGGTGGATCAAATAAAATTGGAGATAAAAATTCAAGTGAATTACAAATACGATGGTTTATCGGTATGCTCATTGAAATTGCCACAAAGTCACCCCCCAAAATACGCAAATACAGGTAGTCTGATCTCAAGTTCTAGTTCATGGTCGGTCTACACTACAATGTCTTCTGATTTTGCAAGGCTGTTGTATAACCCCTTAGCTAAGGCAAAATCATTCAGTTAGTAAGGCCATAAGGTAAGATTAATAATGAAGCTTCACTCTCTGAATAAGGCCTATTTTAGGTACGCAAAAGGACCGTACTTTGTTCGACTTCTAGAGTTGTCAGTTAGTTCACTCTTTAAATGAAATTTTCTTTGGGCATTTCATTATGACCGAAATTTTAAAACCTCTAAAGTTTCAGAGATCAACTTCTCTTTCGCTGCCTAAGTGACAGCTCAGAAACTCAGCAACTTTCACAACTGGAAAATCAATATTTTGATCAGAAATAAGTCGTATTTCGTTTGGAAGCCGAAAAATGGTTACTTAAAGACCCAAGTATCCAATATGCCCCTCCAAAGCCTGGACTGTCTATTCTAGGATTTGATTTCCAGTTTGTCGTTAAAATAATAAAATTGAGCGACACAGGCATACATATTTGGTAAAATTGATTAGAAAAGTTAATAATCCCTACCGCAAAAATTCTGACCCCATTTTTTTGTAATAATTTAGAAGCTAATAAACTTAACGTTTCTCAATTTTTAAACGTTGGACATGAAATTCCTTATGGAACCGATACGAAGTGATATGTTACTTAAAATATGATGGAAATGGGACTAAGAGACAGAAGATGAAATCTGAGCTTTTAAGGGAACGATCAGAACACATTTAATTTATATTGGTACAGTTTTAGCTCTGAAACTTGTTTGTTCTAGCCAAGTGTCTGGACTTGATGCTCTAGAATGTTAAATTCTTTTGATACACTCGTTGCCTCTCAGTTTGGAATTTGTGGTGTAAGTTTTAAACAGCCCATAGGAAGTATTGATCTAGTTGGTTGATCTTGGTATTTTTGAGAGGAAAGGCCAAACCAACCAACCAACTGACAATTAAGCTCCCACTATTTCAGACTTGAACTAGTTCAAGAACTCTAGAGCATTAGAATGTGACACTTTGAACCGCAATTTTATATAAAACAAAACGATTTCAAAATTCCTTGTTTTCACCTCTTATTTGAAAATTTTGGTGTTTGGATGAATAAAAGTTTCGAAACTCATCCTTATGAAAAATATTGATTTAAGGCCTGGTATAAGTTTTCGCAAACCTCAGAATTCAAAGTGGTGCACGGGATATTCCCCAAACTGTAGTTTGCATCGCCATGCCAAAAATTCCGCTTATGGATGGAAACAATTTTCATAGGGACAATGCTATAACCAGGGCTTAGAGACTGAGGATAAGCCTCCAGGGTAGAGATTACCCACTCTCACCCATAAAATGGCGTGTTAGAACTTAATATAATAAGCATCTCGAATAGTGATCTTTAGAGAGCATGGGTTTTTCTCAAAAATATCTCAGTCTTTGGTGTTAGGACTATAATAACACGACCTCATAGCGTTGGAGCGTATCTCAACCACCAAAAGTGTTACATCACCACCCATCCATCCCTCCGCTGTTGTGCATGTAACCGTACAACGCGATATCTTCTAAACGGTCTTAACGCTATCGCCCCCTCTTGCGCCCATAAGCGCGGCCATAGTGAGGGGCATTAAGTGATCGATAGATCATTTGAAGTAAGGTGGTGCGGGCATAAGGCCAGTGTCTGTCTGTCCACGAAACTCCACGCTAGGCTGTGATACGCCATTCGAGGTCGTGCTGGCCAATAGGCGTGTGTGCGTCCGTATGAAGAAGTGCGGGTGGTGCTATATGTGTAACACGCGCGTGTCTATGGCCTAACAACTGTGTGTCGCCTTGCGGCGTACGTTAGGACTCAGCAGCGTATTCTGTTCCGTCTTTGGCATTTCTGCGCGACCTTCTTCCCCTCTTCTTTCTGTCGTTTCTGTGTGTGCGCGTGCCTGTGTGTGCGCGTGCCTGCGTGTGCGTGCGTGTTCGTGGGGTGTATGTGTGTGTGTATGTGTTAGTTTGTCTTATATCTCCCATTAATCTATTTGTTCTCACTCTACCGACTCTCAACTACATAATCTATCTACACTGTCAGGCAAATAAGAGTACAATGCCTCGTTGGATTAAACGCTCACTTACAAAAGTGGATTTATTTATCAACTAATCGCTATATCTCTGCACATTTTGCCGGGAAATCTCCCTCTGCTAATGTCGCTAAACTGAAAAGGATTACCGTCAACGTTAGGTGAGTTATATGACCTAATTTTGCTTCGTTCTTTCCCCTTAAAATTCCACTTTACACACGACTCATATGTACTTTCAAGGAAAAATATTTCCGAAATATTTCCCACATAATGTATCCTTGCAAAATTTAGTCGATTGCAAATGGATAGCATTCGCTCTGCGAGTTCAAGCTGTCAGTTAACAATATACTGGAATTAAATTGCACTAATTTAGCTATTTAATTCCTATTTAAATTTTAGTCAAGATCGATTGGATATTAATTTCTAAAAATAATTGTATCAGAGAAAATAGACTAGTTAGCAAATTATGTGAGAGAATGGACGCTAAAATAACCACTTCGTGTGAGCAGCTTCAGGATATTTCCCTACTCAAATTCACGGTCATTAACATATTCCCAACGATGTTTCTTTGACTGCCATTTTTTTTCGAGAAAAATGTCTGTTATTTGGCCATTGTAAGCCATGAAGCGACTTTAAAAGAATCAAAAATTTCCTCAAGGTTGTTGCTGTTACTGGGTCATGGAAAGGTCAATTTTTAGGGTTAGGTGATGCGCGTGCTTGACTGCGGGTCTCAAGGCCAGGCCTAAAAGGCAGCTTTTTTATTGATTTGTCAATCGTCCTGGGTTAATAATGGTGACTTGAGAACGCTTCCACTCTACTTATGCACGTTTTGGTTTGGAAAATCAGAGGGATGAGTCAAAGTAGTTCTCTCAAACGCCCACCGGTGGAAGGATTGGTGGCGTGAAATGCCATTGTCTTCTACATCTTGTCCACCTGTGACCAATGGTCTGCTATGAACCAGACGAACTTATTTCCCTTTCAGAATTCCTAATCGGGCAATTGCGCCGTTCGAACTTGGTCATAAGAAAATAGAGAGTTCAAGAAAGTGTTTCCAAATACTCAGTATGGATGGAACATCAGATTCTATTGACTAATAGAGTTGATTATTTAGTCATTTAAGCAAGCGGGTTTCAATCTCGTGATATTCAATTTATCTTGATTGGTGTAGATGTTAAAGTAAGATTGGAGTCAACTTATGCCAGATCTGACTGGTATTTCATTTCCTAGTTTTTCGATTGCCTTTTCTTCACATCAACAGGTGGATTTAAATATTCGATCGATGTCATTATACGCTTATACTAATGAATAACGATTTGGAATAAATTTTTCTTGGCGTAGCAACCGCAACAAATTACCAGTAGCCATAGTTCCGAACATCGAAGTAAGTGATGTGTTGGTTTAGTTAGCTAGCCATCTAGCTGGTTTGCACCTTCCAAGTGAAAAAATCTGTGGTTACCCTATCTATATGGCATAATGAATCACCACAAGTCACCAGGGTTTCACTGAAGTCTAATGCCATTGGCTTTCCTTCACTTCTAACCGGGGTAAAGAAACCAGTCAGATAGATTTTACATATCAGGGAGTCACTGCCCTGTAGACGGTAATATACTGGTTTCTCTGGTCCTTTAACTAAAAAATGATGGTGTTAATGATTAACTTCAAAGTAAATATTCCTTTATCTGCCAAAGGCAGTCGTTTCACTTTCACTACTTATGGACACTGGACTGTGTGCACTGTCTGTTTGCAAACGTACGCACGGATTGGAATTTTCTGTCAATCAAATCAAATTTAATTAACTAATTAAATGAATGTTCGATTTATTAAACGATTTCACGATATTCCGAAATTTAGAAATATGCGCCTTTACTTCCTCGATATTCCTTTTCAATAGTTTCCTGTGAAATATTGAACTAAGTTAGCTAGCCGAATCTGTGTTTCCTTTGTACGAGATTCGAAATTTTCAAACATTAAACGACTTTTCTTTATCATCACTTCCATTTATAAAATAGATTCTTTTTCGTCATTCTACAATTCTTAAGTGTTGGCACTTCTCTCTAAGTTATAAAGTTTCTTAACGAGATCTTATGACGCGTATTCTTCTCGTCAAAAATGCAGTTTCGTGCCTAATTTTACGCCCCTTTTTATTTATATATTTTCAATGGAATAGTACAAAATACTTGCCGCTTTTTTGGTCGACGACATCAACTGAAAGAGTTAAACGAAATATCTGAAAAATACCAAAGTGAGAGCATAATTAAAAGATGTTGAGAGCGACTTCTAGGTACCACAAATTGTCTTACATCATTTGATTTTGTCTGAATTCGGCGGGTACAATATTTGTTAAAAGGGGGGGGGGGGGTCACTTACGTCCCAGAATTCTGATTTCATAATTCGTCCCGCCCGGATTTTCCATCAAACGGGATCGATTTTGCTTCTTAAGTTAACTTCTTCTTACAGTGGTTGAGATGTCAAAATGGTTTCACATGATTTTCAGCAGCGGGGAAAGTCTGGCGCAGAGATGAGAAATATTTTTGTCATAATTACAATGTTTTTTTTTCAATGTGTGTATGTGATGTCTTATAAATGGGATTGTATGAATACCTCCCAATATGCCTCCTTTTACATTGGAAATTCTTTAATATTAAAGACAATTTCAGTCAATTCTTGCAGTGTAGATTATCACTTGCTTTCTGTTAGGTTAAATGAGAATTAACTTCGTGTCTCATTGAAGCACTGAAACACGTGGTAAATGAATGGCTATTGTTAATTGCTTCCAGAATATTGTTCTCTACGCGTAAATAATCGAAATGCGGCATTGCCTGCCTGCCAGCCAATGCTAGTATCGCACAAAATCACCATCATTATCACCATAAGTGTGGGAGAAGAAATATCTCCGGAAGTTATTTTAAGGAGTATTTTGTAATGCGTTATCGCGGTCGCGTTTAAAATACTTCCCTATAGTATAAACAGAACTTAATATTACGCATAAAATTATAAAAATAGCCACCTTATCTCTGTGACTGCAATTACGATCATTTACCTCCTCAACTGTTGGAAAGAAGCGAAGTGAAGTGGGAATACCAAATCTTCTTGAGTGAATACTGGTCAATAAGCACTGAAGAATCGCAGGGAGGAACTGGGAAATTCGACTTTTGAAACATGAACTAGTCATGTTTGTAAATATTTTAAAAGTTTCAAATTTCCCCATTCATCCTTCGGTTTTGCAACAAATACTTGTCTACGTCGTTCAGCGCTTTTTGAACGGCATCATTGAAGCAAGAAGAGTCGGTCATGCAACTTCAAATCAATTTTCACGATCTTCTGCGGTGTAGAGTTTTAGAATAGCAGAGACAAGTAACAATTTTGGTCATTCTGAGGTACGTTCATTCCAGGTGATAGAATGAACTAATGTGCAATAACGACTCAAATTAAAATTAATTTCATATACTGAAAGCTATGGCTTATCTGACGCTCGTGGAGTTCCTATTCATATGATGTAACTTGAAGTCGGATTGAGGTTAGTTTGCTTTGTGTTCAAACCAGCTGAAATACTGCAACCGATTGAAAATGTACTTTCCTATGCTTTTTAAAATATACCTGTTCTGTGGTGGACCACATAGGAGTTCGTTTTGAAATCTTTCAACAAGAGCAATATAGTTGTTTGAATTGTGGGAAGCAGCTGAAATCGGTTAACATGGAGTCCAGTAAATGATAAATTAGAAGGGTGAGGGGAGGAGGTGGGGTCACAACACACTTAGAGCAATAAGCTCAAGGTTGAAAGGGCATTACTTTGTTTAATTTTCGAATTCGGGCTATATAAAATGTAGTGAATTCTCAACTCACCTTCCATAATTCAAACTACATGACCTCTGCAGTGAGTTGCAACACACACTTGCCTTGTGCACTTAGCGTTCAGTGACATCGGGGATTGTCACATCGGGGATTCAATTCTTCTATTTTATCAATAGTTAAGAAGACAAAATAAGCTTTACAGCTTTTACGAAGCCTATTTTGTATTTTTAATAACATTAATCAGTCGCAAATAAGCTTGAATGGGTTGGTTACTTTTGAAGTTTCATGTGGATTCAACGTGTGCAAGTGTTGGGATTAAAGTAGAAAAATTTTCAAGGCGAGGAATTGAATATTTTTGGTGCACTCGAAAGCAACTCGCCAGTTTCATTTCATATGCGTGGGATTTTCGATTAATAACTGGATATTTGGTTCCTCCACCGGCTTAGAATCCACCGCTGGAATTTTCGGCCAATCTGATGGCCAGTTACTAGCTACAAATTCAATATTATTGAAGAAATTTAACAAATTTAAAATCTCGTCATTCGGACTATACGCCTAAGTAGTGTGTCACTTTATAAAAGGCGAATGAACAGTTTAGCCATCTAGTCCCTCGTCGCTATGCCAGTTGAAATAGGCGTTCCTGAACGATATTTCAAAATGTGGATTTACTTTCTGTCAACTAATTAACTCAAGGCATTCGCGATTTCCAATCCAGTCTAATTTTAAGCTTAATCAGAAGTCATTTAACAAAATAGCCTTGTCTTAAAATCGTTCAATTTCTTAAAGCTGGTTAATAGCAAGATTGTAAATATAACCTAGGCGAAATATGCTGAAAAGACTTACAACACGTCAGTTGTGTAACATTGCGAGATTAAAAATGTACACATTGCACCTTTAATTGCCGGTTGGGGGGTTTTCCTTTGTCACATTAGTAGGACATGTATGCAATTTAATTGTAAAAGTCTTTGAACAAAGAATAATTAAATGCGCATTTAACAACACCTGACTGGTTTAAACTTGAATCGTGAATAGCCATCAAAGTAAATGGCTTTTTTTCATAATTTCAATGCTGATCTGCACTCACATATTCCATTTAAATTTATTGACGGTTTGTGTGTCTGGTCATTTGGATGG
The DNA here is from genome assembly GCA_000469805.3 of Hymenolepis microstoma. NCBI lineage: Eukaryota > Metazoa > Platyhelminthes > Cestoda > Cyclophyllidea > Hymenolepididae > Hymenolepis > Hymenolepis microstoma. The sequence goes on from LR215994.1 coordinate 1,399,490, forward strand.
AAGTGTTGAAGGGGACTTTTGACAAAAATGTCGCCAAAAGGATTGGACAACGCAAGTGTGATGATTATTTTTCTGTTTACAGCTTCTTGAATACGGTGACATTTAATTTAAAGCTATCATTTCAGTTTTATCGTTAAGTGAAAGTGTTTGTTATTGCAAGAAACGTTCTGAATCGAAATCCCCAAACCCATTGAATATAGACGTTTTTTTTCCTTCTATATGAGAATGCATTGAATATCCTTTACGTCCTATTTGAATGGAAGATCAATATTTTGAAAATAAAAGACAATTTGGCAGTCGCCTCTGGAATAAATGTGCGCATTTCTGGAAGAAAAAATAGCATTCAACAAATAACACCAAATAAGGTGGTTGATACTAAGAATGCCATAATCACACGATTGTTCAGTAAATCACTTTCTCAGAAGGCAACTACGAGATTTAATTGCATGCACAATTAGAGTGGTGGTTTTCTGCTAATCATTAGCTATCATACCTTGATTGACTTTTGATTTCATGCGAAAGGTTGGATATTCGCCCAAGAAATCGAGGGAGTATTTGACTAATAAAACAGTGGCAAGGCTGCTACCATACTCTTTCACTAATTGTAAAGCAACCAAGTCCAATAAAATAAAGTATTTCACATTTCAAAATTCAAAATTTTATTGAATCGCTAACCAAAATGAGCTTTTTTACAACCTGTTTGGTGAAGCAAGACACTTCCACGCTGAATTGCTGCTATGAGTCCTAGTTCTGCCGCTTTGGTAACGTATCCGCCATCAACTTTCGTCACTTAAACTGCAAGGGAGGGTGAGTCAGGTACATAGTTACTCCAAGGTCACTTTATGAGCTATTTAATAAGATTATTTATAGCAGAATATGATTAATGACTGTCCCAATTAAAGCCAGGAATTCTTCTGAACAAGCGGTTCAAATACTCGAGCTAGCTCGTCTTTCAAAAGAAGATGAGGTCTGTGGCTTTATGTTGATGGATCCTGATCAGATCATACATGCTATTAAGCCGCTTAGTTGATTTTAACTAATTGAGTGCTCAGTAGACAGTATTCACCATTCAAAGTCAGAAGCTAGTATTTAATTAGCAATATTTTATATTTATTTATATCTATTTATAAACTCCTTCTCCCGCCTTAATTACTTTTCACGAATAATCGCACAGACTCCACTGTCTGCTCATCTTACACATCACAGTGTACTATTTATAGCAACCTTAATATGAGCTCTACACGTGTACAAACAACCGTGTCTGGGTGTTTGGTTAAATTCCTCAGTCAGAATGGTTTTGTCCAAGCAGTAAATGCGATCAAACCTCCAAGCTCTTCAAGTAATACCTCGAACACTCTCTTTAGTATTCACTCCTGTTATTTCCTCGGATTAAAGTCCAAATTCGCCATCCTGATTATTGATGCTTCTTTATTTAACATCAACAAGAGGTGATCCAAGGTTCAATATTCATTTTATTATTAAAATTGATGAAATATTTAAGTGGATTTATATATAACGAGTGTAACTAAAGTGAATAGATCCATGCTATTCAACGTCTGTGACTTCTGGGAGTTCAAAATGTGGTGGTACGTATTACAGCTTTATAAATTGTCGCTAAAGCAGTGTTTGGGTTAATGAAGGTCCATAATTTCGAAACTTTCTCTTCAGTACTTCTAGACCTACCTTCATACCTTGCAATTATTTACGATTTGTGCAAAATATGTGATTAATAATAAAATTCGCACGTTTCAAAAGTACCCCCTCAGATTTGGAAGTTTCCTCTCATGAAATTATATTGGTCTTCAAACCAAAAGACACGACTTTCCTGGTCCGAACAAATACCCTCCCAGTGGTAAGATTATTCCGGTAAATCATGACATTTCCGTCCCTTTATTGTGGCTAGAAGTTCTACGAAATTAGACAGACTTTTGAAGCTCAATATCCAATTAAAGCAACTTTCTTTGAACAGTTTAGAGCCTAAAATTTATCTATAATCAGGATTATTATTAGTATGGTTTAGAAACTAGGGCATTTAGTCTTCCAGCGAGCTCCATCGAAGAAGAATCGAATAGAATTCTGCCTGTTACAACTGGTTCGCTCTTTTTCCAACTCAACCAAAACATGTTAGGGCACGAGTTATTAAATTCGGTCAGATGAAGCTACAGCAATTAGTATGTAGTTTTAGTATGATATTGAGGATTTAGGTATTCCAATTTTCCTTCTCTAGTTGCCTAAATCCTCGCTAATTCGGTCGAACATGAGAAGTTTGAATCTTCCAGGTATCTGTGAATGTTCGCGGAATAGAAAAACTATTTGATTTTGACTATCGACGAGATCACTGTTCCTTAGGGGTTTTCGGTGGGTTTATGTCTTATAAAATTCAGTGATGGCTGATCTGCCATATAACACAATGTCTAAGGAGCCATGCATTGTCCTTTTGGCATTTATTGCATTTAGTGGTACTAAGAGTACGCTTTTAACATTGAAAATGTTGAAAGTCCTTATGGTTACCAATATTCCAATTTTGGGGTCTCACATGATAATTCTTGTAGAAACCTTCTAAACTACGATTCTTAGTTTGGTTATTTGGCATACTCTTACAAACGATCGTAGTCTCCATTACAAATTTTCATCGAAGCAATCCTATCATTTAATATAATTATAATATGTATAATTTGATTTTGCTTAAATACCAAAGAAAAGTAGGAGTTCATTTCAGGGCTCGAATGTGTCATTATTAAATATCGATTCCTTATATGAAAAGTTAGGTATCTTAGTTTATTTCTTTGCACCAGAATATTTCCTCTTAACAATTCGAGCCTAATCACTTATTATAAGCAAGTCAGTGCCCATTAGATCAAAAGCCATCATTTAATATCCCTGGATTGTAATGACCCATCCCGTTTTTAATCCCTGTAGAAGGATGAATACCGAGGTCACTGTGTGTAAAATTACGAATATTTGGCAGAAAATAGAAGGTTTAGAAAAGATATTGCGAAAAATCGAAATATCGGAATGAAAGAGGGGGAGGGTGATGTAGCCGTGGCAATAAGTTGCAGGTAGAGAGTAGTTGCCTGAATTATTCATTTGAAGGCGTTGGAGAGAGAGAGAGAGAGAGTAAAGCGCTGCTTTAATATGCGGCTGAAGATGGAATGTAGCAGTCGGATCTGAAGGAAGACTACACCTGGGTAAAGAGTTGACAAAGACCGCAGGAATTGTTAAAGAATAGTGCGGAAAAGTCGAGAGGGTAGTAGCAAAACGAAAGTTGTAAAGGGAGAAATCTCGAGTCTGGTAATCACTCAAGTCTCCTCAGGGGTTTGAAAGATGTGCCGACAGTAAGATCTTGCTGATTGATTTTGATCCCCTTATTTGACAAGATGTTTAATGTTGTAAACTACGGCAGGGGTAATAAGAAATTATTTACTAATTTAAGTTTGATATTCACATCAAAGAGAACTGACAAGGTTGCTTGACATGAAAAGTTAAATCGCATTCCTTGCCATGTACTGTAGATGGCAAGCGGTCCTTTAGTGTTCATTCATCCCGTGCTAGACGAGAGAGGCGGTAACAGTGGCGGTTCAGTTACACAACATTCCTCCACCGCAGGATCTCCCCCTTCCCCTAAATCAAACGAAGTCGGCATGGTATTGAGTCGCTTGGGAGATGACTTATTCTACTGGAATGCTGCCTCTACGAGAACCCCAAGCCACAATCACATCACCCAATCACCGCATCGGCCTCAATACCATCAGACGCGGCAACAGCAGCAGACCACTGCCTCCTCCGCCTGGGAGCTATCTGTAAACCACCTCACTGCTGATCGCTGGATCAACTCTCCTAGGGGTCACTCGGATCCAAACTTGCAGTAAGTCCCACATTCACCGGAGCATTTAACACAATCCCTGTGCCACCTTTAGTCCTAGTCTTTTAATTTAAATTCTTTAGAACCGCACAGAAATCCGCGATTCAAACAGAACATTAGGTAGCTATTTTCCGACTTAAAAGATTTGTGGCTTTTGTCAAAGAATTTTATGCAAGAACAATTAAAGTGCTACAGCTTTAAAAAAATCTTGAAAACAAGTGATGCAAATAGCAAATAGAGAGACCTGAAAGAAGTAGGTAAGAGCACTCCTTTCCCAATAAATGCAATCTAATCAACGTCTACACCTGCGTGTATTCGATGTCGCTTATGAAACTTTCATTAGAGGTCGAATTTGAATCTTGAAATTATTCGAATTCTGCCTTTGCCTTGCTTCTTTTTGCATATATATATATTCTTTTTGAACTGTACCTTAGTGTTTTTTTTCGAAGAAAATACTGTTGAGAATTGAAATAATTGATCATCCATCATCGAACGTTTCACTTATTATTCGAAATTTCCGCTTTGGTGTATATGATCCAGGATGGATTTTAGCTGAGCTGTTTTGAATTCTGGTATTGTGTATAAGGCAATTATGACGTTTTGGGTTAAAAATAGCCCAACTCGGCTTTGTTTACGCGTGTTTTTCCATCTTGCAAAGCTGTTGGCAGTTCTACCAATCAATGCACAAGGTACTAGGCATTATTAGTTGCCACCATTAGTATCTTTGACCCAATAAATGCTCCAAAATTTCCTCCATGAAGACGAAGGCCAAAGTTATTGAAATTAGGTGAATATTACGGAGTAAATCCTAAAGTACGCAACCGTAGCATCTTTCTAAGATAATACACTCACTGTGTATTATGCTGAAGGTTTAAATTCGGTTTCATCAATCTGTACACGCTAAAATTTTTTTCTGCCTGTGTGCTGTAGAGAGAAGACTTCTGGATGCTTCTCCAAAGAGTTGGCCTTCAATAACTGCATGTTTAATTCCTCGGCTGACTCCTCTTCTGCCATCTGTCCGCCCTCCTGTACACCGACTCCCACATCAACCGGGACAATGACACTGGCATCTCCACGAGGAGGTGGCGGTTGGATGCTGCCCTGGCAACAACAAAGACCTTCTGCTCACCTGCAAACACGACAACAGGGTTTGAATAATGAGGAGAATTTCTTCAATACTGCGAGTAGCTATCAAAATTACGTAGGGTTCGATGGTACCGCAACGAAAATCGTCAATAATCATGGCGGATTTTTTCCCAATGCTACTACACATCCTTCAATTCCTCTTCAGCCTCAAGCACACCCGTCGACTATGGTGAACAGTCAGGTGCCAACTGTATTGGCTTCTCATAGGGTAATGAATTCAACTTGTGAAAATCCTTTTAAAGATGTCGAGGAATTCCTTCTAAAACAGGTTAACTTATTGACAATCTAATCCTAGTATTTGAAATGGGTTGCAAGAGGGGTCTGTGTTAGATTAGCATCATAAAGACTGCAGAGCATAGCTCAGCTTTCACATTCACTTTTGAAATTAAATGAAATGGGCCTATTGATAGGATCTTGGGAACGGTCCCATTATATTGTGGAAGAGTGTCCTGAATCAACCGACTGGATTGACTAGGTATGACTGAATCCTTCCCAATGTGGTTATAACGGTATTTTGTGGCATCTTCAGCAGATCTCAAGCGAGTCACAATGTGTTTGTGGAGAAAGTGACGTTGGAGTTGGTGGTGCACCTCTCTCAATAACCGCTTGTCTACCGAAAAAGGGTGGTGGCAGCAATGGTTCTCCTTCCTCCTCCACAGGTGGAGGCGGTGGCGGTGGAAATCGAATTCTTCAATCCACCAACTCCATCCAATCAGCCACTGTCTTCTCCAAACGTGGCATTGGGACGATTTCCCCTCTAAATCGGCGTATTTCAGCGACGGAGTGCGTAAACAAACCTGTGCGGCCATCCTCTGATACCAATGTGATATCACAAACAGATAATCCCGGTACTCCAATGCTGAAGATGGATAGCACACTCTCCTTGGATGCCGACTCCCGGACGAGGCCCTGTTGCTTTTGTTGGTGCTGTTGCTGTTCGTGTTCCTGGTGAGTCTGGGCACTAATGATGTTTATTATACTATAGCATACGTGCTAGGATTTATTTATCTTTAGTTGAAGTTCTTATTCATTTCGTTTATATGATCGTTTATTAATGAAGGAAAGCTGCCTAGCTCTAGTCAGATATGCAGATATATGGCCGCGCAGAAAAAGAAGAAAAATAGCTTGGAAAATGAGTAGTAGTGCGTGCGATGCACTCTACCACTTCCCGGATGCTGCATTCCAAAAGACTATTTGAGTGGACTTAGGCTGAACTCCTTGTTGATCACTACACTCAAGCTTCTCCCCACCTGCCCCCAAAGTTAGGATTCGCGCTTTTGAGGGCATAGATTGACGTTGTTGACTGATGATTTAGCAAAAAATGACAGCCCATTCAAATCAAAAATTGTCTAAGACGTCTTGATCTGTTCCTCCTAAGTTCCTGCTTAATTCTACTTTGTTATCTGGTGGCTTCTCATAACTACACAAAGTCGAAGTCTTCCTCGAAGGTTGGCTACGGTATTTACCAGAAAAAATAGCTGAAATACCTCTTCACATGTTGTTGGTTTATGAGAGTGCGTTATGGTTAGACTATATTATAGAATTTACTCGAAATCTAGCATTTACTTTAAGTCATAATGGGCAATTGAATCAATGTATTTGTTATTAATACTGTCACATGCCTTATCGGGATGTTGGTAAGCTCTTTAACTATTGGATGTGTTTGAGTAATGCTCATGCATCAATAGAGTTTTAAAATGAAGCTTACTTTCTTTTCCCTTGGGGTATAGCGTCCGAGTCCGGCCACTGATGGAGACTGGCAAGCGATCTACGCACAGTACAGAAGAGCCCCATCGACCTGATGCTCAACTACTCGAGCCAAGGTCAGTTAAGCGAAAAAATAATTGAAATGATATAGTTTTCATATTCTATTTCGTTGAATTTTCATCTTCACACACTTTTAACCATCTTCTTGAATATAATTTGAGCAAACTATCTTTCCTATCAGTTAAAAGGGAGATTGGCTTCTGGAAAGTAATGCCACACGAGAGTGTCCTGCTCTCAACATAAATGGTCACTCAAATAAGTGTGCCAGATTCCTAGACTGACTTTCCTGTTTAGAGAAAACACTATCCGTTCACTCATTTGCTTCTTCAATTTTCTCCTATACTATTTTTTGTAATTTATCCGTAAGTTTAAGTGATATTAAACGAATCCGCAAATGAGTAACCACAAGGCAGTTGAAGGATAGTTAGTCTTATTCACATTTACTGTTGTGGAAGGTGGATTCTGATGAGCAATTATGTCCTTAATCGCAATTAAATGAATGTTAAAGACTATCCTAATAGATTCTTATCTGAGACACTGACGCGCTAACCGTAGTATTAGAACATTGAAAAGATTTCGATTTGCAAAGAAATAAAACAGAAGAGAAGTATTACAGTAATCCAACATTAATAGATTATTGTAAGTACGATTTCTCGGTGTTATATAATTAGACTTGTATGCGACTAACTATTAATCAGTAGTAAAGTCTCAATATTGAATTTAATGATACAAACAACTCTCTCTCTCTCATGCTTTCTTAAAACTTTCCTACTAATTTAGGACGTCCTATGAGGAAGTGCTCTCTTGGTCGGAGTCCTTTGACAATCTCATGCGATGTTTTACTTCCCCCGATGGAGCAGGTAAGGGACCGCGAGAGTGTGCATTGAGGGGAGTGATGGGGAGTGTTGGTTTGTGTGTGTGTGTGTAAAGCTGTTTATACATAAGTTAACGAATGCGCTTTCTTGTTGGAAAATGGGAGGTCCTGGGAATAGTGAGTTGAAATAGAGGTACACAACACAGGTTTAGATGAGGCAAGCAGAGATCCGAAACGACACCAAGGCCTATAGGATGCTTGAAAGATGGTCCTTATAACAGTTGCCAATCCTTTAAACTTGACTAGTTTTTGTGTGTTGAAGAATTTTAAAATTGGTATTAACGCTCTGTTATCAAACACTGTACAATTTTTCTTCACTTCGCGCATGGACAGTTGGACAGAAAGCCTTTCGTGAATTTTTGCGGTCAGAGTACAGTGAGGAGAATATCCTCTTTTGGCTGGCATGTGAAGACCTCAAAGTTGAGACGTACTCAAAGGCTGTGGAAGAGAAGGCTCGGCTCATCTACGAGGACTATATTTCCATTCTCTCACCCAAGGAGGTACGCTTCTAGCACTTCAATAGTGCCTTTTACTTGCTCTTAAACGGTGAAATTGACCAAATTACTCCGAAGGTAATTATCGGCCTCCTTCCTCTCTTCCTTAGTGAGGAATTGAATAAGCCTCTAGGGATATCATGAATCTAAATTGATTGAATACTATATTCACTTAAATTCCATGTTTTTTTTGGCCCTGAATTCTGTCTCATTTATGAGTACACTTAACAACTACCCTTTTACGGGAACTTTCGACTAGTTCGCTCATAATATATATATTGTTGAATAGATGAAGCATATCCTTGAAGGCTCTATAATTTTGATTGTCTCTCTAAATGCCCTTTTTTTCTATTAATTTTTCCCAAATTGTCGAATTTTGTTCTAAAAGAGGTTACCTTTCTTGACCCGCATATGTTACAGAATAATTGCCTCTCTTATTAAAATTCCCATGAAATTCATTTTTCCTTTAGCTCAAGGTGCATTTAGCTTTATTTTGTGACAAATTCATCGATGATATTCTTCATATTCAAAGCTATTGTAGGAGTAAAGTTGAAATTGAAATATTAGCTTGTAAATATTTATTTGCTAGTTCTTGGAATATTTATTTATTTTTTAATCTTGAGGTTGGAAGAAAAATGAAATATTCTGATAATTATAACTCCCACGTTTTGCTATAGGTGAGTCTGGATTCGCATGTACGGGAGGTGATAAACACAAACATGACTCAGCCAACATCGCACACATTCGATGAAGCCCAACTGCAGATCTACACCCTAATGCAGCGTGACTCCTATCCCCGTTTCCTTAATTCACGGATTTATAAGGACCTCCTCGCGATGACCAAAGGCGAAAATTCCTAGAGGAGGGCAAAAATCCGCATCTCTGTGTACAGTAAAACAGCGACAATTCATCCCCTCCTTTAAAATTCCACTCCCAAAGTAATGCCAGGCCAGCTCTGGTGATTTCAAAATACCAGCACTACTTGTAATAAATCAGTAGACCGCTTATTTTATTCTGGATAGTCGGAGATGTGCTCTCATACAAACATACGCACATACGCACACACACACAAACGAAGATTAAACTCTAAATGGATAAATTCCAATTTTATTGTGATAGTTGTTACTGGCATTGTAGACAGTAGCAACCAAAAGGAGTAACTTTCTTTGACTCTTTCAATTCCTCCTCATAACGAGATTTTCCTTGGCTTCTTCCCTTTTCCTTAGTCATTCTGGGGATGAGCGGCTGTGAGGCATCCGGCAATTTTTTTTCTGTAGCCTCACCAAATAGTCAACATTATCTTCACATTATCTCTCTCTCACTCTTTCAAACACTCAATCAATCAATTCAAATGATGTAAGAATTATAAAAAAACTGAATGGGAAAAATATAGTTCCTCTATTTGCTCTTGTTGTTTATTTCAATAGAAGAAGATACAAATGTCGGGTTTGGCGGTTTCAAAATACTTTACAGAGAAAATAATTATTGTGACCCGAAGGTGGTGATCAGATAAGTTAAATTCCACGCCTGTAATAAAGCATGTCTGAGGTGCATTGGAAGAGACGAGCACAGGCACGCGCTCAAGCACAGTTCACTCAATCCTAAGAAAAAGCAAGGCGTTATTTCTAATGAGGCTGTTTCAAAAGGTTTGTGGACCATTTAAATGAGGCGTTTCCTGGAATTGTTAAGTATTTATTTTTCTATTTTGCATACTTAGGTGGGGGTGAAAAGGAGTCAAGTACAGACAATGCTGACTCGACACAGTGCCTCAATTGATTTTTCTATCAAAGTCGCTTACTATCCATCGGGAATTTAATACGGTAGTGTAAAGTAGAGGAGCTCTACCATCTTCAATTCATGTCGCTCATGATCGATCAGGTATTGGGACAGCTATGTAATATATGTGACGTCCACCTATGGCAAAAAGTCTTCCAAAGAATGATTACTGCTTACCGCGCGTTCATTGTTGATGTTAATAACTAATTAGTGCTATAAAGATACAAAAACTCAAGGGATATATTTAGAAAAAAATTATAGTAAGTTAAATAATATTTTTTAGGAATTTGTTCTAAATACTGCATAGATTTTAATATTTAAACAGTTCGCATTGTCGTTGTGTATTCATATTGACCATTTATAACAAAGCAAATTTCCACCTTTTAGAATATGGTCTAATAGCTGAATACAGAGGGAAAAAGTTCCATAGTTCAATAAGACGTGAAGGGCGTGAGGAGGAGGAGGTGTAAATTGAAACTTCACCTTTGATGTCGGGACTTTACTGATCATCTGACGTAACTATGCATAGAATATTGGGTAAACAGCCATCGACTTGATATAAAATTCTAATTGGGCACCATCTTTTATCCACAATCCCCATTTGGTTTTGGAGTATAATTAACTCGAATTTAAATAAGTGAACATGTGGTTCCTGGAGTCAGGTCAAGAAAATATCATTTTTTAGAAATACCATTACTTTACCATTATGCAGTTGTAAGTTGACAACCGAATGAAACCTGAAGCCAAGTAACACACGATGCCTTTGCGCTACACCGACTGTATTCTCAGTTTCTGTATATCATCAACCGTTCCAATGTTAAAATACTATTTACTATGTTAAATAGCTATTATTAGTTAGTTAGGTGATCATGAATGCGATTGAACAAGTTAAGACTGGTTAAACATAATGTCTTTCTGGTTTTGAAGTGATTTAATTTAACCCTAAATCAAAATTGCCAAGGATATTTGCTTATTCACTTAAAGCTTTTGACTGTTAAATGTAGAATGTTAATAATAAAATGTTTATGATGGGCTGTGTGCTCTCACTCTGTCCTTTCCGGTGACCTATTAGTAATGCGAAGAAAGGAACTAACGAGGGGTTCAGCCAATGACATTTTAAACATTCGAACATTGTAGAACGAATGACAGACCATGCTGTAAAAGTTAAGTGCTTACAATCTGCATTCAGATATAAAAATCTTTGAGATATTTTAAATATATATATTTCTTTCTGACATTCCCAATGGCCTCCTATCTTACACTCAATGAAGCACCTTGGTTGAGAATATTGTTGATAGATATAGTGAGGTCAAGATAAAAGAGGCATTGCAAGGGGTCTGGTGGTGTCCCGAAGCCATTTTGTGTTGACAGTGCATTTCGCAGTGTTTGCGTTGTCACTTGTTAATACGCCTTTGGGATTGGAGGACTGCAGAAGGCCGCTAACTGTGGAACAGCGAGTGCAAAGTGAAATTTATAGCTCCTACTAAAAGTGCTGTTCTAAAAAGATTGCTAAATTTAGAAATACGCATTTAGTCGCTAACCCCAAACGTAACCATGCACATTGTGGTTTATTCTGCGGAACATATTTAATGTATTCACAAGACTTTGTTAAGAAGTTAATCGAAATCAAACAGCTGTCAATACTTCCGACTAAATATCAAACTAACGTCATGTTGGAATATGCTGATGCAGTTACGCACGAGAGAGCACAAAGCAAAGGTGATGAACCACGCAAAATGGCAAGAAAGAAGTGAAATGAAAATTTGCGGAAATCACACTTAATGACTTGGAAAAACTATTCCAAAACAGGTTGAGATGTGGTGAATTGTGTAGCGAATTTCCTGGTGAATACTTTCAACACTTGCTGAGAACTATTGAATTTTTTCTCGTAATATTCTGTATTTACTGCTTTTAAATAAAATATGGTGTTAATTCATCCTTCTGCATTTTTCCCGGATTTCTCTTATCGTGTCTACTTTGGAGAAGGCATATTCTAAAGAAGACCGATAAAAATGAGACGGTGGGGATACAGAGGTCTTGTGATTGCAACATTGCTCCAACTGACAAAGTCTCTCATTTTACAAAACAATCTCACTCAATGTTAAATAGAACCCTTTAGGTAACACCCCGGTCTTAATTCACTGTCTTTTAAATAAAAGGACTTTCAGACTCCCTTTAGATAACGACTGCAATGCGTTTTTAAAAAAAACGTTCATCCCTCCTTCCAACTTAGCATAAGACTAAAACGAATGTATCTAGCTTTAATCTACCTTCCAAATCGTCGACCAGTACTGCGTTCAACACTGTTAGCAGTAGAAAACGAAAAGCTATTTTTCGACAATTTCACATTTATATAGAGGGAAATAAAGCAAAATTTACCATTCACATTCCCATCTCAGAGTAGCCAAATTCAAATTTAGGAGAAGCACAATTTCGTTAAAAAAATAGACCTAATTTATTTTCCTATCTTATGAAAATGCTGATTATACGTCTCGTCAAATTTTTGTTGCATCGAATGACTCGGCTACATAATATGCCATTTTGAGGACACGAAGTACACTATTTGAAATAGGTAATTAGTGATCCAAAGGGAAAATAATTAACGGATTTCCAAACGATTTCTGCATATTATCAATTTATTTTTAAAAACCCGTCTTTGAGGGTCTTGAGAAAATTTATGTTTTATTAATTACGAATTCATTTAATGGAAAAAATATCGTTTTCTCGAACTGACTGATGAAGATTTATTACCCTTAAAGATTTGGTGAAATTTATGTCTCTGAATAAAGTACCAGCCTTTCCTAATTTTCAACCATTTTTGATTAATGAGATCTTCAATATAAGCATTTTTATTCCGAAGAAAATTCGACAACTAGATTTTTAATTCCGTAACCATAATCCATCTCCCAGTGTCAATATGAAATTATATTCAACTTCAAATTTTAATAGTTCACACATTGAAGTGAATCGGTTTTCTATTTTAATCCTTTTTTTAAATGGTTTACTCGCATAGTCGAGTGCTCAACTCATCGTCGATCAGTTACTAATATCCTCCGTTATTTCTCATTCAGCTTCCATTTCCGATTCGATCTCATTCGTTTCTCGCGGTTACTTAATCCGTACTGTTCGAAAGAACAGAACTTAAACCGGATCTATAGTTTGTAGGCCTTGTTGACAAATAGATTGACTTGAATAGTTCGCCGTTTCACTTTAACTCACTTGTGAATTCTTACGGCAAGAAGCTGGCAGATGACATTACGGCTAAGACATTTCAACTGGAAGAGAGCTCGCCATAAAACAGTCAAAATAATGTTCATTTGATAAAGTAGCTGAAACGTAGTTAACAAGTAATAAACGATCACAAGACTGCAACTTAAAAATAATTTGCCATTTTCATGTAATTTTTAATAACTATATAATGGGATATAGGTAGTTCAGATGAACCTTGAGAGTGTACTTTCAATCTGAGGTGTTGATTAAATTATTTAAAAAACGACAAAAGCATGCGTTACTTGATGACATGCATGAGATTTTACTTATTCGACATAGGAGATTTGAAACCTAAAATAGAGGCGAAAATTAATAATTCTTCATAAATACTTATTATTTATTTATTGTATGACAATGCTAGGGAAAAGTAAGACCCGAGACAACGAAGACAAATGGATAAATTTGTTCACGAGGTGGCGAAAATGTTTCGGTTCTTCCAAATCGAAAAAATATAAAATTATACATTGTTTGTGACAATGAAAATGGATGGCTATTTCTTAAAGGAATAAACTTGTCTAGTTGATTCTATTTATGTAAGTGATTACATTACTAAAATTGTGGAAAATTTGCTTCGGAGAAGTGTGCGGTTAATTGACACATCGGAATTGATATTGATAATTTCATATTTTCGCAGATCAGAATATTTCAGTCACCACTACCATCAAATGACCTTCCGAATACGTTCGTCATGACTTTGATTTTAATCTTGACGATACAACTGACATTTCAGCCAACATGGCATTTTATTAAACTTCAAGAAAGCAATAAACAGTCAAATAAATTCCCCGAGAAATTCTGTTTCCCGCCGAAAGTATGAGAAAGCACGCTAGATTCTTTTGGTTATGTCTTCATTGACAACTTGTACAAGTGATTAAACAAGTTCATTGAAAATCCATTTCGTTAGGAGGAACAACACAATCTAGACCCCAATAAAAAGTTGAATTCCATTTCTTGCCTCTTGAACATTTCCAACTGAGTTTGATCAATCGACTCTGGACAGATCTCATTATTTCCTTTAATATATAGTTCTCTGGGCATGCATATTTCCTTCAAATTTGTAAATAATAAATACTGTGGGTAACAATAAATAACCTTTTATTTGAACTAGCAATTAAAATTATCTCAACTCGATCAGTTGAATTGAGTTGTATTTCCCATGAATTCTGTGCAATCTGCACCAAAAATATTGTCAAAAAATTACTTAAACGTAAACCGTGAAGATTATGCAAGACATTAAACTCAAGACTCTTATTTGGCCATTAACCTAGATAAGCTCATAAAAATTGAAACAAACCGATCCCCTCTTTGAATGAGAATTATATTTTAATCCTCACCTCAACTAAGTTGTCTCAAAGTTCTTTGTTGTCACCGAGAATCCTGATAAAATGTTTTTTATGTATTTGAGGCTATTTCCATTAAAGTTTGATAGTATTTTTCATTGAAAGACGCATCCCCTTTTTCGCTTAAGCAATAAACAAGCTGTTCGGTCAACTCTAAATTCAATTTGCTTTTAGTTGAAGCCGTCTTGTGTCTGCTCCTTATTTGACCTTACTGTTCCGTGGTACGAGTATGGTGTGAGTAAGTGAGAGGCATTACAAACGAAAGTCATCTTCTAGATCACAAGACTGGACGCCGAATTTCGTAAATTCGTAGCTTTGTATGCAAAAAAGTTCTATTTCATTGAAATTTTATAAAGGACGAATTTTAAAAACCTCTCCTTTTTTCAATATGTCATTCGCCCAAAATGATAATTGCACTTGCCATACGCCCACATAAATTAGAACCTTGAAAAGTATTTTGTCAATATTTTATCAAGAACTAGGTTTCTAAAAGTGCAAAATCATGGTCTAAAACTGTTTTATTTTAAATAATTTTTGCTGTATGCAAAGACTGATGTTATAATTCTTAAAATAAAATTAAATCATTTGCATAATTTGCGAAGTGGCTGGTTCAGACGACTTCAGCTTTTTTAATAAATTATAATATTGATTTATATATTTTGTGTACCTTAGGACGGTTCATTACTTAATGAATCATTATTTTAACAATTATAAATGAGTTGAAAGTAAGTAATTAAATATAAATAAAATCAATAAGACAAGCTATTGTGCTATTTAACAACTGAGTCAAAATAAGCATAATTAGAAATCATTTTAACTATAAAAATATTGTAATTAGGATAAATTCTCCATCTTGTTTTGCGTCTTTATTTCATTTTAAATCCACAATCTTTTGTTAATTAATCTAATTACAAATCCACGAAAGGTACCATTTTTAATGACATTTATAATTATAATCCATTAGCGGTGTTGAATGAAATAGGCTGAAATAAACAAAATGAAACGAAACGCGCTCCTTTTAAATCATTTATTAATTTCTCGCTTGACTTCTAAAAGCAAAAATCGAGAGAATGCATTGAAATTTAATAACTGGTCAGAAAACATCCTCTGGTGAAATTTATTTTGAATAATATTGACAAATATTCCCTTCAAATATGCGATTTTCAAGATAATGCCAGTGAAAGGTGCTTAATTTAATGATGGGATTTGATGGACTTGGAAGGATATGAAATTAAGGCTTCGTTTTACGCGTGTGCATAACATTAACTCTTCGGGTTTATCTAAGAGAATTAAATCCTACTGTCTTTTGTTAACACAAAGAAAAAATTAAAAAATTAAATTAATTTCCTTATCTTCGGTTTTATTGTTTCATATAACACTGGCTTATCGGTCTTCGATTCTTCACCATTATCTACAGTAAGGCAGACAATTACAATTTTTAATTGTGGGATGGAATTTAAATCGAAAATCAGAGAATTATGCTCCAATTAATTTCTTGATTTGAATTTTACATTGCTTATTGGATGAGCAACTTACATTTCAATGCTAAAATTTGGTGAATTTCTCGTCTTCTGCTTTTTCGCAATGTCCGGCTCTTATTGGTCAGAATTTTATTCAAGATGATTGGTCTTCCCGCTTAGTTTCACTTCTTCTTTTTCCAACGATTGGATAGAGAAAATGGTCTTAGGGGATATGAAGCAGACAGCGTAGATAAAATGGATAAACTTTGATGTTAGCGGAGTTCTCTAAGTTGAAATTAGACAAGGTGACATCACTTAATCGGAATGTACATCTATTTATTTTTATTCTGTCGCATTCTCTTTGCTCATTCAAAATTCAAGTATTGGTGACATCTAAGTTAGTAAAGTCCTCCTGCAATACAAAATCACTCATTTTACTTATTCTGAGTGGTTGTACAATTTGATTTGCTAGAGATTCATTGATAAAAGCCACAGTTGACAAACGAGAATCAAAGCGTTGCCTTAGTATATTATACCAAATAGCAGGCTTTATAATAGTTATCATTAGCCTATTAGTTGACTTTTGGCTTCCCAGTATCTTTGGGTTTCTGTTGTTGTCTGTAGGGCTGGACACCGTATCGGATGGGTTTTCTCAATTTCCTCCTGAAGGTCACATAGGGGACATTTTGGTGGGGCGCATACGCCTATTCTATGAAGATTTTTCGCCAGACAATGATATCCGATACTCAGTCTAAATTATGCAACAGCTTCGAGTCTAGGCCAGTCGGCTATGTTGGAGGGTGCCGCTGTCCACTGCTTCTCCTTTGTTTGGGTTGTAAGTTCGTTGCCTCTTAAAGTCTTGAATTCTCTCCTGATTAATGTCTTCATCGTGTGGAAAGATATTGGCCGGTCTGTCTTAGTATAAATTTTGATGAAAAATCAACTCATCTTTAAAATTCTGACCTTTGGGAGGCGCTCAAACGCAAATAAATCTAAGTAAATATGTATATATATATAATATGTCTTTAGATGTTTCAACCAACTGCTGCTTAAGGGAGAAGTTCGAGTACACGGCCAAGTGATCACGGAAGGAGAAGTTGAATTAAACGACCAATTTAATGTTAGTTAATCGAAATGATGTAATTGGCATAGCGAAGAAAGTTGTTCAATAAATAAAGCACACGCACGCACACAAAGAGAAAAGCTCAATTGAAACACGGAAAGAATGCACGAGGGAATGAAATCAACCGCCAGTATTTTGATAATACCTGCTTCAAAGTAAATAAGTGATTGATATAAATAAAAAAATTCACAAAACAAATGCTATTAACGCAGATACAGTTAGTAATTAGTTATTTTTCTCTATGATCAGTGAATGGAAATTCCCAAAATCCTCTCCCTTGGAGGCCTCACATGAGTCTCTAAAGACTAAATTGAGTCCGAAATTGACATCTTTTTTTCATGAAATCTTTATCGTTAGAAGTTTCAATTTCACTCCTGCTTTCTGCCTAAACAAAACAATCACGCAACATAACTGAAAACCTCTAAATTTCAACAAACTATGTCGCGACTTGCTCTCTCTCTCACTCTCTCTTTCTAATGTTTTCGGGTTATCATTTTATTTCCCTCATTAATTCTTGTTGATTAACAATAACTCGAGTAATTTAAATGCCCGCAGGCTGATTAGGAATGCGTTATATGAAGTCGATTGTATCTAAGAGACATGAGCTAAATCACTCCAGTTCCGTGGCATGATCACTTCTCAACTACTGGAAAGTCATACCTTATAGGCTGAAAGTCCCTAAATTTTCGTTAATTCCGATTTTGGTGAATATCACTCCAACAGCCCTATGTCTTTTTGTATTCAATCAGAAGGAAATTAGTTGCGCTGACAATTAATTAATTTGCAAGTAACTTGTGATTAGCTTCGCTTTTCACAACATTTAACATTTATCCCAAACAACCAATCAATATAAATGTTTATTCAGTCAGGCATGAAACTCACTCACTCATGTCGATGCTATATGCATTGTGATGAGCAAAATACATTAACTTAAATCCCAATGTCTCCCAAAATTATGACTCCTCTAAGTCTATTCCTATTGAAGTCAGATGACACCTTTTGAATACTTGATAGCTTCGTTTCAATTACCTAATTCTCTTAAATTTTCCCCTTCAAAAGGTATCCTCTTCGAGCCAAAGGTGCACTGCTATCTTCCACTGTATGCGAGGTACTGTGGCAGTAAAAGTTTTGAACTTTCCATTATTAATTAACTGTGGTGAACCTAATTGCAAAAAAGAGCATTAACAAGTGACTTTGTCTATTTAAATTAATGAAATATTGAAAAAGTGATGTTAGCTAAAGGGAAGAAACTAGTTAATTTGATGTTTTTTTCAAAAAATGTAAAACCATTTAACAGCCATTCAATAAGTAATATATCTTTAAATATTTTTTAACATATTTTAGCATCCTAAAATAATATATAAATTAAAAAATGCAATTGACGTGCAATTTAATTAAAGAGATTACGTACTGCCTCAAATAGACACACCGTCAAATTTGCTACAGTGACAAAAAATTTTGAAATCTGTTTGAATAATTATTGAAAAATTAAAAAAGAGAGAAAGCATATGATCAAAATTCTTTTCTTTCTTACAATTGGAAATAAACTTACAAACTGTGACCATCAGTGGACAAACGCAGATGAATGATCTTTAATTTAGACGTTACAAAAATGAGAGGTGACTTAAATATCTTTTTATAAGACATGAATTTATCTGCGGGATCAGAGCGAAGTCTACTCCCGCTGATGAATGCTCTTGCAAAAAAGGTCGGTAGTTTGAGCTCATTTTTATGAATTCTCTTTTTATCTCCATGATCACACGTTTTATGTTCAACTTCTAAGCTTCCTGAAGCTAGTAGAAAGCGAGCATTTGAGTTTGTTAAAATTTGCCGGGTGGGTGATTATTACAATCCCAGTTTCATAACCCTAAAATGTCACCAATACTCACAAAAATGCAAAATTTTCAAAAATTTCCCCCGAGTGAGGAGCAAAATAATCTTGAAAGAAATCATTACTGAGTATTCACCTTATGAGCGATTTATTGCTTCAGTCTGTGGAAAAGATTAAAATTCCATGAATCATCGTTTGAATTACTGAAGGGAGAACCAGCAATGCTCTGTATTGATTATTGGCCGGTTGAGTACTTATTACGGTCGGTCAGGCCTCATCAATCTATAACGTACTTTTAAGGTCCAGAAAGCCTACTCATATATAAATTTAGAGAAACTTAGAGATTAGATTACACTGGAAGGGGACTGTAAAATAGAATATAACTGAATACTGCCACGATTTTATCTCAGTTTTGTATGTATTGAATTGTTAGGGCAAGTCATCACAGCCATGATATCGTGTAGTTACTTAAATACAATGATGTGTTATAACACATCATAAGTTTATAAGAATCAATAATTAACGATGTCTTTACAGAGGATCTTTTGAAATGGTCAAAGAACTCAACAGGTAGGAGATTTGATTCACCAGAGCAATCTTGGAAGAACGTTTTTAAAAATGAGGCGATTAAAAAAAGAATTTCGTTCAGAGAATCTTACCAGTTCTGTTCTAATTAGTTATAATATTCATTGACTGATTAAATTCAATTTATATTTTATTACATATACGTTAAAATAAATTGATAAAACATGGATCTGGTTTAGATATGAGGATGGACTTAGTAAATCAAAAATTTTAAATAATTAAAAAAAGTGTCACGTATTTTAAATGCACTTTTAGTAATTAAAAATTGAAACTGAATAGCTTCATTCCAGGTTAATTTATGTAAAATTATAATTCCTTGAATTAATTTCATTTATAACTATTTTTATGCTTCATTTAAGAAAAAATGAGATAAAATATTAATACTTGCATTGCAGTGAATTATTTAATCAATTCATTTATTTACGCTTTGCTATCATCCATCAAGTATAGAATTTTAATATGATCAGTGAGCATTTATTTGCGCGATCATTCAGTGTTGTCCGCGTGTCCAATTGGAAGTGCGCGAACATATTGATATTTCTAATTGGGTGACAGTACGGAGTATCTGTATGGTTTTTGCTTAGGTTTACAATAATTTTTTAGGCTTGATCAGAGCGTAGAATTAAAGTTCCCGTTGATCAGAGGGGACGAATACTCAACAGTTTGTTGGGTTGATATAATCGAAGGTCATCAGTTGAAGAGTTACCACATTGGTGGAGCTTACGAATTAGAAGTTATATACAACCGTTTCGAAAAGTTTCATACAAATTATTGCATTGGCAAACGTGGATTAAACAAAACGCAATGAGAATCCGAGGGAGAGAGTAAGATGGAAGCGATAGAGAGGTGTGAGGGAAGCGCACGAAGAGATAAATGAAAAGCGTGTATGTGTGTAGAAATACGATCGTTTATATGAGTCGCTTTGGCAAGCGCACGAGTGAATGGGTATATTGGCAAACAACGAGTCAGTTATAGAACAGAAATGAATCAACTAAATCGTCTAGGGACAGAGGGGTGTGAAGAAATAAATGTAATTTTGCCGAAGAAATACCGAGGAATTGTCATGGAGAATTTAATTAAGGAATGATTTTGAAAACTACGTAAAGACGTCCTTAAAGACTTAACGAGATCCCCTTAGAAGTAACCACCATAAATATGCTAAGGGTGTCTTACAACAACGAACCTAAAGGGAATTAGATCGAAATCAGTAAGATACAAAGCTGCCAACTGTATGCAATTTTTATGCTCCGTCGCAATAGACAAGGTCACTGCTTCCCGATCACAATGTTCATAAGCCTCTATTCGGTTGATTTTAACGCTATCAAACGACAAAAATGTTTTTAAAACGAAAATTGTATCATGCTATCCCAGTAACCATTCAAAAGAGTGGGTGTTGCAGTGGCAGTTCAATGAGATGGAATGAGAGAAAACACTAATCTTGACTCCCAATTTTTCCCAAATTACTCAAAACTTTCCTCAAGATATTTCCTTCCGTCTGTAGGTATATAATCGACTGCCAGATCACTGTAATTATACCAGTTTTACTTATTTTTATATTTTTTAAAAATGCTTAATTAGTGCCATAAAAGTGATTATCAAAAATGCGATGGTAATGAAAAAGAAACCAGAGCAACTTCGAATTCCTAGATTATATGTATAATCGTATGCAAATCTATGGACGATTCAACTTGGATTCACATAGATTAGGGGGCCCTGCTCACAAAAGATATTTGGTTGGATAATGTAGGAGTATTTTGGCTACCCAATCATTAGTGAAAAATTTGATTTATCAAGAATTCGATGAACCAATGCTAGGAAACTGAGCTAGGTAAATCACTTCAGTCACAGAATTTCAAATATTTCTCATGCGAATTTGCCCGTTTAGTAAATATCACCCTTTCCAAATTAGATAAAAATTTATTATGATACTGCGATATCTTCCTGAACCCGTCACATAATCATGTGTTGAAATATCTACTGAATGATTTCAGTTGCTTTGCATAATTAAAATGTCGAAAAATTCTATTTTTGTTTATATTTCTGGCCTTATTGCACTTTGAGAACTCACGAAACCTGCATGCTACTCTACGGAAAAATCATCATTATTTTAGTAAGATTTCCAATTAAATGACGAAGTGTTAGAGATCAAATTTCAATACTTTTGTCAGAGCTTCTAAGACATAAACTCTTTTATTTGAATTTAAAAAATATGGTTTATGAAGTTTTTATTGGAGTTGCATGGTATGCAGTTGGGCTATTCGAACTCTGCCAACTGCGTACATAACGCAAATTTAAGCCAACAATTGTAACTGTAACCTTTGTCTGAGCTTTGAATATGACAAAGTCTAAGAACATCGATACTTCAATAGATGCAATTCAACAAAAAACTAAGTTTAACATCAGTGTACTATTAAGAGTACAAATAAGAATTCGATCAATTTGCAAGTATAACAAACGAGGTTTACCATCAAAATAAATGCTCCTTTCATATCCTAACCTAGGCCAGAATTGACCCTCAGGGAACTTCTTACATTAATTAGAGAGGAAGTTTGTGAAAAACTAAGCAACTCTTTAAAAGGCCAATATTTGGTATCAAAAAGTGAGAATGATCTTCCGCGAAATACCGAAATTATATTGGGAGGTTACATCACATGGCTCATTTTCTCCTGATCTCACAGCATCTGATAATCACCTTTTTCGGGTTAATGAAGCATAGGTATAGAGAGAATTGATATTGAAGTGCAATATGTCTTAAAAATCACCTGAACAAATATTTTAATTAACAAACGACAGTAATTATATTTTCAAACTGGGGAATCGATAAACTGCAAGACCGATGGAAAGGAGTTGTAAATTTTGATGGAAAATAGAGTACATACTATCATATTCATAATTTAAGAATACGCGAAATTTAAATTTCGTTTTTAAAACACACGATTTATTATTGGTATATATATATAATATATATACATATCTATGCATCATTTAATTTAGAAAGGAAGCTGAATTTTTCTTCGGCTATTTCATAAATACAAAGCATATAACCCTGTCTTACTCAATTACTCCTTTTCTGGGAGAGGTAACCACCAAAAGACTTGACAGTAATTGTAAACGGTAACCAAATAGCACTCGAATACAAATGAAAAATCTGTAAAAACAGTACAACTGACTTTTTAGGATTTAATTAGCGAGTTAATGGGATTTCTGAAAAAAACTCGTCCAATTTCATTTAGAAAGAAAATAAAATGGGAAATCATTTCCAAGGAGATTAATTGCATCCTATTAAAATTTTGAAGTGAAAGGTCCTCACGAATTTTTTCAGTCGAACTAATAATTCTGTAGCACATTTCAAATGGTTATCAATTTAATATAAATACTAATTTAAAATGATCCTTGAGTGACATCTGCCTTTCTTTCATGACGCGTGTCAATGTTATCAAGGAGAAATTCGTATGGAAACCACAATCCATCGATTAGAGAATAGGACTTTTAATGCGCTATTTTTGATTTATGAAAAATTACAATTGGGCTCAGACATTTCAACTCCAGAAGTATGAGAAATGGATAAATCGACGTGGATAACATTAAGAGGGCAGAGAGCCTTACCTCATTGGATTTTCTAATTTCATTTGAATAATATCAACCTAATGAGATGCTCAAATTCCGAAATTCTAAAATTAATGCTCTGTCTCCTGGATGGAGGGAAATTCTTGATACCTCCAGGAATGGATTTTTCCCTTACAGTTTGCAATTTCACAATAACGAAGAATTGAGCGAAACCCTAGGAAGCTATTTTGATAATTAAAAAATATTGCAATGTAATTGCATTTTACTTTTGCCAATATAAATAAATTGACATATTTAAACTTTAATTTGAAAAAGGGATACACATATTCTCATATAATATTTGCTAAATTACTGTGAATGGGATTTGAGTTGGAAGGCACCAGTTAATAGGCCTTTATAAACTTCGTATCTTGGGCGTTTTGGGGTCGCCTAATGCACTTACATTTAGATTAAAATATTAAACTCAAATCCTCTTGGCACTCGTCAATTATTCTAACAGCAAAATACCGTTCTCAAGGGCACTCGCAATTTTTCGTATCTAAAAGAACAGCTCACTGTGAGTTGATTTGGACAGAGTCCTATCCTCATATTTCAAGATTTCTCATTGTAAAAGAACGATTGAACTTTGTCTGGTAAAGTTCAATAAGAGATCCACTTCATTGATTTTTCGATGCTGAATTTTAAAGTACTCACCTAAAGGTCAGCATATCGCTACATTACCCTAAATTAGAAGTTTAAAGTTCGTTTCCTAAGGTTATTGACCATCATCCTCCTTTTTGAATACTTTCTTTTTAGTTAATTAATTAATAAATTAAAATTTTTGTCAGTTATATCTGTTGTCTTATTTTTAATTTAGAGTTGACTCTGTAAAAGTGTGGCAATTTCTTTAAGAAAATAAAAATCCAAGAAAAATAGTCACCATTTCATTTAAAATTAAATTTTTCTGCAAAGTTTTTAATCCATCAACAGCAAAAAAATCTGTGGTCATTTCAGACCTTACAATCTCCTCTTGTGACGCGCACCTGGAAGGAATTAAATTAACTCAACGGGATTTACTGCCCATTTGAATTACGCATCAACAAGCGCAATCGTAACTTAAAAAACAACCACATTTTAGATTTGACCTCGAATGCCAAATTTAATTGGATTGGGGCAAATTTTAAATAATTAACTTAACTCTAAATAGGTTTTAATAAAATAATCTAACAAAAAGCAGATTTTTGGCACTTTAAAATAAAATTATAAATTTATATAAAATAAGTTGTTAGTATTGTTCTTAATTTAAGGAAGAACGCGGTGACGATTAGTGTCTTAGAATATTCTTCTATTTTGAACGGAAAGATAAATTAATTAGACATAATTCCAATTCACAAGAAATCGATGGCTTCCCAACTTCAGTAATTTAAATTGCTTAAAAGGTCATAATTTGTTAAATTTGTAATTTGATTGGTGGAAACGCATGCACGTACAAATAAATATGTTCTTGAATCCTGTCAGATACCATGAATTCAGCCTTGTGTTTTATTAGTAGCCAAAACGAATGATCACATCTTAACTAAGACACTAAATCCCTAATCAAAATCGAAAGATATGGTGTTGAAATTGGTTTAATATGCAATATTTCTTATTACTTATGCCATTTATTGATTATTTTATTATTGAACAACAATCGTTCGATCTATGACAAATTTCCAACGACATATTTAAATTACTGCGGTTGTCATTTGCCAAACACACGCAGAGACTGTCATGCATTTCTACCTGCCCCGCCGTAGCCAAATTACAAAACCTCTCTCTATGCCTTGAGTGTCCTCTTTGCTTTTGATAGATGCCATATAAATTAACTTACATTCATTGTCGCAGAAAGCTATTTTGAACCCCTTTGGCTTGTAGCGGATTGCTACACTAAATAAGCCTTGATTTTTGCTCAGTGATCGCTGTGCCAAGCTCTAGTTTGGAATGACTTCCGGAATTAGCTACCCAACCTCTATGGAATAAATGAAATTGACGTACGGCGTGGAACACGATAATTTGGGTTGTAATTAAAATGCAATGAACCGTTTGTTAAACAATGCAGAGACTATGGATTGGTGGCTAACTGGGAGGTCTCTGTGCTTACGACCGCACGCTACGGTTAGCACGTCCGCACCTTCGAGTCTGTCTGAGTGCGCATGAGATTTCCTCGTCCAGCCATGATAGAATTGCGCATCCCAAAATCTAAGCTTTATATTACAACGGAAGTGATTTAAAATAGTATTATTGTTACCATATTTTAAATAAAACTTTTATTGCATTGTGTATCCTCGAATGCGGATTTGCAACAAATTTGAAATAGAGTTGATGGAACTTTACAAACCAAAAGAAGTCTGCATACTGAAAGTTTTGGTCATGAGATGATTGAAATTTAAGATAATTTTCAAATTTTGCGAATAAACTTTTTCTAATGAAACCCGGGTTTTTGTCACCTTTTTTTGCATTCTTCTTACCAAAATGTGTAATTAAATTCACGAAATTGCAATTAAACATGACATTTTCTTTTGCCACTATTGCATTTTTTTGGTTAGAAAAATTTCATATGAGAATTATTAAGAGCACTTGATTAAAAATAAAATTTTAGAAAAAATTCAAGAGTTTTCTGAGAAAATATATTCATATTACTAAAAATTTATCTGCCTAAATAAGTGATACTTTTATCACTGAAGTTCGTTTTTAATTTATTACAATAGGAAAAAGTGTACTTCCAAATTTTGATTATTACCTTAGAAGTAGCCTCAAGACCAAATTATAGACGACATTGTGCCTGGCTATTAGTGAATCATTTCGGCATTTTTAAATTAAAGGAATATTAATTTTCTATTTTTTTAAGATGTATACTTTAAGATCAACAACTTTAAGTCTGCATGGGTTTCACACTTGGCGCGACATTATTATGTGTCTACCATTAAACGTTCAGAGACGTAGTCCAGTGATTTGTATATTAATTACCAAACGTTTGGATGATTTTAAAACTTCAATTTATTGCATTTCTAATAGATTTTTACATAATATAATATTTTTTAAACATTTATTCTACGTATTCGTAGTAAAATTTGTGACAGATTCATAGAAAAATAATAAAGCCAATTGTCTATTTCATAAGTTTGAGCTGATGCTATTTCTCCACAGTGCTAGAACATTCTTGTGCGGAGGAGATGTCTTAGTAATATTTCAGATATGTGATATATAAAACGACCGTTACCCTATTTCTGTCAGTTTTAGTGCAACCACCACCCAACAGCTGAGTATCTTGACCTCAAGTTTGAATTAATAAAAATGATTACATTTGTTTATAAGAGGTGAATTTAATTTTGTTCATTTTCTGTAACAATTTTAACAATAGTATGGCGACGTCAAACGCTACAACGAAATCCAATCTACCTTGGGAAAACACCTGCCTACTTACCGCGTCCCATTTGTCTTCTGTCAATTCCGGACAACAATGGGCAAGATGTGAACGCGGACAAAAGTGGAATTCTCAACTTGAATTATAAGTGTCATTTATATAAACTTAATGAATCCTACGTCTGTTTTTTCCATCACCTATAGATTAATGGATTCAATGAAAAAAAATTCTTAAAATGTTTGACTGACATTAATGTTATTAATTATAAATGAAAAATTAATGTAAACACTTTGTACATGTTTGCATTTAGTTCAGTCGGCAGATTTGGAAATTGTTGACTTTTTATTTCTACTCGCTCCCAAATTTACTGCAATTGAATGGTTACCAGGAAACCCGATAGGGACATCGATGACATGGCTGGAAGTGTAGCTGATCGAGTTCTAATATTTCTTTATATTTATCTTCACTTCCCACCCCAGGCCGGGCCTCCTGCTCTGATGCTAGCTCTCGAACATGGTAGTGTAGTTATAAAAGGTCCACTAAATATGAGGAAAGAGTGTAGGGAGGTGGAAAACGAACTGGAGAGCGAGAGAGAAAGAGAGAGCCGACGTGTCTAGGACTACAAAAGTAAAAGAGGAGTAGCCTTGAAAAAGGCGGGATGAATCATGACAATCGATAGTCTGCATCAGCGATTTCACCATGATGGTGTAAAATGCAGCAGCCGCTGAAGCGTTTTGCTTAAATAGGAAGATTGAAAATAACATTTCGATACATTTAATTAGCGCCTATTCACCTCATATTGTGTTCTAGGTTGCAAATTCAGCCATTGAAGACTCACTTTCTGAATGGTTCTCGCTTATTCAATTATTTCTTCATCAATCTGAATCTAATTAAAGGTAATTGAATACAATTGGTGCACTCGAGATGGATTAAAACACCTTAAAGAGACCAGTCGTAGAAATATACAAAGAACTTACGTTAATATTTTGTCTACCAGATACTGCAATTCGATTTCGACGAAATTGAGGTCACCTTGAGGTGCAATGCTAGGTGTTGGCCAAATTTCTTAAATGCTCTCTTTCCAATGGTAGGTGCAAGAATTACCTGATTTTAAGTGACTTTATCTTCAGTGTTTATTTCTAAAATGGTACTAATATTTAAGTATAGTGATCGTTTGCACAGTTAAATCTTGGTGTTTCCCTTACGGGATGTCTAAGTCAGTGATATTGTTAATTCTCCTCGCTGGTAAGGATGAAGAATAATGATTCCTTTATAATAATTATAAAATGAATGAAAAATATTGCAAAGGGTTATTTAGAAAACATGGATAACATAAATTCAGAAAGGAAGTCATTTTAAAATGACATAAATGGGAGCCAAGAGGCAGGGAACGCACCTCCACGTCGTTGTCAACAACACTATCATTTGGTCACTCATCTCATTTGCAACATTTTCTTGAATTGATACAACGACTGTATCCTAACTTAAATGCTGGACAACGAATGAGTCCCAGAAAATTTTCCTTACCCTTATGAACTATCTGTTGAAATTCTTTTTCCAACCCAAAGTGGCTTAAGTACATTCTGTATTGTCTTTCAGGCTTGAAAACAAAAGAGCCAATTATTATTAAGAATGAAAATGGCAATTCTCGTTATAATTGAGAAAAATTATAATAAACCAATTTAACTCTATAACGCCCTGCACGCCCTCTTTCAAAATAAGCTTTGTCGGTACTAGACTCGTATCAGAAGGCGCTATTGCCGTTTGAAGCATGTCCTTCGCCTGATACCACCAAAACTCATCACGTCGGCGGCATCAGTCTGCTGTGAGACACGCGTGAGTGAGGTTGAGCGAATTTTTCAATAAATAATTCCGTTGTTAAAGGGTTAGACTATGCTAAGTAAATAAAAAATTTGTATTAATTAACATAATCAATTTAAGGCAGTACATTTATTAATAATTAATAAGCACATCTTCACCTTGAAAACTCACTATTTTAAGCCGGGTCTTCACTGCTGGACTTCTTCTTCAGATTTGCCTGAAGTCCTTTAAATGTTGCTTTAATCTTTCTCCGTGACTTACTCTATTTCAAAAAGCGTAACAGGGTAATTGATATAGTCTTGGCCTGCCCTTCTTCATATTAGAAATTCAATCTCAATTTATCTCCAAAATATTATTCTCCACCTTTCTTACGAAAGCATTTTTCCTTTCTTTTCCAAAATAAGCCTTTCTCTTCTCCGCAACACATTCGCTGTGAGTCTTTTTTGTCGAACTGACCGATGGCTTCGTAACCTATTGAGAGAGGATCTTTATTCAAATTTCCGATTTCTTCCGGCACATTATTGCCTTGTGGTTACATTTGCTACACAACTTAAATTTTCAAGAGATTTAACTGCGTAGAGAGAAAATGCATTCTGTTAAACACTTTCGTAATAATTTCGATTCACAGAGCTGCTTTCATCAAACTTCTATTGATTCAAGTCAATGTCAAAATATATTTCGAAATCCATGAATTTGTCAGAATGACACTTATCGCTTTTTCGTCTATACGGAGGAATAGACAACTGACTCCATTTCGACAAAGTTCTTGAAATAAACTACAAACAGCCTTCATATGGAATGATCATTCAATGTGATTGAAATATCTGAGAGTAAACGCAGTGAGTATGTATGTATGATTGAGTCCTCATTACTTTCTCTACTGACAGAAGGCAATAAATACACTTTCGAATTCAGGAAGACCATTTACGAAATAACTGTCGAAACTGTTTCACGAATATGTGACTTTGAATCTTTCTTGGATGGAAGACAAACTTCATTCTTTTCGAGGGACCTATTCTTCGTGACGACCGTGGAAATTTTCCTCATCTAGGGATATCAATGAGACTTTTTTCGAAAAAATTATCTAACTTTTCGATCCAATTGAATAACTTTTAAAAAGTTCACAATTTACTTTGAATATTTTTAAATTTTAGAATCAGGTGATCTGCAGACTGTTTGAGTAAATAAATATGGGATTTTTAATTTTTCCTAATAATAATTTAAGAAACAGTCCAAAATTTAACCCGTTTCTTCAAAATTAGCCAACTCTTTTGCAAATAACTTTTAAGACATCAACATTTATGGTGATTTTTTGAATAAAATTAAAATTGTAATTTCTATTCAACTCTTTGTTCACCCGAAAATCTTATCAGAATAGTGGAAGAGGTGAAATGTGTAGCGGATTAGCTACATAACTAAGCCCGACTGTACTCAGAAACCTCAGTGGCAGATTCTCCTAGTTCGTAAGACCCCCCAGAATTAGCCAAGCCATTGCAAAGCTAAGAAGAGGCAGAGATATCCAGGGAACGCGTTTATTCTAGACATGCATGGCGTGGCGTGTGACAAGGGAGGGAGCTTAGTCATTCAACATGGCGGATTAAGTAAAACATGCGGAGGATTTTGATTGGCCATTGGCTGTGTGTCCTCCCTGCACTCAATCTGTACGCGAAGTTGAACGGCCGCGCTCAATGCGATGACGTGTCCCACAAATGGATGAAAGTTAACTCAGATACTATCCAACTCTCCTGTGCAAATTGTTCAACGTTATTCATTAATTCAAATAAGTAATTTAATAATAAAATTGCAAATTTAAATAAAATAAATATAATATTTATTCGGTCTTTATCGGACTTCAATTATCCCTTGTCATCTTAATTTTTGAGTTGCTTATTCCTACTATAACTTAAAATTCAATTGAAGTCTTTTTGTCTTGCAACGAATAAGCTCTAGCCATAAAATTTCTGATCCAAGGTTCTTTCACGGGCCTGAAAGTCCGAAGTGCCCAGTGGGAGGCAAAATGGGGCCGATGCAAATTGTTCCAGCTTTCTTCCACTTGGTTTCCGTGTCTGAGCCAAATAACATCACTTAAGGATAGGAGCAAATGTTTTCTGTTCACAAACAGAAGAGCACTTAATTTGGTGAACTGGTTGTAATCAAGAGCACTGAGAGTCGCCACAGGATTTTTTGAGTTTAGTCGGAGTGAGAGTTCTTCATTGCTAAGTTGGCTACGCCAATGATTGGACCAGTAAAATTAAAGTTCACTCTACTCAATGGTATCTTCGTCGGGAATTAAGGCATTGCCTTTTCCATTCAAACCTGAGCGTTCTCTACCTTAAGTCCTAATCCGATATATTTATATCCTTTCTGCATAAAATTCGTGAATCACTGAATAGTCGCCTCAATAAAAACTGCCCTGATAACTATTAAAGAACTCTCGAGAAGCCGATATATATATATATATGTGTGCGTTTGAGTTCACTCAAAGGACGATTTGAACCGGAGATTAGAGGGGGGAGAGTGGGGGTAGAGGGGTGCAGCAGAGATTCCCTTTTTCTGTGAGCCTGTCATTTTCTCCAACATTTCCATATTTGGTCATTCGCTAGAACAGTCTTAATTCTCCATAAAAAATTGATATATTGATTATTTTCACAATTCATCACATATAATTTTTATTACTTTACAATATCATGAATGGAAATCAGGAGTCATTAAGACTTCTCTATTTTTGAGCTCTAAAGCATTTAGGATAATTAAGAGAGAATAGCTGTATACGTCGTTGTCTCTTGATGAAACATTTCGACGACATATTAATTAATTACTTAATATAATGCATAAATTAGAAAAAAAAGTATGTTTATCTAATACGATTAAGGTGGGCATTTGTTATTAAAAGATATTCAAGATTCTATTTTTAGATACACACTTTGCCAACTTATATCAACCTGGTAGTAAGTTCCTTTTTACCAAAAACAAAATTTTCATCCCAAATGCCATGTCCATAAATCCACCATTTCGAAAATAAAAAGTGGGCAAAGAAGGCGTTCCATTTTTTGAGACCTACCGGATTTGTCCTTGGAAGTCATCGAAGATCTTTTTGTTCTTCATATGGGAAAATTAAAATTTATGCTCGTTGACTCTCATTTTTAATAATCGGTTCTTTAGTCTCCAAATTAGCATCCAATGCCAGAACACCTTAAAAAAACATGTAAATGGCCCGAAGGCATTTTGCTGGGCAGCGACCTTGAAACTTGGTGCACTTCAGCGAAGGGAGCCAATTGAATGAAGAATTAGCAATACGTTGTTACACTATTTTTTTCTTGTGTTAGACTCATTCATTTTGACCCAACTCCAATTAGATAATTAATAAACGGCGTTTTTATGATAGTCAAAGGTCCTGATAATGCAAAGGTAGGAGGGACGCTTCACCCAATTTGAAAAGCCTTGTCATTTTCACATTTGTGTCTTGTCCCATTATCCAATAAAGGTGGAATAGCTTCCGAGAGACGGAACCACAACCTGTAAAGGGCAGAAGATTCACGAAATTGACAAAGATGGCAGTTTGCGGTGAGTGGACACCGTTGGTTTCAGAAACAAATACACTTTATTTTGCAATTTTTATAAAATTACTGAGTAGAGTAATACAATTTAGTAATTTAAAAAAACTATTTACCATTAAAATCTAATTCCTCCCACCAAATGGAAAATAAACCACTCAACTGGTTGTCATCAGTTCTTTCAGTGAATAGAGAATTCATTTTCTCCAAAATAAGTGAATTACTCGTTCACCATTATGAAAAGGATTTAGGTTAATTATGGAAGATAATATTTCCATTCCATGAAGTCTGATAGGCGCGAACACTCACTAATATAAAGTTTGTACACTTGAGAGGGGGTGTAATTGAGCATTACTTCTTAAGATAATATCATTCACTTTGGAAAGAAATCGAACTAGTCTCGTTTGAGTATGAAACTACAATTTAACTAATTAGCCTGTATTAATGAAAATTCAAAATATGGAAAGACCTCAATTTCACTTTTTTTGCAAACGAGAGTAGTTTCTGAAATCCTCTATTATATCAATCCTCATTTTTAGCACCAATTCTAGTTCTTTATCTGACAGAAAAACAGCAGATTAATGACAATTTATAAAATCTTATTTAAAATAATTAGAATACTTTCAATCTAGGTACGTTTTGTGGACACATCTCACGGGGCTTTGTCATCTGCTGTGAAGTGAAAGTCAGAATAATGTCTGCAAATCATGATGATCAATTTTTCACAATACACTGCCATATATCTATTTTTAAATATTGATGTACAAATTATTAGAGTTTCTTCGAGATTTAAAAGTTATATTTATAATAATATTGAAATATATTATTAAAAAATTGTCATTACTTCAATTTTTCATTATCTCAAACATGATTTGTTAAGTTGTGAAATAACACTCATGGTGAACTTTGCTCTCGCAACAAATTGAAGGAAGACAAAGACTTATGGAAACCGGATTGACCTTTCATGATCGAAAGTCGGTGAATAAGAATGTGAAATCAGTGGCAGGCTTCCACAGAAGTCCGGGTGGTGAATTATAGCATTCGAAATTTGGAACGGGAACTTTGATAAATCGAAAGTAAAATCGAACTCATTGATGTTTTGACTTGGTGCCTCCAAGCTTTATCATTTGCTAGACATTTTTACGACACTTTTCGGGGGTTCACAACAGTATGAACGATACCCTTTTTGTAGTTCTGCTGGTGACAATAGTAATATTGCTAACTTACTAATTTTGCCACTAAACTGGTGATGTAATGTTACATATAAGCTCGAACGTTTTTTTTCCAAATTCTCACTTTATGCCTGAAAAGGGACTACACTCTAAGTGAACCATTAAATTAGTTAGATGAAAAGATAAACTTCCTCTCTACCTCAATTAAAATCTGAATAGCAACGATTTCCCTAGATTTTCATAGTGGAAACAAATCATCTTAACACTCAGTCTGAAAAAGGCACTTATGATTTTGGATTAAGGGAAGTAAATCAAATAAAATATAAGACAACAATATAATGATAATATGATATAATAATGAAATTATGTGGCAGGTCAAACAATTTCATGCTAATACATTATTTATTGAATTAATAAACACTAAAATCAATGAAGTTCTATTTTTTTAAAATAATCTCAAGCTGTGTCTTGCCATTTATTTACAACGGTGTTAAATATTGTAATTCTTAATGGGATATGCTAACAACTGGGTGTTGGGTTTGTTCCAAGCTCTATTCTGCAAACTCTACGTTCCAGATTGTACCTACTTCCACTTCGACAACATGATAGAGGAAGGGAGAGGAGACCAGCCAATGGGAAGCAGAGTTTATTAGTTGAGGATCAGAAACCACAAGAGTGGTGAGGGGTGGGGGAGGGGACTCGTGTGGATAGTGAAAGTAACGTTAAGGCGCTTGTTTATAAGGTGGGTGACTACCAAATAATTTGTTTAGAGTCTTTGTAGCTCTTGCCTTGGCGCCACGGTTAAAACCCGATATCATTCCACAGCGTAGCAATGAGATGTTGAACAGAGGGAAGCAGTGGCAGGGGATAGAGATTTTAGGGGCGATGACTCATAAACCGAGTGATTATCTCAGTTATAGATAATAAGAGATTAACTTCTCCAATTTCTGCAGATGACACACAAGTACATATCCCTGCCGTTAGTCGAGAATGAAGAGAGCAGCAGTATTTGATGAGGGAGAATTTAATCCCTTGACCAATAGAAAATTACAAAAAATCAAATCTTTTTAAAAGTAGCCTTTAAGCTCTAACATATTTTTTTTCAGATTTTCGTGATATTTGATGGTACAATTTAGCTTGCTGGCAGACACTATGTAGGATAGATTTTAATTTGGAAAAAGTGGGAGACGTAGATGGGATATATTTCCTATCAATACGATGTTGACATACTTTCATCTCTAAATCCGTAAGATTGAAAGCCGTTAAATTGCATTCAGGAACTTTTTTCTTTGTAAGAAAAAATAGAATGAAGTGGTGAGATAAACTCTTCTTAAACACTGGACAGAAGCGATAAATGTTGAAAAATGAATTTCGGAACTTCAATTGGCCATTTAATAAACACTGCGCACCCCAAGTTCTAAAATTGTATAAACCATGACTTTCCGACACATCGGATCTTGTCTTAAAACCTGTATAATTCTGCCGTCTTCACCAGGTGTTGAACTTTGCTGTTACTTTGAGTCAATTGCTTCCACGATTAGAGATTGTAAATTCTCTGGTATTGCTATAGGTAATAAAAATAATTATGATTTAATCATCCTTCGAATTACAGAGCGATTGGTAGGGACTAACCAGACATTTGTTAGGGCTCAATTCTACTTCCGATAAGTAATGAATAAAATATTTTGAATTCCAAATTAATATTTTAAAATTTTTGAAAATTTTGCACGATAGCTTCTTTTTAAGCAATATGGAAAGTTGTTAGCACCAAATATGCTTCTATGCATTGCGCATTAATTTCGAACTTTGGTCATTGTATCATCAATTTATTTAAACAAATTATTTGAATTCGTCATTGGCAGCATGGCAAAAATACTGTTTCTGAAATGCAAACGTACGTTTTTTTCTCCAGGTTATAATTGAATTTATTTTCTCTGATACCATCAACGCCAACTCTGAAATTATTACTGAAATTCATCTTCTTCTTTGTCGAATATTTAGAAGAAAATATTTTTGGCTAAAAGTATCTGTTTGTAGGCTTGTGATATTTTATTCCGTGCGAGTAGAGTGCAGATGTTTTCAACTATCATATGTGGAGCAGTCGGAAGGAAAGTATTTTATGCAATTGGAAAATATGCCTGTTTTGAAACAATTTTTGTCTATATAGTGTTCATTCATGGAGAGAAGTATTCGAATTTTAAAATTAGACAACGAAACAATTAAGTCAAATTGAAGTAAGTCCTTGATTTATTTTCAGTTCAATCGGCTGATGTTTGAAGCACAGAAATTGAAGAAATGTGCTTCAGATATTACAATTTATTACCCCTCACGAAACACTTTTCCCCGAAAATTCAGATTCCATATCGGAAATCTAACCATTGATTTAAAATTCTATAATTATTTCACTCTTTTTGCCAAAGGAAAACATGATCGTGAATTTCTTATTGGCTGACGGAAAGTCCACTGAATATATGAAGTGAAATATCGCCGAATTTGATGAAATATGGCTTTACCATTTATAATAATATTACATGTACCTACATTTTAACGTCAATTTAAAAAATTGGAAAGTAAATTAGATTCTGATTTTCAGATTATTGGACGATTTTGAACTTTCTCTTTACCCATTTCATCGAACACTTTACTTGGTGAAGCGAAACTACTAATCATGACCTTGTGATAAAATTTTAAAATAACTGATTTAGGGCAAAATTTTAACAGTGTTCTCAGTTTAAAAGTTATTCTTACACAAGACGTTAATATCTAGAAACCTAAAACTATATTATCACGAAATGTTTGGCAAATGAATTGGAATATGTCAATGGAATTCAGAAGTCTTTATAAACTTTAAAAATTTAACCCCGATATGTCAATATATTAACTTAATCAAAATTACCATTAGTCAGACTTAAGGAAGATCAATCAAAGAAAATTATTGATCAATCGACTGTTCGTTTGTTTACCTGAATAAATTTTCTTATATAGGCCCAAAATTAGTGATAAATGATTGGTTGCTTTGTAGCAAATAAATGCACTGACGGCTTCTCTACAAGTGTGGAAGTCCAATCAAATCGATACATTAGCAAAATATTTATCGATGACTGAAGTAGCAGCCAAAACTACTCAATTCCTTTCCTTTTTCTAAAGTTTATCGGCTGAAAATGAGGAGGAGCTAAAACATCTGAAATCTATTCCACCAATTACAAAGTGGATTTGAAAATAAATTTGACTACCATATTAACCTTGACCTGAATTCACGGTCCTTTGGCGGCAATTTTAATGTGATATAAGAGCGAAGATTAATGCTACTGCCTTCCAAACGATTATAAGAAGCTTAGTTAATATGCGTAATTAACAAATCCCCTAAATTGAAAATTTTAATGAAATATCCGATGAATGAGAAATAAATGAAATAAAAAAATTAAAAAAGGTATTTCAAGGGTTAAGTAGTGGGCTTAAAAAATATCAAACTAAGCGATAATGAATCTCCTGTAAAATATGTTATATCTATTTACAATATTGCATGTAATCAGATATGAACTAGGTGGCTAATACCCTGAAAAGCTTTTTATTACGGTATC
This sequence comes from Hymenolepis microstoma, assembly GCA_000469805.3. NCBI lineage: Eukaryota > Metazoa > Platyhelminthes > Cestoda > Cyclophyllidea > Hymenolepididae > Hymenolepis > Hymenolepis microstoma. The sequence continues at coordinate 1,436,095 of LR215994.1, forward strand.
ATCAAATGGTTACTCTCGTTTCACACATTCAAGTCATATAAACTATGACTATTTCTTAGTAAATTCGAATTAGGAGTCAAAATTCAATTTTCTACGAGTGGCGTCTGCGTGACTTTTCTCCCTCCAAGTCCAATATTCTTGTTAATCCATGCTTCAATGTGAATTAACTTGATAAAAAAGGTAGCCGCGCTTAGATTGCTTGAGACCATTAAACTTCAAATTTATAACACTTCGCCTTGCCGCCATAATAAAAGACTGGATCAATGCCCAAATCCGTTCAGAACGACACACTTTTCTAATTGCATATAATCCATTTTAGAGCTTAGTAATCGCTTCTGTTCGGCAAGATTCGAGGTTAAAGTTTGGATTATAAATTCACCGGGTTTAAATTTTAAGATATGCGAATCTCGCATGATTAACTCGGATTAGTAAAGTATTGGGGGATATTTTTGCATATAAATAGCCCCTTACCACTAGGACTCGTACCCTTCTAAACTCACTGAGTGGATCTCTGTTTTAAGAAATTTCCCAGTGAGAAGAAATAAGCAACGGTTTTAGGCACTTAATTTCAGAAATTTTGCTGTTCTCTCTCTGGTGTCGCCAAAGTATAAATTTATTCACTGTAAAAACTTTTCAATTTGTGTTATGACCTTCAAGGGCGAGTCATAGACACTGCAATCACTTTTTTAAACACTCGCACTATTTTTGTGGAAGCATTCATTCACTAATTTGCTGAAATTAATTCACAAATGGCAGCTATTGAGTGGAAGTGTCGAACATACTGTGGTGCTTATTTGAAACCGCCACTTTCAATGGTAATCAATACATTTTAAAATGAAATTAATCAAATTTATCTCGATGAACAGAATGACATTATAATAAAAATGAAACAATGAAACAGTATATGCGCTTTTAAGATTTTAAATAAGAAATTGTAAGCGGCAATAACCATTTTTTTGCAACTTAGTGCTGAATAAAATATTTACTAAAAAGTGAGAAAATATAATATTTAATTTTAATTATTTTTAGTGATTTCTTCTTATTTGGGCTGGGGGGTGAGAGTGTCTCGAGTAATTTTCTCCCTAATCCTGACCATTTGTTTACATTTAAACAACCCTTCAGCTAAGTGGCTAAAAAGCTCACATTCCAACTCAATTCCTGGAAAAATTTTCAACCAATGAATGATTCATTCTACTTCTAGTAATGGATTTGATAAGTACATTTGAGTTGTCTCTCTTGAAATCTATCAAAATTCACCTACTCTCCCCAATTCAGGAGTAAAGGTTCAATTTTAATTGGTGGTGTGTAATTACAAGAAAAATTATTTAATACAAAACTAGCCTCCTCCTAACAATCAATTTAATAAACAAAGCGGCTAAGTTCGAATATTAGTGAACATGAGAAATAATTACCCTTGGAAAAGGGTAAAAAACAGTGATATCAGAGTGAGGTATACGTAGCTCTTTACTTCAGTGATTTATTGTCAACATAATCAAACTTAGTTTTTCAAATTGAGAATGTCAATTTCATACTATACAATGTCAAGCCCTGTACCTTGATGTTCATATATTTTTTTTCGTGGATGGCCATATGTGTTCCACCACATTGCGTCGTTTCGGTACTTACTGACTTTTTTGTCTGAGATTTCTTCTCCAAGTACAATTTTGACGATTTAAGAGTAAATTCTCCTAATTAGCTTCTGCGATTAAGCACGAATGCTGGAGTGTGTAAATTTTATTAACACACAAAGTATTCGGTGTTGCTTAAACTGTGGGACCTTAATCTTATCTGTCAAAGAGTAAAGTGAATGATATTTCGACAAGCCTCTAATAGCTTTCTCATTTTTTATTCAAAATACTCAATTTCTATTGAAATTCTATTTAAAAGAAAGTTTCATTTCGAGATTACGCTAAAGATAAACGAAAAACTTTCTTTTGACAAAAATTCAATGACTTTTTTGACGTAAATTTCTACGTGCATTTTATTTAGAAATAGAGACCGACTAAATTACAGCTTCCGAATTTTGGCAGGTGAATTTCATATAGGCCAATTGCAGGGCTTACTTCAACATCATTGAACTGTGATTTATACTGTATCAGAAGGATTTTTAGAATCATAATCTTCACCCTAATGCTAAGCATCTGACAAATTTGACAATACATAATGGTCAAATGTTGTCCACACTTCCAATAATAATCAATTTGAGCCTGGGAGAACTTTCGATATTTGTGGACTTTTGCTCACAACCCACCCTATAAATACCATTGAAAACTCCTATTATTGGACTTATTAATAAGCAGGATAGTACAGGGCTTGATTAAAAAGAAGCTCAAATGAATGAGGTGAACTTCAAAGATTTAAATGGGAATATTTTACGTCATGAAATTCAAATACTACTATGTGATACCTGGATTCATGCATGCCCATCTCGTAACTTTACTAATTTTCAATTAATATGGTCAATCATTCAAATTAATTGAATTCATTATTCTAATGTTTAATGATTTCGACTGACAATCAGCAGATAACAGATCTAAAATAAAGAATATAAGATTGAAAAATGAACCTCTAGAAATACTGCGTGTCCTCAGAACCCACAGCTCTGCCGAAAATAATCGAGGAAACTTCGTGCCCACTAGAAAATTCCGAAATTCAGACATTTTTCGGCAAAATGACGATAAGAGCTTATTTTAAGTAGTATCAAATTAATTTGTTCATTTAATATTATTTTAGTTCAGAAGTGCATATTGGGACATTGTCTTAATAATACCATCTCATTAAGTATTTCCTGCATTCGCCTCTCTGATATTCTTTCTGTTACCCATCGATCTACAAGGTATTTCATAATTTTAACTTTGAAGTGATACAATTTTTGAATATTTAACATAATTAGGGCAACTGCTGTATTCACGGATTTTGCCATATAACATATTTGGTCTTTAATGTGTTAGACCATTTACCGCCGATATTAAACTCGTACGATGTCCCTAATGAAAGTGTTTGAAATTTTCGAAATTCTGATAATAGAATATCTATTTTTAAATTAATAAATTACATGTCTTTATTGCAATTTTCACCTATATATCGTCGGATTGAATCTTATCTCAATTACTGACTATACTGCCATAAATAAACTTGATCCATAGTATTAAATTTGGCTGTTTTATTTTCAGCAAAAAAATATCTAAATTCCTTAATGAAATGAAAAATTTTAGGCAGATTTGTTGGCAAATAATGACTTCCGGTTGTTTTACACTCCATTCCTGCGGAAGCAGATTTTTTCATGATCCGTAAAAGTGAAATTTCAATAACCCCAACCGAGCGTTGCATTTTCTCGGAAGTTAAATTTAGTTTAAATAAAATAATTTTAATGCATTAAGCCATAGTTTCTTTTAATAACTTCTGGCATTTGTCTAAAGATGGGACTAATCAACACATTTATCTTATGGCAATGAATATGTTTCTTTCTTCCAAAAGATTTCTGTCATATCGCTAGACTTGACGAGGCTGAACATTGGACTTTATTTCCAGTCTTGAGTTTGTATTCAGCAATACATTGAGACTATTATTCTCAAACAGCGAATTACTTTTAGTAGACAGTAATAATAGCAGTGCTTTATGATTTTGCTAATTAAGTAAAATGAAGCCTTAGTAACGGGATACCTTAATACAGTTTATTCTCAAGCGGTACATTGCAATAGCGGCTTTTTATTTCTTAATGAATTGGCTCAGTCTAATGCAATGGACTCCATTTTGCTACATTCACGCTTTTTATTTTTGGATTGACGCAATCTCACTGTCTGTTGACCTACTGCAATTTGTAAGTGCTAATCATACGACGCTATTGAAGTGCGAATTGTGCAACCACCTGTCGAGACCCTCGAGCGTGAACTCGAACACTTTGCCATCACAGGTGTCATTTCAACATACTTTCATCATACAGTTTAGTCTAAGAGGAAGTAAATGCATTTCCAGGGTACTTTTATCAACGAGTTGATTTAAAAGAGATTTGAAATTAACTAGCTGCGTGGATCGATCGTTTACGACGGAGTTTTCGCAATATTACTGTTATAGTCGTAGAGCCTCCCAAAGAACCACAAATTTGGAACTGAATAATGAACATGGAATAGATCATAGTTTCTTACTTTCTTCGCAATAAATTTTCACAGCAATTCAACTAATTAATGATTAGATATTAACTTTTATCACACAATCACCTACGACAAATTGAATCAAAATTAAAGCGAAAAGTTATATTTAGTACCCTATTTCTTGGATGGTGATACTAATTAAAAAGCGATCGCGTCTTTGTTTGCATTCAATTTATAAAAGTCATGTCCAAATTTTAATTAACTTTTTTTTCAAGACAAAGATAAAGTAACTGATTCAGATTTTTGTTAAAATTCGTAACAATTTTCCATTTCATCAACTTTAAACAAATGCAAAATGACTTTATTTTAAATTTTATCACATCATTTTTATATTAAAACAGATAATACCTATGGAATTTTTTATTTTGTTTTAATAAACGGTTATGAGAGCTCCGTGAGCTTGTCATTTTGTCCAGGTGACAGCTTATTATTCAAAGACAGGTGATAACCTATCCTGAAAGTTGAAGTTCTATTTTTTCTGAATCTGTTAAAATTTTTTTATTTAAATCTCGGGTTTTGTTAAATTTAAAGTATATGCATTCACTCTCAACGGAATCCGATTGCGATCGAATTGCAAGTTTATGACATTGACAGCAAAATGGCTAAAATATTCCGTAAACAAATAATTAAACGTTTAGTTACGTGAAATGTCTTCTTTCTCGTTAAATTTATTTTAGACTTGCGTTGGCTAAGGTGGAATTCCGCTTGAAGTCGAAAATCTATGACTAAAAACTGTTGGGCCTTGCCATATTTCGGAATAAAAAAATTTGCTCTTCCGAAAACGGTCTTTAAGTGGCCCATTAAAAGCTACATTCGTTTTTTGAAGAAGATGTGCGTCTCAGCTGCGCAAAATTGAAGTACACGTCAACACTCAGTGGATCAGCATGGACAGCCATAGTCGAGAGCTTAGCTTGCCAAGTGGCTGGATCAGACAACATTGCTCCTGATTGAAGTAGCCGGACATGAAACGACTGGCCACCTGCCCTCACCATTTCTGGCATTTTTCCCTCCTAATCATTTCCCATCTTCCATACACTTTATAGTTTTTCATGTTTACTGACCTGTCCAGATGATGTTCTTTAGTGAAGATCTACTGTGAGCTCAATGTCTACGCTTTTTTTTCTTTGATTCAGCACGCAGACGTGCTCTGCACCCGATAATTTGGCCGCGTGAATCTGCAAAGCAGTGTATTTCCTGCGGTGGAGTTGCTCTCAGCCATCAGTTTGAGCAAGGAAATCCTGACTCTTATGACAAGTAAAGTGAATTCGTAAACGGTTTACAAGCAAAGCGCATTTTCATTTGGCACGAAACAATTCTTGTTCTTGCTAGATCAAAGAGGCGGTCTAACTATTTATAATTAACGACTCAACTTCCCAAAATGCGCAAATATAACAGTGCTCACGCTCAGAATGGGGTGAATTCGTTATTCATTATTTAAGCCCTGGATATACCCAGTGTTTAGGTCACATAATTACAAAGTAATATCTAAGTACAAACAAGAGTAAGCGTACCACCTTTGTAAATTTTTCCAGAATTTAGCGCCTCTTCATTAAAAACAATTTTATTTTTTTTTTAATTTTGGCAAAATTAAAATGGTAAAATGGAAATCTCTACATAAGCATGTGGGTTAAAAATCAATTTGTGGGAACTAACGAAAAATAGGTGGGAGTTTACAAACAAATTCATGGCAAATTTAATCATTTTATTTAAGGAAAAATCATCTGATTTATTGTTCAAAAGCCTTTTTTAATTAGCCCTTCGCCTTATTAATAGTTCTAGTCAAAATCCGATCTCAATGCTAAATATTGTCGCTTTTAACAGGAGTAGAGACAAGGTAATTGTTTGATCTTTGTAAAAATAATATCTGAAGAAATAGAATTTAAAAAAAATTTGTAGATAGCGACCATATTCCACAGTCACAAAATTTAATATCAATAGGCAACTTCATCTTTCCTGGTCGACTACCAAACCCTTAAAATGAGCTCTGCTCAATTACTCGATCTGTAATGATAGTAAAATTCACAAAGCCTGTCGCTCCTATTAGGTTTTGTTGAAATTAAAGAGGAAACGAGATTTTTGCTCTTACGCACACGCATACACTAATCTTATAAACTGATATGCTAAAGATATAATTAATAGTAGAGATTTGCTGGAATTGCGTAGGTGGAGGTGAAGACTAAGTTCATATGTAATTAAGATCAATCAATGGTAAGGTATTTGCCTGAATTACCTAAATGATGCTTCTTGGTACGTGAATACTCGGTCCACGGTCCATGCCCTCGCCTGGTATTTGATTCGTTTCTAAAGGAGAGAGACAAAAGGCAAGCGTAAGGGTCACGGTTTGGTAAATTTGTCATGGAACGAATGACTTATATCTCCAAGTTATCTCAAAGTCATCAATCATTATTACCAGCCAAATAATTTGGAGATATATGGTTTTTGTAAAATATTGACCCCATATGTTTGCTCACTCCCAAATGTCACATGCCGATTCCTCATTGGTTTTTTAACTAACTGGAAAAGGGCTACACAACATGGATATTGAAACGCTACGCACCTCCATGTCCAATTCTTCCCCTCCCCCCCCCCCTCCATCCATCCTCGCCCCTTTTAACTTCTCTTCCCATTCTTTGCTCTTGCAAATTACATGCCTGATCCAATTAGGCTCTTCGTTTTTATCTTGGGAAAAAATCGCCTTAACCAAGAGTCTAGCTAAAGACAATATATTTTTGCGGATGGGGGGGAGTGTCACTCGTACAACCTACTCACTTGCTCTTCCTTAAAAAAATAGGTCAGGTGTACTTTAAATTTGCATTTGAGTCTTAGGGCGTTATGGCAGAATTTGATTGCTTTGAGCACTATCTCTCTATCGTGCTACAGTATCCGAGTTTATTTCTGTAACAAATGACAATTTGTCTGAAAACACGAAAGGCGTGGCCTAACTGTCGGCAGAACACATTAATGGAGTAGAGCAATTTAACATCCTTCACTTATTATTCAAACAAAAAAGTAATTCAAACATACTTCTGATTCTTACCTTAGTTCTTGCAACTTTTTGTTTAAAAGAGCACTTTTCTTTAATTTAAAGAAAAGGTTTTCATTGCTGTGGAGAATTGCAAATAATATTGGGCCTCAATGCATCTTAGTAACTGTATTTAAAATTAAGAAATCATTAGTGAATAAAATTGACCACTACTCAGGAGAATAAGCTTTTTCCCATTTGCCTTTCTCATAGGTTGCTGTTTTGCTTTTGGCAGACTGACCACAACAAAGAATTCCTGAACATCTTGACTGGTTTGCCATGACAAAATGTTTCCGTCAGATTTCTATAAGGTTTGTGGGATAACTAATAAGGTATCTTGTAACTTCGTTGTGGCTGGTTGGATTAAAAATGGTATAGCACAATTCTAACGATTAGTACAAATAATTTGATAAATGGTATTGCTTTTCCTTACAGTTTTTCTTCGCTTCCAACTGACCTCATGTTTTTCTGCGTACTGCGACTTGCAAAGCCACAAATTCCTCTCAAAAATCTATTTATTAAATTTCTTATTGTTGGAAATTTCTTGGGATTTGGCAGGTAGAATTGAATAGAAATTAGATAAAAATAGTGCATTAACAAGCCTATTTGCCTTCCTTTGTCCTTGATGCCCAGATGTTGTTCCCTTTGACGTCAAAAGGGAAAAATTTTTTGAGAAAAACAGTCTTCCTGGTTACTGCTAGCAATATCCCAAGTCTCCTATACAATGGTACTGGGCTCAGTAGACTCACAAGAACACCGGTTGAGCGAAGTTGCCCACATTCAGAACGGGGTGGAAGGCTGAAAACATGAATAAATGAGTAAGCTTCCATCTTAAATACACGACTGTTGAGAAAATGATGCATCGAACACCAGACGGGAAATCTAAACATTGACCAAAAATTAATAATCCATAAAATTTGGCAGAACTAATATATAGAAAAGTTAATAAATAACCCTTACAATAATGCATCTGGTTACCACTCCTATTTGATAAAAAAGTGTTTATTCCAGACAGAACTATGAACTACAGTTAAAAATCGCTAAACCTTTCGTCTTCTTCCCAAGGCATTCTCTCGGCGAGGTATTTCAAAGCCAAACTGAACATTACATGATACTGCAACAGATAATGTTGTATGAATTTCCCATACTGAGGAAATATTCAAACGGCTAGAAAATAGAAGAAATTTCCACATTATCATTATAGCACTCGTCTACTGGTCTAAGATCTTTGGCAGTTGACACAACATTACTGGGTTTATAATTGATCGTTCCACCAATTGCGCTAACATCTCAGTTTCAATTTCAAGGCATTAATACCACCGGGAATTCACAGTAAGAATTTCTCTTTTACGCGAACCTCTCGGTTATGCTCAATATTCAGTAATCCGAGGAATAGAGTTTTTGGTGGAGTTCTAGTCCAACTCACGCCATCCTCCACTCATATAGTTGTCTTAATTCTCCTCAGTAGCACCTATAACAGCAAACAAATCCCAGTATTTTTTAACTTATCACAAGCTGACAAAAGATAATTTTAGTAAAATGTAATTTAACTCTCCTCCGCCCCCTATATTTTATATAATGCTCTTAAATATCCTAAAAATGTCATTTATATAGTAGAATAAGCTTTAAAATTCATAATTTCTTCAAACGTCAGCCAGCTACTTCACTGACCAGAGGTGTGCGATAGACGTAACTCCTCGTGGTGCACTCTGGACAAAGTATACTCATACGCTAAAAAAAGTCTATAAACCGGCAGTTGACCTCAAATTATCATGACCCGACTGTATTTTTATATTCGACCACTTCCACAGTAATCACCTTACCCCTTCCTCTACATTTGTGTCTATCTCTCTCTTAAATCTGTGAAGCACTTTTCTGTTCCCTCTATCGACTTTGAGTGACTTTGACGTTCCTTCCCTCTGTGAAGTCCGAGGTAAACTGAAGGGCTAATGATAACTATCATAAAGTCTGTCATTTGATATAAATAAATTAACTTCACTGGCCAAACAAAGCCACATTATTATCATAACTATTTAATATTAAGGTAAACTCTGAGGTGGTGTTTCTCTTTATTCTTTAGAAAGTAAAAAAGAACGACATAGAGGACAGTAGTGATCTTGTGAAAAAGAGGAAAAATGTGAACAGAGGGATTTTTTTAAAGCAAACTCCTTCCACACACTTTTCAACGATAGAAACTCATTTTTTTGTGGATGCGTAAATGACAGTTGCAGACTGTTTTTTGGCAAATGCTCAAAGGTATGCGCACTAAAAAATTAAATTGCAATTAATTTGGATGTGTGTGTGTGTGTGTTTGTAAGCAAATAACTCGACTAGCACTAAAGAGCAGACAATTGTAAAATGCAATTTTTCAATCCTTTTAATTCGAATTGGAGACATGTTAAGCAAAGCAACATAATAACTGACAAGTAAGAAGAAAATTCATTAAAAATTTAAAATTTGTTGTGTTTTGCTGATTTATGCTTGTTCCAAGTCAAATTTCAAGACTGGATACTTATATTCTGCTACGGAGTTTGTGCAAGTAGTATATTGGTAACTACTGTAGCGATTTGGTACACTAATAAGCCCTGGCATATGCTCAGTTACCTCTATGGCAAGACCTCCTAGTACTTAAAGGCTCCCAGGATTGGCCAATCTACCGCAAAGCCATTGAGGAAACAGACGTATGACGTGGAATGCGCTTATTTGGGATCTGTGTCACTGACAGGGAGCTTAGTCATTATAATACAATGAAGTGTTCGTTAAATCATACATGAACTGGCTGAGAGGTCTCTGGACTGACGACCGCACTTGCTCCCTACACGATAATTAGTACGGCAGCACCTTCGAGTCTGTCTGAGTGCACATGAGATTTCTTTGTTCAGTCATGACGGCGTTGTGCACTCCACAATACTTACTTAAATTGAATTGAAATTTAGGCCATGTCGTATTGATGGCATCACGATTTCAAGATAATCAAGATTTTATTTCAATGGAACTTCCCTTTCAGACATTAGACACTTCAGGAGAATTCTAAACACTTTCCCATGAGAGGAAAGCTGAAAGTTGGAAGATGAGTCCTATAAAGAACTACACTAGAGATTCCCAAAACTTATCAAATATTGAAAAAACCAATTAAAAGGTGCGCACAAACGAGGAGCATATTTGCAACCCTCTAACTTATTAGCCTTTCGCACTGAAAATTTAGAAGAAGAAGAAGAAGAAGCACTGTTAGACCAAAATACCCTACCTACTGGTAACTATCTACATATTCAAATTAAAAAAAATGTTATCCTTCCGAAGCTCTTCGAGTTCTGAGCCATTAACCACTTTAGTTCTGGTTTAGTAAATAAAAATTCATATTTCATGTTTATTCAAACCATCTTAACTACGGAATTTATGGAGTGAATTTACATATTTATTAATAAGTCTCTGTTTCTCTTCGGCTTATTAACTTATAGTCATCATAACTTTTATAGAAATGGCGTTTAACAATGGCTAAATTCAATTTCGGATTTATTCAATCTGCTATCCAAACCAACTCCCAAGTTGGCGAAAGCTCATAGATTGCATTAAAAGGCATTAGTTTGCCTTCTGAGGTGCCCTCCATACAATCAGAAGCTTAAATCAGAGCACCAATAAATTGAGCTCTACTAGAACTAGTTTTGAAACAAGAAACGCTTCAATATTTCTCAAAAAGGGTGCTAAATCTAAGATTTTATCAGCGTTGTAAATCTGTTTGAGAATAGTGGATAGTTGATGGGTTAGCCAAATCTCTTTCACCTTGAACTCCAAGAAAAATATGTTAAAATGCGTTTTACTCTCTAGTAACTGTTGGTCAGGCAACAAATCCAATGAGTTCTCTACTAAATTCTGATTGGCTATTTGTGGGGGCAGGAGTTATCCTCACGTGCGTCCGAGCTCTCCAGGCTCATGGCGCGAGATTTGGCGATATTTGGAACAGTCAGAAAAGATAATTTCATTTGCGTCCTCAGTGCGATGGTTGAAGATATAGAGGACGATTTTGATCGTTTTTGTCGGATTGGAATGGGTACTGGAAGTGAGTATTCACAATCTCGACCTGTGTACAGAGATTATTTAGCGGCTCCGACGGAAATCAGCCGAAATAGAGCCGGAAGTCTGCGGGAAACTGGTCACAAGCATCATCATCGTCATGAATATTCTGGTTCTTCTCGTAAAAGGTTCTCTCGGACGACTACAACAGATGATGTTATGGGTTCTGGAAGGAGTGCAACTATGAGACGGCATTCTTTGGCTCCCACTTATCAAAACCAACAATCTGGAGGTTCTCTACAATACGCAGGTGAAGATATGACATTTGATCGATCTAGCTCCACTCGAGCATATACTCCAACTCAAAGAATAACACCTCCGGTTAGAAAAGGCAGCTCTGGTGGTGTTTTACCTCCCCCTATCAACGTATTCAACGAAGATGAGAGTCCCAAACCATATGGACCGAACATTGTACGAGTGCGGTCGTTTCGAAGAACAAAAGCAGGGTTGGTTGATGAGACAGAGAAGAAGCGGAGACTTTCGCATGAAATAGTCACTTCGCCTATGAGAAAGGGAAGTAAACCACGAAATGCGAAATCATCAGCGCAGACTGATCAGCTGAAACTCTCAGATCGGTGTGAGGCAGCGAGGTCAATTCGACGAAGATCTTTCACAGAGAATAATTGGAGCAATAACAATATAACAAATGTTGAAATGGAGCAAAATGATATTTCTGAATGCTCTGAGAGTAATAGTATACGTCATAGTTGTGTTGGATTCGTTACGAGTCCCTATAAAGTTCAGGTACTTGGAGCCGATCAAGTCGGCAAAACTACGATGTGCACTCAGTTTCTAACGCCGGAGTCCCTGGATGCGGGTTTTGATTCAGGTATGAATCCTTAATTTTTCAAACTACATTTCTTTTTGAATGCATCAAATTCCAACATACCCAGTGGGGCTTTATAGACTTTCTTTACAAAAGCATTTGCGAGATTTTCACTCTAAGTTATATTTTACTATAGTCCTGTTTCATCCAAAAGAATTGTGTCATATTATTTTTTATTTTCCACAGTATTTCGAAAACTTTACACTCTTATTTTGGATTAAAATATGATTTAATAATGTTAAGTCTGGCAAGTGGTTGACGGATAGACGCATCAAAATGGCACAGAGATCACTGACGAGATATCGAAGAGCCAATTTCGTTTGATTTAAAGACTCGAGTTGTAAGTTAAATGGCCCATTAACAGGCCCTGTTGGCTCTGTCGGTAGGTTCTCTTATTAAAATTCATTTTCTCTTGCATGATATCAGCTTCAGATATTTCATCGAATTGATTTCTAGATTGAACTGGGATAGCTTTTGCTTAATGCTCATTTACCACGAACGTATTACCTTGATGTATGCTTTTCTGAGCTCGTTAACTTAATAATGAAAACACTAAAATAAACCTGCAAAATATAATAATTGTTCTTAATCAGGCCCTTATTTATAAATCTTCGAAATGTAAAGAAAACTTCTCAAAGCATATATTTAATTTTATTCATAAGAATATTATTTTAAATATTTTATTAATGATTTCAATTATAAATTAAGGGAAAAGGATTTTACGGAGCTTATTAGGCTTTTTACCATTGCTAAACAATAATTTGATTCATTCAAATATGCGATTCCTTCAAGTTGCATGAATCCGAAAGTAAATCTTGAAATTAAGAAATTAAATCCTTCAAACATCAGCTTTTAATGCCTAAAGCAATTTTCATTGGCAAATAGAAAGCAAATATCAATTCCCGGTGTGAAGTAAGGAAGTTGAATTTCAAAATATTGCCAAGTTGTTAAATTAACAAGGTAGAATATTGGTCGTTCATTCCATTCACACAAAATGCATACTATTTGCATAAATCGTATTGAAGTGAACAATTTCATTACAAAATGAAATGAAATGAAATGAAAACCCTTCCAAATTTAATGAAAATCGAATTTAGAGTTAGGTTAAATGAATACCTACTTTATCGAAGACGATTGCGTAAAGTAATTGGACCTGGTGAATTCGTTAAAAATTATTCATTTATTAAAACATAATTAAGGCGGCAAATTAAAGAAATATTTAGATATAAAATAATCACATCGGTTTCAACAAAAGATAAAATCAATTGAATTAACAAAAATTTAGAATATTTGCAAACTCTTGACAATTGTAATATTTTCTCTGCGCTATTTATCCATGAAATGGAATTCAACGTTTGTCAACATAAATTTGAGCGCAATGTTTTGACTTTTCACTATTTTATTTGCTGCCAAAAAAAACAACGGGCTTTATAATTAATCACGTGACGACATAACAAATGATTGGCATAAAATAGTTGGAAACGAAATCAAGATTTATCTACTCTGTGGACCCCTTCAAGGCAAAAATGCTCTGATGCGAGCAATTTGGTCGCATTTGCCTTCTCTTTAACCCCGAAATCTTTGACAATCGATTGTCAAATTTAATGCTAAATTTCATGCAAACAGACATCTCCAGCTTCAGTGGTGTTAAGATGGGGTGGGAAATATTTTAGATTTATTCCTAAAAATTTCCTAAGTTAATTGGAACATTTAATGAAAATCATAAAGCTAAATTATATTGATTCCGTTGAATCAATTGCGCAAATGAAAATTATAAAAACGGGATTATTGATTTTACAAGAACTTGGCCTTCTCAACAATATATCAGACACAAACACCTCCTTCCATTTTAATGTCAATTTTGCCATCCTATTCAGTGCTTAGTCACCTCCCTTTCCTACGGTAAACAAAAAGCTTCAATAATACATCCCTCGACTCGCGAGTCGATCCTAGTTATGGCAAACCATTTAACTCTTTAATTATCTAACTATCCAGTTAACCTTGAAGGAGATAGTTCGATCAATTCAGGATATAAAACTATCTTTACTATTTGAAGTATTGCAAAGTTAAAGCTGACCTATTATTATTCATTGCTATGTCACTAATTAGACCAGAATAATACATATTCAATGTGAACCAATTACTGCATTTACAACAATTGCAGGAAATAGGAGATTAGGTTATTTGGGAAATTGTGAATATTTTACTAACCTACACAAGTCAAAAATAAATTGACTAAGCTAAATTCTTTGAACACAATTCAAATTAAAGACCACTGCAAATTTAACGCAACCACCGAAGTTAGAGTAGCGGATTAAGTCATGCACGGCCAATGCTAAAGCTAACTTAATATGAAATTGTAAGATTTGAGCTCCATTTGATCTGAAAATTAGGTGTCTTTTTTGCATTGGTCAGGCGAGGGAAATGTGCTGGAGACGGTTACAGTCGATGTAGACGGCCAACTTACGAGTCTACTACTCATTGACAGCGGAGGTCTAGAAAATCCAGATTTCGAGGTACGCTTTGATATTTATTAAATATTTTTATCATTTATCAATTTAATCCACCTTTGAATGAAATTTTATTAATCTCTTCAATAATTTAAAATATATACACCTTGCTTAAACCAAAAACTTCTTTTGCTAACTCGAAGGAAGGATTAATAAATAATTTTTAATTAAAATAACAAATAAAAGCGTATAATGAGCAATAATAAAACACAATCAAATGAAATATAGAATAAATCTGTTTATTTAAACATCGAAGCAACGACTCGATTTGAACAAAGTGTGACTTTATAACTCTAAAGTGGCTTAATATCAATTGAGATTATGTGGCCTTTTCAAAATAAAAAAAAATAAGACAAAAATGACTTGAAAGGGGCACACCAAACTTTCCTAAATAAAAGAACCATATCACTGCTTCTAATAATAAATTAGTATTTTAATATTACTTTAGTAATAATAATATCGAGTCTATAATGTCTTATAGTAACAATCGGAAGAATTATTTTGTTAAGTATGGTGAAACTAACTAATAATGATAAATACAATAAGAAAGCCAAAAAATTAGTTACATTAATTAATTAATTAACTTCACATCTCTTTCAAAATTATTCCAATTGCATTAATTTGGCGTGGATGCAATTGGAGACTTATAATTTATATATAATATAAACTTTAATTATAATTTCGATGGTAACAGTGTTCACCAATGTTAGTTTTGATGAGCAAAAACTAGTATGATAATTCCGTTGCAAATAAAATGTATCCTTTTCTAACTTTTTATCATGGGGAAAATTTGTGAATGCAGGAACTAAAAATGCGTAAAGCGGGCGTTTTAACTAAGGTTTTCATTAAGTAAGAAGGCAATAGAAGTGGCAGTGGGGGAATCAAGACATGGGCATGACTGGTTTCCTGCAAAATTAGCACTTAACATAGTCCGATTTTCCTTTCTTCTCTAAATTCTTGTCTTGTTGCAAGAAGAAACGTGATAACTTTCTTCTTCTCTGCACTCATTTGGTGTCGAAAGATCAGAAGATAATAGGGTATTTAATTGAATTATTTTCGATAGACACTTCGTCAATAGCACTCTCAGTAAGAAAGCAAAATAAATATCAAAAGTGTATACATAGTGAATATCAAAATATGATATAATTTAATTTCCTCTTTAGAGGGTGTCTCATAGCACCCCCAATTTTTTTGTCACTGAGAATATTGGTCGGATAAAACTCAATGCATTGACAGAAGGTGTTTCTTGCATTGTTGTCTTACCATAACTTGGACATATTTGCGCCAGAGAAGTTGAAGATGCCACAATGGTGTATATCAGAATGACAATGTGGAATTTTCTCGGACATGTCAAGTTGGAGTAATGTGCTAAGGTCACTTAAACTTCAGCCAGCCAGGACATTTGCAATCAATGTATTAAGGCATTACTCAGTTTGTCATGTCAATACACACATATTTCAAGCTCGTCACTCGATGGTTCACTTTCTATTCAATCGGAGTGAATATGTAGAAATATTCCTAGCGGAGAAGTTCGTTTTTTCTGCATAAAAGGCAGAGGGCATTTGCTGCTCACTTCAGTCATGCAATTTGAATTTCTCTTTCAAGTGCGAAGTTGGTAAGCGAGTAAATCTTCCAGAGATGAGCACATATTCATTATATTTCAAAGGCAATAACGACTTTCAGTCCCAAGTAGACTACTCAGAAATACTTCCTGAATGGAAATTAATGCGTGAGAATAAATAAATTTCGCTTAAGTTGTGGCCAACCTTTTAGGTATTACGATAATTTATAAACTAAAAGTCGTCTGAGTTTCAAAAACTTCTCCATCAGATTCATGAGATCTAGACAGTGTTCTACTTTAAACGATGGCGATAATTTTACTAGCGTTCAAGAACTTGGTTAAATTCTATCTTGTTAAAAACTACCGGAATCGTTACCCTTAACATGTTAAAATTGCATGATTTAACTAAAAGACACCGTACAAATGTGAATTTAAAGCATATGTTTCCGGAAATTTATTTACCTAACCTATTGTTCGACTTTTTAGGTGATGGATTCGGCCGATGCTTACTTGGTGGTTTATGCAATCGATGATCGAGAATCCTTCAAAAGTGCCCAGACTATAATCTCGGAGATTCTGGGAAAATGTAAAATTGCAAGTGCCATCGTGCTAGTCGGCAATAAAGCTGACTTGGCTAGAGCCCGAAGTGTTTCATCAGATGGTAGGTCGCTTTCCAAAACGCCGTTAATAACAGTTACACTAATCAAGACTCTAGACTGATAATAACTATCTCTCTAAGGTAGGAAGGTACATAAGTAGATGAACAAGATCTTGATATCGTTCCCGAGATAAGTTTCGAAGTAAAGTTAGTAATTTTACTTCTCATTAACCAGGTTCTCATTCGTCGTTTAAAATGAGTCGCGTCAAACGAATATATGCATTAATAATACAGTCGGATTGGTGTGTTAGTTGATAAGCTTGTAGGAAGTGCACTCCGTGGTACCAAGCCGATCAGAAAGGCAGATTGAGGATGTCTGAAAAGTTTCAATAATTAGATATGAGCTCAGGTAAAACTTTGGTCATTTAGGAATGACTAGCCTGAGGTAACATAAACCCATCTGCTGAGGTCATTCAAGGTAACAAATTACATCGAAGAGGCATATTAGAAACGGAAATCACAAGAACCTTGAAGAGTAATTTAAACGTGTTGCAACAAGGTCACAGTGTAGGTAAGAGATTTGGTAAGAAGGAAATCACAACTCCAATTTCCTCCATGATCTCTGGCAACTTAGAAAAAAACATTGAGGAAAATCGTTCAGTATCTATTTCAGCAATACATCTCATAAAAAAACCTCAAACGAAAATGAATTACTAACAAAGAAATTTCCTAAAAATACAAGCACTCAAGAATTCATCTAGATATCCGTCACTGAAGGAAATATAAGAGCATTCAATAACTCCGCATTCACGAGAGAAATTGGTGGCAAATATTTCGAGAGCTGATAATATCAATTACGAAATTTTCAGCCATTAATGACTTCTTTTGAGCAGTCATTACAACAAATTCTGGCCCAACTCACCTGTATTTATCGATCATATTTGGTAACTTTAAAAAAAGACACTTTGTGATTAGATTCTACTCAAACGCCTTGTTTATTTTAAAGAGTGAGTAAAGCCAGGTGTCTGGAAAATTAAAATGATCACATCTGTGGTGACAGCTCGATAATTTCACAGAAGATAATTGTTAAGTAAACATTGATGAGTGCATAACGCTTGTATTAATAAAGAAATTACTAATGACGACTTATTAAGTGCATAATTCTAAAACGCCTTACATTAGGCAGGAGGAAAATTTTGGGAACTGTTAATAAAGTATTTTTGGCTTAAAATTGAATGAATACTGTTCTCTTCTCGCCTGCCAGCTCATGGCCAATAAGAAGACAGGAACTTATTAAATTTACATGACGTTTCACTTGATTAAATCAGTTAGACCATGCACTCTGAATAGTGCGGACATAGCTTCAATATTTTGTGTTTCAAATTGAGTATATGCGGGCATTATATTGAATGCGTGTGAAAGTGGAAAATTTATTGTAATCGGAATTAAAATAGGTTTAATTTCATAGCTTATTGTCTTAATCGCTGTTTTCTCATTTGCTGCTTTATTCATATTCTGTCCTTTTTGATTCTTTTTTGAATGCTGAGAATATAATTAAATTCCCTTCTTGAGAAATTACGCCTTTTGTTTCAATTCGATGAATTTGAGATGGCTACCCTTACCTTAATTCACTTTAATTATGCCTGATTTTGTCGTAGTTCGAAAAAAAACGTGGGAAATATGAACAATTTAAACAGAAAATGAATAAATGGAAATTCCTAGTTGACTGTTTTTTTTTCAAAGCCGTCCATGATACGCTTTTTATCAACAATTTTTTATTTATGTAACCTTATTT
Organism: Hymenolepis microstoma; assembly: GCA_000469805.3. Taxonomy (NCBI): domain Eukaryota; kingdom Metazoa; phylum Platyhelminthes; class Cestoda; order Cyclophyllidea; family Hymenolepididae; genus Hymenolepis; species Hymenolepis microstoma. Next base: position 1,454,629 of record LR215994.1, read on the forward strand.
ATCATCGATTGTTATTTTAATATTTAATAGTAACTTAAATATTCTCTTTAGGATATGCCTGGAGAAGTGTACGAGCAGATATCGACTTTATGTTAACTGGTTAAGTTTATAGCTTGCCACTCAGAAAGAGGGAGAGGTTTTTTGAGAAATTTATGTTTACCATTAACTGGTGTTGGATTTGATAACCTCATCCCAAACTTACTAATTGAAAACATGGACTTGTTAAAATGCTCTATGTTAGCTTCCGCTCGTTAGCATACGCTTTCCAGTCTATTTAAAATATATTTTACAATTTGCGTCTTGTGAGTTTCGTTTACATCATTAGGAACACTAAGATGGATGACATAATTACATATTGAGAAAGATTTAGTTTCTACTACCTGGCAGACTCCGCGGAATTTGCATGAGTGATTAATCTAACGGTGGTCATTTGAAGGATAAATTGTCAACCTCGTAAACTTTTCACTTCGCTTAACCTGCTTCCCTGTCTCGTACGCATCTATGGCGTGTATAATCAAACTCTCCACACCCAAACACCGTTTTCTCGTTCTCGTTCATCTCACCTTCCTGTGTATTTGTCCATCAAGGCTGTCACTTCTCTGATTTTCTTTGGTAAGATTGAGATATTCCGTTTCTCCTCAAGGTCAGTAATCTCAAAGGAACTATCTCAAAGTCATCATCAAATTTTTAACAGTGGGATTATATTTGATTAGTTCTACTATTAGTTCAAATTAATATTTTATGTAATATATAATTCTCGACATAATTCACTTTCATACTTTATATTTTATTTCTTATTTGTATTTGTACGATTTGAATTTTATTGTACTTATTGAATAATTTAATTTATCTTCTCTTGCATAAAAAAAACAAAATTCATGATATTCAAGCAGCATGCATAAATTTGACAAGATGTACGCATTTTTGAAACAAAAGAAATAAAATTGGTAAATCAGTGGTAGCATTAGTGCTAAACCTCATAGCCAATGAGCAGAAACTCGCTTCAAATCGGGGTGAATAAATAAATAAACTTTAAAGGATTTTTTCCTAACTACTAACCATAGCAACGCAAAAATAAATCAATATAATCTTGTGATGTGATTTGACAAGCGATTCGTCCAATACATGAGTGATTTGGACTAGGAATAAGGTACAAAATTGGAACTTTTACTAATCTCGTCTCTGAAATCTCATGCTCTCTCACTTCATATTTATTCTTTCATTCTACATTATATAAGTTATTTCATAATTTTAATCTGGGTGGTTTTATTTCATGTGGTTTATTATGCAACCACAATTTGCCTAATTCCTAAAAATAGCCTTTCACAGAGCACGAGAATCCACTGGTTTTAAGAAATGTTCCTCAACCACAGTGGTGCGTTTGCTAGCGTCCTCACAGCTCACAGATATTTGCGAAAAATCGACAAGAATTCACATCTAAAGAGACAATTTGCGCCCACTCGTATGATTTATTCGAGGGTTAAAATTATGTTGAAGTAATAAGATTAAGCTTCCAAATAATACCCTTAAGGATCATTTTATAATGACCTGAACTGGAAACATACATACTGCTAGGTCCTCTAAACCTGAAATATTTGGGCCAATACTTAAGTTTAGAATACATTATTACTGCGGTAGGAAGATACTGAATAATAACATGTTATTTGCCGAAAATATTTCACAAAAGTTGGCAATTCTCAGAAAATAAATAAGTAATTAAGCGAAACGATTTTTTGAAATGATTTCCATTCATTAGCTATTTGTAACATATTAGAATGACCTATTTGTGGGAGTGAGGATGTCTTGGAAATGTATGACACACAAGAGGTGTCGAGAAATATATTTAAGGAAATGTTTCCCATTGAATTTGAATGAAGAAATAAATTTTGAAAGGGTGCGTTCTAATAGCGAGTTACCCTTATCTTCTGTCAATGATAGTGAGAAAGCAAACGATCTTACCCAGTGTTCCACTTTTTACAGCTAATAAAATTCCCCATAGTAAATTAAAAGGGTTATACTATTACACCTTCGTCAATGAGGGCAAAACAAATGGATGGATTAATATGGAAAAGGAGAACGGTGTCGAAAAGAAATTGATAGTAGACTACATGTCACCCAAGGCCCTACTTTCTTCTCCACTTTCAGACTGACAACGGAAAGATAAATATTAAAATTTATATTAATTTATTTATTTGCATCAAATGGCAGACTTTATGATAGTTATCATTAGCCATTTAGTTCACTTCGGGAGGAGCATCAAAGTCACACAAAGTCGAGAAGAGAGGGGGAGGGGAGGAGGAACAGAAGAGTGATTCACAAAAGCGAAAGTGAGACAGACACAAAGGTAGAGAAAAAGGTAAGGTGAGTACTGTGGAAGTAGTTGAATATAACATACAGTGGGGTCATGGTAGTCTAAAGCCAACTGACAACTGACTTTTTTGCCATATGAGTATACGTTACCCAGGGTGCACCACATGGAGGTAAGTCTATCGTGCACCCCTCAATATTAAAATCATTTCAAAAATATGAGAGGAAAGTTAAGACAGCCTTAGAAAAACACTAACCATATATATATATATACATATATATATATATATATATGTATATGTATATATATGTATATATGCGCATAATATTCAACATTTCGAAATATCGGCGTGGATTCACTCATATACCCACAGATTTAATTTAATTTCATTCATATTATGAAATTCAATTGTCCTAACCGATTTACGCTAGTTTTTCGCCTTTTTTTCAATGCAGAGGGAAGGCATCTGGCTACCGTATATTCCTGCGGCTTCTACGAGGTGTCGATCTCCTTGAATCATCAAGTAAACGAACTCTTAGTGGGTCTGGTATCAGCAATCAAGGCTGCCAACGAACACGTGAACGAGGAACGTCAACGCTTGAGTCGAATTGTCAGTATAAAAACTGATCCTTCTGACTCGTCATGTTCTCATGAAACTAGTGGTTCATTCAAGCAAAAATTTAACCAACCACGACGACACAGCAGTATGGGAAAAAGTATCAAACACTTCTTTAAAAAGCACTTTTCCTTAAATGGTACTTAATCATCCAAATTTTCGAAACTCTTGTACATTTCCTCTCTGAACTTCCTGCTCTAAACCGTTTGAGAACCCATTTGAACATAAAACCAGCTAGACTGGACTTATACAACTATATTCATTAATCTCAAATCAATAAGTTCTGCCAATCTTCATATAATTTGGACCAATAATTTATGTTTGGGCGAACAAGATGTATTGACAAGTTCTCAGTCAATGAATTTGGTCTTTTCGTGTGTTCTGTTTACCTCTTTTTCCTAATCAAAACAACTAGTTTCTAAGGCAATATACAAAACTGTAGTCGTCAACTATTGTTCTGACTAAATAGAAGTTGCCATGGAAAGGTGAGTTGCATTTAACTAACATAAAGCATATGAAAATTTAGTGCTTCAACAACTATAAAAAATGTACATGCAATTTAAAATGGGCCTTTGAACCCATTTACAACTTAATAAAATTATGTACTTTATATGTTAATAGTTACTTTAAAAATTACAAAATATTCAGTAATGAAGTGGTATACTGGACGTCCTGACGACTACGGTCTTTGAATATAGTACATCAATGAGTGTTGGACATATTGAGAATTCTGATCAGTCTTATCATACCTCCTATATATGGATTGTCAACAAAAGAAGAAATGTTTGGGCCAGAAAAATACTTTTATTTTGATTTGTGCGGACTAAACAAAGGCGATTAAGAGCCTTCCTATGGAGAAAATAGGGCTGCATTTGATAGAGCATACTTTTTATTATACCCATGAGTAGGTTCCAGCTAGCAACAATTGATACAAATGTCTCCAAAGAAGAAATAGGATTGGTCACAAAATTTCAATCCAATGACCTATCTAGCGCATCTCTTTTTAATGCTATTTCACAGCTTAGGTTCGGTCTCCATACCCCAACCATGGTATTTGGATAAAGGAAAATTTTGTCCAATTTTCCTTTTATGATTTGTCAAGTGCTCTTTTGTTGAACTCATGGCTGCTTGGACTTCGTGAAATGATATTTCATCATAATTGACTTGTAAGGGAGATTGGATTCGGACTAGACTAGTGGCTGCCTGGTTAGTCGAGAAATGACTTTGCATAACTAAATGCCAACATTGGGATTTTATAATCGTTTGTTTCTCTCAGCTCCAACGCAAATATTGCATTGGGCCGACCATCAAAAAGTCACATATTTTTGTTTTGGGAATTTTACTTAAATTAACTAACTTAAATTAATACTAGCCTATTTTTTATATTAAATCTCTACCTAAAAACTATTTGGGATCACTTAAAGCTCAAAACAACCGCGATTTGTTGTAATCAATTTGTTTTTAACAGTTCTTAATTTCTTTCTAAAACAATGGACGTTCATTGGGAATTTTCAAATGATTCAATTAATGGTAAAAGAAAATTGGAACGTTAATTGCTTGTAATGGCTAGAAAACCGAACTTGAACCTTTATAGGGGCAACTGTTGCAACATCAAATAGCAATGGATGGTGAGAGGTGAATGTTTGGAAGAGTATATCCTTGCTCGATAAATTCACTAATCAGGGGTACAAATATCAAATTCCCCGTGCCTCGGCTTATCTCGATTACCTGAGCTACCAATAAATCATGAGAAATACTTGCACGTGCTAAAGGCAGGTCTGTGAAGTCGAATTAAAATTTATTTATTTATATCAAATGGCAGGCTTTATGATAGTTATCATTAGCCATTTAGTTGACTTCGGGCTTCACAGAGGGGAGAAACGTCAGAGTCACAAAAGTCGAGAGAGGGAACAGAAGAGTGATTAACGGATGTAAAAGAGGCAGACACAAAGGCAGAGAAAAAGGTAAGGCGAGGTGAGTACTGTGAGTACTGTCAAATATGACATACAGTCATGTCATGATAGTTTGAAGTAAGTGCCATGAGTATACGTTACCCAGAGTGCTCCACGTGAAGGGAAGTCTATCGCGTACCCCTCGAATTAAAATTAAAAAGGTCTAAAAACATGTCATATCGCAGATGAGACAAAACTGTAAAGGACTCAATCTATTAATTATCTTACTCAAGCACTTAGCAGAAGAGGAAATAAGTCACTTTGATGGGGATGTCTTTTACGCCTCCTCAAAACCATCCTTTGCTCTTTAACTTCCACGTCATCATTGCCCGTGGTGAAACAAAACTTTTATTGCAAATTTTCTTTGCTTGAAGCAACTGAAATCAATTAACATAACTCGTAATGAATGAAAGAGAAGAAGAAGAAGAAGAAGAAGAAGAAGAAGGAGAGGTGGAAAAACGATCCTAAGAACATTATACCAGTGCAAAAAAAAAGCCCTGTCAAATATGCCAAATTTGAAATCAAGAAGGGTCAATATTGTCACCACGATGGCTGAGAAATCATTCAGAACCTGAGTGATTTTGAGGAGTCTTCAGTCTTAGGGTAGTTCCTCGCTTTTGAAACCAATAATAGAACTCAACTCTCTTGTAAATTTCAAACAAATCATTGGTTTAATAATTGATTGGTTACATAAAACACACTCACATGCTATTAACATTGTTACTAATGTCATTCAACGCCTGAACCAGAGTTGCAGAAGGCAAAATGCTTAGATGGATTTGTTAATAGGCATGCATAAAATAATCTGAACTATTTCAGCCTCAAAGAGAAACCTCTCGCTCTATGGGAAGGCTAGCAAGCATTTTGTAAGCAATTCGCTCAACCCAATGTTTTTTTTTTGGGGGGGGGGGGGTAAATTAATGACCATTTTACTTTCGGCAAGTCTCTTACATAGCCTGATTGGCAATCGAAATAGCCTCAATTTGCATAACTCATTAAAATTGCACATTAGCAGTCAATTTGATCCAGTAGGTGGTTATTATCTGAATAGAGGAGAAGCGTCTTGAAGCTCAATAATTTAATCCAAACGCAATAATAATCTTCCAGTTTTAAATTCCCTGAAAAGGCGATTACAATTTCTTGATTCTATGCAGGGTAGTAGAAATATGATTGCCATTTTCCGTTAGATAAAATTCCGACGAGAAGAAAGGGTACTCAACCTCCATCTTGCCAAAGTAGATACTTTATGGACATATTTGCATCGTATATTTTAATGAAAACCTAGAAAAAATTCCTAGTCTATTTTCAACTTAATTTAGTGAAGTTAGTTAATTGTATATGTCTATAGTAATGTCTTTTTAATTTTATAGGATCTTATTATATATTCATCGCTTTCTATTCACACAGTGATTGTGCTAAATTATCCAAGCTCATTGGCAGAAGAGTTAATACCTCCTGTCCAAAGTAGAAATGAAGTATCCCAAATAGAAACACGTATTCTACTAATCTTCCTCTTGAGCGGAACTAACTTATGTGACAAGCCTACTACGTCAGTGAATGCATTTAGGTAAGATCTGACTGTTTAATATCATTAACAAGAATCGGAGTTTAAGTCACCACACATTGGCTAATTTATCGCAATTTACGCTTTGAGTGAATTCTACTCCGCGTAATCACGAAATAGGAATAGGCTTTAGCCTTAAATGATTTAAAGTTGACAAATCGTATTGTTTAGGAATTGGGGATGTCAGCTGATAAGATTGGAGCTATAGCAGTGTAGTGTTGTCACTTACAAACCCATCAAACGGGACATTTGACAGGGGGAACTAGAAAAAAATGGAAAAAGGAGATGTTTCAGTTATAAAGCCTCGAAAAATTTAAGTATTTTAAGTAAAGATCAAAATTGCTTTTCTTCCTAGGAATGAATCTAAAATTTCAGAATCAAGTTTATTGTTTTTTTTCTGTCAAAATGGGAAGATTAACCACTTCACTTGGTACCATTTTTCCTTATCAGGACATGATCTGACATTTTTATTGCCATTCAGTAATTGGCTTGCGAAATTCGGACACTTAAATTGACTTAGATATTTGCTCTGTGCGACTGGTAGGATAATAATAATTTACTGCCTCCTTAACAGACTAACAACGAATATATGAGGGCCAAATCACCAACTCACCCTGTTTATCATTAACTCCTTGTGACGTCAATTACCGCTGTTTAAACAAATTTGAATTCCTTTCATAGTGGAAAAGCAATAAAACTCTATTTGCAGTAGGTCTAAAAAGTAATCGATCATTTCGAGATTCGAGCGAAGATAACAGTGGATCTTACTTTGGTTAGTTTGTAACCTTGGCTTTTGCAGTATTAACACCACTTCCCGCTTCCTGTCTCCATCCCCCCTCCCACTCCTTATTCACTTGCAAAAATTCGTTATTTATTGCCCCTGAACACAGCAGAAAATTTCGCTTACGACTGAATGCTCGATTATTTGATCTTCTTGGTGAATCTTATCATTTTAATATTTCATCCATTGGCTGAAAAAACGTGATGAGCTTCCCTGAGTCAACATGATAAATCTGAATTAAACTATATTTTAAACCATATTTAAAGTATATTTTTCAAATGGCAGGCTTTGTGATAGTTATCATTAGCCCTTTAGTTGACTTCGGGCTTCACAGAAAGGAGGGGAGGAACATCAAAGTCCCAAAAAGTCGAGAGGGGAGGGGAACAGAAGAGTGATTCACAGATGTAAGAGAGACAGGCACAAAGGTAGAAAAAAAGGAAAGGTGAGGTGATCACTGTGGAAATGGTTGAATATGACATACAGTCGGATCTTGGCCGCATGAGTGTACGTTGCTTAGGGTGCACCACATGGAGGTAAGTCTATCCCATACCCCTATTTTAAAGTATTAAATTAACGAAACTGCTTTAACTTATTTTCGAAACGAAGTAAACAGGAATAAGGTCACACGTTCACCGACTTTCAATTTGTGTTTAATTAGATTGATATAAATACATTAATCTGTTTCAAGGTTTGGGCATTTGGTGGTTAATTTCCCCCAAAACGGGATCATGAATCAGTAACTCCGTCTTGCTGGTTTATTGTAGTGAAGCAAGGCATCATTTACCCAGGTTCAAAGGCGTTGAGATTATGCCCATTCCAAAAAAATACGTCATTTGTAATTTACTTTTAAATTGATCGTTTGAAAATTCCGACAAAGTATCCCAAGTGTAGTATTTGCCTTTCTGTGTGCCTTAACTTTAGATGTGGCTCCCTCACTACGGAATATGACAGGAAAATACTTTCTCAATCGTTCACCCTACTACGCATTCAAGATGAAATAAACTAAGCCAACAGGAAAAAAATATTTTAATCATTATTTTATAAAGGTTGTCTAGTTTTTTTCAAATAAACACAATATTTTCAAATTTCCAGACATTGTTTTTTAATTCAACCGCTGTCATGTGGCTATTTTTAGCGCATTGTCAGAAAATTAGAGATTTTTTTAAACTTTGATAAAATTAATAGCAGTAGCCAAATTATGGCAATGTCCAACGCGTCTATCAATTCTCCAGTTTGCCTTCCCAAAAATACGTACCCATAGGCATTGACTCTCCTCGATTCAATCAATTTTTACCAAATAGGCTTTGAACATATTTAATTTCATTCATATAGTTTTACGGATTTCTATTTTTCAAACACCGCCCTCTCTCCTCTTCCCTCCCCAAACAGGTATATTTAATATGCAAAGGCGCATTTATTGGCTTACTTCTGCATATTTAAAGTTGCAAATTGGAAAAGGATAATGTTTCTTCCCTCGACTCCTTGATAATTCAGCAATCGCGAGTGCTTATCATATTCATTTATCGTTTGCAACACGTTTCACCTTGGGAGAAAAAAAGGCAAATCAGCGTCATGAAGTATTTTATTAACTTGAAAATGTACTTTGGTAAAATTAATTTTTTTTCGAAATGAGCATTGAGGTTGCATTCTGCTTCTCTAATTTTTTTCATTGAACCGCAGTTGTAATTAATGACAGCCATTTACCTGGCAACTTTTTGAAATTCTCGCACGAAAAGGAAACCCGCTCTTAGAACCCCACTACCGGATTTCTGATTACAAAGACGAATGTCTCTATTGACCTCATTTAATTAAAGTGCTATTTAGTGCACAATGGCATATTTATTTATAAGTTCAAACAGAATTTATTTCTTAAAAAGAAATTATCGCATTGGCTGTTCTATTTGCTTAGTGAGATAATAAAAGATTAATCTGCCAAAAAGGAAAGGCAGAGAATGACAAGCAACAAGCGCACGATCAGGGCTTTAAATTTCCCAACCGAAACAGTTTATTAAAAGGAAAATAGGAGGTGGTTTGATGAGAGTTTCCCATAAGAGTATTGTCCTCTTCCCAAGTCAAGGTTTGATATCACTTAATTTAATGGGTTTTGGGAGATTTATAAGGTCTGGAGCACTTTAATCTAAAGTGAACCTCCTTCCTCCCTCTCCCCTCCCAAGTAGGCTACAAGTATCTTAATAGTTGAAATAGTATTAAAGCTCATTCCTGGTTAGGGGAAAGTAATTTGAGTACTTTTGTTGTCTGAACCGCCAGACCGTCTCAAAATTAGCTCAAACACGAAATGAAGCGGTAATACTGATCCTTGTTGACAAAAAACACCTTGTCGAAATCTAGACGTCGTGGCGTGAAATTTGAAGTGAGTTCAAAGCAAAACAAATACAATAAGGTTCACTGGTACCCAGAAATTGCTCTCAGCAGCTCCTTTGATCTCTTGCACCTTTTGGCCGACTTTAGTCACTCTCTAACATTAAAAATTGTAATACGTGTTGGCATTATTTGTGGTAATAACGTATTTATTGATGCATTTCAAACTATTGCAAGTATTTATAACTTATTTCGAGAAAAAACATAACACTTTTCAATTTATTCATTTTGTCTGTAAACGAAAATATTTGCATTATAAAACAAAAGTGGGGCATTGGAACAGCAATTTCAGAAACGAGGCGCATAGATGTGAAATTTAAAATGGTGGCATGCATTACTGGGTGTTGCGTGGAATGACCCGACAAATTGACTTCAAATTGTGAGGACTGGTTAGATCGACAGACTAGGCACAATGCCTTTACCACGTGGTCCGGCATCAATAGTCCAGACACCACAGAGGGTCCCCAGACTTAAAAATTGGGCAACATGAAGGCCGATACTGAGACCTATTGACCTATTAGAATGATTAAGCAAATTGTCAATTTCCTTTCTTTGCAAGAATTTTTGTGAAAAACCTTACAAAGCTCAGGGGGGAGTGAGTATCTGACGTTCAAATTGGGAAATCATTTAAGATTCTCTCTTACGTGAAATTCTCTTGTCTAGTTGAATAAAGTAGGACGCTTTTTAACCCAGACCACTAGAATTCCACAAATGGACATTGATCCTATGACCACCGGCCAGGCGAGCGGGCATTTGAAAGGCATACCTGTCTTTTCTTAAAGATATTTTAATCCTGATTTGTTCTTCGTTATGAATATCGTTACAAACTGCAATAAGTTAACCTTTTAGAAACAAACCTCTCTAAATATCCTGCAATACAATATCAGACACCCCCCCCCTCCCCCCGCCTCCTCCCTCTTCAACTCTACATGTTGGTCATCAACATTTTCATCCCCTCTCTCACGGCGTGTTATCGATTTTTGCCAGTGCAATCCGACATACGTCTATTTTAAGACTAGTGGTGCAAACACTCGGCTTTCAAGCCTTATTTCTAGTTCTGAGCCTTTATGGTCGGCTCACGCCTTCTTAACATTCTCGCATTCTGCATTCTCGATATCTATCGAATCTTAATTTTTTCCTATCCAACAGTATTCTTTTTTACTCTTGATCCAACATTCCTGATCTAGGGCCTATGTTTGCGGATTGCTGGCTTATCTTTTAATCCAACGCACTTTCAAATTGTTATTAACATTCTGGATTAATCAAACATAAGAAAATTTCGGCTTTTGAATAGAATCTCTATTATAGGACATGTCTTAAATTTAAGCCATTTTTTCTATTAATAAACGTTTAAAGTCCCCTAAGAGTTGCCGTGCTAAGTATGAATTCTATTTAGATCACGTTCTTTTTAGAGTATTTTAACTTTAAAGGTTTCCTATGCCTATAATTTAGGCATTCTCAAAGTGTCCATAATTTAAAAGTGCAAGTTATTTTAGATAGCGACTCACTAATTAAGTTAGAAAAATATGGTGGCTACACTTCAGCTTAAGAGGACTTACGGAGCTCTCCGTATGGAAATAGTTGACGAATTAATCACCACTCTAACGTAAGCTGTTTAATATCATGAGCGATCAATTTTCCTTTTCAGGAGTTAGAAAAAATATGAATTTAAAATGCGGAAATAAGGGAGGCGAATCATAAAAGGCCAATTCTGGAAATTCATTCATCAATTTAGGAAAAAATCGAACAGCATAAATCCGAAAGTTTAATGAGATGCGATTTTTTGAAACTTCGACGTTTTATTTAACATTCGCCTGATCTCCTGCCCTTTAGCGTCGAATGGTCTATCTTTCTAATCGATTTCAATTCCCCCCCGCGATTAGAAATTGTGACTCCTTTTGTCACACTGAGCGGTGTATTTACCTGAATCTTCGACTGTTTTATGCACTCTAAACTTGTAAAACCTATCTGTCGAATGATTCATATTAATAGAATGTTAACATCTGCTAGTTACTAATAGTGGACAGATATACTAAGGCACAAAAGCCTCAAATTTTAGCCCAGACAGAAATTAAATTAATCACCTGCGTGATCACAAATTTAGATGAAGGCAAAAAAATCAATAAATTTGATATTTCCAATAGATCAAAATGGCTAATTCATTGACAAATTATGTGGTTTAAAAATGAGCTTTAAGTAAATTATGCCTATTTGAAAGTCAGATGACTTCTTTTGCCACTACAATTTTAGAAATCTTCAACCGAAAATGTTTCCCAAAAAAAATTATTAACCTTAAATCTTCCATTCAGGTGACGTTTTAAGAGATAAGCATTTTCAACTGAAACGCGACAGCTTTTCTATTGAATTCCATGACTTTTTCGGGCAATTTTGACTGGCTACTGATAAACAAGCCAAAAAATTAACTGGATATCCGGACGATTTGGGAAAAAAATGTTCTAACCTCAAATTAATTTAAGTAAAATACGCACTAGGAGATTAAGTCTTAAGAATTGTTTCCTACGTTGAATGAGACTTTTTGAAATTTATTGATTACTTATTTGTACCTATTCCGACAACTTACCACCAAGCATAACTTGTTATTTCTCATGGGGAAATTTCTAATTAACCAAAGTTGCCTTTGTTTTTCTTTACCAGATGCATGTTATACTTATTGTCGAATACTTGCATGGAATTAGAAGACAACCACACCACTCATCAAGTCACCACTGTTGGCACTCCTGCGAAACACAAATGGAGAATATTCACATAGTCACAAGAGGTGCACTTGGCTCATATGGATAAGAAGTATCCCATCATAATGATTGACTTATTGAGGAAGCCCGACATGTCAAATTTGTAAGTTACTTGATTGAATATTTCAGTGCCGTGGAGGGCAGAATTTGATTTGGCCTTTGATTAGGCTTTCCAATCAAAGAAGAAAGTAACTGAGCTGATGACATGAAGTTCCTTTGTTTCTTTTGCTGACCCGCTGAGACTGATAAGGCTATGAGAGGTGCAAAAGGTACGACTGCGTCCATGATGAGTCAGTCATTGATGCTATTTCCTAAACAGATTAGGTCCCTTATTTAAATATTCAATATTCTACCGCTCTATATATGTACTCACTCAGTCCATGGAAATGCCCATCGAGCATTCGAAAATTGGTCGGGGCATTCAGAAAGACCAAGTAAGTGACTAAGTGCATACGAATGTTACAGAATTTCTGTATAGCTGTAAATTCCAGCCATACTAGGAACAAATGCATGTATCGGAGGTCCAGTGCTCAAGAAACCGGCTATCATCAACGATTAAAATGACGTGTTTTCATGGTAATTGGTCTGTGTTCTCGACAATTTTCAAAAAGCAAGCTTGTTCTTTGTAAATAGAGAAGCGATGTACCTTGTCACTTCATTCCATTAATCTTCAATAACCATACTCAACAACGTCTCCTGCCGCATACTCTACTGTGAATAGCTAGATCAATGATGGCCTTAAGCGATGAAGGGCAACCTGAACGCCTTTGTAGTTCCTCGGCTAATCTACTTTGAGCATTGCTAGAAACATACATTTACACATGGCTATAGACAATGTGATTTTGAGACGTATTAGGGAAAATGATATAGGTGAGCAATTTTCAATCCATTGTCTGCAATGTTTTTTGCTTAAAGGAATCGCCAATGCTATTAAGTACTATGGTGATCAACAAATGGGGATACGTTTTTAAATTAAATTATTTTAAAAATTTGCAATCCGAATTCTAAAATTAGTGGGACTTTGAGACATGTAAGTGGGGTTTTACGATGGTGCACCCAAATTCGGACACCAAAATGAGGCGTCGTTTAGGTACTAAAAGTATGTTGAGTCAAGACTTTAATCCACTGTCTCCAACCTCCCCTCCCCCCGCCCCACGTGTCACAAGATCTAGTCCATTTTCACGGTGTCAACAGAATGCTCACCCAGACCATTACGATTAGGCAAAGGGTGTAAAATGGAGACAGCTAGCCTTCAACAAAAAATTCACTAATTGAAAAGCGGATAACCGGCTGACTGTTCGGGACCCAATAACTTTTGATACAACTTGGCTATTAATATCTGGACTGGTTGTGGTAGAATTAATGGTTTCAGTCTCGGAACACTTAGAATACGAATCAACCAGGATAAGATATGCTAGAATTCTTCGGATTGATTCGGCAAGATCAATCTCAATTTGAGACAAATGAACATCATTTTGAGAGTACATAAAACCCTTGATGATAAAAAAGCATACAGACCTGCCTGCAATTTTTGACGGCTTATCATTTCTTTGTGAGAGAAGCAGATTTAGCAAGACCGATGTCTTCGGGTGCTCTACTCTCATTACCAACCGGTGACAATCGTTTAGAATAGCACTAGGGCTTTTGTTTGGCTCAAATGTGGTTTTGTTGACAAAAAACACTTTGGAGACTTCATCTTATTGAAGAATTCAGGAGTTCAGGAGTAGGAAAACTTCAAAGTTCCTCTTTTTGCTTCTTAAGGCAGGATATTCGATTGGTTTAGTGGTCAAGGAAAAAGATATTCGGTGATGATTGCTGCTTTGTCAAGGGAACCTCGAAGATAAGTCGCGAGTGAACGACTCTAAGCATAGAAGATTCCATAAATTGTCTGTGATTTGCTCCCTTCCACACTGTATCTAATCGATGGGTACTACTTCATGCCACCTAATAGGAAGCAGCTACAGTCAAAGATAAAATACAATTTTGAAATAATTTGACGGAACAGGGATATTAGATGCGTTAGAAATTTCAACTATTGGAGGTGGAATCTTCTATGTCTACTTATAGGCCCTCAACATTTGTAAATGTAATTGAACAATCCAACGTTTGGCGTTGTAAAATTATACGAGATCGTGAAGTTCATTGGCTCGCCGCATGTTATATTTAAATGACTTCTCCTCTCATTAAATCTATCCTCCAATAATTTTACAAACCAGTAACATTGCAATTGAACATATTTTAAACAAATATGCACCTTTTTTAGGAGCAATTAACAATAACTGTTTATTCTAATCATTCTTTAATTAAAAACTACTCCGTTTTACTGACTACTGGGCCCTTGAAAAATGCTAAAAAAATTCTTCAGCGTTAAGATATTTCGGCTTTTACTTTATAAATAATATCGAGTCTGATTGTACTACACTCAGCGCACACTTTAAATCTAATTACTAACTTAACTGAAGACATTTGTGGTTAATAATTTATGGAAATAGTAGCTAAGCACTTCTGCATGTTTAGACTTCATACCTGTCTGCATAGAATACTGACCAATGGTCAAGTTATGAGTGCATCATGAAGGTATTCACGAAAAATAGTAACTATATTGGCATGAAGAATGCATTTGGCGGTCAACATTTTTCATGAGCTCAACGCAGGTGTAACTAAAATTTATTAAAGGCAGCCAATTTTGATAGTTGGTCTTTCAGTGCCTACCGGACCAAGCACAAATAGTCCGTAAAGGTTTTTTTCAGTGAATGACACTGAAATTTGTAATTTTATACCATCTTAATAAAAATGATCTTTTCATTTTATCAATGGGGAAATTTTAGAGTCGTAAATTACTTTGCCTTCCAAGATGTTCTTCAAAACTCTATTGGGAGCGTTTATTAATGAACAATGAAATACTTTTTGAAATATACAATTATTCGATTTAATTTCTACTACTCAAACCCTGGACAATTCAACATATTATCTTATTTTAATACATTCAATAGTATTGGTCAAATTTCCACCCATTCCTGACTCATGAGAAATGTATTTTGATTAAGTTATAGGCAAAGAATATACGGTCTATTGATTTAAACAAATTAATTTTAATAGCCAATGATTAGTTGGTAAATAACGCGGATTAATTTCACATACTAACTGCTAATTTGGCAAAAATTATCCCTGTGGAATAATTTATGCGGATTATTTACATTCCCAACTATTTTAGAAGTAAAGCGAATTGAAGCGAATTAAAATAATTCCAGTAAATAAGCAATGAATATTTAAGACAATTTGTGGCTCCAGTTCAAGAGAACGATTCAACAAAGTGGAATTTTGAAATGTGAACTACCCATGCGGTAAATATTGCGAAACTATAGTGCAAAAATCGAATAAAGTACGACTCTTTGATCTCCTAGGTTAATCTCAGTATTCCTTGGATCCGCTCGGCTTTAACATAGTCGGACTTAGCCCTCTTCAACAACATTTGCTTTACACAATTAAAGATTAAAAAATGCATACCTTTATTAGTGAGTGCAATGATGATCAGAGTATAAAGTGCTCATTCGTTGATCGGCTATGACAATTATTGCTTTATGCTTTGTTTTAGTGTGCCTCTGAAATATCATGAAAAATGAATTCCCATAAATGATAAAAGCTTAAAAATGTAAAAAAATGTCCTGCTCAAATGGGCTTTTAGCATTACGCTGCTCGGCTATAAGAAATCAAGGTCCTAGTCAGGTATTCGTAAAATTTTGTAGATAGCATTACTTCCCATCTGCGATATCAGTTAATTATTAATGAATAATACATGAATCATATCGATTGACTTTGAGGCCGTAATTGGATTGCATTTCTTATTCGGAAGATATAACTCATTACAATATCACGAATACACTTGCCTACTTATTAGATCTACAACTTTGCTCCCGCCGTTCGTTTTCAATTTGAGGCTTTATTACAACAAAACGATTACATTCATTAAGTTTCAAAGTATTGTCCATCGTTAGCTACCACTTTGACCCATCTCTCAGACAGTAGGCGAATCCCAGAGGCGATATAATTTTTCACTTTTCCATAAGATCCATGAGTCGATCCAATTTTTCACTTCTTCACACTAGTTCAAGCGCTGGCCAGCCAGACCGTGTGTCATTGAGCGAGGTGAGTGAGGTAAAATCAGACAGAGCAACATCTGGAGGTACAGTGGGTGAGTACGGCGGTTGAGGCCAAATTTCCCATTTCAACGTTTCGAGATATTTTTCACCACCAACTTGCCAACGTGAAGCGGTCTAGCATTATCATGCTGTAAAATAACCTTATCGTGTCTCTCATTGTACTGTAGCCGTTTTTCTTTTTCTTGAGCACAGCTCAGACGCATCACGCTCAGACGTTCTATAACGCTCACCTGTGATGGTTTCAGACGCTTTCAGAAGCTCATAATAAATTATGCCTACCTGGTCTCCCCACCAAACACAAAGCATGACTAACCTTTGAGCTATCGATATTCGGTCGAGGTGTTGACATAACAGTGTGACCATCGGGTAATCCCATGATTTCCTGCTCGCGCTTGGGTTAGGGTTAGGGTTATTGTAATGTACCCGTTTTCCGTCTCCATTAACAACACAATGGATGGAGAAATCCCTTTCGCGTTTGCCTTTCCACCAGCTGCACAAGCAAACAAACGTCGTTTCACATCTCTTCTGGGTTTCAACTCTTGGTTGGGCACCCAATATCCTTCTTTCTTAATCACTTCCAACTGTTTCAGGCGTTTTGAAATGGTTTGTTGACTGATACCCATCCAATGATTCTGATAATTCTTCTTGAATTTGACACGAGTCCTCACTAGGAATCGCTCGCCTCCAATTTCGCATTTTCAACAACTTTTTCTCCTCCACCACTATCCCGGAAAACGAGGGAGCAAAGTCATAGACCTAATATTTGCCAATTCCAATGAACATTTTATTCATAACTTATAACGTGCATTATAAACGGAACAACATTTACTTTAATTGATATTTCTAACCTTTATCAATCGAAAAAAATGATCCAATTTGTAATAAATGCTTGTATGTTTGTGAATATTGGCGAATTTTGTTTAATGACTTCACAAAATTACAGAAAGTAGGTAACATGATTTCTTCGCAAAGAATGTAATAGTTTTCGTTACGTGCTCATTTAAGGTATAATTACTCGATGACAAAGCCGCCATAATGACCTTTGATGTCAAAAGCCGTACTATTTACAATTGGGAGATAAGTGGAGTAAGAAGTGCACCATTCTGAAAGTGGAAAGGATAAAATGGAGCATAGAATTGTCGTTTCAACTGATTCTTGCACTTCCTTTTGATTGGGCACTTCATTGCTTTGAAATAAGAAATTCGGATTTCTTTATTTGTTCGGTGTAATTCTTATTAAATCTCTATTCGTCGCGCCCACTTCTTATTGACTGGTTTCTTAATTATGACGAATGCTCTTGCACCTCACAGGCCAAAGGTCACCATGATCTTGGACGATCTAGAGCAATTTGGTTTAGCCAAAAGATATCGGAAATCAATGAGCCAAGTCTACTCTAGTTATAAAAAATTGACAGATGCGTGATTTAGAGGGTGTAAGTGTTTCGTGAAATATGCCAACATTTTCTATTCAATCGACTTTTTCTCTGATTTCCACAACTACTAACCAAACATTTAATTTTGTCTGCGTCTCTATTTCATGTTTGCCTTCATGTGGAATAATTTTAAGTAGGATCATTTAAGTTTGTGATTGGTTATAACGCAGTAAACACCCGGAGGCGGATTTCCTCAAGGACCGGCAGTTTTGATTATTGCAGCATAATTTCTGTTTAATTACAGCTTCTATCTCAGCTTTTCACTATTTTATCATGCCAAGTCAGAATATCACAATGTATCAAGTGGGTGTAGAACGTCATTGAACCTGGCCAAAACTTTGGGCATTGCCTGAATACCGAGGATAAATAAATTTATTAATGAACAAACTGCTCAAAAAATTGACGATATACGTAGTTTTTTTGACAAACTTTTTTCTAAATTCTTGCTCAAATGTTAATACCATTATCTTTAAACAGGAATAAGTGCTTACCACCCAACAGCCTTAAAGCAGAAACGGGAATAAGAGGGCAGTTAATGTCAATTTCGCAGCTGTAGTCAATCATGGGGAACTGAGTCATACTCAATACAAGATGAGGGAGATTTCATTCATTTAACACATTTTATATCATTAGAGTTTGAATCCTATCACACCATCAACATTTTTCAGTTCAGTCATAAATCTATGAGATGTACTATATACCTATGTACGAATGCAATTGGAAGATAGCCTAAGGGATACTTATGTAGTTTCACCTGCTTATTTTGAGACCAGGCATTCATTCAATTATTTCTTAACGCGGTTTACCTGCCTGATGTTGTTCGTACAATCTCCAAATTAACTGTTTTGTCGAAACGGAGGCTAGCTGTTTTCCACTTTGCCTCAACACTTCCAAGATTATTTTACATTCTTCTGCCCTTCAATTCATTTATTTATTTTACTACTATAAGCCAACAGTGATTTAGTTTCAAATATTGTCCACTTGCATTCTCTTTGAACTTTCAGAACAGTTATGAGCTGAGTTCAATCACATGAATTAATAAAGCCGCTTGTGAGTAGTTTTTAATCATTTCAATTCTTCGATGCTACTCCTGTGCTGCTGAATTCTGCAAATCCAATTCCATATTAGTGTATTATTTGCAGAATTGGCAAAGAGATAATTTTATGCATTTTGCATTTAAAATCGTGTTAGTTTTTAAATAGTTCCGAGGCCTCATTATGAAACCCCTATTTACATTAAACAATGCTTGATTGTCTTAGTAGAGGTCACGATCTTCATTTGTTTCTGCAAATACTCACATCAGTTCATTATTTTGGAAAGCAAATTAGCACTGAATAAGAGGCCCTGAGACGATTGAAGAGCAATGTCAAGATATGAACGAGTCATGTTGCAATTAATTTCTAAACGTAAATTTTAAAATATTTACTAACTAATTGACGAAATATCATGGTTCCTCACGAGGATTTCACAAAATGCTTGTCACTGACAGGTATTATTTAATCAAGAAAGGCCTATCCTGAAGGGGTCAACTTAATTCTTTCTTAAGCACAAAGCTGTATTGGGAAATAAACAGCCACTGTACTTGTTATATTCAAAGGTCGAACATTGTAAACAAGGAAGATCTCATTTACTCAGCGCTAAATATAGCTCTATCAGCAGGATAAATCTTTAAATACCAATTACACACTCATTAGAGATTGTAATTGGCCTTTTTCTAGATAATAACGCTTATACATCCCGGTCATGAAGAAAAAATGTGGAAAAGAAACAGAGGACAGCGAAATAAACTGGCAACTGGTAACGATTGATACTTCTGCCGATGTAGTGCACAATCACCTCGTGAATGGAAATATGAAACTATCTCTGGCTAAAAAGGAATTTATAAAGAAGTGGTATATTCATTTGATTTGAGGCACTTTCGCGAATAATGCACATTTTTTCTCCATAATTCACAAAGTAAATGTGTGTATCTTACTTTAAATTAAATTCTGGTAAAGAAAAAACTACAAGGAATATATCAAAAGCAGATCTCTTTAGCTTCGACGCGTTGCATATCTTTAAAACACGACTAACTGACTATATCTTTATGAGTGGTCAGCAAAGGACAGTAGCTCGTGGATTGTACTCCTACTTATTGATTTTGATTTTCTCAAAAATCAAACCAATTCGGCAAATCCAGTAGAATTAACAACTTAAGCCTGCAATAACGAAAGTGAACTCAATTGCTGTCAACTTAAACAAATAGCTACGATTGCAAAGCGACCTTCATCAGTGCAGAAATCGAGAGGTTTATATAACTATTCGTGGGGTGCGCGATTGACTTACCTCCAAGTGGAGGACTCTGGGTAACGAATACTCATACGGTAAAAATCGATGGACCGGCAGTTCACTTCTGCCTTCAAACTACCATGACCCCACTGTATGTTATATTCCCCCACTTCCACAGTACTCACCTCATCTTTTTCTCTACCTTTGTGTCTGTCTCTCTCTTCCATCTGTGAATCACTCTTCTGTTCCCCCCTCCCCCTCTCTTCTCGACTTTTTGTGACTTTGATGTTCCTCCCCTCCTCTCTGTGAAGCCCGAAGTCAACTAAATGGCTAATGACAACTATCATAAAGCCTGCCATTTAATACAAAGTTACTTTTTCGCTCCCATTAATGGAGATTTCATTTACAATCGGCTTGTTTATAGCTTCTCATTTACCCAGCCAAGGAAAAGGAAAACAGGAGGCTTATGGCTCAATCAATGGTCCATTTATTTAACAAAATATTTTTTTCTCATAGAAGTGATTGGACGTGCGGTAAATGACTGGCTGTCTGGTTGGCCAATAACAGCCACGATATCTCGCTTGCAGGTGGTCTTCCATATTCCAGTGTTGGCATGGAAATCCAATCACTGATAGTCCTTAGCGCAAGAGATAAACCTTAAGAGGGCCTCTCGAATTCAATGACAATGCCTAATCGATCCCAAAATAAAAATTTGTTTAAACTGGAATAATGAAATGTCGGATGGATTGCTTCAACGTGTAGTGCAGACACGAGTTTCACTAGGAAGCGTTAATTAGGAGTTTTAACCTTAGTGAAAGTCCTCAAAAATTGTGCTACACAAAATTTCAAAGTCTATTCATTACTGTGCTACCAAAATATTGTATTTCTGTAAAGCGTGATGGAAAATACGCCACTCAGAATTCAAGGATAGTAGTAAAATTCTAAAAGTAGCGCTCAGATGTTTTCATTGGGAAAGGCGATAAAGATTTATGTCCACGTCGGGCGAGAGAGAGAGAGAAGGCTTACTTTAGACGAAATAGCGAATATAGGCCTGCGGGCATATTGACATAAATAAACAGACAATACACTTTCCTTCAGATCAACTCCCAGACACCAGGACTTGTCTCAAATTATTTAGAGCTAGGAAAATGTCTCCATTTTGAAATCAGAATACCGAGCTTTATATTTATCAATTGTGACTATTATTCAATTATCACCGTTTTGGACATCTTGAATCGATACTTGTAAGATAGCGACAATTAACACAGACATGTGGGGTTAATCTAAGGTAAAGGAAGAGCGAATGGGCTTCACATTCTCTGCACTTCAAAGAATTAGATTGTAAGATATTGAAGGTAGGAAAATACACTTTCACTAAGTAAATTGAACTGATCAGAGCCAAGTAGAACTCACTCAAAGCTGGGTAAATAATAGTTGTCTCAAGACTAAGGCTGTTCTTGGCCTCGAGAAACCATCAAATGCCAAGCGAAAACTTGCAGTTCCCTCAAAAATTCCCCCCCCCCTTCGAGCCAAGCTTGACCAAAGAAGACATTTCCCTGAGACATCTTTCTCCAAAACTTGCTTTGAGTCATTCGTTCCAAAGGAGAACTAGAAAAGTGGCTCAAATGGGGTCATTGGGAATTAAGTTAATCATGACGCCAAAATGATATCAAGCGTTTGAATCACGAGTTGTTTTTTCAAAGCATTGTTTGTAAAAGATTGCATCCATGCCTACTTTAGGCTGAGGAAATAGACAGGTATTTTCCCGTACTAAATCTTCCCCAAAGATTTGTCGATTATTTCTTTTGTCGTAGCTATATAATCACAACAAAAAGAAGTCACAATTACAAATGTGCACAAATAGCATTGGAATTGAAATTAAATTGAATTAGAGTTAGAATAGTGTGTCATCTCAGTGCTTTGCATGCTGGCAATAGGGCGCTGGAAACTGTGCGGAAGGGAAGATGGATCAAGTGAAGTAGAGCTGGATTATGTGTCTGAGACCATGGGTTAATTCGAATCTCAATTCAGGGGATTATTGCAAGTTTCAATTGTTTTGGAAAATTTGTCTTCGCCATAAATTTGCCCCTCAGGCATCCTGAAAGTGCCTGAGAAGCATGACAAAACTTGCATCCGAAGATCCAGAAGCGACTTTGCCTTCTAGGAAATAAAATCTCATATTTACCCTACTTCTCCTTTCGTTGGCTGTAATATTTAAAACTAAATATTTTGGTACTTTCAAACTTCATTTGTAATACGAGCGTCAAATGATCGCTTTTTGACCAAATGGTACTAATATATTTTGAAAATAATTATTCTCAAGCTCTTCCTTATATCAGATCGAAATCAGATTTAACAAATCAAATATTGGCTAATTTAATTGTAAAATGTCAACAGGACCTAATACATAAAAAATTCCAGCTAAAACAGAAGAATTTAAAATAATTTATGGAAATTAGCTCTTTTTCCCATTTTCGAGAGTGATTCGATAGGGTCTTTGGAGGTACGATTGGTGTACAAGGCTGACAAATCTGCAGGAATGAAGCTCTTGTGGCAAAAGATCAAGCGAATTCAATCGTGTTAAGATCTCCAAACTAATCCAAATATTGTGCAAATTTGTGTAACTTTGATTGAATTTAACGACTGAGACTGTTGGCCGTTTACCCACAATGCATTAAACCCATTTCACTTTATACATCCATGTTCTAGTTACTGTCGACTTCACCTAGCAGACTCTGGTAGAGGCTAGTCCTATTTGTTTACAGCTATTTGGATTTCCCAGATGATGTCCAAGGAGGATTGACCAAGGGCTTATTTGTGTAGTATCCTCTAAATGTTCATCTGAATGGAACATGTATTGAGCATCTCCATTTCCAGAGAAACTGAATCGTGTTAAAATAGGACATATATTAGAACGACTTTTAATGGATAGCTGCTTGAACATTCCCCCTAATCATTTTTGTTGAAATAGATTACACTGAATATTGGACTCCTGGGCAATTGCATGGTACTGATTTTCATTTTTAAGCTCAATCTTCATCTAGCCAGTCAATTTATTAAAATTGTCCAGTAGAGAGAATGGCTATTTAACAAAATACTGATAGTAAAAACGAAGGCAAAATTCGTTCACTCCGTGAGACAGGAGATCTAAAAAATTGCTTAGTCATTAATATGTCTTTTATTTCGGCATATTTGACTGTGATCATGCAAAATAGTATTTCCGATGAATTTAAAATCCTAAATTCCTATGATGATGTCAAGAGTATCTGTCATTATTTGACCTCAAACTTACCAACTCCCTGTCAAAGGTGGGATTGGCAACTAAGAGTATTTAGCTTTCCCTGCTCTATTTTATCTTCTTTAATTTTGACTATGACGTGTGGAGAACACAACCATAATATGACAAAAGCCGATGCCTCTCGACTATTCATCAACAAAAGCCATGACGACCAATCAATCATGCCGGAAAGTGCAGATAAGGATTAAGTTTCAGGTCACTGTATGGCCGTGCTGATGAACTTGTTGCAACACAGCGCCAAATACCTAACGTGCTGTAGCGCGCCATACCAAATAAACGCGTTCCACGCTATACGTCTGTTTCCTCTATCGTTTTGCGGTAGCTTAGCTAATTCTGGGAGCCTCTCCAAAATTAGGAGAATCTGCCATAGAGATTTCTGAGTATATTCGTGGCTTATTAGTTTAGCAATCCACAACTGGCGGAAGGATAAAATGAGAGGAAACAATTCGGTGCAAAGAAAGGTTTGTTGAAAGAAGACCAGGGACCAAAAGAGGTAGAAGTTGATGTGTTTGTGTATTTTTAATTGGCGGACAATTGACTGGATTAAAGTCAAAGTTAGGTTAGAAACGTCAAATGGCTGATCTCCTCTTCCGACTCGTCGAAAATGCAATGGCTGTATCCTCACCAAAGAGCCCCAGTTAGATCAAGCCAGTGGGTGCGTGCATGCCTTCAAATAGATGATTGTGTATTGGACAGCTGACTTGCCTGAGGTATTTACAAGTAGGCAGGAGTCAACAAAAATGAGATTATGTCTTACTGTCGATGCCAAGTAACTGTTATTATTAATAAATAAGGGAGCATATGAAACAAATGCGATGGTGATTTCTGTCTGGAGGGTGAAAAGTGAAATTCTTTCTTCTAGGTCCATAATTTAATTTTAAAGAGCAAAGTTTAACTATGTTTAACTCACTTAATAGATAATTTAATACTCACATGCCATGCCGCAGAAATGTCTATCTAATATGATCGTGTGCATTTCTCTGCAAAAAATCTGATAACTTAACTGAAAACTGACAGTGACGTAAAAATGTCCAAATATGGAGAAAAGTAGTATTACTCAAGAAATTGTGGAAGACGGATTAGGCCAAAGAGCCTTATTTCCTTTCATGTTTCGATTCGTCCGTTCAAGTGCGTTCATGTCCACAGTAATCAGATCTTTTAAATATAATTTTTAGATTAAGTGGTAGGTCATGCACGCTTATTATAATCAGCACTTTTATTAGTCAAAAGTTCCCAATTGATAATGGATCCAATTGGTGGAGGTACGACTGACCTTTATTGGCATGAGCTGTATTCCATATCACTAAGGCAACACCACCAAACATTGTGAAATAAATGGGAATTAAAATATCCGTGAATTTTACTTAATATTAAAATGTAACTTAGACCTGTCACCGGTACTGAGTACCTGGGATATTAAGATCGACGAGTTACCAATGAAGAAATTGCCAATGTAGTATGAATCTCACACGAATCAGCAATTTCAATTCTCACAGAAAATCTTGGTTTGAGCAAGCTCTCAGTGGATACCGTGGGTTCCAAAAGCGATGCAGGAACAACAACTGATCCAAATAGATGAGCTTTCTTTGTCGACTTTGGCAAAGGCGAAAGCAAATGAGGATAATTTTTTTAAACACTGTGTTACTGGGGAAGAAACCTGAATCTACCAATTTAACGCAGAAAATAAGATTCAATCAAAAAAGAATGAAACATCTGGACCTGTCAAGTTCAAAGCTGAAAGGTCCGTTAGAAAGGCAACGGCCATTAATTTTGGGATTCAAAAGGAGCGATATTGATAGACTTCCTAAAAGGACAGAAAACGGTCACCTCAAGTTATTATTGAAGGCGTCTTGAAGAATTTGAAGACATCCCTCAAGCCAAAAAAACGGCGGGACAATGTCTCTACACATTCTTCAAGAGCTCTCAGGGCCCTGTTGTCCGAGTTTCGATAGGAAACACTTCAACGTCCTCCTTATAGTCCAAATCTAGCTCCCTCAGATTTCGTTGTTTCTAAAACTGACAGAACACCTTCAAGGCACCCGATTTACTTCCTTTGATGAAGTGAAAAGCATGCAATTTCATGGTGTCAGAGACAGCCCCCAAAATTCTACCATAATGGAATTTAAAGGTGGAAATATAGAACTATGGAATTTGTTGGAGGAATTTTTGAATCACCCTCGTATTAAAAGACATGTTAATCTGACCCTTCTAAATTTCATTGTGTTTGTACGCCGCTTTCAATTCTAATTAAACTACGTCCCATGTCCGAATCCATTTCATACCATATACAATTCCACCCCCCCCCCCTCCCTCCTTCCCCCTCTTATAATTCATATTACAGGCTGAATTCTCAACCCGATTTTTGGATGTCCATCGGCTGGTTCTGCAAATTTAAAGATCAAACCAAAGTTTACCAGAGCAATTTTTTGAAAATTGAATCTACTTGAAAATAAGTGCATTTGACACGGGAGCATGTATCTTAACTCGCTGACAACTTCCAAAGTTTAGATTATTTATGGGAGGAACATCAAAGTCCCAAAAAGTCGAGAAGAGAGGGGGGGAGGAGGAACAGAAGAGTGATTCACAGATGGAAGAGAGAGACAGACACAAAGGTAGAGAAAAAGATGAGGTGAGTACTGTGGAAGTGGGGGAATATAACATACAGTGGGGTCATGGTAGTTTGAAGGCAGAAGTGAACTGCCGGTCCATCGATTTTTACCGTATGAGTATACGTTACCCAGAGTCCTCCACTTGGAGGTAATTCTATCGCACACCCCATGAAAGATGATAAGATGTCATTCACAACTTGATTTTAAAAATTATTAGCTTTGTGAAAAGATTATTTCCATTTCCATTTCTTTCGCAAGCTGTAAAACGAAGCCGTAAAAGAGTTACTAAATTATCATGAGCCTGCTTACAGCTGTAAGCTAGTTAAGATGAGCTAGATTTCAGCATCCAAAAAGGCAATCACGTATATTTTGAAAAATTTGAAAAAAATTTAATCCTATTGGCTTACATTTAATTGAGTGGATAATAGCAAATGTACAAGTCCAGTTTGAAACCGATAAGCCGAAAAATATATTGTTTTTTATTTGTTTATTGCAACTCTGAGGAGCATATTCAAATGGCCATTTCTCCATTCCATTGAAAAATTTGCTCGCACTCGAGATTTCCACTTGCATAAATCAAATTAAGCTAAACATGTCTGGCTACGGCAAGGTTTGCAACAGCATTACATTTTACAATTTGCTTATAATTTATTAATTAATTCAATTTGCTTTCATGAGTTTGCAGAATAATGCTACTACTTTCCTTTTAACAATTCTATACCTTCATTTTTTGTCGATTTTAGTGAAAAGTGCAAGTTCTTTCAAGCGTAAAGTGTAAAGTTAGTGCAACCAAATGTCACGTTGGTCATTTCTTTGAAGCTAACCAACTGGCTTTGAAAAAATTACACCCAAGCAAATGCACTTCACTTTTAAAGACTTTACGAGCGAAAATTCTGCTTTGTGGCGCATATTTTGAGCCAAATCTCAATTCAAAATATCTATCTATTTGCCTAGCATAAAAAAATCTTTTTATACAAAACGATTGCCTAAAGTAACAAAAGTAATGAAAGTTTTATGCAACCCAAGTTGGTAACCAGAGAGCCTTTATATATTAGATCTACAACTTTGCTCCCGCCGTTCGTTTTCAATTTGAGGCTTTATTACAACAAAACGATTGCATTCACTAAGTTTCAAAGTATTGTCCATCGTTAGCTACCACTTTGACCCATCTCTCAGACAGTAGGCGAATCCCAGAGGCGATATAATTTTTCACTTTTCCATAAGATCCATGAGTCGATCCAATTTTTCACTTCTTCACACTAGTTCAAGCGCTGGCCAGCCAGACCGTGTGTCATTGAGCGAGGTGAGTGAGGTAAAATCAGACAGAGCAACATCTGGAGGTACAGTGGGTGAGTACGGCGGTTGAGGCCAAATTTCCCATTTCAACGTTTCGAGATATTTTTCACCACCAACTTGCCAACGTGAAGCGGTCTAGCATTATCATGCTGTAAAATAACCTTATCGTGTCTCTCATTGTACTGTAGCCGTTTTTCTTTTTCTTGAGCACAGCTCAGACGCATCACGCTCAGACGTTCTATAACGCTCACCTGTGATGGTTTCAGACGCTTTCAGAAGCTCATAATAAATTATGCCTACCTGGTCTCCCCACCAAACACAAAGCATGACTAACCTTTGAGCTATCGATATTCGGTCGAGGTGTTGACATAACAGTGTGACCATCGGGTAATCCCATGATTTCCTGCTCGCGCTTGGGTTAGGGTTAGGGTTATTGTAATGTACCCGTTTTCCGTCTCCATTAACAACACAATGGATGGAGAAATCCCTTTCGCGTTTGCCTTTCCACCAGCTGCACAAGCAAACAAACGTCGTTTCACATCTCTTCTGGGTTTCAACTCTTGGTTGGGCACCCAATATCCTTCTTTCTTAATCACTTCCAACTGTTTCAGGCGTTTTGAAATGGTTTGTTGACTGATACCCATCCAATGATTCTGATAATTCTTCTTGAATTTGACACGAGTCCTCATTAGGAATCGCTCGCCTCCAATTTCGCATTCTCAACAACCCTTTCCCCTAAACCACTATGCCGGTCTTTGACATCAAAATCATCATTCTTAAAACGCTGGAACCATTCCCCACACGTTCTGCACTAACAGCCGATTTACAATAAGTAACTGGAATAATCCGGTGAGCCTTAGACAGTCCACACGTTTTTCATAGTGAAATAAAAAAGCAATACTTCCCGCAAATCACGAGAATTCGGTTTAAATTCGGACATATTTAATTAAAAATTGTGTTATTATGCAAACAAAAATTGAGTTATATCAAAGTAGGGCTATATTGACAAATGTCAAAACAAAGTGTTCAACATCTGTGATCAACATATTTCAACTACTACCGACTACTACCGCCATCTTTTGGAAGACGGCGGGAGCAGGGTTTTAGATCTAATAATGGAGGGTGAAGGATAAACAGGAGGTGTAAATGGGTTTTTGAACTTTTATTCATCGCGGCAGATTTCAATTGTGGGCGTAAGATTATTTCTTAACTCGAATAAATAATTCAATAATTAATTGTCATTTCAGTACAATAAGGAGGAAAGATATTAAAAATTTCACATAGATTATTGTCTCATTGGCAGAAATTAAACGAAAGTAGAAAATAAGGATATTAATAAATTTAAACGGAATTTCGTCGCCAGGTGAAATGTGAAAATGTAAGATTATGATACCAAAAAGTGAGATCTGTCTTTTACCAAAATTGTGACAGCCAAACGTGGATTTAATTCAAAAAGTTATGACTCATGAGTTTCTGGCTTCACTATCTGCCTCTTCTTGAACCTTTTTAGGTTTTCTGATCTAAAAAAACAGTCCATTTTTTCAAATTATAATAATAAGTCCAATGCAATTTTTCTGCTCTATTTGTTACACAGTATTTTTTAGTTGACATCTATTTTATTTAATTAATTTGATATATTTTAAAGCTCAAAGTGACAAAAAATGTAATAAAGAAAAAACAATTAAATTCTTAAAGTTTTTAACCAAATTATCGGAAAAAAAGTATATCTGTTTAAGTCCTCTCCCTCTCTTTGAAAATTCACATTAAAATATTTACATGCGAAATTCTTTGGTCTTCTTCCCATTATCTAGAATTTAATCGGCTAACATGATTAGTATTTTATTTGAATAAATGACTAAGTGATAAAATATATCGAATTCTTTTAATGTGTAAATAATCCACCTCGCTCTCTCTCCTCCCCTCCCTGCACTTCCTGCCAGACATTTTGTCCGTCATAAGCAGGCGCGTATCGATTAGGGGTAAATTATGGATGTGGGTGGATTCTATTGCCGACGTGAGACAAACAGTCCTGTTTTCATTGCATGCTTGATCGCCTCCGTGCGAGCGACTTCAATGACGGTGTTAAATAGCATACTTGCTGTTGAACGAGTGGGCGACCGCCGTCTGGTAATTTTTTGACATTCCTCCCATTTCAATTCGGAACATCAGTCTGCGGAGAAGGAATAAAGTGGTAAAATAAAAGATAAACTGGCCAAAAGAAGTAAATCAAAGGGGCATTTTCAGCTTTCAATACAATATCTTAAGAATGTGAAAGGAGAGAGGAATGTGGAATTGTAAACATGAATTACAATTAGTGAATCTTTATAATTTGAATGTTTAAAGAGCTAGGCTACATTAATGATTCTTCTTTACGGAAGCCCATATGAAAAAAAGTATTAATTGTAAATTCTAAACAACTGTTGTAAACTTTCAAAAAATGTATGCCAGGAGAATTGTGAATTGCTAAAACTTCAATCTTGCAGCAAATATTTCTGAATAGTTACATTTGCTAATATCAAAAGAGGTTATTAATTACTACGGTTAGGCGGCCTGATCAAATAATTTTGAAGCACTGGGAGGAACTTGTAGGCCCTGTCTTTCGTGGGCAGAGTTAGTGGGAACTGGATTCTAAACACTCATATTTGGATATGCGGCTTCGCCTGTGGAGAAATCGTCGCTGCAGTTATTGGTTAAACAGGCAGCCAGTCGGTTGTCACCCAATTCAAGCCCAAAATTTATTCTTTCAAATAAATAAACCGTCAGTTGGTCAATAGATCTTCCCTTTACCACTTTTTTGAGTCTGAGTAGAACTGGCTTTGATATAAGACAGGTTGAGATTTATAAAGGTGGGATTCAAATTGATTGAATCTATCCAACGTAGCTCAGAATTCTTATTCTGCTTAAACTTACAGTTGAATAAATTTAAATGGATTTCAGTATCACACTATAAGATTAAAACAATATGAACAAATTTATAAAACCTTAAAAATTGGTTTTTTGTTTAATTCTAAAATCTATTTTACAAAATAATAAATATTTCTGCCTGGAGAAGAAAATAAATCGTTAATTAAACGACAAAACAGCACCTGCAGTGAATTCAGGAATTACAAATGACGTAGCCTGCCTGATTTTTTGGCAGAAGCTTCAATTCCACTGCAATTAAATTTCATTTGTCAAGCGAACTAAAATTTCTCCTTTCCTTCTTCAGGTTACATTATGTTAAGATTGAGGCTGTCAGAATTCAATTTTATCGAGCTCTGTTCATCCCCCGTATTCAAAAGTTGAGTCACCGTGTGAACCAGCCAACAGTACCACCATCCTCTATTTAAAAATGCAAATACTTTCGACAGAAGCTTTCTTAAACACTCAGACAGGTTATCACAGATTATCACGACATGGTGATTCAAATGAGGTAATGATTACAACTTAAGTTATCCGGATTTTAAGGTAAAAATCTCCAAATTCAACTTCCCAGCATTGTAATGAATTTCTCTTTTAGAGACATATTGCCCTTCTTCGACTGTATTTTCAAAAGAACTGTTGGTTAAGTAGCCGAAATATATCAATATAAGTGAAAACGAGACATCGTTCTAGAGAAAATTGGGACAAAAGCTTCCCAGAAGAAGCGGAATTCAATTAACTTCGGTGGGCTTGTCTTATCGTCTAAAGTACAATACGATTAAATTTCCCAATAGCGTTGAATCCCCTTCAATTTCGATTCCGTAAAAGGAAAGATGATTATTTTAATTACAAACCGACATTAACGTGGAAATAGCATGCTTTATTGCTTTGCTCTCACTCAATATGGAGTAATTTGAGCATCATTTATCCCTGCAAAATCCAATACATTATGATTAAATAGACAGTTTTCACAATCCACAACAGTGACTGGTTCCATTAAAACTATCCACCAACTAGTAAAATTATTTATTATATTGCTTTGCTAAATACTTAAAATAAAAATAAAATCTTGTTTGAAATTTACTATTATTAGGCAACTATTTTAATCTTACTGTAACTAAGCTAACTTTAAATATAGAGTCTTTTTATATCTTCAATCTATCTGTGATTCATTTCCGAGCCGAAAAAAATTGCTTCCTTTTTAACTAACATTTTACTTCTCCGAGCTACTTTGAAAAGCCGACACGAAAGTCATCGAAAAGGATGAGTGATGTTAATCAGTTTGGGCAGATTGCTCCTTACCACTGATACTTTCCTTAAAATAAACAACACATGGCGGACTTGTTTGCACATTATTAAATGTTTCATTTGCGAGTTCGAAAACAAGCAACTGAAAGTAAATTATTGAGAGAATCGAAGAAACCAAACAAACAAGCTTTTGGGAAGAAAAGTTACTAATTGATTTGGGCTATTATCGAGGCATGAGGTTAGGGTTTTCGACTAATGCATGGTTGCCTCAAGTATTAAAATATCAACGTAAAACTTGGAATAATTCGCCAACTGCCACTTAGATTCCAGCCCCATTGTATTTCCGAATCAATGGTCTGGAAAATGCCTAAATATCTTTAATCAGGCAAGGTGTTAAAGAGCCTGTGTTTCACGAGGGTCCGTTTCACATATTTTGTTAACAGAGTTGTAGACAACTGGAAAGATCCAGAACGTACCATGTGTTCCAGATTAAAGGTATGATTCAAACGTCTGCCAACTTTTGTTTCTATTGTATATACATATTTCTGTTACCGCACAAATAAATCCTTGTAGAGCCCTCTGTGAAATCTGACAAGCGCAACTTTCTTCCAGTAGAGTCTCCAAGACTAACTTACCTCTCAAAACAGCTTGGATACATAGGAAACATGATAACCAAGGTGATATGGTGATAGGAATTTTAAGGAAACGCTTTCTAATTTTGGTTACAATTAGTGTCATTCTGTAATTGGTTGCTCAATTGCTTGGAAACCTCTGCACGCACGTCTGAGCCAGCTCGATACGCTATAGATACTTCCTCTTTCAAATCTCAATGTTAAATCCACACAGTTTGACCCGTTGGTTCATAGGTGAGATCGTTTTTTCAGATATACATTATCAGATATTTTCTTAATGATGAAGGTCGATCTTACAACTTCAATTCGTATTTTCTGTCACGAATTGAGGATGTTCTTTTATGATCTTTGACAACTTGCAAAATCATAACATGCCAGAGTTGAAGAAGATTAAATACTTAACTAGGCATTGCTGGTAAGCAGTACCACTGAGGTGATAGTTTGCAGTTCTGCAATTATCAAATAAGCTCCTTTTTGATGTTCTTGAGAGCATTTCAAGGAGTAACTTTGCCAGAACACACGTTCATTGGATTTACTAATTTCATGGAATTCATCATGAAAACCCCTGTCCCTACTCCAGAGGAATGTGATATAATTTTAATGACTTTTGTTAATACATACGCATTGTTTGATATTTGCAGGTGACTTCATCAATTATTTGACCAAATTAATAGGGAATTTTTATACTCGTCTATTAAATTTTGCTTTTAGGATGATATTGGTGCTAATTTGTTAGTATGATAAGAAGCATACCTGAATTCAAACCACATCATTGCTTTGCTGACGCCAACTTAAGTAACGTAAATTGTGTTCATACCGTTCTTGAAGTCATCACCTCTATCGTGTTATGATATTTAAAGAGTGATTTAATAAAAAGGTTGAGGGCTTTCAAACGCCATTATACTTGGATTTCGTTCTATCTTTTGGGCATCCAATATCTTTTCGCTAAAGACTGGGATAATCGTTGAGATTCTTCAATTAAGCACTTCTAACCTAAAACTAGAGACTTTTCTTATTAACTTTTATGCCAGGAAGCCGAGTTTCTACTAAATTTGATTCAGCTACGGGAAGAGAGAGAGAGAGACCAAATGCACTTACTCCATGATGCTTTGTTAATTCAAGAAATACTTCATATGAATCAACTCGCTTTCATATATCCATGCTACTGAACAAAACATTGTCAAACTATAGTAATTTGAAGTCAAATGCAGTAATCGATAAGCAGGAATTACCGACTTAGAGACAGCACGTGAGAATTTCATATCCTTAGAGGAACTTAAACACCCGGGTTTCGAGTTTGCTTTGTAGACATCCAATAAAACTTTGCCACCAAATTGCAGCAAAATTTGCCTAACATGCTGCTAGTCGAAGGTAGATCTGATAAATGCTAGGAAACTGGAAACATTTTGTAAATAAGTAAGATCTAGCTTTCATGAAATGATGTTCCTTGGCGCCTTAGAATGACACCTTTCCATCCTCACTATCTGTGGAGTAAATGATGGGACTGTTTCTTTCGCATTTCCGAATGAACGAATATTTCACATTCACCAAGAATTTGACCATTGCGCGTGAGGACAGGGAGAATTAAATGTGATATAAGTTATAATTTAACTGAACTATTTTAATTATTTATTAATTACCTGTCGTTACTTCTATTGCTAAGGCACTATAGAAGTGCGAATTGACTTATTCAGTTATTTAATCGAATTTAAATAAATTACGCTTGATTTACATAATTAAATAAAGTTAGTGACTGGAATTTCAGTGGAATAAGGGTATTATTAGGACTTGAGAACGAGAGGATCTACGAAAGCAAAATGTGAGTGAGATGAAGGAAATCAAAGCCGCTACGATAAAGTTCAACGGGAGAAGAGCTTGTAAGAGAGGTTTTTTGGAGATATTTGATTGGTCGGATTTTTAGATAAGAGTTGAGTTGGGATGTTGGACAATTTAGATGAAAAGAGGATGGAGATAATTACAGACAGTGTAGAATTTCGACTAGCTCCTCTGAGTAAAGAAAATGGCGATTGGAAAGCTGAAAGTAGAGGGAGTTGTGCCCAACAACTGCTTAAGTCGTCCAGAAGATAGAAATATGAGTTGATTGGTGGCTATTTCTACAATTGACAAGCTGTCAATTAAAAAAACTAGCATTTATCAACTATGTCTAATTGCATTTTTGCTTGGCGTGTCAAAAGTGTTAGTTTTGAGGTGGTGATAATGATAGATCAAATTCAAACTGCTAGAATTTTAAATACGGGATGTCCCAAAAAAATGCATACAGTTTGAGAACAACCAGCGAAAAACAGTAAAATTATACTTATAAAATATTTTTACGCTTTTTAAACAATAAAATTCTAATTGATCGTGTATGCATTTTTTGGGACACCCTGTAGAAAGAAAATTAAAAAAGCGTATACGCTGAGAATGGAGAATTATGAAGTACTTAAATTTAGTAAAAATTCGTTGCTTTTTGGAACACTACTTAATTAATAGGGGACTTCTCTACAGTCAAAGTAAAAATCAGTCATTCTGTGGGTAACTATGGCAAAATGATACATCATTGACTGCGTGTTCAGTCGTACACAATGGGCGCAGAACGTCAAGGTCATGAATTTGTTTATTAATTAAGGTAACAATTAATGAAAATTAATTGTTTTAGCCTGAAGCACTGAACTCCCTATCAATTTAAGGGCACGCACCAAGAATTCTGAATTTTAATGGAAAAGGGTCATTTTGTTACCTTACCTCTACAAACTCCTTTTTACTGATCTCTTTTACATTAGACCAAATCGAGTTGCCTTTGAGCGCCGATAAGGCACCTTGATATTCTTGAACCCAAATGATGTAACTATTCACCAATCGGGTTGTTAATTATCAATTTATTGGAGGCGGCGTAAAACGTCGAGTTACATTGTCGTGAGGTGAATAGTGGATAATCAATCGTATCAGGATAGTCAAAAATACATTAATAATTCAATTACAAGTAAATGATGACAATCAAGAAATTTTATTTAAAATTAAAATTAAATAAGATTCAATCATTCACTACAGTTTTTTCATAAATTATGCGAGAATCCAAACAATAAGCTACGTCAACTTTGAGACACAAGATTTGAGTAAATTATGAACCAAATAGAGGGCACTTATTTATTAATTGTTTATTATCGAGGGATTACCACACTAGTATCTAATGCCTGGCACAAACCCGGATCTTAAGAAGTCTTATTTTACTTGCCCAAATGAACTCTTATTTTTAAAGTAGCGTTTCAATATTGAGGCACTTTTTTAATTGGTTTTTCACGAGTAACCTTTCGTTCTCCAATGCAAAAGAGACTTATTCTCGATACTTATCAAATTGCTTTAATTTTTAGTAAATACGGAACTGCAAACTTTATCCGACGAATTATTTTCTAAATAAATCGACAGTTATTTAAAGATGGCTTTACTGTCATATATTATCTTAAATCATTTTCGAATTTAGGCACTTAAGATGGCATTACCTCACGGGTGCTAGCGATTAATAATTCCTGATAAAGAAACTAGCCTCTTGGGGGTGTTGAATCAATGTTAATTCAGCAGGTAGATGTTAGCCATCAAAGGCGCACACTAGTTTGTTTTCGCCTGTATTCAGCAGATAATTGTTTCAAGGTTAAGCCGATTTTATCTGCGGACTTCTATTAATTGTCTTACTCTGGTTTTAAAAAAAATTGTCCAATTAGTTAAAATTTAACCACTGCAAAGTGCAACTTTATTTCAAATTTTACTTGCATTCGTAGGAAGATGATCCTATTAACTCTTTTTAGGAAGTAGCTTCATGAAAAGCTGAAATTTAATCTATCCGGTCATTCTGCCTTCTTTTTGAATGATTAGGACAGCCAGATAGCACTTTACAGTCTGGGTAAAAAATGTGTCCCCGCAAGTCGATAACTTTTGACCGGAAAAATATCTTACACTTGAATTAGAGTATTTTTTGTCCAAATAGCCTCCAGAAAAATTTTTAATACATTATTAGGGCTCGTATTTGGGTAAATTACTCAATTTTTACCATCCTTAACAGTCCTTACAAACACTTGTACTTAGATCATCTGTATTCAGGTCAAAAATGTTCACTATACCAGCCCTGATACTTAGGGCAGTATAAGTGGTTAACTAGTGTGCAAAATCATTCTCTACTCTACTCACTGATAAGCAGCCAATCAATTATGTCTAGAATCATCAACTTTTAATCCATAAATATGAATTCTCAATTCACAGAACAAATCAAGTTTGGTTTTTTGATACCTCTACCTTTTCAATTGTTTCGGACTTACCATTAATGGATTTCACTTGCTTCCAAAAAATGGCAAATTATTTAGATTTTAAGCTTGAATAGTCAAAATTGGGTAAAGTAACTTAGGCGTCTTTGAGACTTGCAGTATATGTGTTCGGAACAGAAGGAAAGATTTTTAGATCAAATATATATATTTACTTATTGATTAAATTCTATTTATTCCATCGA
Organism: Hymenolepis microstoma; assembly: GCA_000469805.3. Taxonomy (NCBI): domain Eukaryota; kingdom Metazoa; phylum Platyhelminthes; class Cestoda; order Cyclophyllidea; family Hymenolepididae; genus Hymenolepis; species Hymenolepis microstoma. Next base: position 1,491,324 of record LR215994.1, read on the forward strand.
TTTTTTTAACCTAATCACAGTGGAGCTAAAAATCCACGGTCATTAAAAAGAAATTGTATAACCAGTAAAGAGAGGGGGGTATAAATGACTAATAGAATAGATTGATAGTCGAATGAAAAATGAATTACTTAAGTAAAGAAGTTTTTAGCTTTCATTTTAAGAGTCTTCAACACAAAATAAAAATAAACAAGTTAATAAATGGAAAAAACATTTTGATGACAATTAATTTATATTTTTCAACAATCTTGAATATTTGATTTACGTTCGTCAAGATGAATCGAAAAAATTGGCTGATTGCTTTTCCCGGAATACGAAAGATAGTAAAATGAGTTATCGTAGTTGTAATAATAGCTGAAAACTGGTAATATTTTTAAAATAAAATCTTTTGTTTTGCCAATAAAAAACTAAAAATAGGTTTTCTAGGAAATATTGTAATATTGATGTCACTGGTTAGACGGCATTAGTAAGAAACAGAAGTTTAACTTTCCTTCTGCGTGATAATAAGCTGCCACTGTTCGTAACCGTGAAAGTACTGATGTGAATCTCAGTTCTACCTTTTGTCAGTTGGATTTCATTTCATTGACTAGAGCAAACATTTGTAGTCACAGATATATTACATTACTCTTACAGGGGTGTGCGATAGACTTATCTCCACGTGGTGCACCCTGGGCAATGTATATTCATACGGCAAAAAAAGTCTATGAATCGGCAGTTGCCTTCAAACTACCATGACCCCACTGTGTGTCATATTCGATCACTTCCACGGTACTCACCTTACCTTTTTCTTTACCTTTGTGCCTGCCTCTTTTACATCTGTTAATCACTCTTCTGTCCCCTCTCTCGACTTTTGTGTCTTTGACGTTTCTCTCCTCTGTGAAGCCCGAAGTCAACTAAATGGCTAATGATAACTATCATAAAGCCTGCCATTTGATATAAATAAATAAATATTACTCTTACAACATTTCATGCATGGATTAAATAGAATAATAAATAGCCGCTGGATTTTATTAAGTTTCTTTACAGGATGTCTGTCAGGTTAATAATTTCAAATTACTTTTTCCTTGAATGAGTAAAATAGTGATCTGTTAAGTCATCTTAGAAAAAATGTGCTTTAATCTATTTCCTTAAAAAGGAAACTGACTGGAATGGCATGGTTAACCTCCTAATTCAGCCACTTAACAACTTGGTAGCGAACGAATAATCTTGAAGAAAAGGAATGGAATTCGGACCGCAAGTCTGTGAAACAACAAACTGTATCCATTAAATAAGTGGTTGTTTACCTGATGGTAAGAAAATTCAATGGAGTATCAGCAACGATGAGCGTTATTAAGACTCAAATCAATATTTCCTAACGGGTCTCACAAGATAATAATACCTTCAATCATTTTCTTTGCTTAGTGTACTAATGTGAAATGTTTTACAACATTAATAAGAAAACATTTTGTAATTCGTCAAAATATTTGTCAAACACGTTGAACGTTGACAATTAAAATTTAAAATTCGTAGTGGAGGTGAAAATAAATTAAATCAAATAAATAACTTTCAAGACTGCTTTATAATGCCATAACCTATAGGTTTATTAATTAGTTTTGATACTCGGAGGGTAATTTGAGCTCATCAGGTGTTCTGCTAAAAGTATGGTCTTTCGTTAGTTTCATTTAAATGAATATTTCCATGTTCCCATCAGCTTTTAACGTTATTCTTCGTACTAATTCCTTTTTATAAATTTTATCAACATGTTTCTGTAATTTTAGTACAGATAAATGTTGAGCGTATTGCAAATTTTGCGTTCTAGATCTCTAATTTCAGTCAGTGTAGGTTATTTAATTTACTACTTACTTGGATCATTAATAGGTACAACTTCAGTGTTCCACCTCGGTTATTTCATGTCAATCCAACAAGAAAGTATGCATTCGATCCGTGGAATACGAAATTGACAATTGGTATAACCTCTCCCCGAAAACCCTTGACCTAATTTCTCGCAACTTACATAATCAAGAGTATCATCCTCTCTGGTTGATAAAGCAACGGATAGTTGATTTCTTTTACAGGGTTCGTCTTTCTGCTTCATGTAATTGTGATCATTTGTTAGCGTTCAGGGCATAGACGACCTGATGGGAAGGCTCTCTTTTCTGTATTCGATTCAATTAGTCCAGTAGTCTCAACCTTCCAGAATTTTGATAGCCTCCTTGTTAGGCCTGATCATGTCAGCCGTCGACCCACGGATACATACTACATCAATCAGAACACCTGTCTTCGTAGTCATACCTCAGCTCATGAAATGGATTTGATCAAATCTGGATTAAACGCTTTCATTACAATTGGTGATGTTTATCGTCGAGATGATATTGATGCCCTTCATTACCCTGCTTTTCATCAATTGGAAGGTGTTCGACTGTTCAGCAAAGAAGAGGTAATTATTGTTGCAATTTTTAATACGATAACTTGATTTTATTCATCTTGGCTTATTTGTGGACGTAAATCAAGTCTGTACTTAGGTCTTTAAATATGCTACAAGTATGAGCGTTTCTGCTTCTGTTTCATTGATCGTTTTTTTGAAAATGACAGCCCTCATTTCGCCTAAAATCTTGGTTTGTATGGATGTATCGTTCAAACACTAAGGTACTCAAGAGTGCAAAATGACTCGATAATCACGTCTCAAAAAAAGAAGAGACACTACATAAATTCATCTGTCGAATTAGTCTTCCTACATTACATTGTCTTGTCTTTTTTCTAATTTTTATACTCGACCCAACTCCTTTATTCCATTGGTTAGTTTTTGTCACAAGTGTCTTATTTTTATAGATTGTTTTGCTAATTCATTTATTTGTGAAAAGTGTGGTCCCTAATATTTGAGACGTCAGAATTACGTATTGTTTAATTTCAGCTCTTTCAAGGTGTACCCAGTGTAAGCAATACATGTAAGTTCTTCAATTTCGAAGCACCTGCAATTTTGCCCCCACTGTCTGAAGCTCCGCTGTCATCTGATCTACCCGAGGGTCGACAGCCTCGTCACTCTCCTGAAACTTCTCGCCTTCTAGAGATTCAACTGAAGAGTGTCCTGGAAGATCTGGCTCTTAATCTATTTGGCAAAGGTTAGTTATTATAATTTGCGCATAAATCGACTCAGCTATTGCTAATTAGTTTATATTAAAAGAGTAACTAGGTTTGTGGATTTTCAAACGAAGATACCTGAAGAATAAGGCCTTTTTCAATTTTAATAATTCGTATTCCTAGTCAACTTTGTCTTTACGTTAAGAATCTTGTTGTTGTAAAAGGTCTCTTTTTGTCTGTTCGGTAAAGGTTGGCCGTTTTAATCCCCAAATAAACCTACTTAATTGATTTCAATTTGTTTATTTTTTAATGTGTTTGAAAAATTTGAACTGATTAGTCAGTGTCTTCTTTGTTTTTAATAAATTACTTGTTTCCTTACTTCAGTGTCTCCTTAAAATCCACGAATCTTGGCATTTTGAGAACTTGAAGTTTGGAAAAGGCTTTTAAAATGTCAAATATAAGTCCCAACTGCAGCGTTTTCTTCCTTTTCTCTACTTCACAAGCCACTTCTTAAAAATGTATTTAACTTGTAAAGACCTCGAACTACTTCTAACTCTTATTCATACAAAGTTTCCGCAAATTAATATTTTCCAAGAGGGGATTTCGATTTTGTGGAAATTGATTTTCTCCTCTTACTGCCCTATGGATTAATAATAGTAATGCTTTTAGGTTATAGAGTTCGAAAGGAATCCTTAATGAAGCTTTACTTTCCTTTATTCGAGTATATTACTTAAAATTCCTCGGTTTTTTCGTAATAAGCGTTAGTAATGATGTATACTGTCAAAATAGAGATTATAGTTGCTTAATTTTTGGAAAAACTTGCTTGATATGTATTGACCATGATTAGATTAAATCCGCTGGAATACGAAGCAACGAAATGTTTGATCGAGTTTTGTCACCATAATATGGTCTTTGATTCTCTATTTCTAGATACGCCTATCAGGTGGGTTCCTGCCTCTTTCCCTTTCACAAACCCCTCATTTGAATTGGAAGTTTACACAGGCATGGTAACTGGAAATGACACTGATGGGTGGACGGAAATGCTGGGATGCGGAATTCTACGCCAGGAAATTCTCGATCATTGTACGTTTTATTTCACAAAATTGTATCTACTTAAATCAATTTCAGTAGCTTGTATATTTGTCTTTAGGTGGAGCAAGTGACAAGGTGGCATATGCTTTTGGTCTGGGTTTGGAGCGATGGGCAATGAAACTCTACGGAATTCCAGACATTCGGCTCTTTTGGTCCAAAGACGAGGGTTTTCTGCATCAGTTCAGAGTCGATGATATTACTAAACCAATTACTTTCAAAGCTGTGAGTAATTACCCTCCCTGTCCGATGGATATCTCATTTTGGCTACCGGATACGTCTGCCTCAAATAGTAATTTGGAATTCGAAAGAGATTTTTATGAGATCGTGAGAGAAGCTGCCGGTGATCTAGTTGAACAGGTTAGTTGTTAGCTTATATTTAATTTACAAAAGTAAGTTATGAGGTATATTTCAGAGTACCTGGAATCATTCTTTATTTAGCTATTTCACAAGTGACGTGATCGGTAGACTTCAAATGTCAGTCTTATTGTTTTACTTTTATTAACTATTATTTTTAATCTTAATCTCTTAAAGGTTAAGTACGATGTTCTTTAGGTGATGCTTTAATCATACAGCCATAAGTTTGGTCATTGGATGTTCTTTCACTAGATCTTTACTCTTCCTTCTTCCAAGGCATTGAATTTTTCTATAATATATAGTTAATAGCGAGTTCTGATCGCGCTATTTCCCAAACTAATCTTTTAGATAAGGAAAGTTAGTAGTAGTTGAAAGGGCATTTCTTAGACTGTCTTAGATGTTGGTCTCCTGTTATTACACTCGCCCTTGGCACTATGGTGGAATGGTCATCATGGTCTATTTGACACGGATACAATATTTCCCTTTTAGGTAACCATGATCGATCGATTCGAGGATACTAAGAGGAAACGATTGAGCCTGTGTTATCACATTGTCTACCGAGATCATGCGAAGACACTTACCATGGGTGAAGTGCGTCTACTGCATCAGAAAGTGGGTCAATTAGCGGAGTCCCGACTTGGCGTGAAAGTTCGCTGAATTTGCTCCTCATTGTACTTATTTTGTAGTCACTTTTAATTCGATGTATTGTAATTCATCTAAATGAACATTGTATGTTTATTCATTTTCTCTTATTCAGTAGAATAGGGACAGTTATGAGAGTGAGTCAAGAGTTCTCAGACAAATTCCGCAATTTATTTATTTAACAAGTGACTGCATTACTTTTTGCTGCATAGGCTCCATTGTTGTCTATACATTTTTGTAATCTATATTTCCACCTCATTGTAGAATTTTCGGGGCTGTCTCTGGCATCATGAAATCACAGACATTTTCTAAAGACGTGTTTAATTAATCTGCCTTTTATTATGCAAAATAAATTCATAACATCTAGGATACCGTAGAAATAAGTCAAATCTGAGTTCACGAGGATCAATACACACTAGTGGGCGGAATATACGATTAAATGTGAGGTGGGAAAATCCTAATCTCTCCTCTGCCTAAGGTAGGTTTGAAAATGCCTTCCAAAGAAGGCCTGTGAGTTACGAATTTTCTTCTCTGAAATTTAGTGAGTCCTGATTGGTCAAAATATTGCTTTTTCTCCTCTGAGCAAATAATACTTCAAATAAGATTTTTTGTATTCAAGCGAATTTACAAATCGTTACTGTTGTAATTGACGAATAGTACAAATCGGCTCATCACTGAGAAAGATGACGTTTTGCCTCAACATAGTGGTTTGGGTTGTTTCGAATTGTGGCGTTATCGGATTGTACAGGGTGGCCAAGCATGAAAGCTCCCTTTTGAATACAGGAAGGCAAATTAATATTATGTCATATGTATGACATTAAGTATGAAATAGTACAAGGAACCTCTTTTACCCTGTCCACACTATGTTTACCTAATGATTTATCATATACCAGAGGTGGTGTAGAGATGGAGAGGACCATATAGGACATTCAGTGTGGGAAGTATAAAAGAGTTCGTTTGTCTGCTGTAACATTTATTAATATCAAATGGCAGGCTTAATAGTTGTCATAATAATTGTCACTATAATTAGAAATGTCAAAATCACACAAAGTCGAGAAGGGAACAGAAGAGTGATTTACAGGTATAAGAGAGAGACAGACACAATGGTAGAGAAAAAGGTAAGATGAGTACTGTGAAAGTGGTCGATTATGACATACAGTGAGGTAATGGTAGTTTGAAGTCAACTGCCGGTTTATAGACTTTTTGGTCGTTTGAGTATACGTTGCCCAGGGTGCACCACATGGGGGTCTATCGCCCACCCCATCCGGTATAATATTGAAAGCGGCATTGAGCAACGGAACTGGGTCACGCAATATTCTCTATTTACCCCTTTTGTATTCAAATATTAGTATTATTACTTAACGCCTCTGCATTCACACGTAACCCCTTTTATCATGACCGATCCTGTATTGTCAGTTAATGCCATTTTTAGCGCTCTAAAAGCTGTTTGCAATAACTAATTGGAATGAGCACCTCGCGGCAAGCTGAGTCGGTTAGATACAAGGGGCTGGTTTAATTGTTTACCATTCCATTTCTAACACCACCACCTAGAGATAAAAGGAGGCACGAAGTGGTCAAATAATAATAATAAAACAATATGATAAATAATAGAGAACAGGCTTAATTTGGTAATGGAGCCATGGTAAGGGTGCCCATTAGCGTTTCATTTTAGTGAACTGGTCTGCCGGCTCTAAAAAACCGAGATATCATCTCCATTAAACTATTTGAGCACAAAGATTAGCCAGTTGTCTAGGGACCGAATTTTCACGTATACTGAAGGTCTCACTATAAATTACTCATTGCTGTAAACAAAGATTCGGATGAAGATGGACTAACCGACATTTCTTCACTTCTCTACAATTTAGTTTCTTGGTGACTGCTTGATTTCGTGGACACACATATTAATATACGTTACACTACTTAGTGGATATCTAATCCGCGAAGTGAAATTCCCTTATAGAGCCGTCTCCTCAACCACCTCCTCTTCAATGCAATAAGCTAAGAAACGGAGGTGGCACAATCAACCAAGGAACTAACAAGCACCGAGTACCGACGACATCTCATTCATGAACTTTGGACATTTCTCACAGAACACCTCTTTTGAGAACGCAGAGAACTCAGTCCCACTAGAATGGAAATAAAGTCAGCCTCTTGGCTCTATGAACGACTTTTTCTCCAATCCCTCCATGGTTTTACGCCTTATTAGGCGCTACTTCGACGCTAAACCTAGTGACGACCTTGTGAATAGAATTCACCATGTCACTAGTAGTAGTGATCTTTTAATTTAATGGATGTTTCGAAGATACAATCACATATATATGTACATAAAGCAAAGATGTGGGGTTCAATCATTGGGAATTTGATGAGACAGCCTTTCCCTGATCACCTACCTCCCTTCTTTGCCGCCAACAACGGTCCACGACGACGTCGCATGAAATTTAGGAACTCCGCTGCTTCTTTGTACTCCTTGTGCATTTGGCTCACACCAAAGGTTGGGTCTGTCAGGAAGATATCAAACCGAGAATCGTTCTCATTCGCGCCCGTCCACTAGAAAGACAACAAGAAGGCAATATCAAATTGTCAACTAACGTAGGTAGTTTAAAAATATTATTCGTGGAATCTTTGCACAAATGCTAATGGAAAGATTCACCAGTCGAATTTCATTTAAGTTTTGATGGAAGGATGGCAAAATGTATGCAATTTAACTCTATGGACATATGAAATCATTGTAATGACACCCTGACGCCATTCACAATAACGTAATCAAATTAATAATAGTAAAACTCTAATGAGTGCTAAATCCACTTGATCAACAAAAATGAATAGCAAATATTCATGTCACTAATAAGACAATGACATAACGACTTCAACTCCTAGCCACCAAATAGGGGGTGTGATTTGTTTCTGGAGAAACAAGGTTGCATCTGGAGCTCCGGCTGCATTGTACCCTACTACATACTTAAAACCTTCATGATACCCCTTCTGTTGGAGATTAGTTTTCAAGAAAATTGATTTGAGCTCTTCCCCCAGCCTATTTCACAATCCGGTTCCAAACTGTCCGATTTGAGAAAGAACCTAACATATGAAATCAGACTCCTTTCAATATTCGGTGACCAAAAAGCCCCCCCCCTCCCCCCCGCCTTCAGTTAAGCATAGAGCTTAGCTGGTATAAACCAAGACTTGCTTTACATTCAAACAGGGGAGATTTCTTAACTTGTCTAAAATTGAAAGAAATTGTGAATAAACAGACTGTGAACGTCAGTGACATAATATGCCACAGGTACACAAGGACACGATCCGATGAATTCTGATTTGAAATGAGAGGGAGCGAATTTTGAATCCAGAGCTCACTCACCCAATGGGAATTATCCTAAGGCCATCACTAATGGATCAAAATGACCGTTGAATCGGAGAGGGCAGAGAACTTACGAAAGCATGGTTTGGGAAAACCAGGGTCTTGAAGATTTCAAAACTTCATAGCCTCAATTTCATCATTGTGCTCAAGCCAGTTCGACTAGCACTTACACCCACCCAATCCCTCGTTGATATGCATAAACATAACTCTCACCTCATTGGCCTTTTGATTCAATTTATAAGCATGCGGTTTTTTCATGAATATTAATCAACTTATAGACTTAAGAAACGTACCAGTTCCTTCAATTTCTCCCGATTTTTCTCCTGTTTCTGTTTCTTCAACTGCATCTTCTTGCGCTAAATTGCCGAAAAATATGAAAACAGGAGTCAAAACGATAAATCCCAGAAAGTAATTTATAATTACTTACCATAGCAAGCTTTTTCTTCTTTCTCTTTGTTTCCTTAGAATCCTCATCATTAATGCTGTCTACTTCTTCAACAAGTCGCCTCTTTTTTCGACCACCTTTAAACTCATCTGTACCGTCATCTGACGCCCTATCCATGTCATCGAAATCGAGGCTGGAGTCGTCGTCTGAATTATCCCCATCAATCGCTTCAGGAAGATACCTTTTCGATACTGTTTTGCGTCCACCCTTGGCAAAAGCTTTGGAAGATATCCTGTTCTTGGACCTCTTCTTCGCGCTTTTCTCGTCGTCGGTAGTATTGAGGTCATATGATCCGTCTTCGGAAGGAGCATCTGCGCCTTTGCAACCTTCTGAGTCATCGAGATCATATACTTCTTCGCCTACTTCCTCGTCTTCAGTATCATCCGATTCATGCCCACCTTCACCATCGGATTTCTATAAGAAAGATCAAGTATGTGAACGTAAGAAAAGATTAAAACTACACCTTATTCCTAGTGAAGCCACTTCTATAATCCGACTGAGTTAGGATTCTAGACACCCCCTTAAAAATCGAGTGATCTTTAAGATTAGCAACACACATTGACACTCCCAAATCAGAAAAATGAGAGCTTAGGTACTGTACTGAAAAATCACAAAGAAGAGTACACATTGTGAGGTGAAGCGACCACCTTGCCACAATGGCCACCTGACGGGGAACCCGAAGACAAATGTACCTTGGCATGTCTGGTTCCCTTAACAGTCCACATGCGAATCAACTTCAAAATTGGTTTACTAGATGTGAAACGTGTATCGAGATGGCATTGTGGTGGTATTTAAGTTCTTCATGACATTCTTTTTCAAGCATATCGATCCGGGTATGAGTGGAACCCTCTTATACTCAAGCATATCTCGTTTGTCTTCCCCAATACTTGAACTTAGATGTGCTTTATTCGGATGATTGTGACTCTTAGTACCCAATGCGTTAGCGGTAAAACCAACTCCTCAATTTAAAATAAGGGTCATTCAGCTCAAGACATTCTATACACAAGAGTCAGATCGTGAGGTTGGCATTTTAAGGCGTTGTGTAGGCAAACTAATTATCTTATTATTCTTGAAATGCATTCGTTACAACCAAGTACATGCTCAAGGCTGTAAGGAGATACAAATGAAACACAAATTGACATGACCACTCATTTAATTAAATCAATAAGTTCTGAATGTCACTGACATTAACTCACTCAGATTACCTGAGTAAAATAAAAGCATTGGAACACCTGGATGGTATATAACACAAATATAGCAAAATAAAACACGATGTCTTTATGTTATTACACCCTGTTACTCGCTATCCACTTTACTTTTCTTTTCAACAGCTTTCACTTAAATCCAATTGCTCAACTGCTTGTTGGACTATGTCACTGTTCTTCGAGAACTAAAAACCCAATTTGTTCAAAATAAAATCACTTAACTTCTCTTCATCCTCAACAGACTCATCACCGCTCCTTCCTTTGAGACCAGAGAGAAGGGCGGCACGAAGTTCTTCTGGAGGTACTTTGCGAGGTCTGTGTTTGTGAATTCGGGGCACGGTGGGAGCAGGACCCGGTTCGTCCACATCCGAAGGTGCTGCTGTGCTCTGACCACTCGATGACAATGCCACGTACTCGCTCAACTAAAGGGAAAATAGACACACATACGAAAGGAGAAGTTGCAGCTGTACTTCCAAGAATTTGGCTAATTTGAGTTCAAATCTTCTCCTACTATTTGAAAAGGCAGACAAAGACACAACCTCACTCTTAATATCTGCAGCTGTTGTCACTCCCCACCAAATTCAACATATAAACGTTAGAAATTCTCCAACGAAATTATAATGACTGACCTGAGCTTTGCCCTCAGAGAAGAGTTTCTTCGGGTCAGCATCCTCCGCAAACTGCTCACGAAGCCACTGCGTCCTAGCAGTAGGTGTTCGATCCCAACTCAGAGTAATTCGTGTTGAATGCAAAGCAGTGTTTTCCACAGTACGTGGCTTATACTTGGCCCGATTCACCTCGCAACACTCGCTCACTGCATGCGCCCATTCATTAGGTACCTAGGAAAATAAATTTCAACAAATTCCAACTACTTTCTATTGATTAATATAGTCAGTGTTTCTATAAGCTTACAGAGAAAGTCATACTATCGGGAACAAAACGCAGATCGAATCGAATACCGGTGTCTGCGAACTCTACATCATTGCATGCCTGGTAGATAGCTGCTGCCGTCTCCTTAGAGTCAAATTCAGCTATTGCATAATAGTACTTAAGACGCTGCAGCTGATATTGACGCAGGCGACGTCGCGTTTTAATTGAGGTAGCAGACCAAGCTTTCTTCTCATCAGCATCCATTTCAACCGGATTTCTGTTAACTTCCACTTCATCCTCCTGGTCTTCTTCTTCTTCAACACCGCTGCCTACCCAAATGTCCTTTGGGCCATGTCTTTCTTCTTCTTCCATCTTCTTCATACCATACTCAGAGGGATAAATCTGAAGCGAAAGAGCGGTATATAATTGATATAAGCATCCTCCAAATGTATTACAGCAGTCTTTGTTGAAACAAAACCATCTTGTGAAAATAGTAAAAGTCCTCAAGACCAAGCCGAATAATGTGTCCGCAAATCTCTTTTGCTGAACAAAGTCTCACCCATGAACCCGAGTGAAATTAATAAAGTAGAACATTAGAACATAATCTAATAATAATCCATGTTCCTTTTAAGGAAGCGGAGGACCACAATTTTCCAATGTGGTCCATGAGGCTCTGGCTTCACACTTCACATTTCCTCTACTTTTCATGGACGTCACCCCAAACAATGAAATAGCCAATAAAAGGCTGCGAGGAGCTCAATATCAGTATTTCACGAAAATGTATGTCGAAATTTGCATCAAATTTTCGTTTCTGTAACTTGACTTAACAGCTTATTATGGTATGCATTCAAAATTATAAATAAGGTCTAAGATACCCTAATTCTGCTCTGTCTGATGCTGATTTTAATGGGTTTTCATTCCGAAACAGAATGAGTCTAGTCAATCTCGTGTCGACGCTTGCGCTTACGCCTCCAGCTTCTTAATCTCCATTCTTCTTCCAACTGAACTCTGGTATTCTTTTCTAAGAAAGTTCGTTGATTTGGAAAACCATGATCCTAGAAACTGGTTTAAATTTATGCCAGCTTAATAAAAAATTGATATTCTGACAAGAAATCTTTAGCCGACGGGGTCACTTTGGCGTAATAAACTAATCGAAAAAGAAAACACAAACCATATATGTTAGAATGGGTTTTTACATTCAGCCATAAGTCAAAAGTGGATGAAGAGACTGAAAAGGCGGATTGAAGTCGTTTCGAACTTAATCAGGACGAAATGAGAGGAAGAAAAACGCGAAATATTCAAGATGAGATAGCAGATAGCAAAAAATAATTACCTCAAATTTACTTCCGGATTGGAAAATCCGAACACAAAACTTATCTTGGATTCTTTCAAGAATGAACGATATTGCCTTTATTTACAAAATGCACAACACTATGAACACAGTCTACAAAAGCATACGCTCGATACGGGAAATTTTATAATTACTATGAGGACTCACAGCCCAAGCATAAGTTCTGATTTTAGAAAAAATAGCAAAGTTTACTGAATATATGGGGTAAATTGAGAGCATGAAATCAATCAAACATACAATTATTTTTAATTAAAATGATAAAACTGGGGCGGCAATAAGGAAATAAGAAGGATTGAATCACACATAACCCGAAACAAAGTAATATGAAAGGCTAGGCAAAAGTGACTTACAGTGACTTTATCTAAAGTAGAACCAGGAGGAAGAAAGGATTCAAGTGCTAAGAATAGCGTTTTAGCATTTGAATTATCCCAATCAAAGTGAAGAACTGCAAGTCTTCTAGTCTCTTCTTCGGCAGGCTCAGCATCCTTTACTAACTCAAACCAGTCGGCATCTAGCAAAAAAATTGACAAAAAGTCAGAATAGGTAGCCAGATTTACCTTGGAGGTCAATTAATCTTTCCTCAGGATCAAGTTCTTTTCCACCAACAGACGAATCAGAGTCACTACTTGATGACTCCTCCGATTCATCAGCTTCGTATTCTTCACTTTCACTCTCACTTTCATCGTCTTCCTCCTTTTCAAGAAGGTGCTTGGCATATCTCAGAGGTTTACAAGACCATGGTTTGCCACGCTTGTCCTTGAAAGTCTCTTCTTCCTCTATGCCTTCAAACAAACTCTTGTGTGCCTCTTTTTCCTTCCTTGTTTTCTTTTTCAATCGACCCGCAAATCTTGGATCCCGAGAAATCTCCTTTAACTCCCTATCATTCATAACTCAACCACAAAAGCGTGCAAATGGTACGAAAACAAGCTTATTTCAAATATTTGCCTCACTATTATAATTATTAAAACAAATAAGGCAATGGCTTTAATAATAAAATACAACCCTCACACGCTTATTAAAGTCATTTTCATTTTACTGATATACAGAATAATCTTGTTTCAAGTGTACAAATCATCAAGAAATTCTTCCTTTATTACTCTTTAGCGTTTAATTCGTGTTTATTATCTAAATCAACTGTTATTTCGCATGTTTCTACTTTTAATGCTTTCCAAATTTCCTAGAAATCTGTGTTTTTACTTTGTATAAGGTCTATAACTATGTTAAATCTGAGTCCTTTTTACCTAGTATAGATGAAAATAAATATTTTGTATGCAACTTCACATGTCAGGGCTAGATTATTGAATTAATATCGTGAGGAAATTTTTGCGGGCAGACTTGATCTAATTCATTTCAGTGTGTAAATTGTTCTCTAATAATACATTAAGGACCTCGAGCGCTTCTCAGTTGACAACTGTTTCACTAATCCCCTTTATTTAAGCGCGAGATAAAATTGATCCAAATGGATTATATTTGAGTAAATCGATTTGTGAGTGAAGTCACACTAGAAATCGGTTACAGCAAATTAGCACCTCAAAATCCACTTTTAAATTACCTTTCTGAAAGAGGAATTTATAATCCTTATTTCAAATATTTTCTCTATTCAATTTATTGAAGGTAGGAAGATCTGTAACAGATTTGCCATACCAGTAAGCCTTGACTATACTCAAATCTCTATGGCAGATTTTCCTTTTTGATGGCTAGTAATTTATCGGAGTGAAGACTACATGCTCGAGTGGAAACTGACTGTCTCTTGGTGATGATACGATGACGTACCTTACGTTTGGGGTTCCGAACTCTCAGTCTGGGCACGGTAAATAGAAGGAAACTCGGATAGGATATTCGAGAAAGGATTGGCGATGGGTAGGGGGACATTCAGGCCAGAAGAGTTTAGGAACTCTGTAGAGCAAACCAATCGGAGGGAGGTGACGTTGTGGTGTAAGGCGCTGTCTCTGAGTTTGAAAATGGCTATTATGTGACTATGAGACCACATATTTGGACATTACGAGGGAAAGTATGCTGGCTGTGCATTTACATTGTGCTTCTATTCTTCATGTTTGCAATTCGCTCCTGATCCATTTTAAAGTATTTTCTTGCAAATTTTGTCGATGTTTGACAATTTCGCTCAATATATTTGCGACGGTTTATGAAAAGCCGTTATTTATATATCCCGTCAAAAATTTGTAGGTCACGGCACATGTCTTAGAAGATCTCATTTTTATTTAAGCTGTTTGTTAAAACTATACGAAACGGACTCATGAAACACGACCCCTTCCGGGTAGATTGGGGCGACAAAACACCAGTAACGGGTGACTAGGTGCTCATCCATCCCAGCTCTTACGATAAGTTGCTTGGTGATGCGGACGTCCTAATTAGAAGTTTGTAACAAACTCGAGCTGATATTTCTTCTGCTTTTTCTTAAGACATGCAAAGTGTAGCAGAGAATGGAAGTTCTTTTGTAGGTTCAAGACCGGTGATGAAAGACTTACTCAAACATGAAGGCCAATTTTTCATCATGTAACTAGTGTTGTGATGGTTTTTTTAATTTTTGTCCATTCAAAGTAATCGTTTGTCCGAAAGGAGAAGGAAGCCAAAAATAATGAACAACATCTCAACTTGATTTTAGACCTATCAGTCCACTAAATTAACGTAGTTCTAAAATAGGTTGCTCTATTTCTACCACGTCACCACTGATAATGGAAATAGTACTTCGCAGCTACTTAATCGTAGCTAGTAGCAGAATTTAAGTGCCGTTGTAAATTGCTGGTATTTTGACACAGCATATGACGTGCCGCACAGAGATAGCAACTTTTAGGTCTCAGATTGATTAAAAAACTCTCGCGATATAGAAATTAGTTTAATCACAAACTATTGTTTTGTATTACATCACAAAGTGCTCGTATTCAAAATCACTTCTGTCTTTTACTACTTTAAAATAAGCTATTTGAACTTGTGTCCACATTTTTAATAATTGAGATCAACAGGCATGTTAGAACTAATTATTAACTTAATGCAAAGCGTCATTCCTCAATATTTGTTTTTGATTATATGTAGGGAAGACAGAACTGTAGAAGAAGTAAGTGCTTATCTTCTCAAAGAGACTGAATTGCACCTGACTAAAAAATCAAATTTACTAAAATTGTTCCCATTTTTAGTGTTGCTAAAATGTTCACCTAAAACCGTATTCCATGTCAATTATTGGAAGTATGGATACTGCAATCAAATGGCATTTGAACTAAAGGCAAATACTTTCCTTAATAATTCTAACTTCCCTAAGCTGGACATATATATATATATATATATATATATGTATGTATGTATATATGTACGTCTCGTGGGAAAACATTGAAATCAATCGATTGTTCCCACTGCAGCTTTCACAAAATAATTTTTGGTCGATACAGTAAGCTTGAAATGTTGGTAGCATTAGAAGCCACTACATTTTGGTCTGTAGTTGTCCGTCAAACGCCATTTCTTCTAGGTTTTTGAAAAGGGCAAATAACTACTTAATTCATTCACTTATCATTATATTCTACGAAAATTTAATTTTATTTACCCAGTAATAAAATTCAACATATTTGTCTTTAGGTGGAGCAAGTGACAAGGTGGCATATGCTTTTGGTCTGGGTTTGGAGCGATGGGCAATGAAACTCTACGGAATTCCAGACATTCGGCTCTTTTGGTCCAAAGACGAGGGTTTTCTGCATCAGTTCAGAGTCGATGATATTACTAAACCAATTACTTTCAAAGCTGTGAGTAATTACCCTCCCTGTCCGATGGATATCTCATTTTGGCTACCGGATACGTCTGCCTCAAATAGTAATTTGGAATTCGAAAGAGATTTTTATGAGATCGTGAGAGAAGCTGCCGGTGATCTAGTTGAACAGGTTAGTTGTTAGCTTATATTTAATTTACAAAAGTAAGTTATGAGGTATATTTCAGAGTACCTGGAATCATTCTTTATTTAGCTATTTCACAAGTGACGTGATCGGTAGACTTCAAATGTCAGTCTTATTGTTTTACTTTTATTAACTATTATTTTTAATCTTAATCTCTTAAAGGTTAAGTACGATGTTCTTTAGGTGATGCTTTAATCATACAGCCATAAGTTTGGTCATTGGATGTTCTTTCACTAGATCTTTACTCTTCCTTCTTCCAAGGCATTGAATTTTTCTATAATATATAGTTAATAGCGAGTTCTGATCGCGCTATTTCCCAAACTAATCTTTTAGATAAGGAAAGTTAGTAGTAGTTGAAAGGGCATTTCTTAGACTGTCTTAGATGTTGGTCTCCTGTTATTACACTCGCCCTTGGCACTATGGTGGAATGGTCATCATGGTCTATTTGACACGGATACAATATTTCCCTTTTAGGTAACCATGATCGATTGATTCGAGGATACTAAGAGGAAACGATTGAGCCTGTGTTATCACATTGTCTACCGAGATCATGCGAAGACACTTACCATGGGTGAAGTGCGTCTACTGCATCAGAAAGTGGGTCAATTAGCGGAGTCCCGACTTGGCGTGAAAGTTCGCTGAATTTGCTCCTCATTGTACTTATTTTGTAGTCACTTTTAATTCGATGTATTGTAATTCATCTAAATGAACATTGTATGTTTATTCATTTTCTCTTATTCAGTAGAATAGGGACAGTTATGAGAGTGAGTCAAGAGTTCTCAGACAAATTCCGCAATTTATTTATTTAACAAGTGACTGCATTACTTTTTGCTGCATAGGCTCCATTGTTGTCTATACATTTTTGTAATCTATATTTCCACCTCATTGTAGAATTTTCGGGGCTGTCTCTGGCATCATGAAATCACAGACATTTTCTAAAGACGTGTTTAATTAATCTGCCTTTTATTATGCAAAATAAATTCATAACATCTAGGATACCGTAGAAATAAGTCAAATCTGAGTTCACGAGGATCAATACACACTAGTGGGCGGAATATACGATTAAATGTGAGGTGGGAAAATCCTAATCTCTCCTCTGCCTAAGGTAGGTTTGAAAATGCCTTCCAAAGAAGGCCTGTGAGTTACGAATTTTCTTCTCTGAAATTTAGTGAGTCCTGATTGGTCAAAATATTGCTTTTTCTCCTCTGAGCAAATAATACTTCAAATAAGATTTTTTGTATTCAAGCGAATTTACAAATCGTTACTGTTGTAATTGACGAATAGTACAAATCGGCTCATCACTGAGAAAGATGACGTTTTGCCTCAACATAGTGGTTTGGGTTGTTTCGAATTGTGGCGTTATCGGATTGTACAGGGTGGCCAAGCATGAAAGCTCCCTTTTGAATACAGGAAGGCAAATTAATATTATGTCATATGTATGACATTAAGTATGAAATAGTACAAGGAACCTCTTTTACCCTGTCCACACTATGTTTACCTAATGATTTATCATATACCAGAGGTGGTGTAGAGATGGAGAGGACCATATAGGACATTCAGTGTGGGAAGTATAAAAGAGTTCGTTTGTCTGCTGTAACATTTATTAATATCAAATGGCAGGCTTAATAGTTGTCATAATAATTGTCACTATAATTAGAAATGTCAAAATCACACAAAGTCGAGAAGGGAACAGAAGAGTGATTTACAGGTATAAGAGAGAGACAGACACAATGGTAGAGAAAAAGGTAAGATGAGTACTGTGAAAGTGGTCGATTATGACATACAGTGAGGTAATGGTAGTTTGAAGTCAACTGCCGGTTTATAGACTTTTTGGTCGTTTGAGTATACGTTGCCCAGGGTGCACCACATGGGGGTCTATCGCCCACCCCATCCGGTATAATATTGAAAGCGGCATTGAGCAACGGAACTGGGTCACGCAATATTCTCTATTTACCCCTTTTGTATTCAAATATTAGTATTATTACTTAACGCCTCTGCATTCACACGTAACCCCTTTTATCATGACCGATCCTGTATTGTCAGTTAATGCCATTTTTAGCGCTCTAAAAGCTGTTTGCAATAACTAATTGGAATGAGCACCTCGCGGCAAGCTGAGTCGGTTAGATACAAGGGGCTGGTTTAATTGTTTACCATTCCATTTCTAACACCACCACCTAGAGATAAAAGGAGGCACGAAGTGGTCAAATAATAATAATAAAACAATATGATAAATAATAGAGAACAGGCTTAATTTGGTAATGGAGCCATGGTAAGGGTGCCCATTAGCGTTTCATTTTAGTGAACTGGTCTGCCGGCTCTAAAAAACCGAGATATCATCTCCATTAAACTATTTGAGCACAAAGATTAGCCAGTTGTCTAGGGACCGAATTTTCACGTATACTGAAGGTCTCACTATAAATTACTCATTGCTGTAAACAAAGATTCGGATGAAGATGGACTAACCGACATTTCTTCACTTCTCTACAATTTAGTTTCTTGGTGACTGCTTGATTTCGTGGACACACATATTAATATACGTTACACTACTTAGTGGATATCTAATCCGCGAAGTGAAATTCCCTTATAGAGCCGTCTCCTCAACCACCTCCTCTTCAATGCAATAAGCTAAGAAACGGAGGTGGCACAATCAACCAAGGAACTAACAAGCACCGAGTACCGACGACATCTCATTCATGAACTTTGGACATTTCTCACAGAACACCTCTTTTGAGAACGCAGAGAACTCAGTCCCACTAGAATGGAAATAAAGTCAGCCTCTTGGCTCTATGAACGACTTTTTCTCCAATCCCTCCATGGTTTTACGCCTTATTAGGCGCTACTTCGACGCTAAACCTAGTGACGACCTTGTGAATAGAATTCACCATGTCACTAGTAGTAGTGATCTTTTAATTTAATGGATGTTTCGAAGATACAATCACATATATATGTACATAAAGCAAAGATGTGGGGTTCAATCATTGGGAATTTGATGAGACAGCCTTTCCCTGATCACCTACCTCCCTTCTTTGCCGCCAACAACGGTCCACGACGACGTCGCATGAAATTTAGGAACTCCGCTGCTTCTTTGTACTCCTTGTGCATTTGGCTCACACCAAAGGTTGGGTCTGTCAGGAAGATATCAAACCGAGAATCGTTCTCATTCGCGCCCGTCCACTAGAAAGACAACAAGAAGGCAATATCAAATTGTCAACTAACGTAGGTAGTTTAAAAATATTATTCGTGGAATCTTTGCACAAATGCTAATGGAAAGATTCACCAGTCGAATTTCATTTAAGTTTTGATGGAAGGATGGCAAAATGTATGCAATTTAACTCTATGGACATATGAAATCATTGTAATGACACCCTGACGCCATTCACAATAACGTAATCAAATTAATAATAGTAAAACTCTAATGAGTGCTAAATCCACTTGATCAACAAAAATGAATAGCAAATATTCATGTCACTAATAAGACAATGACATAACGACTTCAACTCCTAGCCACCAAATAGGGGGTGTGATTTGTTTCTGGAGAAACAAGGTTGCATCTGGAGCTCCGGCTGCATTGTACCCTACTACATACTTAAAACCTTCATGATACCCCTTCTGTTGGAGATTAGTTTTCAAGAAAATTGATTTGAGCTCTTCCCCCAGCCTATTTCACAATCCGGTTCCAAACTGTCCGATTTGAGAAAGAACCTAACATATGAAATCAGACTCCTTTCAATATTCGGTGACCAAAAAGCCCCCCCCCTCCCCCCCGCCTTCAGTTAAGCATAGAGCTTAGCTGGTATAAACCAAGACTTGCTTTACATTCAAACAGGGGAGATTTCTTAACTTGTCTAAAATTGAAAGAAATTGTGAATAAACAGACTGTGAACGTCAGTGACATAATATGCCACAGGTACACAAGGACACGATCCGATGAATTCTGATTTGAAATGAGAGGGAGCGAATTTTGAATCCAGAGCTCACTCACCCAATGGGAATTATCCTAAGGCCATCACTAATGGATCAAAATGACCGTTGAATCGGAGAGGGCAGAGAACTTACGAAAGCATGGTTTGGGAAAACCAGGGTCTTGAAGATTTCAAAACTTCATAGCCTCAATTTCATCATTGTGCTCAAGCCAGTTCGACTAGCACTTACACCCACCCAATCCCTCGTTGATATGCATAAACATAACTCTCACCTCATTGGCCTTTTGATTCAATTTATAAGCATGCGGTTTTTTCATGAATATTAATCAACTTATAGACTTAAGAAACGTACCAGTTCCTTCAATTTCTCCCGATTTTTCTCCTGTTTCTGTTTCTTCAACTGCATCTTCTTGCGCTAAATTGCCGAAAAATATGAAAACAGGAGTCAAAACGATAAATCCCAGAAAGTAATTTATAATTACTTACCATAGCAAGCTTTTTCTTCTTTCTCTTTGTTTCCTTAGAATCCTCATCATTAATGCTGTCTACTTCTTCAACAAGTCGCCTCTTTTTTCGACCACCTTTAAACTCATCTGTACCGTCATCTGACGCCCTATCCATGTCATCGAAATCGAGGCTGGAGTCGTCGTCTGAATTATCCCCATCAATCGCTTCAGGAAGATACCTTTTCGATACTGTTTTGCGTCCACCCTTGGCAAAAGCTTTGGAAGATATCCTGTTCTTGGACCTCTTCTTCGCGCTTTTCTCGTCGTCGGTAGTATTGAGGTCATATGATCCGTCTTCGGAAGGAGCATCTGCGCCTTTGCAACCTTCTGAGTCATCGAGATCATATACTTCTTCGCCTACTTCCTCGTCTTCAGTATCATCCGATTCATGCCCACCTTCACCATCGGATTTCTATAAGAAAGATCAAGTATGTGAACGTAAGAAAAGATTAAAACTACACCTTATTCCTAGTGAAGCCACTTCTATAATCCGACTGAGTTAGGATTCTAGACACCCCCTTAAAAATCGAGTGATCTTTAAGATTAGCAACACACATTGACACTCCCAAATCAGAAAAATGAGAGCTTAGGTACTGTACTGAAAAATCACAAAGAAGAGTACACATTGTGAGGTGAAGCGACCACCTTGCCACAATGGCCACCTGACGGGGAACCCGAAGACAAATGTACCTTGGCATGTCTGGTTCCCTTAACAGTCCACATGCGAATCAACTTCAAAATTGGTTTACTAGATGTGAAACGTGTATCGAGATGGCATTGTGGTGGTATTTAAGTTCTTCATGACATTCTTTTTCAAGCATATCGATCCGGGTATGAGTGGAACCCTCTTATACTCAAGCATATCTCGTTTGTCTTCCCCAATACTTGAACTTAGATGTGCTTTATTCGGATGATTGTGACTCTTAGTACCCAATGCGTTAGCGGTAAAACCAACTCCTCAATTTAAAATAAGGGTCATTCAGCTCAAGACATTCTATACACAAGAGTCAGATCGTGAGGTTGGCATTTTAAGGCGTTGTGTAGGCAAACTAATTATCTTATTATTCTTGAAATGCATTCGTTACAACCAAGTACATGCTCAAGGCTGTAAGGAGATACAAATGAAACACAAATTGACATGACCACTCATTTAATTAAATCAATAAGTTCTGAATGTCACTGACATTAACTCACTCAGATTACCTGAGTAAAATAAAAGCATTGGAACACCTGGATGGTATATAACACAAATATAGCAAAATAAAACACGATGTCTTTATGTTATTACACCCTGTTACTCGCTATCCACTTTACTTTTCTTTTCAACAGCTTTCACTTAAATCCAATTGCTCAACTGCTTGTTGGACTATGTCACTGTTCTTCGAGAACTAAAAACCCAATTTGTTCAAAATAAAATCACTTAACTTCTCTTCATCCTCAACAGACTCATCACCGCTCCTTCCTTTGAGACCAGAGAGAAGGGCGGCACGAAGTTCTTCTGGAGGTACTTTGCGAGGTCTGTGTTTGTGAATTCGGGGCACGGTGGGAGCAGGACCCGGTTCGTCCACATCCGAAGGTGCTGCTGTGCTCTGACCACTCGATGACAATGCCACGTACTCGCTCAACTAAAGGGAAAATAGACACACATACGAAAGGAGAAGTTGCAGCTGTACTTCCAAGAATTTGGCTAATTTGAGTTCAAATCTTCTCCTACTATTTGAAAAGGCAGACAAAGACACAACCTCACTCTTAATATCTGCAGCTGTTGTCACTCCCCACCAAATTCAACATATAAACGTTAGAAATTCTCCAACGAAATTATAATGACTGACCTGAGCTTTGCCCTCAGAGAAGAGTTTCTTCGGGTCAGCATCCTCCGCAAACTGCTCACGAAGCCACTGCGTCCTAGCAGTAGGTGTTCGATCCCAACTCAGAGTAATTCGTGTTGAATGCAAAGCAGTGTTTTCCACAGTACGTGGCTTATACTTGGCCCGATTCACCTCGCAACACTCGCTCACTGCATGCGCCCATTCATTAGGTACCTAGGAAAATAAATTTCAACAAATTCCAACTACTTTCTATTGATTAATATAGTCAGTGTTTCTATAAGCTTACAGAGAAAGTCATACTATCGGGAACAAAACGCAGATCGAATCGAATACCGGTGTCTGCGAACTCTACATCATTGCATGCCTGGTAGATAGCTGCTGCCGTCTCCTTAGAGTCAAATTCAGCTATTGCATAATAGTACTTAAGACGCTGCAGCTGATATTGACGCAGGCGACGTCGCGTTTTAATTGAGGTAGCAGACCAAGCTTTCTTCTCATCAGCATCCATTTCAACCGGATTTCTGTTAACTTCCACTTCATCCTCCTGGTCTTCTTCTTCTTCAACACCGCTGCCTACCCAAATGTCCTTTGGGCCATGTCTTTCTTCTTCTTCCATCTTCTTCATACCATACTCAGAGGGATAAATCTGAAGCGAAAGAGCGGTATATAATTGATATAAGCATCCTCCAAATGTATTACAGCAGTCTTTGTTGAAACAAAACCATCTTGTGAAAATAGTAAAAGTCCTCAAGACCAAGCCGAATAATGTGTCCGCAAATCTCTTTTGCTGAACAAAGTCTCACCCATGAACCCGAGTGAAATTAATAAAGTAGAACATTAGAACATAATCTAATAATAATCCATGTTCCTTTTAAGGAAGCGGAGGACCACAATTTTCCAATGTGGTCCATGAGGCTCTGGCTTCACACTTCACATTTCCTCTACTTTTCATGGACGTCACCCCAAACAATGAAATAGCCAATAAAAGGCTGCGAGGAGCTCAATATCAGTATTTCACGAAAATGTATGTCGAAATTTGCATCAAATTTTCGTTTCTGTAACTTGACTTAACAGCTTATTATGGTATGCATTCAAAATTATAAATAAGGTCTAAGATACCCTAATTCTGCTCTGTCTGATGCTGATTTTAATGGGTTTTCATTCCGAAACAGAATGAGTCTAGTCAATCTCGTGTCGACGCTTGCGCTTACGCCTCCAGCTTCTTAATCTCCATTCTTCTTCCAACTGAACTCTGGTATTCTTTTCTAAGAAAGTTCGTTGATTTGGAAAACCATGATCCTAGAAACTGGTTTAAATTTATGCCAGCTTAATAAAAAATTGATATTCTGACAAGAAATCTTTAGCCGACGGGGTCACTTTGGCGTAATAAACTAATCGAAAAAGAAAACACAAACCATATATGTTAGAATGGGTTTTTACATTCAGCCATAAGTCAAAAGTGGATGAAGAGACTGAAAAGGCGGATTGAAGTCGTTTCGAACTTAATCAGGACGAAATGAGAGGAAGAAAAACGCGAAATATTCAAGATGAGATAGCAGATAGCAAAAAATAATTACCTCAAATTTACTTCCGGATTGGAAAATCCGAACACAAAACTTATCTTGGATTCTTTCAAGAATGAACGATATTGCCTTTATTTACAAAATGCACAACACTATGAACACAGTCTACAAAAGCATACGCTCGATACGGGAAATTTTATAATTACTATGAGGACTCACAGCCCAAGCATAAGTTCTGATTTTAGAAAAAATAGCAAAGTTTACTGAATATATGGGGTAAATTGAGAGCATGAAATCAATCAAACATACAATTATTTTTAATTAAAATGATAAAACTGGGGCGGCAATAAGGAAATAAGAAGGATTGAATCACACATAACCCGAAACAAAGTAATATGAAAGGCTAGGCAAAAGTGACTTACAGTGACTTTATCTAAAGTAGAACCAGGAGGAAGAAAGGATTCAAGTGCTAAGAATAGCGTTTTAGCATTTGAATTATCCCAATCAAAGTGAAGAACTGCAAGTCTTCTAGTCTCTTCTTCGGCAGGCTCAGCATCCTTTACTAACTCAAACCAGTCGGCATCTAGCAAAAAAATTGACAAAAAGTCAGAATAGGTAGCCAGATTTACCTTGGAGGTCAATTAATCTTTCCTCAGGATCAAGTTCTTTTCCACCAACAGACGAATCAGAGTCACTACTTGATGACTCCTCCGATTCATCAGCTTCGTATTCTTCACTTTCACTCTCACTTTCATCGTCTTCCTCCTTTTCAAGAAGGTGCTTGGCATATCTCAGAGGTTTACAAGACCATGGTTTGCCACGCTTGTCCTTGAAAGTCTCTTCTTCCTCTATGCCTTCAAACAAACTCTTGTGTGCCTCTTTTTCCTTCCTTGTTTTCTTTTTCAATCGACCCGCAAATCTTGGATCCCGAGAAATCTCCTTTAACTCCCTATCATTCATAACTCAACCACAAAAGCGTGCAAATGGTACGAAAACAAGCTTATTTCAAATATTTGCCTCACTATTATAATTATTAAAACAAATAAGGCAATGGCTTTAATAATAAAATACAACCCTCACACGCTTATTAAAGTCATTTTCATTTTACTGATATACAGAATAATCTTGTTTCAAGTGTACAAATCATCAAGAAATTCTTCCTTTATTACTCTTTAGCGTTTAATTCGTGTTTATTATCTAAATCAACTGTTATTTCGCATGTTTCTACTTTTAATGCTTTCAAAATTTCCTAGAAATCTGTGTTTTTACTTTGTATAAGGTCTATAACTATGTTAAATCTGAGTCCTTTTTACCTAGTATAGATGAAAATAAATATTTTGTATGCAACTTCACATGTCAGGGCTAGATTATTGAATTAATATCGTGAGGAAATTTTTGCGGGCAGACTTGATCTAATTCATTTCAGTGTGTAAATTGTTCTCTAATAATACATTAAGGACCTCGAGCGCTTCTCAGTTGACAACTGTTTCACTAATCCCCTTTATTTAAGCGCGAGATAAAATTGATCCAAATGGATTATATTTGAGTAAATCGATTTGTGAGTGAAGTCACACTAGAAATCGGTTACAGCAAATTAGCACCTCAAAATCCACTTTTAAATTACCTTTCTGAAAGAGGAATTTATAATCCTTATTTCAAATATTTTCTCTATTCAATTTATTGAAGGTAGGAAGATCTGTAACAGATTTGCCATACCAGTAAGCCTTGACTATACTCAAATCTCTATGGCAGATTTTCCTTTTTGATGGCTAGTAATTTATCGGAGTGAAGACTACATGCTCGAGTGGAAACTGACTGTCTCTTGGTGATGATACGATGACGTACCTTACGTTTGGGGTTCCGAACTCTCAGTCTGGGCACGGTAAATAGAAGGAAACTCGGATAGGATATTCGAGAAAGGATTGGCGATGGGTAGGGGGACATTCAGGCCAGAAGAGTTTAGGAAATTCAGCACCTATAATGGGTTTTTTTACATCCGCAGTGAGGAACACGAATGGAAACTCTTGGCGAAGTCCTAGATCAAATTTAAGGAACTTTTGACCATAGGTGTGAATCTTCGAGTTGTTAGCCGCCAGAAGGGAAATGCCGGTTGATTGTAGATAGTATTTTCTGCAAAACGAGGGAAAACACTGACTTCAGAACCGGTGTTTGTGAGGAATATAAGTTTCAAGGTTCTATCAATTACGTAGAGGAGACAACTGGGGAAATACGCAGGCTCCGTCGTCGCCTTTACTGCCTGGCGTGGAATTTTCCTCGAGGGTTGTTTGTTTTTGTTTTAGGGTACCTACAGCCAGGCCGACATTTCTTGGCATCGTCTCCGTATGTTTTATGATAGTAGCAGATCCGGTCGTCGCGTTCTGAGGGGCTCCGTCGTCTCTTCGGCGAAATTTGGCGCCGTCTGTTGAGACCCGGTGAGGAGCCTGATATGAGCAATTTCAGTTTTTCAAACCGATCAGTGAGGGCGTCCAGTTGCTGCGAGATGGTATCAGCGGCAGCTGAAATTTTCACTGCGTTGACGCTTAGCCTATCATTGTGGTTGTAAATTCGATTGGCCACTTCAGCTACTTTGTCGTCTTGATAAATGCTGGTGATTAAGAATGGTACCATGCTTTCCTGTGGACAATTCACCCATGATTCTTTGGGAATTTCGATGCTCCATTCGTAATCGCTGGCTAAGGAGCGCATGTGGCGTAAGAGTTGAGAAGGAGAGCGATCTTCAAGTTCGAATTGTGAAAAAAGGTGGTGGAGACGTTTCTCTCGAGACATGTTTGTGCCGGTGGTAGGAGTTACTGTCCGACGGTTTGAATGTGATGTCTTTAAATTGAGAAACGACAGTGCCTGGAAGTGCGACAATGGGATGCTGAAACCAAGTTCCTCGCTTCTTACTCTGAGCACATTATCTACTTGCAAGAACCATGTGTCGGGGCATTCTGGGTCGAAGGTGAGCTAACAAGGAAGGACACCGAGCGCATTAACACCAAATTCTGTTTCTTTAAACATTCTGTGGTAACCGGGAGTGGACGAGGATTAAGAGTTCGCAAAGTGAGTTGTGCAGTGGGAAAAACAATCGCAGTGCCAGGGAGAGATTGCTTCTCTGCTGAGCAGGTGAAGTCGAGCTTAGGCGATCATGCCAGGGTCACCAGTTTGTAGGGGATTCGCTTCCCTAATAAACCTCGACTATGCTCAGAAATCTCTGTGGCAGATCTTCCTACTCGGAAAGGCTCTCGCGATGGAAGAGAGAAGGAAGACTTGCTGCAAGCGAAACGTGTATTGCAACTTATGATATCGACAAATCTGACTAGTTATCAAATAAATCTAGCATAATTTTAGTCAACATTAATAGCAAAATATCTGCACGTACAGCCGCACATTCCAAAATGTTCAGATGCGCATCTTATCATGCGCGGATTGCATCGTATCCGTCAATAAATTATTTACGTGCATTGACCATTTGACGTGGGCATTTCAATTTTATGAAAAGTGGGTTTTCTTGTTTTAATTCTTGATCCAATTGTTGTTGATCATCAAATAGACTTTTGGCTACGACTAAATCGATTCCCAATAATCCAACAATCCATTTTTACATCCTTCAAGTTGAGTTAGAAAATTGTAATAAAGTGATATTTGGTGATTGACGTTAAGTTAAAATTTCATATTAATTTGTGGATAATTAAAACCTGATTTTTTAAGGATTACGGTTAAGTCTCGTCGGATTTGGGCTCAGTCACATTTTAACATTTAACTTTAAAAAATTTCATTTTTCACATAAGTAAATACAACCATCGAGAGCAATTGAGAGATTCACATTTTGAACTAATATCTGTAGCATTCCAGGAAATTGTCCTTAATCTCCTTGAATGTCTATTACATCAACTTGTAGCGGATTGTTACAGGAATAAGCCTTGACTTATGCTCGGCGATCTCCGTCGCAAAGTCTCCTTTTTGGAATGGCTCCCGGAATCAGCTACCCTATCTCAACGATATGGGGTGTACAATAGGTTTACCTCCACGTGTTACATCCTGGGCAACGCATACCCATACGGCAAAAAGTCTATACACTGGTAGTTGACTTCAAACTACCATGACCCACCCGACTGTATGTCATATTCGACCACTTTCACAGTACTCACCTTACATTTTTCTCTACTTATGTGTCTATCACTTTTACATCTGTGAATCACTCTTCTCTTCCCCTCCCCTCTCGACTTTTTGTGACTTTTATGTTCCTCCCCTCTGTGAAGCCCGAAGTCAACTAAAGGGCTAATAATAACTATCATAAAGCCTGCCATTTGATATAAATAAATAAATAAATAACAACGATATAGGGGAAACAGACGTGTGACATGGAATAGGTTTATTTGGATTGTGTGCGCGGAGATGTGTGTGTGTGTGTGTCCGCCTTAGGGCGAAGTTTGCATGCGCCTTAATCATTAAATACTGTAATGTTTATCAGGTCTCTGCACTCCTGACCTCATTTGCTCCTTACCGCGATTATGACATATCTTTGCTTAGGCCAATTTTACACTCCACAAACATCGGCTGAGGAATCTTCTTGTGCTTAGTAGACCGACGAATAGGAGGAAAGAAACAGTTGAACTACTGCTCATAATTTCCCTTAAACGCTTATGGGCTCTTTTTCCCAACTTGTTAAGACTTCAAGATGCGGCCTCCCGAAAACCTCCCATATTTTAATGACAACAACTAAACACTGATAGATTTGGCCCAACTAATTGCCATGGTGTCAGCAACACTGTAAAAATATTGAAAGTGCCTATTATGTGACTATGAGACCACATAATTGGACATTACGAGGGAAAGTATGCTGGCTGTGCATTTACATTGTGCTTCTATTCTTCATGTTTGCAATTCGCTCCTGATCCATTTTAAAGTATTTTCTTGCAAATTTTGTCGATGTTTGACAATTTCGCTCAATATATTTGCGACGGTTTATGAAAAGCCGTTATTTATATATCCCGTCAAAAATTTGTAGGTCACGGCACATGTCTTAGAAGATCTCATTTTTATTTAAGCTGTTTGTTAAAACTATACGAAACGGACTCATGAAACACGACCCCTTCCGGGTAGATTGGGGCGACAAAACACCAGTAACGGGTGACTAGGTGCTCATCCATCCCAGCTCTTACGATAAGTTGCTTGGTGATGCGGACGTCCTAATTAGAAGTTTGTAACAAACTCGAGCTGATATTTCTTCTGCTTTTTCTTAAGACATGCAAAGTGTAGCAGAGAATGGAAGTTCTTTTGTAGGTTCAAGACCGGTGATGAAAGACTTACTCAAACATGAAGGCCAATTTTTCATCATGTAACTAGTGTTGTGATGGTTTTTTTAATTTTTGTCCATTCAAAGTAATCGTTTGTCCGAAAGGAGAAGGAAGCCAAAAATAATGAACAACATCTCAACTTGATTTTAGACCTATCAGTCCACTAAATTAACGTAGTTCTAAAATAGGTTGCTCTATTTCTACCACGTCACCACTGATAATGGAAATAGTACTTCGCAGCTACTTAATCGTAGCTAGTAGCAGAATTTAAGTGCCGTTGTAAATTGCTGGTATTTTGACACAGCATATGACGTGCCGCACAGAGATAGCAACTTTTAGGTCTCAGATTGATTAAAAAACTCTCGCGATATAGAAATTAGTTTAATCACAAACTATTGTTTTGTATTACATCACAAAGTGCTCGTATTCAAAATCACTTCTGTCTTTTACTACTTTAAAATAAGCTATTTGAACTTGTGTCCACATTTTTAATAATTGAGATCAACAGGCATGTTAGAACTAATTATTAACTTAATGCAAAGCGTCATTCCTCAATATTTGTTTTTGATTATATGTAGGGAAGACAGAACTGTAGAAGAAGTAAGTGCTTATCTTCTCAAAGAGACTGAATTGCACCTGACTAAAAAATCAAATTTACTAAAATTGTTCCCATTTTTAGTGTTGCTAAAATGTTCACCTAAAACCGTATTCCATGTCAATTATTGGAAGTATGGATACTGCAATCAAATGGCATTTGAACTAAAGGCAAATACTTTCCTTAATAATTCTAACTTCCCTAAGCTGGACATATATATATATATATATATATATGTATGTATGTATATATGTACGTCTCGTGGGAAAACATTGAAATCAATCGATTGTTCCCACTGCAGCTTTCACAAAATAATTTTTGGTCGATACAGTAAGCTTGAAATGTTGGTAGCATTAGAAGCCACTACATTTTGGTCTGTAGTTGTCCGTCAAACGCCATTTCTTCTAGGTTTTTGAAAAGGGCAAATAACTACTTAATTCATTCACTTGTCATTATATTCTACGAAAATTTAATTTTATTTACCCATTAATAAAATTCTTTATATTTTTAAACTTTCCAATTTATTTTAAGAAAAAACCAGAACAGAGAGTAGCCAAATTCACTCTACTATATGAGAAGGGCGTACTATAAGCCTTCTTATTAAAAATGCTTTCTACATCTCCACATACATCAAACTTGTCAAGGGTCCTAAAGCTGCCTTGAAAATCAAACGACCAGTCATATCGAAGTGGACTTTTCAGTAGTCAAGTGATCTACATCGCTTAACCTTACATTCGACCGAGTGAACAGATGAAATTAAAGTTAATCTAATCAAATTTGTTAAATCCATTTTTCACTTTACCGCATAGAATTACCTATATTAACCTCCAAAGTACAGGAATAATTGTCAAATGAACCACAATTTTGGAGACGTTTATTTGTACTTGTGGATCGATTAATCAATAGACTAACTGTAGTAAGCGTAAAAACTAAGTGCACAGCGTAAGGTGAGTGGGCAAAGGAGACTAACCTACTGTCTATCTACTGGCTACTTATAAGAAGCATTAACAAGTAGGATGTAAAGATTTCAAAGGCCCAGCCACTCATGTCGCGCTGATGGGATAGCTGCCGTTAGCGAGAGTAAAGAGGATTCTCTCTGGCCTATCTCTATACCTTCACAGTAGTATTGTATGATAGGCACATAGGGCTGATTCACGCTAGACGGGACGCACCACACCAACACCGATAAGCCTCCGCTATGGATTCAATCGACTATTGGTTTGCGTCGAGAGACGTGAGACTAAAAACGGAAAATGAAATTTATATATTAATGTTGGCTTAACCAACCATTCAATCCTTATTATTTTATATAATTTTGTTTAGTTTGACAAACTAAATAATATTTTAAAATTAAATTTACAATTAGTTAATCCACTTAGAAGATATTTAATGAAATCACTAGTTAACCAAAACGAACTACGCAATGTGAATGACCGCGTTTGCTCACTGATAGCGTATTTGTGCCAGACAAATTTTTCTAATCTAACTATACAATGAAGCCATATTTTCAATATTTTAATATTACAAAATCAATAAAATGTAAATCAATAAGATGTTGTTATTTTTACGTGCAAAATTTTATTTGTTATCGAATGATATCAAATTTAATAGTATTTGTGAGTCAACTTATTGAAATGCGCTATATCTGCGTTATCTGTCCGCAGGCGGACTTCTGACAGGCTGTTGGTCTCTGCAACTAAGCTATCTAACTGTTTCAAATAGCCCCGTACCGTGTATGAACCCTCGAACGAGAAACTAGTCGTATTCACTGTGCCGTCGTTTTAGTTTATCACGTGTGTCGTAGCAGTAATGCCACGCTTTACCATATGCCTGGCTTATTAACTATAGTACGGACTCTAACCTGATACCTTGAGCAACGGTCCAATTAGAGAAGGAAATATTTTTTTATTTCCAACACATCTCATTAGTAAGCAGCGAATGGATTATTGTTTTCCCCGAAATTCAATGTGTTTCTAAATCTATCGGATATATTGCATGAGCTTCCAAAATAATCAAAACGGCTCAATGAGCACCCAGCAGGGATACATGACAAATCCCTCCCAACCAACACCTCCCTCAAATGGATCCCAGTTCCCTTCGGAGTGTTCAAACCAATTTCGTGGTCATCCCTACCAAGGATATCCAAGTCAGGAATGTACTTCGGATATGCCAGCTCCAAATGTGGCTGTCAGCCAGCCAAGTCATGGACAGACCTTGACATTAAATCAATTGCTTCTCCAGAACAATTCTCCAGGTCCCCAATCGAATCTTGCTCCAGCAGCAATGTCACCAATGGGCCAACCCAGCGGATATAGATATGATCCCTACGGATATATGCCCAAATCTGGCCAACAGCAAGATGGAAATGCGGTAAATATTTCTTCAATTACCATTTTACAATAAATAATTGCTGTTTGGTCGAACGTTGAGGAGCTAGGATCAGAATTTTTTTGAAAAATATTTTAAAGTATACTGTGATGATTTTAAGTAAAATTTTTAATTGGGTAACTTGATTAATAGCACGAAATATATTTTCATGTGATTTAAATTTATATTTAGAGAAATTTGATTGGTTTATTATTCGGCGGTGGATTTAGATTAGCCAATTGGTTTCACATACTTTTGGTAAGCCCAAAGTGCGCGCGCTAGTATTAAATTCGGGAGTTCAATTCTTCGATCTCTTGCTTATGTGTAGGATCTGACATCTACTCAGGAGAATATGTTACGATCTTCACGTGCCAATACACCACAAGAAGGTGGTACCTCTACGGTATCAGATCAGCAAGTAGATTCGTCCTCTACGTGTCCACCTTCCAAATCTCAATCAAGTCGAACAGCTCCACAGCAACAGCCCCAAGGTGGACCCTCTCCATTGCCACCGAATTACGCCCCTCAACAAGGTGGCCTGTCTATTCGACCTCCAGGCAACTTTCCTCCACGTCCTGGTTATCCGCCTGAGTATAGTCAAGATCCTTATGGGGCCCCTTATCCTCCAATGCAGAGGTACCCCCCACCTCAGCAATCTCGCTATTCAAATCCCGGGGGTTGTTACTCAATGATGCCCCCACCACCTCCTCCGAACGCCGGTTATCCTTCCTCTGAGTATTCACAGAAGATGTGGCCCTCTTATCCTCCAAATATGATGCAACCAGATCATCCATCGAATTACCCGCCTCAGAGGCCATCTTATCAACCACAGCAGGACATGTTTGGTCGGAGTCCCTATCCTCCTGGTCCTCCTCCAATGGCCAACGGAGCATCACCGACCCCTCCTAGGGGACCAACTCCAACTCAAATGCGGTATCCTCATCCTCCAGATCATGGTGGCGTCATGCCTCAACCACCTACTCATGTTCTTTCAACCCAGCAACAACAGCAGGAACAGTCTCCTGCTGTCGTTTTCCCAACTCATACTTCTCAACAACCTCCGTCAAATAGGCCTGAAACTAGGGGTTTGTATTTTTGTTTCAATTTTCTTTTATTTGCCTTTGTTTTTGTGCTCCTCTGAACGTGAAGTATATTGGATTTCTGTTTAAATATGCCCTATTCATAATTCTAAGATATGAATTTAGGATCTATTTCTTGTATTAACAGGATAGCTGATTCTAAATAAACAACCGTTTAAAATTGAGATCAATAACCCAAATTCTATTGTGCAATATCGTTATTCTAAGATGTCCTCGTTTTGATGGTCAATATTGCTGGGTTATGTTTTAATGGATTTATGGTTAGCTTTATGCGATTAAAACAGGTCAGGCTTTTGTAAATTGCAATTTCGAAGTGTTTTACATGTGTTACGAGAAACATTCCTCTTGAAGTATAGTTTATTTTGATTATGTAGAAAATGGCTAAAATGTCAAAGGTGAGAGACGTCAGGATATTCATTTTTACCTTTATAAAAATTTACATCAAGCTGTTTAAAATTGGTTTATTATTATGGAAATAGGGTTTTTATCTTTCTTAATTGATTTCTGTTAATTGTTGACAGTTCTTTTGTTTACACTGCAGTTTTACATTGTATTACCGAGAGTTCTTAGATTGCGATTATCGTAAAAAATACCTGATGTGCTCTTCTGAAATGTTTGTTGGAAATATCTTCTTTCAAATGATATTTAAAATTAACTGATGTCTGACTTGTATCTGTTTATTTTTTTTCGGAAAGCTAGGACTAGAGATTAGTTCCTCGTGTTTTGAGTCATTTCGTCCCTATTTTCTATCATTTCTTATTATTTTCTTAATTTCCAAACCCTTGCTAATTAAAATTGTTCCATAAATGCTGAGAAATCAAATGAAACTTCCGATTTCTACTCTGGCTTGAACAGTCCCATTTCCTGTCCTCCTCCTTAATCCAAATAATGAAGATAATTGTTAAGAGTACAGCCGGCAAGCCTCTCCGGAGCATCGAATGCGAAGACCAGGTTTTAACTGGCTTGATATATTAAACGTCTAGTCTTTTCGCAGTGAAATCTCTTTCAATAGGACCCAGAGGAAGTCTTTGACACTGACGATCAAATAAACGAACCCAACTATATCAATTTGTAAAGTTAGTTGTATGCATTAGAATAATAAAAATACAAACTATGAAGGGAAGATTTGAATAAGTAACGACAGTTAACATCATCAAACCAAGAATATGTATTGGTATTTCAAGTATTTGGAAGGACCTGGCCCATTTTCAATCTTTAACTGATTAAAATCAATAGATTACAATGGAGTCTCACATTCGATCAATTCCGAAGATGGCTAGTGGCTGAGCAAGCAACTGAAATTTGAAATTCAACCCCAAATTTCAAATCTTTCTCAAATTGAAGCTATATGTGCGCACCAACTGTGCATTAATAAACGGAAAGTCGCTTTATTGTAGTCCCCTTAACTTCATTGTAGATGATTCGAGAGTATCTTGTTCCGGTGATCAAAGCAGTGCTGGAGAACAGGGCATGCCACCACGTCCATCTTCGTCTTCATCCGTCCGAACTGGTCCCCCGAATTCACCGAAAAAGGACGAGGATCCACAAATAGCTACTCAACAGGCCCCACCATCTCAGCAACAAAATACTCCATTACCATCTCAGCATCATCAATATATGATGCAGCATCAGATGCAGAATATGTATCGTCATCCTTGTTCCTCTAATCGAATGTCACTTAGGGGACCTCATCCTGGGGCTGTTGGTGCTTGTAGCTATCCTCCCCCCTCCGGCTACCCTCCTCCAAACTTTCCACCTTACCAACAACAGCAGCAGACTTCCTATCCTGGTGAAATGCCCCCAGTGTATCAACATCAACCCCCTCATTATGGGAGTCACCAGTATCCTCCTCAGTACCCCCTAAGTCGAGGGGGTTATCCACCAAATCAGCCTGCTCCACCTAATCAACAGCCACCACCACCGACTCACCCTATGGCTCAGCCTCCTCCTAATCTGAGTCCTCAATCAGCCTCATGTTTCTCACGGCTTATGGAAATGGGTTTTGAACCGGAGAGACGTCAATGGCTTGAGCATTATTTCTTCTTCATGGAATCCATTGAGAAACCTCTTACTGGACTGCCACAGGTTGTCAAGCAGCCACTTGATCTCTATCGATTCTATCAAGCAGTTCGAGAGCGTGGCGGTGTGTTGGAGGTTATTAAAACTAAGAGGTGGAAGGAGATTAGTCAATTATTTAACATAAATGCTTCCGCATCTGCCGCTTACACTCTGCGAAAGAATTACTGCAAATATCTTCTCGACTATGAGTGTCGATTTGATCATGGTCCGGGGGGAGTAGATGTGCGTGTTGTTGCAGCTCAAATCGATACTCTCTCTGGAAAGAAAAAGAAGACTTCTGTTGGGTCAATCGGTGGATCAGAAATGAATGAATCCTCTACTTCGAGTTCAACACCTTTTCCCCCGCCTTCACCTGTTGGAAGCCAGTCTTCAGCGTCGTCAAACTTAATGCCACCCACAGTTCAGCAGCCACCTAGCAATGGAGGTAGCGCTTCACAGCAAGGGGGCTCTACTGTCTGTCCAGTTGAGGATGGAGCTGGTAAATCTGCGTTATCTCCTTTAGGAGGAGGTCCCGGTAGTGGGATGTCTCCTGCACCTTCATCAGCAGCTGCGTCTCCTTATCCCCAGCCACCATCAACATCAACTCCACATCAGCCTGCAGAACAACAACAGCAACAACAATCACCTTCTGGAGGATACCCTGTACCTCCCCTTGGTTCACTCCCACCTAGTCAGCCCCCTGTGAGTGGTGGTGTGCCACCTTGGAGACAACCTCCATCACAATTGATGGGACAGAACCAACGTTCACCATTTCCTCCTGCACCTCCTGGGTATCCCCAGCAGTCACGAATGCCTGGACGTAAGTGTATATGCCCATTTCGTCTTTCGACGGGAATACACCTTTATAGCGGTAAAAGCTTTTACTATTTCGGCTATGTCTAGACGATGGTCTATAAGGTGTCGCACTTTGGTTTGCACTCTGTTGAAAAGTATATACTTTAGATAAACCTAATCGTACTTGTTTTTATAACACTTATGAGTTTGATCGTAGTAAGGATGAGTAGACAACTATTGCCAGCTCTTGATGTCTACATGTCTATGGCGTTTAAGCATCCCAGGATATTTAATCTTGATTTGATTGGTCCTGTTCAAGTAAAGTGTATACCTTTCATAGTTTGATCTTTGAATAACTCAAGTGTCTAGGATTTAGTTTCTGTGTAATTTGATTCTGCAAGGTTAAAAGTTGAGTTTGAGTTTGGCTAAAACAGTTTAAAAATAATCAATAAAGAAGTTGTTGGCAGTAATTTTCTCGTCTTTTGGACTCAAGGCGTTATTCTTTTGTTATTAACTTTCCCAATTATCAATTTTGCTATTTTTAAGCTTTGGTGGAAGATAGTTGTTTAATTGTTCCAACGTTTCTTTCATAATTGTGAAATTATCCTGCTTACATTCAATTGTCTGTATTCAAGGGAAGTAGTTTGTTGAATTAGTCCTGTTATCCTCTAAAGATAGGCTTTAAACCAGTAGCTTTTCAAAAGATTTGTAGCTGAAGGAAAGGCAAGGTTTTCCAGGCTGAAATTGCTTATTGAACTTCTTTCCGTCAGTAACCCTTAACGCCTCATTTATAGCTCATAAAATTAATATTGTAAGACCATGTTGCTATTATTGATGCTGGCATTAATTTTCCGGATGCTGTTTTCATTTTTATTTGGTTTTACAAACTTACTCCCAATAAGATTAGACCTACCTTTTTCACTGGTTACCTTTTATTCGGTTTAGTGGCGCGTCTCCAAGTATCTTCACTCATTAATAGTCCTCTAGTAACATTCGTTTATTTATTACTAACGAAAAGCTGGAATTATTCATCTTGGCCGAGCAAATAAAAACACTAAAGTGGTCCGCCAATCGGGGATATTGGGGGGGGGGGGGGGGGGGGAAATGGTTAGATTTTATACTTTGAATTCTAGGGTATGATTTGGTATCTCATGATCTAATGTCCAAATCTTCATTCGTGCTCGTTGTTCCTTGATGAATTCTTGTCCAGGGTGTCCAAAGGTTATTAGCGAGGCTATGTTCTCGTCGCCCTCCAAGATTCTTCATGAATGAAAAGAAACAAGCAAAGTCCAATAATTTTTGTTGTTCAATTATTCATGAGAATCTAAAATAAGGAGATTATCTAATAAGATCCTTTTTGCGTCTTACAGAGGGTTATGGAAGTGAAATGGTTGGTGGTCGCCATCCCTATCCTCAGGTAACCCCACCCTATGCTCGACCTACAACAGGAGGCCATTTGATGGCTGCAATGGAGGGAATGCGACCTGAGATGACTGGTCCTGATATGCCCTCAAAACCCTCTCAAATGGTAACTCCGGGAGGCAATACAGTTCACCACCCTCCACAAGCTCCGACGATGGGATACCATCAAAGGCCTCAACCCTATATGGGAGGAATGGGACAACAGCAGGGAAACCAACAGCCCCCACAACCACCTCCTTCATTCACTGCCCACTACCAACCTCGACCACCACCGGGATTACCTCCAAGACATCCAATGCCACCTTTTAACACTGGAGGATATCCTGGGGGATCCGGGTTTGCTCCTCAACCTCCACCAAATACTGTTCTCATGCCGCCCCAGCAACAGCAAGTCCCACCACAACAACAGGTTCAACCACCAAATCAACAGCAACAGCAGCACCAGCCCCCTCCCAGGCTACATCATTATTCTTCTGGACCTCCCTCAGGTGGACCCTTGGTGCCACAGCAACAGTGTCAAAGTCAACCTCAGATCCCTCCTCAGCATCCTGGAATGATGGCTCAACAGGTGAGATTGTGAAAGGAGTCTTCTAGCTGGTAGCCAATTTAGGATAAATTATATTTTCATTCTAAAAAGTATAACAGCTGGTGATTTACTTTCGCAATGTTCATATCTGCTAGGGCGGAGGCCATGGGACCAATGTACACCCACATCAGTGTACGTTCAGTGTTGGCCAGAATTGACTTCAAATGCGTTTTATTTGACGCTATCGGCCTAGTATTGTGTCCGGCTAACCAGAATCACATTCTGTTTCAATTTTTACTGAATTGGCCGGTCCTATTGTGGTCGATTTCGGATTGACAAGAATTTAGTTTGAGCTGTGATTTTAAATCGATTTTCATTTTAAAGTTAAGTAGTTTGTTTAATATTTATGATTTGTAAAATGAATCTTACAGGAGTCAAGTTTAATTAAAGTCACATGTCCATTGCGCAAAAATTATTTTAATTTTAACTTCATCCGCGGTTCGTGGTTGATGTTTGAGATTTCGTAATTTCTATTCAAAGGTGTGTGTGACTTTTGATGTTCAATTTTAA
This sequence comes from Hymenolepis microstoma, assembly GCA_000469805.3. Classification (NCBI taxonomy): domain Eukaryota; kingdom Metazoa; phylum Platyhelminthes; class Cestoda; order Cyclophyllidea; family Hymenolepididae; genus Hymenolepis; species Hymenolepis microstoma. The sequence continues at coordinate 1,530,102 of LR215994.1, forward strand.
TTAATCGGAATCTTACAATGCTTGCGTTTAATAGATACTTTTTAATAGATTATTTTTCTCCTAAACCTGACTCAATTTAGTCTTGGGTATTTAAGTCAATCTTCGAAGGTTATAGAGTAAGAAATTCGACTCAGATACACGTCTTTCTCAATTCGGAATGTTGCCACTGAAATTATTTTTAATTCATTAAAATCACAGTGTTCATTTAAAGTTACACCTGGAGTGAACTCCTCTTAGTTCTTACAGCCTTCCCTTCCTTTTTACACAGATGAATCAAAGTAGCTTCCTTCAATAAACTTTGGATATCGCGGATAATAGCTTAACATTATCGAATTTAGCTAGAATTCAAATTAAGTGAAACTCTTAGCATCCTGACTTCATTCACTGATTTATGTGCTTTCTTAATGGGATAATTCGTTCATCTTGTCTGCTGTGTCGGGAGGAATACTAATAATAAGCCTAGTTTGGTTCGGTTCTCCCTTATTTCACATAGGAGTTAATTCCTATAACCTGAGAGTTTAGCGACGGTTTTCGTCCCACCGAGCTTAATCAGAAATCAATTTCTTCTTTCACACTTTTCATGCTCTTGCGGGACTTTCAACTTGCCTTCATTCGTAAATAATTTTTGTAGATTTTAATCACCTAATTTTTCTATCAGCAAACAGGAAACGTGCACAAACATTGAATGATATCGCTAAAAACGGTAAACACTGTCGCTAGTTGGTTTATCTTATCTATATGCACAGGCTAACATTCATTTCGAATTAGGCAGGAGCAGGGGTCTTAGGTACTGCATCCCATTTTTGTATTAATAATAGTATTGATGGTATACGCTCAGCCTTATTCGAATCTTGCCCTTCACTCGTTGAGATATTTTCGCCTTCCCAACATAAGTTAGCAAACAGCAGGCATCTTGGATGGAATTCTACCTTCCTCTCCTTTCATTGGCTCTCACCCCTTAGCCCGATCTGATTGGTTCTACCTTAACACGACGCGTCTATTTGGGGTGGGTGGCCAAATGGGTGCGCATTCCCTTATGCTTATTGGTTAATCCCGCACCAACCAATATGCAGCTGCCAGGTGACTCACCATTAATTCTCTTCCAACGCGTTCTTGCTTCACTCTCATTGGTCACTTGCGTGTGCGCACGTGTTTGTGCGGGGTGTAAGTGCGTAATTTTTCTTGCATATTCTGCTTGCTATGCTGGCTAGCAAAGGTTGCGCACGTATGGCAAATTGGAAAATGCTTTACGATGTTGCCTGTGTTCGCATTCACACAGAATGAACTAGAGGACTTTTAATCACGCTCACCAAAAACATTTGAACCCCCACTCTTTAAAATGCCTGAGAGGAAGCTAGTATGTGTGTATAGCCCTTAGATCGGCGGAGAGTAGGAGATGATTAAAATAAAAATGTGATGTAATGGAGGTTAAAAATGTAGGTTTAATAATCATGAATTATTTGTTTTAGTTTAGCGTTCCCCTAGGCCCTTAAGTGCTTGTTGAAAAACTCGTTTTTAATGTTGAATAGGCGTTTTTATTGAAATGTAAAAAGGTTGGTGATTAGTAAGGTCTCATATACTGTTTGTCAAATGGAGTAGATGATGTTTAACTATAATGAGTTTTGTAGTGGAGTAGTTAATCTTAAAATTCAATAATTCCGTTTGCTCAGTTCTCTGTTTCAGTTATTTCTTTGGAAGTGAAATGCTTTTGGACTGAAGATATTTAGGGATTGAGGATTCCATTCGAATATAAGTAGTCACAATCCTTCATAAACACCATAATAACTTAATTTTTCTATATAATGTCAATAAATCATACTTTTGAATGTAGCTTTGGGATCTTGGATCTTTTTAAACTCAAGTTTTATTGCGCCAGTTTTTAATAATTTTTGTCAATCAAATCATTTCTCGATTATATATCTGACCCCCATTTCTTTCCTAACATTATTTTGAGTAATAAGTGTTGTTTTAACAGCTCCATCTCATTGAAGTAGAAAATAACATTGGAGTTACAAATATAGACAGAATGAGTCCTTAAAATTTACAGGTAGAAGAGATTGATTCCTCTTGGTTTTTTCTCTCTTCAGCACTTAAAACCTCCACTGCGTTGTGGGTCAAAAGAAGTGATCATTTTTTTATGTTTAAAGAGCATTTTATTTTATTCTCCTGCTGTTCTTTGTGTATCAATCAACGAGGGGTAAAGTAATTGGTGGCATCTCATAAATCAGCTAATTTAGGGTGGGAGGATAAGTTTCCCTTTTGATTGTTTTAAAACTAATCTGTCAGTTGGTGGGATCACGCAGACTATGGTATAACTAGCTTAAGTTCTCATTTTATTGTATTATTTCTTTAAGCGGCCTGGTGGCGCCTATGTTACGAATCCAGCTGCTGCCTACTGGAGACGCCTCGAAGTAACTCAGATATTCCCGCCTGGTTGTGTTGAAGCCACACAAATCGATACTAGCCGACGGAAACGGCATAGAATAAAGGATTTAGGTAAGCATATTTTACCGATGACAAAATACCCTCATCATCTATGCAACTAATACCCTCCTTTTTCCTATGTAGGCAATCTGACTGCAACTAAACTGGTGATGGCGCTAAAGTCAGGTTTACCAGCTGAGACAACTTGGGCCTTGAATGCATTGAATGTAATTCTTCGCGACGAACCCAATATTCTGGAAGCCTACTTTTCTCCTCCGGCCCAGCAACCACTGTTTGCAGTTAATACTAATGCGCCCACACTAACGACTCTGGTCACTTCGCTCACTGATCATCTACGCCATGCTGCTAATGAGCTCTTTCCTCATCATCACCTCATTTCAGAATTGGAATTACCGTTGCATCTTGACGCTGAGACAGATAAGCCCTATATTGACTCGAAAGATCCGCCCTCATTGGATATTCAGACAACCTCATTTATTCAGGAAAATAATCACATATTTGTGGACTTGTTTAGTGAGATTGCCTCCAAAAACACGCTCTCCTCTTCCCCATCAAACGGTTTATTAAATCTGGAACGGGAAATTGCCTCCATGGCACATTCAATGGGGATTTCTGTGAGTTCCTTACGCGACGCTATCAAACAACTCCTTCATGGTAAAAATTATCGACTATTACTCAAAGCTACTCCACCAAAATTGCCCAGACCTCCCCAAAGTGGTTTTGATGGGAACTTGGATAAAGCCGGGAGCGGAAGTCTCGGAAAACGAGGACGTGGAAAGGGTTCAGCATCTCTCCTTGCAGACTATATGGCAGCATTTGATTCAGTTCATTCGACGTCTGTTGTTGTGCCTCCTAAACACTCCACTGCTCCAACACTCCTTGTGAACAATTTATCCGGTTCTGAGGCTCGTACAAACATCCGAAGGCTCGCTTTATTGGCATTGGATGAACTTATGGCAGGAAAGGAATCTCCTCCCCCAGTTTTACTTCCTGCAGAGGATGTTGGTGTTGAATTGACTTCAATACCAAGCTCCCCACTTCCTTCCTCCTCAATGAGGGAAGTTTTCTTGCGTGGTGGTTCGGATTCTACGGCTTACATTCTCCCACATCCAGTTGGTTGTCGTTCAAGCGGTGTAGATGCTCCCACGATAGGAAGGAAACGGGTTCTGCTGTCAAATGAAACTCCTTCAGAAAAGAATTCAAAACGGGCACGGTCTTTATCCTCATCGTCTCTTCCTGTCCTTTCCCCTCAGAAATTCGAGGAAAAGAGTGAGACAGATGCTATTCCGAATGCATCTTCCACTGCTGGCCCTGAACCGAAGAATGTTGATTTGGAAGATGACCAGGATTCAGAATTGAATAGTCATCGATTGATGACGGACTCTAGAGGCTATTGTCCACTTCGGGCTAGGTCGGAGATTATTCGTCGAGGTGATTCTGCTCTTTGGCCAGTCGATGCAACCGCTGAACGAGCTGAGGGTTTTGCTCTACGATGTCTTTGTATTTCCACGGTTCTTCGAAACCTCTCCTTTCTCTCCTCATGTGAAAGGGTTCTGGCTAATCATAAGGCCCTTTTAGCTTTAGCTGGAAGGTTGTTGACTGTTGCGCACACTCATTTCGATAGTCCTGGTGTGGATTGGGCTTGTGTGGAAGATCATGCTACTCGGTATGAATCGAACTCCGCTTGGTGGATGCCGTGGTTGGATGAGCTGTGTGAGAATATTCTGGTCCTTTTGGTTAACATCTCGGGTCATCTTCAATGTGCTCCTCTTCATGAAACAATAATCAGACCTCTTCTGGAGGGTTTGCTTCATTGGGTGACTTGTCAAACTGCTGCGGCGACTGATCCCCTACCTGGTCATCGTATCATCTCCCCCTGTCGCCTTGCGTTGGAAGCCCTTAATAGGTTGTCAGTGAGTGAGTCAAATGTGGCTATGTTGCTCGCAACGATGGATGCGCTCAGTGCTCAACAGCTGTTTGACCGCCTCGCCTCCTGGCTATCTCTTCCTGAAGATCAAGTTACGCGGGAATTGGCCTTCTCCACAATGCACTACCTCTCTGAACCTCCAGCAAACATTTGTCAACAGCAAGTTGATGGGAATAATACGTCAACTTACGGACTCTCGATGATTGCTGAGGCAAAACCGTGTCCTGTTGCAGGTCTGGTAGCCTTTATAGAAGTTATGGAGTCGAAAACGCGTAGAGTAATTGATCAGTATGGAGTTCAGATGCTGCAGGATACACCGGAGTTGATGGGCACGTCATTGGAATTGCTTCGACGAGCCGGAGCTATGCTAGAGAGGCTGGCAGCTAATTCCTTTGGTAGGAGTCGGTTTACACCTGATTTGGAATTGAGAATTCTTGGTTTGGCTACGTCAAGAGTGTTAGATGCCACGGTAGCGCAATTACTCTCTGGTTGTCTTCTTAATCTGCCACAAAGGGATAGTCATTCTGAAGGGATCTATGACCTCATTCCAAAGATGCCTTCTGCAGAAAAGGTTTCAGAACTTCTGAAATCTCTCGAGGAGTCGAAGAAGGAGATAGAAGATGCGAAGGAGATGGAGCGGTCGAGGAAGAAAGAGGACTGCACCGAATCGAAATCGCCGGATCAATCGAAAGTTGTAGAGAAAGAAAAGGAAAGTAAGGTGGCCACCTTAAGTGAAACACCATCATCTACAAACAAGAGAGAAGTGGTAGCCGCTGTATAATGGCAGTTCGGCCCATCCCTCCCCCATTCATTCTCTCTTTCCCTCTGTGTTTATGTGTAATTTTTCTTTCCCTTCTCCTGTGTATAGTTGAATCAAACGAACCCTGTTGAACAAAAATCTAAATGAATACGCATTTTATTAAAGTCATGAATCGTCGTCGTTTTATTTTGAGCAAGATGCGGTCCTGCCCCCATGTCTGTAGCTCGCATCTATCTGACTCCCTGACCATTCCCTCGGTACGTACTCATCGAAGCGCCCGCTCTTGTCATGATGAGATATCGCGATATATATATATATATTTTGTGTGTGACCCTTGACCCCCGATTGTGTGAGAGGGAGGTCTCTGACAAATACGAATAAACATGCATATTACCTCGCTCTTGACCCCCATTCCCCCCTCCCACAACACTCCTTTATACCCTCCTTCCTCTTCAATATCTAAACATTAATACTCTGGAAATGTATGCATTTCACAAAATGAAGTTGTTTTGTTATTTTTTTGTCTTGTGCCCATGGTGGTTGGCCTTGGGCCTGCTTGATTTAGCTGAGTCAGTAATCGAATCTTTGCTAATAAACAGCATTTTGAACAACTTTGGGTCTAATCTTGGTAGGCTTTCTGATAATGCTCTGTGGTCAGGTGCACCCATTGTGTGTTAATTCATGTACACCTTACCAGATTGATGTGTTGCCTTGTTAGTTTGGAGATCCGGTAATTAGCTAGAATCCATCGAGGTGGGCTATCCTTCGGGATCAGTGTTATTAATTGTAATTTTGTTGCCTTAATATATAAGTTTCCTTAGTTAGTGTCCTTCGTAATTTGCACAAAACATGAAAGGAAGAGTGCAACGTAAAGGAGATTGGAAGAAGATAACCAGTAGAACTACTAAGGAGGTTTTAGACCCATAATCATCCTTATTTAGGTTTGTCGCTGCACAATATAGGAGCTACGTATTCTAGTTCAATTGAGCTCCACACTTGGTTTTTTTAAGAGCTGGCAGAAAGCAGTAGTCTTTGCCCATACTTTCATTGAGCAAAAGCAAGAAATGAGAGACAAAACAATTAGGCATGAAGAGCAGTGAGAAGGTCATGGAGCGTGCGTGAGTGGAAAGGGGGTTACGATAGACACTTCAAATTAAAGTGAGCTGAGTTTGGTAGTTTGTATTGTGTCCGTTGGCAGGCTGACGAACAGCCGATGGAAGAGTGGCTATCATCTGACAGCGTAGACATGAGACGACATGGGTCTTTGAGAAATGACAGGAAGTAAAGATGACAAATTGAAGTCACCGCTAAACGCATTATTTGGTTCAATGTTGATATAGCAGTGAGGTCAGGTCAGGCCAATAGAGCTTAAATTGATGTAAAGGTGGAGATGGACAGGACAAATGGAGGCTAGTTGGTCGTGAGTTTGTAAAGATCAGTGCTTTTTGGCGATTTGCTCATTGTTATATATGTATCTCTAGTCCAGCTTTGATGAAAGTTTAGAAGCATAATAATTTCATTAACAATGACTATCGTGTTACTCTTTTGAGTGCACAACCAAAAGACGCATTTAATAGGAATTAATTATACGAAGGAGATAAGAAGAAAATGAGAAAGACTAGAATGAAATTTTCCCGTCAATCAGGCTCCAGCGCCACCTTTTTATCGAATTATCATAGGTTATTGGTAAGTTTGATTAAATGCATTAGATATCACATTTAGTTGCTTTGATCAAAGATACTTATTAAAATTAAGGGTGGCACTAACAGGAGATGGCAATGACCATTAGTCCAAATAAATTATGTTCCGAGAAATACTATGCGAAAACTATAAATTGGTCCCAGTAAGAACGCTACGATTGCTTCGAAGCTCGTGTTCGCCCACGAATTAACACCGAAAATAGAAATGATTGGTTTATAATTAGTCACAAGTAACATATAACGAACATAAAACAACCAGTGGGAGGTGTGAACTGCATATTCATCAACAGATCTTTCCGAGTTCGCATATGCACCTAACGGGGAGAATTTAAGCTCGCACTTCATAAAAATCACCATCGAGTGTATGCTGAAACAAGTCAGTCTGTCAATAGAACTAATGACAGCTTCTCAACCAGTAAGTCTGAATTTAAAAATAAAATATCAAAACGACCAACTATGTCCTCATAAATAAGAAGACTTCCCTATTAATACCTTAATTAACGAACTAAGTTAATAAGATGACGATTGAATATCCTATGTTCTGTGTGGAGCATGTACTAAACATCAGAAGCAATAATCGAAACATTTATTGAACTGCATATTGTGTAATGCGAGATAATCTTGTAACGAAGGTTTCATAGGGGGTCAAGTGGAGGTACAAGCATTGCTTGGGTGAATGTGGAAAGGGGAGGAGAAGGAGGAAGAGGAAACAGGATGGCTGTAACATACATGCCTTCAGTGGACGTGACAAGACGGCATGCATTGAGAGGCTAGTTTCATATAGAGCCATTTCGTCGGCGTGCTATGTCGCCATTGGTCCATCTAATATTTGTCAGAGGGTGATTGGGTGTTTTGAAAAAAAGGGACATTCCCATTGGTCTGTGTGGTTGTCAGCTTAGCCTAGTTTTGGGAATGTGCACGGTGTGGGGTTATGTTACCTTACAATTGCGCCGCTTAATTACATATTTCTCATTCTTATACTTTGAACTACGAGCTCAAAAAATTCTCTCTGAACTTAATACGTGCTGACAGTGCGATTGTTGTAAACGTCCGAAATTATTCATGGAAATACATAAAGCCTGATTTTATTGCTTTCGCTTAGGAATGTAATTAAAAATGTAATTTGGATATACATGACATTATCCCTTTAACAAGAGCATTAATAAGATAGCTAATTACGAGCATAAATAAGGGTAGATTCTGATGTAAACTCTATTCTCGACTCGTCCTGCTTTAAACCTATATATATAGAAGAAGTTTTATAACTTATTTATTTAGTTGTTGTATGCATCGTAAAGCGAAATTTAGAAATCGAATTTCACGTATTTCTGTGAATTACATGGGTGTGTTTATTGGATGAATTACTAAGCTAGTTTAACATTTCGAATATTAACTAACTTGTGTAAGTGCACCATATTTAGAGCGTAAAGTTAATTCACTAAAACGAAAAACAGCGTTGTTCTCAGAATAAAAATTAAGGGCGAAATCAGATTTCAGAGCTCTGATGACTTAAAGTGCATAACTATCTAACAACAGCTACTGTAGAATTTTGAGCTGATGAACATTAATTAAGCAAAGTTTGTTTTAGCAAGCAAATTATAAGATTCGAAGGAATGCAATTGAATTATACTACCAGTCTCGTAGTGATAGATGTCATAAACAAAGATGAACTATAATTTAGGAGAAAAATAATGTAACCTGGAGTTTTGGACGTGAGATGGTTGTTCATTAGGTATCGTACACTCCGAATGCGTATAAGATATGAATTGAGACTCCAGGAAAAATTAACATTGCCAAATGTGCCTTACCAATCACCCCACATTATCGCTTACTATACTATACATTCAACTCTACTGAGTGGCTCTCTCAAACAAAATTTCTGATTTTCATTACTGTGGTTAATAATAATGACTTAAAGTTCAAATAACTCAATTCGATTCCTGCGGACAAGATTACTTAAAGAAACAAAATTAAAATAGAAAAATATTGGTTGGAAAGAAAGAAATGTTTTGAATTAATTGCGTTCAATGAGGTTTAAGATTTGTTTGTTTGGGTGGTCGTAGAAGACGTGACCTTTGTTTCAGTTGCGGAATTTTGTTGATTCTTTGTTAGCGTAATTGTTGCTTCTAATTGCGGTCACAATGTACTTATGCTACCTATATTCACTGAGTAAGTATTTCCTGGGAAATTGATTATTTTCCAAATGCGTTTTATTTACTATTGGAATGTTTGTAGATGGAGTGTTTTAAATTCACTATACTAATTTGTAAATGATCCACAATTAGATTTCATCTTCATCCTTTTGTATCGAGCTACAGTATTGACGTGTTCTTTTTTTCAATAATTATTTGACAAATCGGACCTAAAATTGCGAAATATCTTGTAAATAGTTGACTTTTTATATATTTTACGTATTTGATCAAACGCTAATTTTCGCTTCTTGTTTTTACTGTTATGTTGTAATGTTTTAATTTTCTCCATTTGATTATTTGGTTCTTATTATTCTTAACCTCAATATTATTTGGATTTATTTCTTTTACAACCTAGTCTACTTTTACAAGTGGATAGACCATTGTATTGCATAAGAATGGGCTTTTTATGCATATTTATTAATTTAACAGTGGTTATGTCTTATTGTGACTTTGTGTTGGCATTACCAAGGATACTACTGAATGATATTGGTAACTTTTTACAGCCAGATGTTTGAAATTCGGGTGAGTTCAGTGGTGAATATCTAATTCCCTATTGTAATTTTATAATACCTTGTAATTAGCTAATGCGAGACATGAGTTTCTTGTGGCAGACGATGTGCAAAAGCCTTTTGGGAGTGGAAGATCAAGAGTTGGATGGAGAAGTGTAAGTAAAAAAGGAGTTGCAGAAGTTGGGAGAATGAGGAGAGGTTAGTATTGAATGAAGACCATTCGAATGGTGAGGAGTAGTCGAGATGGAATTTGGTGAGGCGGTTGACTAGTGGCACATTATATGCTCGTTGATGAAATTCTTGCAGCTTGTACGGAGTTACGAGACAGTGGTTGAGCAATATACAAAATGATTTAGCATGCCAGAGTGCACATGTATTGCTAAGTCCAAGAGTGTCGTGTCTAGGATACGATATCGAGTAGTGATATAACGTCTTGAACGTAATAGGTTGGGAAGGAAAAGACCCGTAGTTTATGGAATTTCAGCCATCACAGGTCCGACCACGATGAGAGCCTCCTTTGAACATTTCTTCAGACTTTTGATGAGACTTGACTTTCAAGACAAGTGGGTGAAAACTGTAACAGACCATAAGTTGGATTAGTGAACATATGTACTCATTAGAATTGCTATAATCGTTAATTCTACAGTGGAGTTCGGATGTGTCTGGGTGGAAAGGGATATATGGAGTTTAGTGTTTTAGAGTTGCGAAGGCTTTTTCTTCTAATCACCAAGATAGTGAGATGGCACTAAGATTGCAAAGCTCTAGTTGAATGAGTCGCGATAATTATAGTCCAAGTCTGTGTCGGTAGACGCTTCTCAGTGGTCATCTTGAGAAGGGGGTTTGTGGCGTTCTTTGCTGAGAAATTCGATTTTCACTCCCTTCCCCCGCTACCTCTTTTTACTAATCAGATTTAACAAGTACTGTCGGCCTCTTCGTTTGGTGCGTGAGCACACAATCCGGAACTTCTGACTTCACAATCGAGCAAGTGAATGCTAAACAGATACATATCTCGGTTGCCTTTTTTCGACAAAATGGTAGGTAGGTGGGTGGGTGGAGGGAAAGCTGATCAGTTAAACGGGCATCGGCGGTTTTCACCGAGGTGTCATGTGGATTGTTTAAGTATGCGAATTTACCCATTCGGGAGGATTAAAACTAGAGTTAAGGAATGGAAAACTCCTAATTTTTCATGCGAGAATCTACTTATGGACACGTGCACATCGACCGATGTGGCTGTCTCTTTGCGCTTGACAACTGCTATGGATTTCTTGCTTATTTGTTGACAAGTATTGGTCATTTTAAGAAATTGGGACAATTATTATGATCCAAAATTATAATTGCCCCTTTCTTAATCAATATCGACAATTTTTCATATTTAATGATACTTACCGAGCATATTTATTCATAAGGTGAAGCTGCCTCAAGAAAAGATATTGAATGGATCCCTGCGGTAATGTGAACACTTTTCCGATTTAATTGAAAGCTAAGAGGACTTGTTGGGATTTGGCCGTACTCGCATAACCGAAATGTGGGAAATAGAAACTCAGAATCGAAATATACATTTAATGTTGAGTTTATGTGGCGATACCCAAATTCTCGACCTCTTCAATTTAGCGATGTGTTTCAGGATTAGTTGCATAGTTGACAATGGAAATGCAAGTTTCTGCAACAATTAGTGTATGGTTGACCGAGAATCAGATTCAACTGTGAGCTTTAACACACCATCATCAGAATTGAATTGCCGCTCGGAGCTTGATGTATCATTTAAGTTTAAGCTGTCGGATTGGAATCTTGTAAATCAAAATTGACGCTGGTGGATTGTAGGGACTTGATCATAAATTGGGGTGGTGAGTTTAGTACTAGTGTTTGAGGTGTCGGGGTCACGATGGTGTAAAGGAGGATGTAATGTGTGAAGTATTCTCTATCTGCTTTGGGGTTTGACATTAGCCTCTTCAAGAATGAAATTAAATTGATAAACCATATATGAAGTTGCAAAATTTGTCTTCGATGAAAAGAATTTTGTTTTCCCAGGGGGAACTTTTAATAAAACGGAAAGGCTAATGATTTTCGATTGGTTGATCTCCACTTCGACAGCAGTTCATTTTCAGAATGCATTTCAACATTTTTATGCTTTGTGTGCAATTTCAGCTATTCTGTTGGTGGGCGAGGCGCTGACGGCGGACTGTCCAGATGGATTTTTTCGAATTTCGAACTCTTGCTACTTTGTAAGTTAGCTCTGAGATCCCCTCAATTGTGTTATTTCTACTTGTGCGTAAATAAGTTAATGAATAAATAATTTCCTCCAACTGCCCTGGGAAGACGGTTTAGCTACTTAAGTGGCTGGATGAAAAGGTTGTCTCGCCATGCATAGGAAGTGAGAAGTGTAAAGCATTCATAGGATGACTTGATTTGTCATAAAGTGTCCATAATGAGCAAGGGGCACTATTCTTGAGCGCAAGGGTTTTTTGGTTTCTTTTGGAAAAGCTCCACCTCTGCTACATATATCGTACCTTTCGGTTCTTCTGTTATTTTCATAATCGAATAACTGGCCACAGAAATCGGAGACTGGGACAACGATTGCCAATTAGTGCAATGGACTAATGATTAATAATGAATTAGAACCGCGATATCCAGACTGTTCACAGATTGTTTACACTTGAGGTTCGATTTGACTTTCTATTATGAGAATGGTGCATTCTAACGTGGCCTGTGACGAGGTTCTGCATTGGCACACATTCGTAAACCACGAGTTGATTAAGGGATGATTGATGGCACCATTGGAGAGTAATGAGATGGAAGGGTCTTGCGAATAAGGGCACTTTTAGACATTTGAACAAAGTGTAGCCTTTCGAGAAGTCGCATTTAAAAGCACAATTGATTTGGCTTAGTTGGAATATATTGGAGAGTTTGAATGCATTTAGAGACATTTACATGATAACAAGTAGGGCAATGATTTGACATATATCTCTAGGGCTAACGTAAACGAAAGATAAATTGGATACAGGGAGGGCTGAGGAATGTGGACATAAGGGTTTAAGTAGTTAAAAGTGAAATTATGAATGAAAGAATTCCTGGGGTCATAGTACAGATTGAAGATTGCCGCAGTTCGACAGATAGGTGCAGTGATGTAGTCGGTCATTCCAATTAAGAATAAGCACATTGGGTGTAGAGGGGAGGTCGAGGGTGTACAAAATGTATAGTTGGAATCAATTTAGCACAAGCCAGTCCACTACAAAGTGATGTAACGCAGTCTTCACATAGAGTAGAAATATGTCAATTTGCTAAACAACTGATATTAATGGACAAATCTGTTTGAACTGTGTATTTTGTGATTTCAAATCATAGTATTAAATACCCAATGCTCCGCGTAGTGAACACGATCCTCTACTGGTTATTAGGCTTAATTCCTATTTAGATGTCTTCTTCTGACTTCTCCGATTCGATACTATTTGGCAAATGGGGTGCATAATTTTGGTGGTAAATATGAGATGAATAGCTGGCGTCTGTTCATATGGTTGACTTGTGCTTTTCCACGATAGCTGATATGCTATTATAAGTTTCTATGGGTCATTAAAGTGGGCGCAAAGATTGGCGTGGTCTTTTTTTATTGCAGATTTACAATAATTCAAGGGAAGTGTACACCTGGACAGAAGCACGTGAAGAATGCAAAAAGCTCCACCCCAATGCCGACCTCCTGGAAATTCACGACCAAACAACACAAGGTACGATTTTCCAATTGGAAAGTGCTGTCTTAAACATTTACAGTGGAGGGTGATATTGTTGAGGAGAATCCGCAATGCGAATCCTGATGTAAGATGAATTAGCGTGTCAAGGATTGATCGATCGGATATGTTGTCCTGACAAGTCAGAGTGAAGTGAAAATGGGCTGGGTTTTGCTCCAGAAAGAAGGGAACATGTCAAGAGTCGAGTGGTGTTCATTCATTCGGGGTGTATAGTGAGTATAGAGTGGGTAATAATCATAGCATCCTGAACGGCACGCTTTTGACACCTGATAGAGCGTTTTGGTAGTGCCCTTGTCTTATTGATGACAGTGCAGCTTATTGTGACTACTTTTAGAGTACCTGAATGTTGTCATATCCCTGCTTTCTTGGCCGCTTTGGATTGGACTCCGTAGAAACACTACTGGTATCTCAGAACACGTGGACTCCTATAGGTGGCTTTCCTCGGATCGACCTCTCACCTACGCTAACTGGGCCATTCGGACCTCGAGCGATTTGGCGGTAGGAAATTATCTCATTTAATCAATTTTATTGATTTCCAATGCAACCAATTATTAAAGTGATGTAATTTAATGTTGATTTCCTTATTACACACTGTTGAGTCCTAACTTTGGCAGTTAAGTGGTGCGAATTAGTTGAGTCTTGTCTGTAAACGGAATCGCACATCGGTATTGTTGCCAAAAATATGGGACTTTTAGTAGTTTCTCAATTTGTAAATGGGAACGTGGTAGGTTTTGAAAATGATGCTTTAGAAGGCGTGAATTTGAAAGTAGTGTCGTGTTAAAGAGAAGCGTTTGATTAGGAAATTTTGAAGATACTCTAGCACTGAGTGGGTAAATGGCGTAAAGTTTGAATAATTGGTAGTTGTTAATACCTGATGGACATCTGATCAATGTCTACCTTTGATTTTGGTGCCGGCGTAGCAGTTAAAAGAGTGGAAAGCGAAGGTGAATAAAGGTGTTATTTGGAATTGGGACAGACTGAGATGTAAGAAAAGAAACTCCTGGTGTTGGGAACTCACTTTTATCCAATTGACGATATGATGTCTGGAACCTTCGCATTCCATGCTCAAAATAAGTTAATTTGTTGTCTGTTTTTGTGGTGTATTTGAGAGTGTTGTTCAAAATTTGGAGAGCACACATTTTGACTGATGTTCCTGACTTTTAATTCCTGATTGAGATGAGGCCATATTGAGAGTATGCTGGCTTTTATTTCCAAGATATCGGAGATTCAGAAGGAGATATATTTGGAAAGTTTTCTTGCTGCCTCTTGTGGTATCCGCAGTTCAGCAAATTTACGAACCACGCCTAGTAGGGCTCCTCTCGCTGAATTTGCTGACTTGCTCATCTGAAGACAACCCACTGTCTTCTTCATCCGCTAATCATTATTCTCGGTGTTCTATCATTTCCACATTTCGAATTGCATGGGAAAGTGTTTGCGAAGCTCTGATATTTCTCTAGTGACCAGCTTAGTCTCTTTCTAGTGGAAACGAATATGTGGCTGACTAATCAAAGTCTTCTAATTCTGCACTAGGCAAAGTGTGCCACTTATTCACTTCAACTGAAAGCCACATTGGCGAAATTTAAGGGCAATGAGAAGGGAAGAGGGATTCATGAGACTAGTGTGATCCTTCTTAAATTATAACGCAGATTCCTTATACCATCTGGTGACCATAAGAAGGTGAGGTTAGTGATAGATTCAATCCTAGACTGTGTACTGGTAGGTATCATAAATGCTTAATCAAGTAATCAATGAAGAATTTCCATGCACTCAGGGTAGTCGAAATGAAATATCTCACTTGGAGCTAAGGTGGCCTTCTTAGAAGAAAGAATTCGTTTTTCTAAGTCTGGGAATGACGTGGATATGTGTTCCACGATATCCTCTAGGAATCGGGTGTTAGCATTGCATGCGGCATAGGAGAACGGCTTTGTTTTACACCATGTGGGTTGGGTTCCAATGTGTACTCCTTTGTTCCTGGTGTCTGGAGAAGAGGCGAATAGTACATATCTTTTGAAGAACTGTTTTGAAGGTGAGAGTAGGTGGAGTTGCACTAATTGTCATGCTCATGAGTTTCATGATGCAGGTCAAAGGTGTGGGAGTTGCGTTACTTATACCCTGGTCCTAATTTTTTATTGAAGAAGAGAAGACAGAATATGAGAGAGTGTAATGAGTGTGAAAAGGGCTGAATTAGGGTGGTGCTTAGTTTCATCTCCAATTCAGGGACATTTTGACTCTTGTTTATCTTGTATATTGTTTGAGGTTATAGATAATAGTGGGTGAAGGTTGTATTGTGCAATGAGTTGATACCTTGGTCTCTAACTGACAAGTGTCCGCTTTGTAGTCCTTAAGTGAACTTCAATGCGTATACCTCTCCACGGCGAGTCTTCGAGTTGGTGACTGGGAACGCACTGACTGTTCCGCAACGCGGATGGGATTTGGATGTGAGGTTCCCTTGGATGCCTCGAATGTTGTCGTCTCGCCACTACTTCGCAAAGGCGTGAAGCCAATCTGGAATCAACCCGAAAACTCTCAAGGACAAATCTGTTACCTGGGTACATGTTATAGTCTTAGACATAGCACCTCAAACAGGGAGAACTACGAGGAGGCAAAATTGGCCTGTGGCAAGGAGGCTGTAGCTCTTCCGCGAAATCCTCTAGAGGTGTCTTTTATTCGAACGCTTCTGAGGCACAGGACGAATGCAACTCAGGCCTGGGTGGGTATTGAGGTGACTCACAGCAAAGATCGTCTGGTGTTTCCACGAATTGCAGCTGTAACACCCTGGCTCACAGCAGCCATTCACAAATCTCATCCGGGCTTCAGTGATCCATATTCACTAAGTGAACCGGAAAAGGTCTGTTTCGTTCTAGATGCGATTGGCAATACCTCGAGACCCCCTTTCGATCGTGGGGCTTGTTATGAAGACGAAGAGGACAGTTGGGAGGGAGATAAGGAGGGTTATTATGATCACATGGAGGAAGACGAAGATGTCCACAAGTCGACTGCCTTTTGTACCACTCCAATGACTAGCACTGTTGGTGTCTGTCCTGAGATGAATGGGCACGATGGGATTGTAGATTGGCAGTTGTTTGGAGATAAATGCTATGCAGTAATGAGTGGTTGTGGTGGAGAATCGGTTCCGGCAAGTGTGAAATCAGCTGATATTGATATTTTCATTAATTGGCTCCTTCCAGGTGATGTGACTGGTAAGATTTTGAAGAGGACTGCTACTTAAATAATGTAGAAGTGGGTGTGAGTAGTCATGATTTCGCATTTTAGACGAAGGTATTCTCATTGGAGGCATCGTGAATGAGACGCATCCACTGTCAATCACATGGTTTGTAGCTGTTGACTAATTTTTGTGCAAAGTGTGTTTAAGTAAAGTGCATTAGTACACTCATTTTTTATCAGGCAAGACGGATCAATAGGAGGCGATTTTCATCGTTTGAAGCCGACATCCCTTCGAATAAATGGTTCGTCAAATGGACTTTGTCTAGCGATTGAGCCACAGACTGGCTGGTGGAAGCTTGTGGACTGCAAGGGTCCCAGGGCTCCTCGTTGGACACTCTGTAGCACTCCTGTTCGAGCCATCAATCCTGAGTTGACAACTCTACCTTCCGAGCCAACTGAAAAGAAGTATAGTATTGTTGCCTACTTGGTGAATATTTGGTGAAAAGTAGTTTCATTGTTTGTTAACAAATATTGCTTTTGTCAGGGTTTCATGTCCGACAGATTACATGGAGCTGAAGCACAGAGACGGATCAGTGAGGTGTTATCGTGTACGCCATGGGGGATTGCGTTCCCACGGGCATGATTGGCGAATGGCTGAAAGAGCTTGCAGACGAGTTGTGTCAGTGACAGGGCAAAAAAATCGATGGGAAGGCCATTTGGCTAGCATTGCAAATGAGACAATATCCCAAGAGATCATAAGCTTACTACAGGGGAATGGCTATGCTGTCGGTATCTCGGTCAGTGAGTAATTGAAGTGAGAATATTACTGAAGTGATTTGAGTACAAATGACAGTTATATTTTCGAACCATTAGGAGATTGGAAATAATCTACCTGTTCACATGTTGAAGCCATCAGAATTAGTCTGGATCGGGCTTTCGAAATCCCACAATAAACTCTTCTGGAATAACTGGACAGATGGATGCGAGGGGGACTCGGAGTTTTATGAGAATCGTGTTCGACAGGAGGAATCCATCTTCACAGATACTAACAGCAATTTCTTTGATCATGGCTCCTGCATAGCTCTTCATTTGCCTTCGGGTTTGTTTACTTGTTGCAGACACTGGTCTGCTTTAGGGGTTTCAATGGCTTAACATTATTTTCCACCTTCAGGATCTTGGTATGCTTTGAGGTGTACTTTGGATTTGGGGTACCTTTGCCAGGCAACACCAACCTCCGAAAGCCAATCAGATTCCTCATCTGCTGACCATTTTGACAGCCCCAAGTGTTTGCTTGCCTCCAGTACTCAGGAAGTACCATCTCCTGAGACGGGATTCATTCAAGATCCAGATTTCAATTGTGTGTCAGAAGGGTTCACGTATTTCAATGGGCAGTGTTTTAGAGTAATGTTTAGTTGACGGCTGCAGGAGATTTGGTGCTTAATTTCGTTTTAAGTGGATGTTCTTCTCCCTAGGTGATTCATGATAAGTTTATGAGCTTTACGGAGGCGCAATCTTACTGCCATGAGCTTGGTTCGCGGTACTCAAAGAATGGCGAAGCTGGTTTGGCGATTTATCGATCAGAAGCTGATCAACGTAAGTGTGGCGAGATTAGGCATTTGAATGGAAGTCATGGGTGAAATGGATATAGTGAGTGTGTTGTATTGCAGTTTTCGTGGCCAGTCAGCTGTCACATTTGCCCAAATTGCCACTCTCTCCGAAGACATATGGAAGAGGTTCAGAAAGTTACACTCGTCTCGAGGTAATATGGAGACGATATCACTGGGTCGGAATGTTCCTTTACCGGCACGCTTTTCATGAGGTGGACGAACGTGTTCCTTGCTATATAGCACATGAACTAAATCGAGTAAATAATCTACTTAGAGCGTGGGTAGTAGGGATAGAGCTCGAGATGAATCCAGTTTTTCTATTGACAGCCTCTTTCTTCGTCTGTCGATGGACCCCTCTGTGTATCAGTGAAGGGTGTTCCTGACACAGAGCACTTTGGTTCACTTTCGTTGGAAATGGGATGTGAGGAGCGTCTTCCATTCGTGTGTTCCTTTGAACCATCTCGTGCACATCTAGTGGCCAAAGCGTCTTCTCCGGTTTGTCCTAGAGGATATGCTACACATCATGCAATTACAGGTAGTTTCGGCGGTCTATAGATTTGGTATTCTTATTCAGGATTTCTGTAATCGAATTTTGTCCAATGCAGGCGACCACTGCTATCTATTCATGACGAATTATAGTGGAACTTACGAGGAGGCGGAATCAATGTGTGCCCAGACAGCACCCGGAGCTCGTTTGGCGGCCTTGTCAACACCCTATACGGTTGCGTGGATGCGAGCTCATTTACCCTCCGATCATACACAAAGTGGCAAGTGCTTGTATACTTTATGGGGTACATGAAAGTGTTTTTGTCAAAAAGAATGATAATTTGCTTGGAACATTGTAGGCATGCTGCCGTGGGAATCAGTTCCTCACTGGATTGGTCTAAAAGTGCCAGCCCATTGTAGGTCAACGTGGCGGTGGTCCAACGGGCTTCCGGTGACACACACACGTTGGTCCACTCCACCCACCAGCATTGTGGACTCCGACGTGGACACTTGCTTCGCTTTCTCAAAGGTTACAATTTGTTCCTTACATCTTACTTACTGCGTTCATATTGGCTTGTGTATGTGTGTGTGTGTGCGTGCAGTGAGCACTTTGGTTACAGTATGAGTGTAAGGCCATTGTTGGCGTAGACCGTAGCCAATAAACTTTTGACTGAAAGAGAGAGGAGTGGGAAGGGATAAGAGAGATGATAGGTGCATTTGGGAAAACGTGCAGTTCTTAGTATTTTCTGGCTGCTCAAAATTTGCCTGAATATTTCGCTTGCATTCGTTGGTGAAAGCCTCTTGTAACTGCTCTGTAAGAAGAGCGGCTCATGGCAATGTTTCTGGGAAACGGTGGATGATTAGTTTCATGGTTAAACAATTGCTTACATAACTGCTTAAGGACAGCATTGAATTGTTTGAAATTTGCCTTTTAGTCCATCTCGATGACCAGCTATGAGTTGGATATGGTTGCTATGAATTGTACATGGAGACTATCGCCACTTTGTGAAACCGATCCTATTACATCCAATCACAAATCAGACATCAGAGTTGATGAAAATCTTTATGAAATGTACCATGGAAGTGATCAACGTGACTATGTTGGACGCACTATGTTTTCGGAGTCTCGAAAATTGTAAGCAATTGTCGATAATGTCATGCTTAAACAGTGAGGGTGATACGTTGAGACATAAGTGAAGATAATTGGATAAATTGTTTGAGCGATTGGTAATAACTTCGAGCTGATTTGGAATTGTTTGTTTGTTGGTTAGGCCTTGTATCCTTATTTTTCAACTCTCTGTGCTCGTATTTCTTCATTTCATGAAAGGAATTTTGGGCATTGTCACCAATATTAATGAATTTTTTCTGCAAATCTTTGTCTGAATTTCGTTTTGGCCCTTCCAATAGAGGAAATGGCAGAAGTTATGTGCGTTATTGTCAAGACGCAGTGTCTGGACATCACGTAGAGAGCCCAAATTTTTCATTTCCACGTAGACATCTCAGACCTCAGGTCATATAGGGGTCTGTAAATCGGCATCTTTCCTAATGTCAGCCCCAATCCTGATGTTGGGAAAATATTCAAATTTGAGAAAAAATGCAAAAATTATATCGATCAGGCCTTGAACTGTGTAGCAGTAGCGTTTATAAACTATTTAGATAGAGCTTAGTTCAGTACTTGTTCTTATTGGAAGAGGGACGGGACTCTTACTTCCCTTGGTAATATATTATTTATTAATTTGAAGATGCATTCGATGGGATTTGATCAAGCCCACCAACAGAAGTGAATTGGAAGCTTTGCAACGAGCCTTCCACAATGCCGTGCTCTTAGCAGTTTCCGAAGTTCTTGAACCTGGGTCGTTCATCCCGGAATATGTTAATTCCCTAGCCTTTCAGCCAGTCTTTAGTGCATCTTCAAACTGGTGCCGAAACCCCAGTGGTCTTCGTGATCGAGCATTCTGTTATATCTCCGTCAATCAATGGGAATACTGTCAACTTCCAGAACTTTACTCTGGTCATGGTTCAATGAAGTATCCGGAGTTTCACGAAATTTTAGAAAGATTACTCAGAGCCATTGGTGTCATATTTATCCCACTTCTTATAGTAGGTCTATGCCTTGGTTTGATCATATGTTACTGCAGAAAGAGTCGTCGGGGTAGGAGTTCAAGCCATGCTTTTCAGGAGATGATACTTCGTCGTGTTCCCTTTTCTTGGAGATGGAGGCGAGGTGGTAGTCAATCCTGCCTACTGGCTGAGAGCGTCTCCTACAGTGTGGGTACTGCCATGATCTCAGATAGTACCGCCAATTTGGTAACCTCTGATCCGAAGGCTTGAAGTTCGATTTTTAAACAACACTTGATTGGCTACTCAGAATATTAACTGAGAAACGTATTACAGCAACAACAACAACAACGGCAAAAACACAAACTCTGCTCTTTTGCCATTCTGTGTATTATTCACATAATCTATTTTCAGTGATTAATGGCTATGGTGTTTTTGTTTGTGCTATGGACGTTGTGGAGGAAGGGGGGGGGGAGGGGAGACACAATTCAGTCGAGCACAACACGATCTTTAATGGTGATCTTGAGGAATACAAGCGAGTGAATGATATTAGGGGTGCCAAGTAAGAACTTGCACGTTTTCAAAGCAATATTGAAATGCTGTTCAATTTTAAATTTGTTTTTGTAATGCTGTACAATTGATTTTCGCCGTCATTTGCAAATCGGGTAGTAATAGTGGTGTCGAAGGATTATCCCATTTCTGTTAAGCAAACTCGAGCGCTTACCTTTTACTCTCGGGTTTAGTATTTCCAAGTGTTGGCTGTAAACGATTTAGGCTTTAACAAATTGGCCCGATTTTTTGCAAATCACACCAACTGCATAGAAGAAGATTCCGGAATTTTATTCCTAACTTAGAGTTCGATTTGGAGACAGGTATTGCTTATTCCCAATAACGTTGTCGTAAGCAATCTACTTCTCTACCTGACTGCCAATTAGGCTTAAAAGGACTGATATCTTTTTTTTGTCAATGGAATGTAGAATTTCATGGGTTTCTCCGCTTATCATTGTAGTAGTTGGAGAATTGATATGGCGGCACTCAAATTTGCATAGTTGACAATGATAGAATATAATGACAAAATAACAGATTTCGATGAAAAGTTTTTTCCCAAAGGGAAATATTGAATATTTCAGCAATTACATCTCGTTCTTCCATTAAATTCGTCTTGTGGCTCACTTGAAGTTCTGTCATTGGTTCAATTTTACTTTCTGTCAGACTATTACTTCGTCTCGGGCGCATTCAGACGAAACATTTTGCTTCAGTCAGTTTATTTGTCCTGTCGTTAATCTCACTGGAGATTTTCACCAAGCATTTGATCTCCATTCGACTACAAATTCATATCCCTCCTTTTCGTTGCACTTCATCCTTCCAAATTGCTTGGTTCGGAGCTATCACTCTGGATGCATTGAGCCGCATACTTTATTTATTTTGGTTTGGAACTTCTTCCTATTCTGTTCCCATCCACCAGAATACTGTTTATTTTGGTGCATATATTAGCGCATATTCCTCCTTTTGAGAATTCGACGACGGGCGCACAAAATGCAAACACTTCCACTGCTCCTTCTAAGTGGCGGAAAAATCGAGACTTCAAGGTAGATACTAACACAGCAAGCATAGGTGTGACTATAAGACATTTAGGGCAATTCGGTAGGTATCAAGATCGTTTCCTCGAAAGTGAGTTCTGAAATTTCCCTGAGATGAATGAAACCTGTGAGTTGGGCAATATCTTTCAACTTGAAGAAAGTCGATTTTACAGAGAAAAGTTCGTTGATTCTTGGCTTAAGCTAACTCACATTTGATCTCGAAAGGAGCCAAAATGTGTACTTGGAGCACAAGGAGGCAATAGGCTAGAAACTCCGAAATCAATAATTTTTGCTACAGAACGCGAAGGTATTACATGTTATTTGAGAGTTGGTGTTTCACGCTTAATAGAGAAAAATTTTTGGTAATCGATTAACACTACCTAAATTTGTTCTTTTTTATTTACATCACAAAGGATATCAAGTCCCCACAATTCACCTGAACGCTTCAATATGGAGTGTTATGGTAATGAATGAGAGGGAGAGAGAGGGGAGGGGGGGGGGAGGAAGGGGAGGGATTGACTGAGTGTTAAGTAAAGACATTAAAAGACCCAAGTAAGCACTATCATTCCGCACTCCCCTCCTTTCGTAGGCAATAATGGAATTATTTTGTAGCCATCTCTCCCTCCTCTCAAATTAGCAGCTCATGAGCATGTATGGGGATAGGCGGTGGGTTCTATGGGACAATGGAAATTAAACACAGATGTTGCGAAAGGTGGGAGGGCGGTGAGATGAGTGGGGTGGGATGGGATGGGCATTTGGCTAGCAATCAGCCGTGTTTATGAGCCTGCTTTGTGAAGATAACACACAGCAACACGAGGCTTGGTCATTAATTAAGATAGGCGAGCGCAACACTTGAACCGGCCAATCAGCGAGCGATTTGTCTAGATGAACTCGTGTTCCGGTTCAAAGGGGTAGATAGAACGTTGGAGTGAGCAGACCAATTTGAGCACAGGGATTCCACGAAATGGACTACAAGGTGATTGATAGGGTTGGCGATTGCCGTTTCGTCCATGGACTTCAACATTCAGAGAAAACCTCCATCAGTGAAGGGATTCATCTTCCTACTGGAGTCAAGGTAATTTCATAGTAAGAATTTAAACACAATGTTCATGCATATTAGTTGGAGTGAATTTAAGTACTTTCTGCTCTATTTTAATGCCTATTTGAAAAGACGAAGCCGATGATGAAATAGAATGAGACATGAGCCAAACTGCACTTTTTATAATTAAGATTATTTTATTTAAAATGTATAAATAAAATTCCATAACATTACTATTCAATAATTTATTTGTTTCAAATTGAATATATAAATTATTGGTTTTTAAATTGTCGATCATAATTACCTCACTCCTAATTTTTACTAAACAAACAACTGAATTTCCGTTTGAAGGAGTTCTTTTTTATGGAACATTACTATCAAAAATAGATTAATGCGAAAATTCGAAAGTAAATAAAATACTGACCGATTTCTTTATTATTGCTTGCATCCATTCCACAGAAAAGACTGTCACAGGCTTTAATTATTGGAAAGCCTCTGAAGGTCGAGAAATAAAAAAGCAATCCAATTTGGCACGAAATGGGTGAGAGGTTTAGTACTGTGTAGGTAATGAAATAGTGACGTCAAAATTCACACTTGGTTCGAACTCGGGGTATTGAACTGTCCGTATTCTCAATGGGAGAAGAGTTTACTAATGTGATGTCAAATTATTCAATCGCCATTATTTGGCTCCCAATTCAGTAAGAGGAAGTAGATTCTCTGTATTTAGAGCTAATTGACCTACCGGCAATACCATCTTGATCCACATTTTCAACAGAAGGTATCTCGGCTTAAAATAAAACGGTAACTGCAACGCTACATATTGTCTTCATTACATTGGATTAATTTCATAATTACGTTTCCGAATGAATCGATTGAATATTTTTCTACAGTGTTGCAATCTTTGAGCAATCACGCTAATGAATTGATCTACCGCATAGGTGGCTAAGGTTAGTTCATATCACTTTTCAATTTTAACTAAATGAATATGGCCTAGGTCTAGAAAATCAAGAATGCGTGCTATTGTTGCTTTAACTCCACGGCTTATTGCCTGAGTATGCCTGATGGTATTGGAGATAACGGAAGCTTAAATAATCTTTTGCTAACATTTCAGGTTCGATTAAAGACAGTTCGTGGTGCAAATATGGAAGATTTTGAGAGGGGACAGGAACTGTTCAGAGAAGCTACAATCCTTGCACGACTTTCGCATCCAAATATTATACATATCTACCATCTCATTAAGGTTAGTCAAGTCGCCAAATTTCCGAGACCCTTGTCATTTTATGACTCTTTGTTTTGAATTAAGAAATCTAACATTACTTCGAAGCGAAATAAACGCCGATAATAATCATTACTCAATGCAAAACAGGGTTTTAAGATCCAAGAATGCTATTTTTAATTTTAAAAGAAATGTTACTTGAAAGCCTGTGAGACAGTTCTGGCTTATTTTAACCAATAGTCTTTCACACGTTGGAAATATTGTAGTGTAAGGCTTAAAATGGGCAGGCAATCGTCACTACTTACAGCATCTTGTTACATATTCCCATAAAACTCAGACTGGTTGGAGTAATTTGTCCGTCCGTTGTATTGGGGCTGCGATATTTTGGCGAATGCATACAATTTCTGTAGGCAACTTCACAATGGTTATTATGCATCAATTTTCCATTGTCTAACTAATAGCGGGTTCTTTGTAATCTTTCATATAAATTATTTCTGAGGTATTCGGAAATGTGATTAGTTTTTCCAACGTTTTATAATCTCATTATCAATATCGACAAACCTAAAGCCTTCAGCTCATACTATCGATTACCATTTTACTGTGAAATTATAAATCAAAAACGTCTATTGGATCAACAAATACTGACCAATGAATGTCTGCATGAAACGCACCACTTGAACACAAAGATGTTTTAGCTCAGACACTAAAGTTACCAAATTGGAAGGAAAGCAAAATGTGAAGATGTCTTTCTTGAAAAGTAAGAATATCTGTGGAGTTTGAGATCTAATTTGCTCTTCTGAGTTTCCGATACATTCTGCTGGGAAATGGTCTTTAGGAATATTTGGAAACTATTGTGCCGATGTTCACGAACGGAGATTTGGATTCTCTTATAGATCCCTGGTTTAGTTTTGCCCTGTCTACGACCAGAAGAAAGTTGGGGTCTGAAATTTAGTCAGTTAAGGGAATGGGTTTATCATTTGGTCATATTCTGAGATCCCAAATACCGCAATTGTGAATTTATTCATTTGTTTTTTCTTTCTCTGTTAATTTGCAAAAAAGCATCATGTATTTTTAGCACGTGGACGTGAGAATACTTGTGACCGAGTGGATAAATGGTTTATCACTGGACAACTACATTCGCCTCTTCTTCCATCGAGCATTACCAGAAAGCATCGCACGTCTTTACTGTCGACAATTGGTTTCTGCGATAATCGCAATGCAGATGAAGCGAATACTATTAAGGTCTGTTCTTGAAATTCCATGATTTAAGTGGACTAGTCTTCAAGGAAACATCAGTGGCAGCCTTGTCTTCCACCCATTTAATTTTGTTAAACTTCCAGCGAAAGTAAAGTGTGCAATTTATCTGCAAATGCAACATAAATTTAACTTGTAATAGACTAAATCTGAAAAAGTAGTTATGATCTGATTGTGGGATCCAGAATCAGAAATATTCTCAATTTTTTCTACCTCTCAAGCCTTCACGACTTGATAGGCACATTCTCACGCATCCCTTCAAGAAGCAGACATGGGTAAGCCTAGCAAAAAGTTATGATATGTCAATCTCATATAATGTTCATCGAGTTAATATGTTCAAAATAGTACTTTTCTTTGTGATTTGTAATAACTATGTGAAGAGCCAAGATTGGAAGATGCTACAGAATTTAGAAGCTCAAAAGCCGGATGTTTCCCCAACGATGTCAGGATAGCAGGAAACAATTAGTTAAATTTATCCAATTTACAGAAATTGAAAAGATTTATACAAATGTAATTAAGTTTCTAACCTAATGAATCACTTACCAGGAATCAGGGAATTGGTTAATTCAAACAATCGTGGATTTATAAATGCCTTACGCATTTTCCTATAACTGACTCTCTTATTAGTTGGTTAATGGTTGGAAGGTTATTCGAATATTTTTGGTGCTCTCGTAAGGAACTCATATCCTCATCCATCGTACACTAAATTGTTGATTCGAATTGATTCTCTCACGCTCACACCAGGTTATGTAAGACGACCTGTGGAGGAGTCGACGATGTAATTATTGGCTAACCACACAGCCAATCATTCCTCAAGTATCCAGTCTCCCTATACAGATAAACTTAATCTGTAAGTTTTGAAACATTGGATGAATCTACGGTAGAGCCATTCAATTCACGGAAAGTGATGGCTGTGCATTGCGAATATCGCTAACTTTGGTATCAGAAAGTATGTCTGGGAGATGTAAATGGGGTTGGGGAGGGATTTCGGTTCTCAAGGTCACAGCATGGAATTTGCGCCCTAATTAATAGAAGTTCGATAGTGGATTTT
Source organism: Hymenolepis microstoma (assembly GCA_000469805.3). NCBI lineage: Eukaryota > Metazoa > Platyhelminthes > Cestoda > Cyclophyllidea > Hymenolepididae > Hymenolepis > Hymenolepis microstoma. The sequence goes on from LR215994.1 coordinate 1,556,831, forward strand.
GCCTGTTTGATTAGAGCAAATTTCAAAATCATGTGTTTATTTTCGAATTTACTTATCTTAAACGCATTAATAGGAGATTAATAAATTATTTTCATTTTTTGTCTTTCAGAGAAATTCCAGTGAATTCATTAATAGTCACAAAAGATTTCCGGAATATCAAAATAACAGGTAAATGAACTTTGTATAAACATTATTGAATGATCACAATAAGGAATTAGAAAAGATTAAGGAGATGGGAGATGGCGGGTAGTTAAAATTTACATTTTATTCTCTTAGACCTCTCTTCGGCTTTGGTCCTGCCTATTCGAAAAGAAGTAACCAGTGCTTCTTGCAGTCCAGAATTCACTGCCCCGGAAATTATTGAGGAGAATATAGACCTAATTGGACCAGAAGCTGTCTCCTGGACTCTGTAAGCAGCAGTATTTGCTTTGTCGGTATTATCATTCTTTGAATGCAACTATCAGTTTGGAAGAGTTTGAAGCCCATTAGCTTGTCACAAATGGAACTTGCAATATCGAATATTAAATTAGCAACAGAACGCCAAGATAAAAGGCTTGAAGGGAGGAAGAGAAAGGAATACAGTCTCTGTCGATGTAAATAGGCTCGATCGGGCATAAGCTTCTAACTTGAAATGCGTAGGTTGCTGATGCATAAGACTGGTAGGCTTCAACAAGAGTTCATCTATAAACTTTAAAAGGAGTGTAGAGAGGGAGAAGGTGGTTGGAGATAGGAGACGAATCTGTATAATGTAAATTGGGACGGGGTAGTTGGCTATTCGAAGGTTGGAATAAACAATAATGAGGAAATCGCTGCACCAATTAAGGCGCTTCCACAGGATGAGGTCAAGTCGATTGATAGCGAATTTGACTGCTGGCAAGTTGTCTACAAACATAAACTGACCGTCAATTGTTTCCTAATATACTCGACACTATTTTTCGTATCTTTTTTATATAAGTTGCTAGTACTTTAATTTCTGTTATATTTGCAACGCCGTTTTATTATAAGTAGTTATTTACCATTTAATTGCCATTTTTTTTGTTCCCAAATGTATAAATTCTAATGCTTATTTCAAATAAAAGACAATGGTCCTCAAAACGTTCTAGCAATCTGACGAATAAGTGGGAATTTTGGTGGAAGATGAAAATAAACAGTAAATAGTTTCTTTTAAAAGAAAATTAGATTATAGGGAAATAATAGTATACTGATTTGTTCTATTCCCCCATCAAAATAAAATCGCTTTAAGAGCTAAGGAGCACAAAAAATGCATCAAAATACTCAAATTGGAGCTGAAGGAGGAAGGTAGGAGTAATGAGTCAAATTCAGGCTCAGTCGCTTACTTTATACAGCTTCGATTGCTCTGACTCCAGGAAGAAAAGAAGAAAGTAGACTTCCTGCTTAAAATCAGTTCTCTATTGAGAAAATGAGCATAGAATTGGAAATGGAGAAAATGATTGGCTGCCTGGTTGATCAACATTGATAACGATGGTGGTCTTACATGTCCAAGTCAGTATATGGAAGGAGGAACTTACGAGTTTACTCTCAGTGTAATCGGTTGGATGCTCCAAAAATATTCTACTAAGACTCCTAACAATTAAGCAGTCATGATTCACTGTTCTGAATCTAAAATATCAGTTTGTGACTGGTTGTGTGTATGTGTGTTTGTGTGTTTAAAGCAACTCTAATCTCAAGTAAAATTACATAAGACGAAAGATCAAAATGGTTAGATCTCTCCCCCCTTCCCCTCGCATTGAACTAATTTTTTCCCTAAAGCTAGCAGAAATCAGCATTTAACAGGTAAGAAGACCAGGAGTTATGGCGGAAATGCTTATTGGACGATGGTGAGCGCATGCGGGGCGGATGCAGGTCGAGGAACTGGGAAAAAGCAGGGAGTCGATGAGGAATCTGCACTTCGATTGACCAGCAAAATGGGATACGGAAAGAGATTGGCAGAGTTAGTCTTCTTTATTCACTGAGGGCCATTTGGCAGCCAGGGCAGAAATAGAGTCAGTAGGGGCGCAATACATCGAGATAGAGAGAGGGGGAGGAGGAGACTTGGAGTCATCGAGTGCGGTTACCGGCGCACTGCCAAGATAAAGTGGTACCCTGTGATTACAGGCAACAAAATTAATATTATATTTTTATTTAAAAGCAGTAAATACGGCATCTTACAATTAAAACATTCAATAGTTTTCAGCAAGTGCCGAAAGTGTTCACCATGAAATCTGTTATACAATTCAGTACGTCTCAACTTGTTTTCGAATAGTTTTGCCAATTCAGTAAGTGTGATTTCCGCAATCGCATTGCGAATGTTCATTTACAATCCTTCCTTATCATTTTGCGCCATCCATGGATTGCAATATTACATCAGCCTTACTTTGTGACCTCTCATGTGTAACTGCCCCAACAGGACGTTTGTTTGATGTTTAGTTGAAATGATTGATGTCTGCTTGACTTCTTTGCAGAGTCCTGCTAGTACACTGAATAAGTGCATTTATTTTCTCGGCAACACTTTTGGCAAGTGCAGCTGTCTGTGGATACTTTGTGGTAAACCTAACATTCACATCCCAAATATGTCTCAACTTTATTCACCCAACATTTATTAAAAAGTGACAACGCAACACCGTTGAAACAAAATGGCCCTAGACATCACGTGACCCCAAACAGGTGCTCAATATCATTTTCAGTATGATAGAGGACACGGGACCTCTTTTATCTTGGCCACACTGTATAATTCCAAACTCACGGTATTCTGTGCCTATTGTCCAGCTGATTCAATTAATTGGTTAGTCATGGTATATCGCTACAGATCGGCTAGTAAATGGTAGCTTTGATGTTTTAACAATTGCGTGTCTTAGTACGTCCTCACGAATATGCTCATTGGGCTTTTGAATAAATGGCTAGAGCCTGAAACCCTGTAATGATCCTCACCAAGCAAGCGGCAAATGGAAATCGTTAAATTCAATGGATTTGAAAAGTAAAATTGCTTACCTGTTGATTAGGAGAATCTACTTTTCGTGCTTGTTGTAGCCTAAACAGCTCGTCTTGGCTTTTCTGTTGCAGGCGTTGTCGGCTTGCGTACCAGCAACGAGTTTGCTTATTGTTCCTGTCTTTGTTAATGAATACCAATTAACTTCTTAACCTAATTAGTCTCTTTTTTGAGTTTGTCTTATCTGTACCCTTCTAAAGGTACAGGTACAATTCCCGTGTGAATAGAGAAGGGCAGATTGATATTAAGCATTGTATTAAGTACATAATTCGACGTGGTCCCACGCGCAAGCGCTCATATCACCTTCAGTATGATACGGGTCACCCTGTAAAGCGCTCAGGGTGGCAGTTTCACACTTTCGCAATGACGTTTTCTAAAGACTTTGGACAAAATTACTTTCCAGCCATTGTCTCTGAATTACGATTTTGGAGTATAACCTATTGTATTTGGGGCGGTTTCACGATTTGAAAAGTTTGTGAACCATAATAAAAATTTTGGATACAGGACACGTTCTACCAAAGATCTTATATTAACGATCTGCCCATTAAACTGTGTAAAATAGGCCTCAAAGACACAATTCCATTTGTATCTACAGAGTAAAGGTATCTGGCCTCTCTCCCTCTCTCTTGACTTCTAAGTGTAGGTACAGTGGTAATTTACTTATTCTTGCGTGGAGATTTTGGCCATCACACCTTTAAAAACTCCTTGTCTTTTGCTATGGACATTTCATTTGGCGATTGGAAGTGCCAGTCCCGTCCCAGCGTAGGGTTATGAAGCTCCCAACTTTGAAATCAAATTCCTGGTACTATCTGCTATTCCAATCTTATTTGTTACCATGCTTTCCTTTCTTTGAATTTACAGAGGAATAGTTCTATTCTACATGTTGGTCGGTGAACTTCCTTTTCAATCTCCCTACTTTGATCACAAACGTCGTGGACGTCTCCTTCGATTTGCCCAACGAGGTCTCACCCCTAACCACATCAGCGCCATCTCAGAATTTTCACCAGGTGTAAAGAGTGATTTATATTGTAACTTGCAAACTTAGAGTAAAAGCAGTGTATACTTTTTAAAAAATTCATTTCTTGAAATTTGCAAAAATAGTATTGACATTTAAATAATCCCTACTTTGAAATGTTTCCTATTTGTAAGCCTTATTTGGGGAGTGAAAAGAGTTAATATATCCACTAATTCTAGTAGTCAAATTCTATTTTGAAATTTTGATTGTTTGGATGATAGAAGGGCGCATTAAGTAAGTTAATTCTTTTTATAAGTATTTTTAATAATCGATTACAAATTTATTGACTTCAGCTAAACTAGAGCATGGCACTAATCGATGATTTGGTATTCGTTTGGTTCGGTAATTGCTAGTTTGAGATAATAACTTTTAATTGTAAAAGATCAATTTGTGTTTCTTGCATTTAAAATCAAGCCTGCCAGTTACTTCTACGACAACTTATTGAACCCCGAGCCATCATTCGAATTCCGATTTGTGAACTGTGCACAAATTCATGGATCACAGATTCAGGCACAATGCCTTTTCAACCTTTTTCTCCCTGTTCTGCTCATTTCTTCGCAAATCTGGAAGCTGTATCGGTAAGATGGATTTCCAGATTATTGAAATGTTAATGTTCGAAATGTGCGGTAATCTAGATATGTTCAAGTTCAATCTGCCAAGTTAATACGGTGTTTGCGTGCATTAGCCTCTGCACTATGCTAAAATCAATAACTTACCCACCGCGGAAAAGCTTATAACGAAATAAAATCTCATCGATCCTCGTTGTAAATCGTTAAATCAATAAAAAATTCATTCAATAAAGTGGGTCCGATGAATAAATTTAATTTGAGACTGGTGATTTTAATGCAATTTTTATATGCGGTTGTCGCTAACTCATTTTTGCTGTAATTTGTTCTGCTTTCTTTCGAGGAATTCTTATCAAAGCAGCCTTGATAACATGATGGTAATTATATAGTCTAAATATGGACTAACTGTGGTCTGTAGAAGTTAACGGATCCACTTTCGAAGCGATTCGACTATTCGAACTTTGCCAACTGCGTATATAACATGAGTTTGAACCAACAATAATAACACTTGATTATAATTGGAATCCTAATGTTAGCTGGTGAACATGGCAGAGCCTAAGGACATCAATACTTCAATAGCCATAATTGCTCTTTCAAAAGGACACTTTTCTCTGACATCTAGGTTTAGCACTAGCGTAGCAGCATTAGGAACTGTGTATGATGGCGCAGATACAGCAGGGAAATCGTGTCGTCGCGATATAGCATATTGCGTGAAGTTAAAGGGGTTGGAAGCAAATGCCAGCATTAAAGGGAAAAGCCAGGCCAAGGGCGTAAAATTTCCAGAACCTAGATATTAGTCAGATAGGACATACGAAGTCCGGGAAATACCCTCATGTTTATGTCTTCCCATCCAACTTTTGACCAATGAATCAATAATAATAGTAAACACTTAAAGTTTATAGTCTTAGTAGTAAAGCCAGGATGTCATTCTCGTGCTATGAACTGCATAGACTAGAATTGCAAATATGTAGAAGGAATGTTTTTCCCGAGTTTAGTTTCTTTTGTTGGAAAGGGAAGATGTGTTTGCGTGCGAAGAAAATTTATTCGTTCTTCGCATAAAGAACATTACAGTGAAGAGGATTTAAACCAAGCTTCAAAAACTGTACTACAGCTCAATTATGTTGAAGTTAAAAATGAATAAAACAAACCCATCTTAATCACGATTGTTTATTTATAATCCTATTAAAATGGCTCAATTCCAGCAATTGTTTCATAGATAAGTTATTCGTTGAACTTGAAACGAATACTAGACGTATATGTCCTTAACTAAACCTTAGTTTTCATTTTAGAAGCCCAAACACCTGCAGACAAGCACAAATAGCCTCTAGCAGAGTATTCTAGTATAGGTTTGCCAGACTACGTCTAAATCAACTACTACACAGTGGGCATCTTTTGCAGATTTTACTCAAAATAAATTCGTAGTTTTTAGTACACGTGGTGCGACACTTCACGAATATTGATTGCTGGTTGACTGGGGGAGTGAGGAGGGGAGGGGGGGGGGGGGGTGGAGTGCTCTATACGCAGGCCGCACACGCTCATACGTGATCGGTAGCACTTGAGGACTTTTCAGAATATTCTAGCGATCGAGATCCCTTCGGATAGTATTGATAGCGTTATACGCCTTACAAACTCATTCAATAACCATCTGTTCAGTTATTTGATTTCTATTTATATGTCTAGCCACCATTTGTTCCACTTCATTAATACAGCAGAAAGATTTTTTGTTTGTTGGATTATTTTTCTTTGTGCCTTTAATAATTCGTTTAAAATGGGCGCAGGAAAAATTAATTCGTTTAATGTCAATAGTGTCACCAATGAGTTTTGATTTTTAAATAATCGAATTACTACTATCCTCCATACAGCTCGTGAAATTTACTAACGCTAAGGCAATTCTTCATATCTTTAGAGGATGGCAAAAAGTAGTCTCCGATTGTGTTATAAAAAATAGAAGGCGTATTTATGGACACATTTGAAATAAAAGGTGTATCAACATTTCGCCTTTCCAGCTCAAATTATCTAAAATTAAATTATTTTCTTATTTTCCTTGGACCCCATAGAGTAAGTAGGTCTAATTCAAACCGGAGTCAGGAAGAACACAACTGCGGACAATTTTATCCCACCGTGGGTCAGTTAAGATTCAGACATATTAAATCGAAATTCGATACTAATGAGCGTTAAAAATGGATGGATGGTGCTGAGAGTTATTGACTTGGTCTAATCTAACTATTTTCTTCCGTGGCTTTCTAGAAAATGACTCCCAGTACGTCATGCAAGGGTTCCAGCATGAATGGCAAAGACCAGTCAAGTGGGAAGTGGGAAGTACCAGCCAACCGAGGACTTCTGAATCGAATCAAAGCCATATTTTCCCACAGCAATGATAGCAAGAGAAGTGAAGAAGATGTGGAAGACAATACTCGTGGAAATGAGTGGCTTCTAGAGGGAGAGACTGAAACCAACATAATAAATTTACACTTAGATTCAACGGATAGTCTTGGTGCATTCGGCGAGAAAAAGTGTAACAGTATAATTGAGGTAGACTATACTCATGTAGATTACTTTATAACTCATATAATTCACAATTATCATTTATTAAAGAAAATTGCTAACTGAATTAATTTGATAAATACTGCAAAAGTACTCGAAATCTTCATTTTTGATAAGCTTATTTTATAATCGAAAAGTTTTTTTAGTCAGTAGACAATTTTTTTTGTTATAATATATTTCGACTTTTCTATTTTTAATCTCGAAGGCACTCGATTACCTGGCTAGTGTGAAAAAGACTAGCTGCTCAGAGGTCGCAAGGTCTATTCTGGAGAGACCGATTGGAGCTCATTCAGCAGCATTTCAAATCTTGCTGAATCTGCATCGACAAAATTCCGGTAAACAGATTGATTCTTTACATTAATTACTAACCTTTATCGCACCTAATAATATTCAATTAATGTGCTAGTTTGCTCAGGTCTCAAACATTTTCAAAATCGGAAAATTTTAATTAAACTGAGCTCTGTAACGAATTGCTACACTGATAAGCTCAGACTTATGCACACTAATCTCTATAGCAAGAACTCCTAGTTTGGAATGGTTCCAAAGATTAGTTAAGTTATAAAGAAAACAGGTGTGTGATTTGGAATTCGTTTATTTGGATTATGCGTATGTTGGGTGTGTATTGGATTATATGTTGTTGATATGAGACAAAATCATTAAATACTTTTTGGTTACGATAACACCGTAATGCCGATTGGTTATTGATTGATCGAGACGTCTCTCCACTCGTGTCCTCATTTGCTTGACGTCACTTCCATAAAGTTCCAAGATATTTGAACGCACAAGCGATTCTTTGCTTCAGCCATGCCAATGTTGTGTTCCCTACAGCTCTATTACTTAGTTAATTGTATTAAGTGAATTGAAAATAACTTCAAAGGACTGCAATAGATGCCTTTATCCATTCTTTAAATAGATACAAGTGGAGTGTTTAATTTCATTGCTCTTAAATATTTTTATAATAAAAGTAGAACTGAAATTGTTACTTATAGTCATATATAGGTACTAACAATGAACCACATTGCAATGCCAACTTAATTTCATAGAAATTCATAATTATCGCGACTGGAAACATCTGGTTTATTGCGTTTGGAGCAGTAAAAGCCTAAAAATATCTATTAAAAAACTCAGTAATTTTACACCCGACATCTACGTCAATGGATTTCGTTCAAGATTGTGCCAATATGTGAAAGGAGGCGCAGGAACACAGTTGGCATCTGAATACTGCTTCCAAAGAAGGTTTGATAATTTCATAAGGTTCTAATGTCACGTGAGTAATGATTTGAAGTAAACGAAGATCTTATCTGCTAGTCCAAGTTCAGAATTGATAAAATAGCACTTAAGAGTGTATGGCAGAAACCGAGTACATCTTTCCATTGAAGGTATTTATGGCCCTCACAGAAGGCTACCAATGGATGCTTGAAAGGAAAAAGCGTAGCCACTTCGTGCAGTGAATTTAACTAGCGTCATTGTTCTCTTTAACCTCTAGTAGACATTCATATATTGTAGAAATTTTGTGAAGTCACTTTTTATGACAATATTATACAATGTAATAACTTCCACCAGGAGTCTACCTTCTGGATCATACGGTTCCGGGCTGGCCTTTACTAGCATCAGGATCCTTCATGGCTTTCATGGATCCGGTAATGCTGAAGCGTCTTCGAGTTAAAACTAGTGATGTGGGGACAACATCAGAGAGCATTGTTCCAAGTGGAGAACTTCAGGATGTCTACTGGTGGTGGTGCCCTATTCTCCTAAAGTAAGTTAGAATTAATTTGCCTTATTTTGTTCTCAAAAACTTATTTTTCTGCTCAGTCCTTGCTATGGCAAAATATCCTATCTTTGAGGTATGAATAGCGACCGTTTAGAAGCACTGAAATTTAATGTAACAAATAAAAGGATATTAAATAAAGTGAAATCTTTTGTGACATACTAAGTTACCCACCTTTGTGAAGTAGGACCCTTTCACTACTTAGTATTGCTAGGATAACTAGTTCTTCCGCTGTCGTTATGTATCTACCACTAAGTGTCGCTTGGCTACAATTCCCTGAAACTCGGAGAGAAGGTAAGAAAGAAGTGCGCTTACCCAAAGTCGACTTTGTTGCATTTAATAGGATTATTTATAGCATAATATAATTAATAAGTGACCCGATGAAGAAGGAGTTTTGTCTGTACTAATTGCCCGGTCCTCAAGTCAACATGTCCCTGCATATTAATCTGACAGAGACCACTCCGTGTGCATTTCTCATCTTTTAAGTAGATAGGAGCTTCGCTGACGGCTCATTATAAAGTTTCGCCTTAGGAAGATCAAAATTGGCAATAAATTTAAGCAAACCGAATTATCTAGTTTTGGATTAACATCCCTTCAGCAAAGTGGAGAAACGAACTCCTTCGTAATCGGTTTTTCAAGTATTTGAACATGAAGACCCTTAGGATTCCCAGTTTTTACATAAATTTCTTGGAAAGAAAGAGATTATGTAAATAAATTTGTCCTATTGGTCGCAAATGACGCGCGGAAACACACTCGCTTCACGTGACAAAAATGAGTCATCATTAATGTGAATCGTTACGGCTCTAGACACTTAAAGTTAAAAGATCTTGAGTTTTGTCATTTTACTGATCAAGTAAAACAGATAAAAAAACGCGGATTAAGATTCTGGTATGAACTTTCTGATGATGGCACTGATTTCGCTACTTTTAGAAATCTTGGAAATTGCATTTGTTCTGGCCAGGGAGAGGTATTTCAAGGTACCCGATTGGATCGAAGGGCATTTCGTAGAGAGTTGATGGTGTCTATCGAAGCCTTTGAGAGGAAAATGCTGAATCAGTCACCATCACAGGCGAAAACCGATACCGCCACTAGCCTAATGTCGTGCAAGAGTAAGTTATCAGAAAAAACAATACTGTAATAATTATAACTTGAAATAATTTAACTTAAAAATATCAACTTATCTAAAAAACAACCTATGTATCATTTTAAAAGAAATATGTACTGTTTAGTAAAAAGCATTTGGTAGAATAGATTCCCTAGCCTTAATCTGTATTTTCTTCAATAAAACTTGTCAATAAGATATTAAAATAACGTGATATATTCGTTGATAATGCTATTTAAGCTGTTTCCCATTTCAAATTCTTGTCAACTACGAGTATAAGAGCAAAAATTAAAAAAAGGCCCATCAATTGAGGCTTAGAAAAGCAATGTGACATCAGCATATGTCCAACTAGGCGGATTCATCAATTCAATTATCAGAACTCTCCACCAATCACCGTTTTTTGACTCAACATATTAAAATAACGAGGAATTGGAGCATTTGAGGAACCATACCGAAGGAAATAACATTTGGGCCAAATATGCTAAGAAGTTCATTCTTGTTCTCCATGTATAAGCATCTAGCCAAATAATAATGAAATATTAAATTCAGTATTGGAAATATTTATCAATTTGATATTTCATTGTCTTGATTTCCTACTTCACATATTGACCAGTGCGATGTTCCCAATTTAGCGCTGGATAGTCGACGGCCCAAACAAATGAAGGTAAATAGTATGAAAATTTATGAATGGACTTAACAATGAAGAGATTAAATGAAGTTTGTTTTATTTTTAGTCCAAACACAGCATAAATGCCTTTGGTGTAGTTGTAATGCGGAAGCCCTATCAACTTCAAAATCCTGAGGACTCAAGTCGCCTTGTACGAGAGTTCACCGAACGATTGCACAGAAGTTCAATGAGAGCCTCAATCCGAAGCAACCTCCCAATTGTTTGAGCTTCATATCGGAAATAGAAATAAGCATGTTATTTTGAAACTATTTATTTGAAAGCAATAAAATATGTCATATGGTTAAAAAGATTGTTAATAAAATATGAAATTTCAAAAATTTGTTCGATGAATGGTAGTAATCCGTTCATAATAATTAGGATAATACTCAAGCCTTTTAGAAAAAGCTAACTTTCGGTAGTGACAGGTAATTGTGGAAATCTTTTATTACAAACAAAATTTAATGATAATTAAAAACATTATATATCACCTAGGATAAAAAACTAGAACCGTCAAGTATTGTTTGGTTTGCTAGAAATGCGAGATTATTAGATGCTTGAAATAAAGCCCTCATAGTTGTAATTAATTTGCTTAGATAATAAGTTTTATACTTATTGCTTTTGCTTGATTTTGAAGTATATGGTTCGTTGTTGATGATTATTCGTTCTTACTTTCTTCTCAATTGATCAACGAAAAAATCGGACTTTAGAAATTCACACAAACAAAAATAGTTGCATGCTTTTATTTGTATACGTATCAATAATCTGTTTAAATTGCTACTTATAACAAGATTTATTGAGATAATAAATAAAGGTAAAGTAAACGAAAAGGCTTGTAGGATGTGTTCAAATATGAACATCAAGCTTATTTCTTAAAAATGGTGACACTCATTCCTTATAGCCAAAATATATCGTGATCCTGAAGTGTTTGCCTAATCGGATATCCTTGAATTGGAATTCATGCAACATGAGTAAATTAGATATCGAGAAAATGTCGTTTTATTCCACTGCCTTGAGGGAAATTATGATACGTCCAAATGGAAAATCAAACGATTTTGATTGAATTAACTAATTGATTAGTTCATTCAGCTTTGTTAATGGCTTACAACGTAGATTTACATTAGGTGTTAGAGACTGAATAAAGTCTAAAGAGAAACTTGAACAACTAAATTAGTGGATGTACTGATAAAAAATTAACTGTTTACTAGAATTTGAGCGGTAGATGTATTCGCTTTTCCTTATTCAGGTGAAACAAATTAGACTAAATAGCACTCAACCCCAATAGTGGTTAATATTTACTTTTTAAATGTCTCGCAATATAATTTAACAGCTAATATGAAAGTGCTATTGAAAAAAGTAACCAAAATTAAAATTATTTAGGAGAATTCAAGAGGGATTAATCACATTATTATTTGATGGCTATAAAGTTATAAGAATCGTGTAAATTATCTGCCTATTTGAGGTTATATAAGTCACAACAAGTATCTGTCTTTTAGAGATAAAATAATAGATAAATTGGTAGTAAATGAAAAAATAAGGAATGCATTCGCTAAAATTTCCAAATAAATAAAATATAGCTTAAAGGAAATGTTCTACAATTCGATTACACTAAAATATTTATTTAATTTGTGAAAGAAACGGAACGTAGTAGTATTAATGGTAAGTGTAATATGTTTGGAATATGTAACTATTTCACTATTATATGACGAATAACCTCGAATTTGCTTGTGACTATGTGGGTTGTTTTATATTATAGTTTTTAAATCACCCGCGTTGATTAAATCCAGCGGACCGCCATTGTTGAATAGTATTTTATGTATGTCGCTTTATGCTATGTAGTTTAATCGAATGCAAGACCTAGATTTTTTAAATAAATCCTTTTATTTCTCAACTGCAAAAGTAATATTAATCTTTTTAATCAGGTATTTATGAATCACAAAATATGTCGCACGCTGGTGATGATATAGGGGAGAACTCTTCTCCAATGCAGGCATGGAATAGAACACCAGGTACTTTTAGTCATGTTTTTCTTATATACAAACTATCGAACATTATTTAACTGTCATATATAATAGGAAAGCCGAATTTCCCTAATTTGCCTTCTGCCGCATCGTGGGGAGGGAAGAAAAAATCAAACTCAAATCCTGTGGATTCCACAACTAATAATGATGTCTGGCCTTTGTTATCGGATTCATCTTTAGGTCGCAAAAACGAACCTTCTCAATGGCCTACTCCTGCCGAGTTGGCTGGCACCGGCCGTGGGGACTCGCTCAATGATTTTACTCTTGCCAATTCTGTAAGTGTTGCTAAAAGGTTTTTACGTGCAAGTTTAAAATATCGGTGGTTGATTATTTTGTTCGTTTAACTTGTAAGTGGAATCCGCCGGGTACGTCTCTAGCACTTCGATCGTTGACTGAATCGGATGATCGCACTGATCCATGGCCACCCGTAGACGCAGTTGCTCATTCTTCATCGTCTCACCCCTCTATCGATCTATCGGTATCTCGAACTATCTCTACTTCAGGTGATAATGCATTTACTTCCCAACGCCAACGAGTTCAAAGCATGACAAAGCCGCGAAATGAAAGCTTTTCCAGTTGGGGATCTCCAACTGACGGGGATTTTAGTGCATTTGCAAGTGAGCGAAAACAACTTTTAAAGTTATATTTTTTGTCTCTCACTGTTCGACATTCCATTAAGTGGTTTTTTGCTCTAACATTCATTTTGTTGGCTGTTTTCTACTCGAACATTTAACTCCAAATTCCGACATCACTGGACTCTGATTTTTTTCTTAATTATTTTTGTTGGGAATGGTAAAATAGAATATTCTTCAAATGTAATTATAATCTTATTTACTATTATCTTATATGGCGTTTTGAGATTTTCTAGTTGTCTGTATCTCCAACGTTTGCCCTTCTTGTTCAAACAAGACAGGCATTTTAGTTATGTATTTCATTGGAACTTTTGTTTGTGATTAAAAGTGTAAAAGATAAAAGATTTATGGGCTAAAAAGACTGATCGTACTATTTTCTATTTCAGGTTACAGTACTTCCAATGTTAGACGTTTTATCACTTAGCTCCTATTGCGTGTACCTTAAAAGTTTGCTTTTCGGTTCACTCACTTTTCTTTCATTCTATCTTATTTCTTTTCGTTTCAATTAAATATATCATTTTTTGGTTACTTTTATGCTGTTAATATATGCTTTACCACTTTTTCTTCATTCTAGTTATTTGGAGAAAATTCCTTCTGTTATTAATTTTTGGATATTCCCTGCAGTTAAGTATTTATAATCATTCGTCTACGCCTCTGAAATTGATGCTTTCTGTTAATGAGACATCAGAGCTTCAGCCCTAAACGGCTCTATCAAAGTGTGCTAGCTTTTTCCATTTAGTGCTCTCGCTGATTCTTGCCCTACCTTTATTTAAATCTGTGACTCCTGACTACGTAGATGTACTGCTAATTCCTTTGGGCATTACTGGTCTAAATTTTATGGCTCTCAAGGGTTTGATTTGCTACACTAACTACTCAGAAATTCAAACCTTGTTACCTTTATATCAGTTAACTTAATCGTCATTTTTTTCTCATCACCAGATCAGCCACTTCCATCTACCTCTGAAAACAAATTATCTAATCAACAAACACCCGGGGAGGGTATCTGCTCAAGTGTCTCTGATTCTGGTAACCACTCAGAGGGTCAGAATGAGAGTCTTATACATGCTCTCATCAATTCCAAAGAATGCTGGGGACGACGACCTATTGATCAGACCACTCCGTGGGATTTATCTGCTCTAAACGAAGAGCTAGTTAGTGTTGTCAATACTGTGGCTGGTGTTACTGCAGCCCCTACTGCAAATTCCAACTCAAATCAGAGCCTGTTGGGGGATGCCGTTTCTCTATCAGCAGCTGCTAGACAACGTCGTGGTGTGATGAAACCTGGGAACGTTCCAGTTGCAGTTCCATCAGAATCAAATGTATGGTCAAGTGAACCACCTAATGGGACAGGGATATGGGAGATGCATTATGAGGGAAGTGGTCAAGGGGAGGGTAGAACGACAAATAGGTGGAAAACTCCTGGTGGATCCTCCGTAGTTCCTTCTCTCAATTCTCCCCCTGGAAGTCATCGATTGGTTCCTCCATCGAGTTCATTTATGAACCCCCCTGCTGTACCTCAACAGCAACCCACCACAGCAGCAACACGTGGCTTCCAAAACAATGCCTTCTTCCAAACAAGTGGGCCCCAACCCCAACAGAGGTTGGGGCAACCTGCTACCGGAGGTCAACAGCCCCCACCTGGGACTGGCCGTGGTCCACCGAATGGAATGTTTGGACCTGGTCCCAGCAGTGCATTCAAAAGTCAGGGTATTCCTCAGGCCTCTGGTTGGCCACCACTCTCTCTTACTCCCGATAATCAAAGTAAGTTATTTGTCATTTGGGCTTTGTTAAATATTGGTGGTGACTTGATAGGTTTATACCTTAACTTTGTACCGCTGTAAGAAGAAACATAGCTCATAAATTTGTTTTTAATTTTTGTTTTTTTAAGTTATTAAATTGATGGTTTCTTTGAGTCTAGTTTTGCATTAGAGGCTTACTTTGATTGGTCACTCCCTTTTTGACACATTTCGTTCAATTGCTTGATTGATGTTTAAATACATATAGTATACAACTTGCGAATTAGCCGGTGGGTTGCCTAGTTTTCCAGTTCTAATACGCTGAAGTGGACGCTCTGCTAGACTTCTTGCTTTTTCCATATTTCGAATTTCTTTTCTAGCCCTGGTTTAGTTCTGAAAGTTCTTTTTTTGGAAACTCATTTTCTTCATTTCAATGAGGAGCCTTGAAGTTGGTATAAATAAGTGCAAGTTCACGTACGATTGCGTTCGATATGATCGCTTAATTTAATTAGAAATTTGGTAGTGGGGTGGTTGAAAAAAAGTATCCAAAAAGTTTAATTTGTTTTCAAGCAGTAATTTATCTCATGCGTTTTTATCTTGACAAATTTCTGTGTACTATTAAGTCTATAGTTTCTTTTAATGCTGTATTTATGAATGATCTTAGTCACAACTCTTCATTTATTCCTTTAGACATTTAAAGCTTCTGGTTCTTGTCTTCGTAGCTCCAAAGCGGTTGGTCATTTTATAGTAATTCGGGGTTTTAATTTAATTATTCACTAATTGTCCACTTTATTAATTATTTCTATGCCATTCATTACTGACAATTGCCTTGGATTTGTAAAGTAAATTTGAATACATTAAAATGTTTCCATACACGTAGGTCTAGTGCCATGTACAGCTGCGCACTCACGAATCCTTAGTAGTTTTGGATATTTGTTTGTTAAACAAGTAATTTGAGCATGGGTGAGTTCATTTCGTCTCTATTTAGTATAGGAAAACTGTTCTGTAAATTGGTTAAGTAAATTTTTCTTTAGGTCCTATGGAAGATGCCAAACGATTCCTTGTGCCCTCAGGTCCCTGGGGTTCGAACGACCGCGTGTTGGGCAAGCCACAGCAGCAGACGAATCAACAATTGCCACCCAGCCTTGGAGGCGGCGAGGGCATGCCCCGTTGGCCATCCCCATCAATCGATACTCTTTCTCATGCTGGGATCTCAGGCTGGGGTCAGCAGCAACAAGATATCCGTTCCCACAAATTCGTTCCATGGTCACAGTCTCAAACAGTGGCAGCACCACCTCAGCGCTTTCATCTCCGACAACAAAATACTTCCAACTCTTCAGGTGAGAAGGCGCTTTTGTATTGTACCCATCTTTATGAACTTAGCATCTAAAACAATTGTAGAAGTTTATTGAGAGAGATTCCTATTTATAAAGAAGTGGGAGTAAATTTAGGAATTGTGAACAAGTGGTCTGTATAAATATGCGCTATTTTCTTTTTGTAAGCCTTGTTACCAAAACCATGCTTTTGCATGGGACATTAGGAATCCACTTATTTCGAGCGTTATGTGTGCTCTCGCATTATCAACAAATGCATATTCTACATTCGGTAGCTAAATTTTCCATTCCTAGCCAAAGCGAAGATATTTACTAAGCTGAAGCTGCTTGTTATCAGTAACTCGAAGTAAGATTACAAGCACGAGTTTGAAGATGAAGCGTGGAGATATTTGTTGTCTCATGGTTCGCCTATGGTTATTAAGGGTGTAAGATAGCAGATTTGAGTTAGGAACGTGCAGCGTATTGTGAACTCGTCAGAAGAGTTCAGGGCCCATCTCAAACAAATGGTAGCTCTCAGAGTGAGCGGAAGCACTGTTAAGGAGACAAAACCGTCCGTTTTTTGCATATATCGAAAGTCCGACTGTCTGAGTATTAACTTAAAGTTATATGGCACTTCTTTTTTTCTAGGTGTCGTTCCCTCCTCAGCAGCCTCAACCCAACAGCAGCAGCCCCCTTTGAGGCTCCTGGGTCCATCGCAGCAGCAACAGAACCATCATTTACAGCAACAGTCTAACTCTATGGCCACATTTCTACGCACCGAAGTTGCTCGACAGCTTATGCTTCTCGGCTTCCACGACGAGGCGGGCGTCCTCATTTCTGATTCCAGTGGTTATGAAGATGTGGAGAAGTTCCTCTGTGCGTTTTAGGCTTTTCTTTTTGTCTAATATCCCTTATTTATGAGGGTATGTACAGTACAGCTGTCTAAAACGTGAATTTTGTCATAGTTTATGTTTGTCCATGATCGGAATGGAATTTTAGATCGACGACAGTCTTTAAGTGACAATATTTGAGGCATTTTGCACCTGTTAGAAATTGTTCTTGCTCAGTAAGTTCTCATCTCTTATGAGGTGATGCGCATTGAAATATTTGTTTTTGTTTTGCGTCAGTTGTTTTACTAGGCATTTGAATCGTTATCTCCTATTTATGGGAGCAATCATGGTTCATTTTCGGCCATAAATATTTAATACCGCCAACCACCAATCCAGGTAGATGGTAACTCTTATGCAATTTTAACTGAATGTGTCTTGTCTTCTTCAAACACGAATACTTAAATATTGCTTACTGCTTACCTCTACTTCAAAAGTACACAAACGGCTAGTGAGTTTGTGAGGACGTTTCAGGTCAGGGTCTTATGATAAGGCGATGTGTTATGTTCAGAGTATATGTATACTTGTTGTTGGTCCAGAAAACTATAGGTTCATTTGGGTTATTTTTAGTGAAAAATAATTAGGTTTGTATTGTGATTAGATTGGGGTCTCTATTTTAAGAAGTCATAAGCTAGATGTGCACTAATATATTTATTCGCTTCCAATTAATCTTCTCGGACCAATTTACCTATGATATGCTAAATAATTGGTAATTGTATTTATTTTATGTTAAATTTAACTTAATTTGTTATATGTCATGTGTCTGGCCAGAAAAAAACGGCTCTTATCAGAGGTAGGAACTGATTGTGTGAATGACAGTATGGCCTTTAGTGGAAGGGGAAGATAAAATGAAAACCACTGAGCTTAAAAAAGTGGACTTTTTATTTGGAATAGTGCTTACTTTAACTTCGTCCTTTTATTCTGTTTCAGATATATCTGAGCGTTGCATTCGATTGAAGCCTGTGGTTGTATACATCCAATTCTGACTGATTTTGTGTATTTATAATTTCCGAACGGTTTTCTAATATCCGCTCTTAATATATAACCTATTTCTAGATCGTTAAAGTGCTAAAATTCCTGTTTATTTATGCTATCTAGAGAACGTATGCACTGCTAGGAAGAGATCGCGTAACAAGTCCTATTAGGTTATAAATATTGATGTTTCTTTTGCAGATGACCTTCGTGATAGCACAGGTTGTATGAATCCCGGTTTGAACCAACTCATCAGCAACGTTACCGCCTATCTCATGTCTTCAGGTGTAAACGATTTTCAATCATCAATGGGTGGTGGTATACCTCAACCACCACCATTTCCGCCCTTTGATCTCTTTGATAACCGCCTTGGGGGCGGCTCCGGTGGTTTCCACATGGGAAAGATCCAACCACCCCCACCTCTTCCCTCCAATTTCCCCAATCGCCAAAATCCCTCCGAGGTGCTCAGCCAACTATTTATGCGAGAAAGTCATCTGCAGGCCACAATATTTCAGTTGGATAAGAAAAAGAGGGTAAGATGTGATGCTGAATATGACCCAATTCGGTGTTGTTCAAGCCTTGAATAGACTTAGTTTCCATTTCAGTCTGTTGCAGCAATATTAACCTTATTCGTGTCAGTGCGTAAATATAAACATGCAGAATCTGAGTTTATTGACTGAGTTCAAATCTAAAAAAAAATTATTCCATTTTTGAAGTATTTGAATGCATGCCTTAGATCTAAACTAAAATGTGGCTGTAAGTTTGGAGATTTCTTGAAACCTATATCTGTCCATTGTATCGTTAGTAGTTCTTCATTTTCTTTTAAGGAAGGTGTGTTTGTGCTCATTTTGTTCATTTGGAAATAAATCGAAAGTTCCTATAATTGGAAATTACTTTAAGCATTGTTTCTTCCTAAATTATGTCGGATTTCTTGTTTGCTTATTCTAAATATGGTGTCGCATATCCTCATCATTGCGTAACGTGTTGGGATGCACGTTCCAAGTTCTTTAAAGACCATAAGGGGGGGGGGTATCCTTATTCCTACATCACTTCGTACTTTAACTACGGGAAGCAACTGAAATCGGCTAACAGAAGGTTCAACAAATAATTAAATAGAGTATACCAAAGGTGTTAATTACATTTTTTGGGTTGGATTTGCACAATAGTTTCTAAACAGGGCTTCACGTTTCAAAGTTCACATTTCATTATTTATCTTTAGGATTGTTGAAATTTCTTCCTTTCGACATTTAGTGCATTCGACCAGTGTTTGTAACCAGGAAGAGTAAGTCTCACCGCAGAAGGGTCTTTTGTGGCATTTGGCAGCTTGCAGTTTTAACATAATGTAGATGAAATGCCTAAGTATTTATGTTATCAGAGCTCCATTAATGTTTAATGTCTTGTTTTGTATTAGATTGGTAGTCGTAACAAGCTTGACGACGGAGAAAAGTCAACCATATAAAAGTTTGTGTATTCGTCATTGAAAG
This sequence comes from Hymenolepis microstoma, assembly GCA_000469805.3. Lineage (NCBI taxonomy): Eukaryota > Metazoa > Platyhelminthes > Cestoda > Cyclophyllidea > Hymenolepididae > Hymenolepis > Hymenolepis microstoma. Next base: position 1,576,521 of record LR215994.1, read on the forward strand.
CCTGGAAACTTCGGAAATAAATGTTTAAGAATTAGTTTGATTTGTCGAGTTGAGTTGAAGGTTTGTGTCATTTCCTCATTGGTACCCAATTAGTATTGGCTAAAATTATCCAATCTTTCAATATGGTTACGTTGGCTTTATTTCTATTTAAAAGTATTCGTCAACTTTTTATGGTTCGCTATCATTTTAAAATGCTATGTTGCGACGTGATGTAATCCCTCGTGTGCAGAGTGGCAATTAACTGTCTATTTATGGCTCTTGGCAAAACGAACAAGAATATGCTTCCTTTATTATTGGTGCATTACAACACATATGGCGAGGGTTTTTTATTGTTTTGTCAAGTGTGAAAAATGTATATGTGTGTGTGTATGCCTGGGGTAATTGCGGCAATGACTATATGAAATTGACAATTTCTTCAATCAGCTGAAACATCTGACTTTGAACATTAACAGTGCTTTTTCTTTCTTTTGTAGGAGTTAAGTATGAAGCATTCGCAGATTCGAAAGATGAATATGGGTGGACCAACATCACATCACTCCTCCTCAATGCTGCAGGAGCTTATCATGCAACAGGCTCAAATCTCCCAGCAAATCGAAGCTCATGAAACCCAACTGGGTCAAGTGCGTCTTCAAATTGCCTGCCTCTCTCGCATCGCTTCTGGTGGTGGCGGAAACGGGGGAGGAATCAACAATGACTCCAATGCTGCTGTAGCCGCTGCGGCCATGTTGATGCGTCTTCGAGGTGGGGGACCTGGCGGACCAGGAGCACCATTTCAACCCAATCGGATGATGGGAGGAGGTGGAAACAACAATACCTTGGCAGGTGCTGCTTATGGTGGCGGTGGGCTGATGATGAATGCATCCTCCCCTTCGGCTGATTTGGCTCCAAGGCTGGCTGACCTTAAACTCTCCATGGGTAAGCATTTTGCCAAAATAATAGGATCCATGGTTCAATTTGGAGGAGGATTGTAGTTTTTAAATACTCTTGCATTACATTGAGTTGCCAACAAAATTTTGCACGTGCCCTGCAACAGATTTTGGGTTAGGTTGTTGGAGGCGTTTGTTTTTTTATCATTTTACGGCTTGGCTCTAAAATTCGAAAACCATTACAGACTAGAGAACTTAATTCATGTGTTTTAGCCATGATTCTATAAGCTACCTTTATGATTCTGCTAGAACTATGGTTATAACTTGTCGGTTAATCGGTACCCGATGACCTTAAATTAGCATGGCGTACTCATTTGCCGGGTCTTATCACTAAAGCAGCCTAGGTATGAAAAGGGGATAATTTTATCTTACCGATGGGTAAGGAGTAGAAAATTTGTCTAATCTACCGCCTCTTTCGATTACTAGAATTAGGTAGTTAGGTAAGATTATTATGGTCTTTTGGATACAATCATTATCTCGTTTAATAAACGAATTTTATCTCATTTTGCTCTTTATAGACATGAATCGACGAATGCCATGGGAAGGTGGAGGAGGAATTTGGGATCTCCCCACGCAGCAACAATACGGAGGACACGGTATGTCATCCAACAACGCCTTCCTTTCATCAAATGACACAAGCAACAGTAATAACGTCTTTCCCTCTGCCTCCTTTGCCGACCGTCGTTGGGCGTCGTCTTCAGGCCCCGATTTCCAATCCCCCGATATTTGGAATACCTCATGGCTCCTTCTCTCGGACATATCCCCCCAATTCTCCCCCGAGGTACTTCGAATTACCATCTCCAACGCTCTCGATCAACATAGCGGTGGTGTGGACAACTCAGGCACTTTCGAAATTCACACCTGTCTGCCTAACCGATATGTTCTTGTGGGCTTCCTCAATCCCTCCTATGCCGCTATTGTCTCCAACAGCTCAACAATCAAGAATCAAGCTAACTCCGTGATAATCATCCCCCCTGCGGAAGCCCTAAACAAACTTCAGGAAATCAAGGTTTGGGGCTAGCCTAGCTAGCCTAAAATCATGATTTCAATTTATTATTCACACATTCCTTGACGTGTGATTCTCTTTTTATTCCAGGCTCTTGGCGAAGATCAAACTCAATCAGAGCAGGTTGTAACACAACAGGATAATCAACAATCTACCACTTCAGTCGCCAACTGGCCACCACAAACTGAACGGTAGCAGATCACTTGACGCAAGAATTCATTGGCGCATTTGTGACCCAAATCTCTGTGCAATTTTGCTAATCATGTGTCTCTGTCTCTCCCTTATTATTTTTTTCTCGTTCACCCTCTTAATCCTCTACCTCGAATCACAAACTTTGGATCAAACAAAGGCACCATTATCTATCGTAAGGCGCCAGTCAGGATGATTAATGCCATTACTACTATTACTAATAATCAGTAATAAAACACCGCCGATTGCTGCCAATAATGTTAATGTTTTACCACTGCTACACTCCCAATATGTCGATATCTCAATGTTCTCTATCTGTCATTGTGTCCCTCTGAAATGCTGCATGCAACAGGCGCAGATTTTATTACACGCACTCTTGAAACCAAATGATTTGAGGGACAGTTCTTGCCACCATAGTACATGTTCTCTTCTTATTTGTGTGTTATTGTGTGTCTAAATCGATAGCCAAGCGCCCGCCCCATTGTATGTGTTTTCCAGGTTTTTGTCGGAGGGCGCTTAATGTACCTCCAATGGCGCTGTATTACTCAGTTGGTCAACAAGACGCATACACACTGTTCCCTTCCCCGTCTATCACAAACTCACTCACAGACAGTCTGCAAAATAACGACTATTATTAATAATAATAATGATGTTTATTAGTCTGCATGATTGTGTTCATTTATTACCTTCCTTTTATTATGCAATTCCTTTATTGAGAATAGTGTCATGAACGGTTTATTTGGTGTTGTTTGCTCTTTTGCATATAATCAAACGTTAAGCTTTGGGGAGAAGTTCAAACTGCTTGGTGTTCTATAGTTTTGTTAACGTTTAAATTGCTTTGGACATAATAACAATTTCCAATAACCAAACGGCCACTGTGGTGGTAGTGGCTAACTTTATTTGTCAGTGAACGTTTATCCACAGTTGGTAAGCATTGAGGACTTAGAACAGTCTTTTTTGCCCCTTCAGGGTTGGTTTTAGTGAACAGTGTATTGTTAACTCCAGCCAAGCTGCAAACATGTAAGTTTTAGGAAAATTACATATTGTACTCCTAGTACTTGCAAAATACTTCTAACGATGGTTTTTTGCATTTATCAGGTTTATTTCGTTAATTGCTTTTCATTTCGATTTACCATATGGTTTCGTTGTTAGGACAGCTGTAAGTAAACAAACCCGTTGACTAATTGCTCTTGGATTACGGGATTCCCAATAGTCTCCATTTGTCACCTAACGAACAATAGGTTTTGTTGTTAATGGTGATGATGCTTTGTTTTATTCAGTCCTCTTTGACCTTGTCATACTCTTCTAATAACGTGGTGTGCAAGCTATCTTGTTTGTTGCTTGTTCTCGTCAGTATCTATACGCGACTCCAGGTTCGGTGTACATCCCTGGTAGTCAATGCTAAGCGACACGTTTTACATCTTGATGAGTCATCAGCGTTCTATATCGTTTATTTAGTTCATAATTGGAGTTTAAGATCTAATTGGGTCGAAACACTCATCTACATGCGAACTTTCCGTATGATATGCTCTGCTTACAACTAATAGTTGTATATAGGCTAGTTCAAACAATTTTTGCCGTAGCAATTTCAACCCACAGGTGACTACCCAACCTTTAGTTACCTTTTTTTATGGCAACAACCAGGGATCAGATCTGCGGTTTGAGGGACTAGAATTTAAAGAGCTTTGTTTGCTCCTTTAACAGTCCTGAAAGCAAAAGCTGTTCTCCCTATTTTTACTTTCAATATCTCTTAAATTTCCTCAAGTGTGTCAGATGAGGATTTTAAATTCGCAGGCATGCGCCTGCTTAACAGAGATGATAGGATTCTTGTCTTTCATCGGAGGGAGACCAAGTTGGGTGTGAGGAAAAACTTTTTTCTGTCGGGTTTGGGGCAGTGTTGGCGATTAACTGCGTCGGCTTTTCTTGCCTGGTCTTGAAATACCATATATATTCACCGAATTTGTAGAAGGCTAGGAAGTGTTCAATTTTTTTCACTCTACTGTTACGTCCAGAGTAAGGGGGAGGTAGATTTGGTGAGACCTAAAACTGGTAGCAAGAGATAGCGATGGTGTTCAGGAGTTGCGAGACCGAATTCATTGGTCCGTTATGTGGTTCTAGAGGAGCGTAAGCAATGGCTTTGTTCTAAACGACCCCTGAGGGAGTATGGACAACCCCATTGACCCAGACTGTGCTATGGGTGGCCAGATTGATTCAGTGAATGGACTGCGTAGAGCATCACTTATTTGTACCACTTAAGTCTCATTTGATTAGATATTGTGACCACGGCAGATTGTTACGTGTCGAAACTGAAATAGAAAGGTGGCGATAAATGAACTAAAAATGAAATCTCTATTTTAATCTCGAATACTTATATATAAGCTAAAGAAGCTTAAAATAAAATTGGCCTGTTTACGAAAAGATCACAACCAGATAGCAGTGGCCGGAGGCCACTCCAATTTGTTGATAAATAAATTAAATTTATATGCAAAATATTTCTTCATTAGCTATTACACGTCTGGACTGAAGTCGAGATCTTAACGTCGGGCATTGATAGACGTCTACTGACTATGGCATCTCCGTCCATCTTGGGGATCGATGCGGCCTCTGGTCAATCATGATACCGCCTAGTATCTGTCCATTCCTTCTACGGACTCTTGAAAGATTGACCGGTATTTATTCTGCAAACTTTAAGGCATTTTAAATGCAAAAAATTTTTATTTTCATATAAGTGGGACGGTCATTAGTAGATTTGATTGATCTGGAAAAAAGGGGAATGTCATTGAGTCCTGCTTGTACATGGGGCTAATACCTTAATCGATTATTTTGTGCAATTGTAATGCATGGTGAGGCCTCAGACTTTTGGGACGTGGGCAGGCCGTTTGATATAGGACACAGCAAATTATTAAAAGAACGACATCGATCAAAAATGGATAAATCAAACCATCGCAGACATTGCTGCCGTGGTTTCGGTGATTATAGTAGCGTTCTATTGGTAAGTTAAATGACGGTTAAGGATGAACAAGAAGCGTGCCAACACTATATTCTCGCTTCGGCTCGCACTTTGCTTGGGTACATAGTTTCCTTGAAAGCCTCATCTCTTCACACGCTGTCCTAAAATCTTGACCTCCAAATTATGCTGCAGGGCGGATTGTCCTAACATGGCAAGAGAGGATGTCCTTAGGTGATTAATCGGTCTATCGGATGAAAATCTGGCAAAATGTCGAGTCAAAGAGCGTGCTTATTTCTTCAACGAGAGTATCTAGTGTAACATGGGCTAAAAAGATATAGGTAAGTAATCTATCTGTTCGAGAATAGAATAATACCTTGCTCTTATTAGCATAAGTCTTTCACCGTAGGCTATGTCGCACCTTTAGCGGTTTTGGAGATGTTAACTAAGAGTGAAGTCCTGGGAAAACCTGATTTAAAAAACGGTGAAGGAATAGCAGAGTGAGAGATTCCGAAAACATTTAAACACTGGTTGCATTCTCCCAAGAGATCCTCCAATGCCATTTTTTCATCTAGAAACGTGATAAAGATGAGCTCATCTATTCGCCCCAAGAAATTCAAAATTATCTTTTCTTGGAACGTAATCCTGCATCACATCAATACATTTGGAAGACGAGGGTGTTGACCTGGGGCTCAAATGGTATGCCATTAATGCTTTATTTGTTTATTTTCTAGAGTAAGTATTTGCCCACATTGTGTACCATGGCTATATTGCGTTTGATTTGATGTTCTTTTGGTGCTTGGGTTCTACCTCATTGAACTGCTCATAGGAGATTAACAGCAGCTCAGGTTGCGATACTCAAATATTTAATAATAATGAGATTAGTTTAACAATAAATAAATGGAAATTGTTTGACTCATTAAGCTTAAAAAATATCTTTGCTATAAAATGATATAAAAACAACAATTTTAAAATGGAAACTTGGACAAAAACGCCAATATTGTGATCTGTTTATTAATTAAAATAATATCAATTACTACCCTAAAAGAATTATAGTTATTTTGAATAGCCTATGCGGAAAAATTTGAATTAATTACAATTTACAATTGATAAAACAGACAAAAAGGAAATTTATCTCACTCAATTTACATAAGCACAATAGATTTATATTTCATAAGCAAATATGAAATAGTATCGCTTACCAAGATGGTACTCATTAGAGTTAAACGACCTGTAAATAAAACATATATAATAATTAATATTCCAATATCTAGCTGGATTATCACAGTAATTTGAAAATTTGTTTTAGTGGATCGTTAAATTGCGCGCAATTTACATAAGATGGCCAATGATGTTTTTGACATTCTGGACGTGGAAGAGTCCGGCTCGAGAAAACCTTTGATAGACACAAGGGCTCTTTTAAGTAGAAATGATAAGGTATATTTCCTTTCAAAGGTTTTAATTTTTTCAGAAGAAAAACGCTGTGCGACCTACTCATGCAAAACGTCCTGGTCACATTCCTCGAGAAGTTTGGGGATTGCAAAATACATTTAAAAAGTAACTACTTCGCTATTTTAAGCTGTTGCGTATGCTTTGCATTTTGTTCATATTTATGTTTTTTATCATTTATTCGCTAACTTTTAAATGTTATTACTCATTTAATTAAATTCTATAATTATTTAAATATTTCCTTTTCTAAATCTAGCTCATTCTAGTAAGTGCTAGAATCATCACGTTTGTATTTGATTGTTTGCTTGTATGAAATTATAGATGTTCTCCATGTCGCTTAGTTTTTATTTATTTTAAACATTGTTGTTTGTCTGCTTATTACAATCCCTTTTCAGCGAGCTCCCACCGCTTTTACCATCCAATGAGGAACCGGTTTACAAACAGCCCAAAATAGAATTTGGATCTGGACGTGTTAGGAAGTGGAAATGGGTTTCTTTCAAAAATGCCGCTAGGAAAGTAGGTAGATAGATTTTTAGTCGATCTAATTCTGAACTATTAGGACAATCTTGAGCTCTATCATTGGAGACGTGAAGGGTCCGATGTGACCGATGAATACGACTTCGCTCGCCTGAATAAGGTATTCTTTTTTATTTCATGCTACTTTAATTATGTAAGTAGTTGGGTTAGTAATTTCATCATGCTCCCTTTATAGCATATTGAAGTTCCATCTTATACTGACGCAGATTATAAATCTCATCTCCAAGATAATAAATGGAACCAAACTCGAACATCTCACTTAATGGATTTAGCTCGTCAATTTGACGTTCGTTTCATCCATATGCACGATCGGTGGGATACAGAAAAATTTCCTCCCCGTCCAGCTATAGAAGAAATGAAGGCTCGTTATTATGGAATTCTGGCATCTCTTGATAAAGTGAGTTTGCGTTACTAAATTTAGTCTTAATAGACTTTAATTTGAATTGAATTACCGAGTACTAACTACTTAAATTTATTTACGTTAACCCGCATTCACCGACTATCCGGTCATTTGAAAGAACTACGGACTATGTCGATTTTGTGGGAGCAGAGATAATCATCTAAATTGTAGTAGGCATTTGTGTATATGTTGGCGTATGTTGGTGGTGGTAGCGAATTCGAATCTTTTATGCAATTGTTCGGACCTCACGCAATCTACTCATTTGTAAAATTATTTTGTGATAGCAAATTGCTTCCATTAAACCGATTAGCCTACCACTAGTTATTAAAAATTCTGGGGATAGCTATTTTGTATTGTCTTAGTCCTGTACATCACAATTAGTAACATCAATTTTGTCGTAAGAATGCATTTTTTTACTGAAACTGGGTGCAATGCTGAAATGAGGTTTTATTATTATGTGAAGTAATTGGGAAATCGCCTTGATTTCTCAAACCTAAGTCAAGGACAGTCAAAATCACTTCTAATCATGGCAGCCTCCATATACTCCACGTTGTATTGTTCTCAATGGTGATATAGCAAAGCACAAGATTAGTACTTTTTACTGTAAACTGGGAAATTTTCAGCGTTGAGTTCTTATTTGAAAGACTCACCATTCTGGAGCAAATATTCGCCAGCTGCAATTTGTCCACATTTTAAAGACGCTAAAGAGTTTGCATTTTATTTATCCTCAAATATTGTACAGTAAGCAATTATTCCATAGAGTGCTAGCATTTTTATCAACTAAATTACGAGATTTCAACTTTGAAATCCAGATTTGACCTTTGAAGCGTGATTCCTTTTGATTTTTTAGCCTATGCTCTTAGCTTCCAGCCTGCTAGGTCGAAACTGAAAATGTGGAGAGCTTTCAAGGCAAATGTATGAACATTCCTGTAGATGTTAGTTTCAATATCGAAGGTTTCCACTCATTGGCATTTTTTGATTAATTTCGTGCAATTTAAATTCATCTGAAGAAACTGTACACCTAAATTAATTATCTTAGCAAGATTGGGTGATAGCACTTACATAATTCTTTAAAACTATTCTATGTTCCAATTTGTTGAAAAATCCCCACCTTCGACCACATATTTGTTGATCGAATAGAGCGATCGTAAAGAGTTGCTCAGAGCAAAATAGATTTGTTTCTTCGAAACTTCGTGGGTTGGTGTAGAAAATATTGTAAATGGAATTTGCAATTAGCGTTTAATGTGGCGGATTGAACAAAAGACTGGACTGAGAGTAATATTAATTTAGACTTAATTGGAAAGGCGGTGGTTGTCTGCCGGAATTGGAGTCCGCCATCAAAGAATAAGGCGTATCCATTCGTTTTATCCGGAAAGGCTAGAATAAAAGCTAGTCAGCTTTTAGCTTTCACCTGCCAAGCGACTGGAGGAGTGGTCTCAGTTGTCAAAGCTGAATTTAATAACTCCAATTATATGCTCGTGAAAATGCCTATCCAAATCAATCACAGCGCTTTAATACTTCTAAAATAAGTTATGGTAAAGGTGCAATCTACATATCCAATATGAATGTATTGAATATGTCGGTTGCTTAAACATTAGGTGCTTCACCATTCCAAATCTGCCTTTCGAGTACTTTACGAAAATCCTTCTGTTGATGGCACTATTTCGTGGTTATAACCATATTTCATTTATGCAAACCAAATCAACTCATTTCCTACCACCAGGACCAGATAAGCAAACACAAATTTTACAAATTCCAAAAGCGTCCTGGATAATCAACGGAAGTTGTTTTTTCTGTATGACAGCGTTGTTCTCGAAGCAGATTTAGTTGTTCTATTTCACTCACTTCCTGACATTGATAAAGAAGTTAACGTCAAGGCTAATTCCACTTACCCTGCAAAATATCTAATTAAAGGAGAAGACCTTAATGTAGTATGTTATAATGGTTATACCAAATAAAAGAATTCCTGCGAACATTTCATGTTCTTGAAGGCAGACCTTAAAGGAAACCACAGATACCTTCCTCTTTTACATAATCGACTCTTGGAATGAGTCTATCCTCTTCTTGCTGTGGTTTATTTTTCTTCCTTTTGGGTTATTTCACTTTATGATGCGTTCTGCTCTGAGATGGACTCATTTCCATTGAGATTGGCACAAACACACTTTACAATGCGAAATAACGCCGACAAGATATCCATTAACAGATAACGTGCCCTCTGTCGGTATTATTAATATGAAAATCTCATTCCACTTAAATACGTTCGTCTTTAAGAACGCAAAGCGTTTTTATGAACATTCTTATTTGATATAACAATCATATTATGTGATATTACAGTCTTCCCCTTTTATTGGATATTTTGCAAGGTCAATGGAATTGGCCTTGACGTAAACTTCTTTATTAATATCAGGAAGGTGAGCGTTGGAGTACGTTATCTTAAATGAAATTAGGTACTAGATAATACTGCATATTCTTGTAAAAGATCCCATCTAACAATTCTTTATCGATTTTCTGAGACATTTAAAATTTCATGACAATTCGTATCCTGTTCGGCATGATATTCCGAATACCGAATTTTGGTTCGTGTGGTTAAGGAAAATTTAGCCTCCTTATATGGAGGTGTTGGTGTATTCTTGCGCTGAAACGAGCTGTGCTCGACTTTATATGGCGGCACTCGCTTAGAGCCCCTAAAAGTCTAGAGTGGCGACTGTCAGTCAATGACGGTTTTTCCCACCATTTCTAACATATCAATTTTATGAGTCTGGAGAATGACTGGTTCAATTTATAGAAAACAGCAGTGATGTTGTGTCGAGGAAGTCTGATCGACAATCCGAGTGTCTGAATAGTTGGAAGTATCTAAGATTGAAATTTAGCCTTGGTCATTAGAGATATCTTTGCCATAGAAATTGGTGGGAAAATTTTAGAAATTTTCTCTGATTGACCAACATTTTGAAAGCAACTAAGCATCGGAAATTGGCTACTGCTGACAGTAAAGCTAAAAGGCTTAGAAATTCCTTTAGAGGGCAAATGATTTCCGACTACTAGTTCACCACAGTCATTGTCAGTTGGGAAGACCAGAAGCTAAATAGGATCACGGTCACATTAGACAACTGGAAATGATTGAGGGGAGAAGAAATTGTGGGTGGTTGACAGATTTCGCGTTCTTTGTTTATCTTGATGAGCAATCGATGAAAAATCGTCAACTAAAAATCAGGGCACCAAGAGGTGGTTCTAGTCGGTGTGTCGGCACTTCAATTTCCTTTGATGTACAAATTGCCTGCTGTTGCATTGCTTTACTTCGATGTGTATGCTTTTGGCAACACGTTCTTAAAAACGAAATGATCTAATTTTATCCGCATGTTAAATAAAGTACAACTGTTGCTTATAAATTAGTTCATCTTCGTGATGGTTAGCCAGGAATTTCAATTATTAGTTATTCATTTCTTGTTACAATTTATCAAGGCTACGTTAGGCTTAAAGGTGAACATATTTTGATTCGCTAAGGGAAATTACGAGGTGATCTTTCTACTGAGTTTGATGAGATATTTTTTGTTTTATGCCTAGGTTCGTGGCACAAATCTTTCGCAAGGCCTTCGCTATGACATTGACCACGAGATTCTTCGAAGGAAACAACTTAACCTCCTTCACGGCCGTAGCAAGGAAGAGGTGGAAGAGGAGGAGCGACTGGTTACTGAGCTCGAACGTATCGAAGCACGACGAAGAGCCCGCGAGAAGAAACAGCAGGATCTTCAAAAGATTCTAAATCAAGCAGAACAACTCGACACTGGCGCATATGATGAGGCAACTGGACTTGGAGCCTCAGGCACTAGACGTGCTACTCAATCAGGAATAAGTGGCGTGGGTCAGGCCGAACGTCGTAAATACACTGTAGAAGGTTTCGGCAGTAGAGCTGTAGGTGGTTCCCTTGGTACTAGTCTTGCGTCTACTGCGTCCGCTGTTAATGCTAGTTTGGTAAGTACCTATGCCTCTTATAAAAAATTAGTAGGCGAGTCCCGTTTAATGTGTTTATTTTTGCTATTTTCGCATTTTATTTTGCCGCATAGGAGATGTGGGACACCATTGATATTTTCGTTGCTGTTTTTTGTCTCTTTACGAGGTATTTTATATTGACTTTGGGAGTTTATGCTCATCTTCGTTATTTCAGTCCGCTAATGGGAACCTGACTTTCCAAGATCTCTCAAAGACCCCCGGTGTACATTTGAACAGTCAAGGGGTCAGTCATATGTGCTTTTGATGTTAATACTTTCGTCCTGATTGGTACTATTTTTAAAATCTTGCTTTGCATCACTTGCAGATGAAATTACCAAGCACGTTGGGCCAGAAACGAATTCGGATAATCGAGAACTTCCTATCACAGTATCAAATGGGTAAGCTCGATTTTATTACTCTTTTTGCCAATGGAAACAAAGCAACTTCCACCAATTCTAATCCTGGAGTAGCTTCTGCATTAGCGCAGCAACACCAAACAAGTCCAATTTATCATGAGCTGGGAAGGAGGAGCCCATTCGTGAGATTATGTTCACAATATTCAGAGTTTGTTAAGGGAGGAACGCTTTGGTTCCACAATTGATCTCTCATGTCACGTTAATATTTTTCATGCAATTTTTACTGCCAAACGAAGGCAAATTAGACGAGCAGAGATTTTTAACCCACTAGAGCCCATTGCTGTACGAATTTACATTTTTATCCTGACAATTGGAATTTTGTCTCGGTTTTCATTATCTCACTTTATTATTTTATCAAACAAATAAATGTGATCGAAATTATTACTGGCCGTTAAGCTCTATGTGCTGTGGTGATATACCAATTTTCCACCGAAAGTCCCACAAGTGTGTGTTGCTAGAGGAGGCTTTTTTATTCTAGTCAACAAGGTGAATGTATTTTCTTCCAAGCTGTGTTAAACATAATGTTTTAAATTTCTAGATCCTTGTCCACCAGCTACCAAGGAGATCGTTGAAGCTTATAATCGTTTACGTTCTAACATCCTTTTGCTTTACGATCTACGAGGTGCACAACTCAACTGCGACTACGATCTGCAGTCGGCCAAGGCCCGCTTGGAGCACTTTGCTCCTGATAAGGTATGTGGACGCGCTGCAAGTGATTCTACTAGCTTTTCATTTATTTTGCAAACATTTGAACAAAAACGTCGAAGTTAACTCAAGAGGTCTGAGATTAATTTGCACCTTACCAATTAATTTTTCAATAAGCATTTTTTAAATTGAATATTTGGATTTACTTTTTTTTCCCCTATGTTTTCCGTTTGTCAATTTCCTTATCAGAAATATCCATCACCTGAAAACAGGCAATGGAGTGTTGAGGTCTATTTGATTGAAATATTTGCTTCGCCTAAGAAACGGTGATATAATTATGTCATATTTCTTCAAAATAATATAAAAATGTTTATATTTTGTCGGGATGTACTGAAAACTTTGGCAAACGAAGGAATGGAATTAATTTTGAAATAGTATAGTTTTCGGATTTATTAGGAGTTCTGGAATAAAATGTGAGCAGTTGTTCAACAAATTGCAGTGCAAATTAAATCTCTGTTAGATATTGGCCATTTCCCACTGTTTTTGTGGGTAGGTTATTGTTGTCACTTCTTATGCTGCCAATATTCCATTCGGGAAGAAAGAAAACACGATTTCTCTTCTCTATAACGAAAACTGGTTACGGTTCAATACGGAATTTGTACAACATATTGTAATTTATGCTAACTCACAAACAATTTAGGGACTAGCCGTTATCTTCAGTAATGATTGGGAAAAATATTGATTACATCTAGCAAAAGGATTCAATTATTTTTTTTTCATAATTAAGCTCTCACCATGGCAGATATAAGGTATGCACTTAGGTTGATGCATATTTCCCTTTACCGTTTTATGCCAAAATCGTCCTCCCTTTTCCTATTTTCAAGTGATGCTTTCTGAGAAGAATAGAGAGAGAGGGCTAGGAGAAAAATGGTTTGGCATTGTTCTGACCACGCGTCTTCCTCTCATCCGTCCATTTGACACAAAACTGAAACTAGGGGAACGAAAAACATCCTCGATGTTTCTTCTCTCCACTCGCAAACTATTTTGCTACCCATTGGGTTAGTTGTACACCCCGAAGCACAATTTCTCAACTACTCAGGGCAAGCGTGAATTGGTAATGAATGTCCTAAATGAAGTTTTTTTTAACTCTTTCTGCTTCTTCTTCTGGAATTTTCTTTCGACAGATTTGTTCACCACGAAGGTTACGTATTTTAACCCAGTTAATCTTTGGAAATTGCCTTACGCTTCGAAGTTCTAAACTGAGAATCTGCACGTGACGGTCACAGTTTGTATGAATTTTCTCGTTATTGGTGCTGGAATTGAGCTATATTTTATTTGTCCCAATTTTGAAACCTAGATCAACTGTTAGAGTATTCAAATGATACCCAGCACAATCATATTATGGTGTTTCTTCAAAAGTCCGATTGTAAATTATTTTTTTTGTGCATTTCCAAACTTAAGTATTTGACAGAAAGAAACATCACATTTGGAATTGATGGGTTTTCTTACCATTTTCAAATGTGGGATACAGGGCGTAAGGTAGAACGTGGTGCGCTCCTTTTATTAATTTGTCATCTGTCGTAAAATACAACCCCTCACCATTTGCCTCTACCACGTAAACGTATTCCATCTGCCGTCTGACTTTGTTGCTTTGAGTAGCGTTGGAGCTTGTAATTTAGTAGCCTATAGGTTGGGGACTTTAGCCATCCCAGGTTTTATAGTCAACAGTCTAAACTGTGAATATCCTAGTTGGCGGTAGGAATTGATGAATAGGTGCCTTAACATTATGCATTTGGCAGTACGAATTCCCTCTCTTCTAACGCGGCTAATTCTAATGCTGTCTGGATGCATCTCATTGCTCTCGTGATTCCTAATTCGCCTAGAAATGATAGGCTTAATTTTGTAAGAATAAAGAATTGGGTGAGGGTGATTATCTTTAATGACATTTGGCCCCCAGAATAAAGCCTCAGGTGGGGGAGGGGTGGGATGAAAGGTAGATCGTGTTGTTTTTTCTTCCTTCTTTTCTCATTATACCTTCCCTCTCTCGCTAAAGTTTTGTGTCGCTCTTGTTTCTCCTTTCCTTTCTAATATATCAAGTTCACCCCCCAATTCCACGCTCTTGTCAAATGTATTGTTACATTTTCAATAGACTACTCACCCATGTTATACATTTTTGGAGTGATTGGGAGAACTTCCAAAATTTCTTAAATAATCGAATAATTTTGTTTCACTTAAAAACCCGTTCGTAGTGTAATATAAGTGATTGGAGAGGTTGTGAATCATTAGCCGCTTATTTGGGGATCCTTACTAATATTCGCATGGCCTTGCACCCTGGTTGGCTTGTCGTCCGTGGTGATTACTCATACAAGCCGAATTTGATTGAGTAGCTAAATAGAACAACCCCTTCTGACAGGCTGATGAGATCCTAAAAGGAAATAGTTCCTATTAATTACAGTGGACTAGCACTACTTTTCAATAGCTTGAATTAGTAGGATGATCACAGAGAATGCCAAACTCTAAAGCTAAACGAATTATCGATGATATTCGAAATTACGCGAAAGCTAAAACTTCAGTTGGACAAAGTTGTTCATATTGTTTTTCTTCTAATTCCGCACTCCTCTTCTACGTATTATTTTCTTTGATGAGCCTTCAACTGTGTTTTCTGAAAATAATCACGGAATTATGCGATGGCAATAAATCGTCTCACTTTTTGTCTTTTTGGGCACTTATCTCTTTTCCCTCTCTCTCCGAGGACAATCGCTATTTCACCATTTTATCCGCAAAGTTTCTCTCGTTCTCATGGGCTGATTATGAATCACAGAAAGCAGAGGTTGTAGCGGATTGCTGCACTAATAAGTCCGGACTATACTCAGAAGTCTCTATGACAGATTCTCCTATATTTGGAAGGACTCCCAGAATTAGCTAAGCTATCGCAAAACTATAGAGAAAACACGTGGAACACGTTTATTAGGATTGTGTGTGTACAGACAGAGAGCTTAGTCCTTACTTACAATAGCGTGGTTTTGCTAAACCAAGCAAGGGTTATTGATTGATGATTATGTGTTCTCCGTGCTCACGATCGCACTTACTCCTTATGCGAAGTTGCACGGCCGCACCTTCAAGCCTGTCTGAGTGTGCATGTGATTCCTTTGTTCAGCAGTGACAACGTTGTGTGCTCCACAAGGCGAGGCATTCAGATGATTTTTAGCTGGGTGTAGAACAGTGTACTGTTAGTCGGCTGCTTGCAGCAGTCATTTGATACGTTGAGGTTTCGAATTTGGATTGCCCAGCTATATATGCTGTTGACCGCAAAGCTATCATCATCATCAGCATCATCATCTTTTTAACTGCTGATGCCCAATAGAATTCCGAGGCCTATCTGGAGTGTCGTTTTAACATAGATTGCCTAGGGGCAAAATTTCTCTGGCAAATTCTTTGGATAGAAATGGTGGAAAAGTTGAGAAACTCATGTTTGCTCTCATTTAATTTTGCCATAAAGTTGTCGAATAATCTATCGCCGGGGGGTATTTTTAGGTCAGTTTGAAAAAAAAACACAGCAGTTGTAATTTATACTGGGTGGCCAAGATAAAAGAAAATCCGGGTGAGTAGAGAAGGGCAAATTGCTATTATATTTATATTTAAAAGTCTGTAAATGTAGAATATTACGATTAACAACCTATTAAACATGCACGGGTTCACAGCAAGTGTTGAAAGTGTTCACCACGAACTTCGGACTAGAGTGAAAAGCAGGAGGGGTTGAACTTTCGCCCTGAGCAGTGATCAGGCCTCCTTAGATTTTTTTTACGTTTTGGTGAAAAAAGGGACTATTTCACAACCCCGATCTCAGTGTTACTCATTGTATTTTTAGCGGTCTCACGAATTGGTTAGCCTGCTGTACCCTGTCTTAAATTTATGGTACTCGGTGTATAGCCTAAAATCCTCTCCTGTCATTGAGATGTATGTCAAATTTGTGGCAAATAGCTCCCGAGAACACAGTTGCATTTATTAGTAATAGGCGTATTTAATTCCTCTTCCCCAACTCCTAGCTTTGGGTGCACTGCTATTGACAACTCTGGGATATGGGTTTAGGAACCGTGACATTCCTGTTATTTAGTATAGTGAATCTACCAGTTGGCTGCAGGAGGCGTAATCACGATAATCGCCTTTTTAAGCTATAAAGCCACATGGTGAGATGTGCTGGTAGTAATGTAGAAGAATGGCTTAACATTGCTTTTCCTACCTCGCCTTTCAGATCCCAGCTCGTCTGGCCGATCTAAACTTAAATCATTCAGGTGGTCCGTCCGCTCCTGCCGGAGTCGACGCCTCCGTTTTAGCCGCTCTCAAAGCCGCAGACTCGAAGCGTCCAGCCGCTCCAAAACACGCCTTCGGCCACGCTGGTTCCATCTCCGCCGCTTTTGGGACAGGTGGTGTCTCCAGTCTCCAGCACCACCAAGTGTTATCGGTGTCACCTGTTGGCGCTTCATCTTCTCCCCAACTTCCAACTGCCTCTTCTGCTTCACCAAACTCTTCTCTAGGGACTGGAGAAGCGGCATCTCCTCTGGGAGCTCCGTCCGTTGGATCTTCATCGGGAATAACCCCTGGAACAAGTAGTAATCAACGCAAAAAGAGGGCTGCAGCTGCTGTACAGGGACGCGTTATGAAGAAGCTCAAGACAAAGGGACATCTTTTGGAATAGGGTTTTAGTTGTGTATTGCTCCATTTTATGATTAAACACTTGTATATTAGTGCTTGGGTGTTGCTTTTCCTTTCGTGATATGGAGGTTGAAATT
Organism: Hymenolepis microstoma; assembly: GCA_000469805.3. Lineage (NCBI taxonomy): Eukaryota > Metazoa > Platyhelminthes > Cestoda > Cyclophyllidea > Hymenolepididae > Hymenolepis > Hymenolepis microstoma. The sequence continues at coordinate 1,593,813 of LR215994.1, forward strand.
GTTTCAAGAAGGCTTCAGAGTAAGAGACAACAACGTCGTATAAAAGAGAAAATTGGCTACAAACACCATCCCAAACAGAGTGGGCAAGGGAAGATTTATGCTAAACTAACAAACGAAGTAAGGATTAAAATTTGATAAGGAGGAAGCATACATGAATGAGTGGGAAATCGATAAACAACATAGACAAATAAGGTTAAAACAACCAGTAGTTGTGAGACGAAGAGGCCAATGTACTTCATGGTTTGCCCATTGTGATCTAACATAGGCTACTCGGAGAGAAAAGTGCTGTGCTTATAAAGCGGACTATGAGTGAATGCTAAGATGCTGGCCGAAACCTCTGAAGAGTTATGTAAGCATAGGTCGGTCTTTCCGGTAAGTCTACATCTAAAAGCTGATGCAATTGCCAAGCATATCAAATATCCTGCTACCGAAATTGGATAAAGTCTAAACCTTTCCACTCGAGTTGGGTTTGGTAGCTGAATGCTGGGATGAATTATGGCTTTGACACCAACCACAAGTGTAGGGTGTGTGGGAAAGAGAAATAGAGTGCTGGACTCTCGGTGTTAAGACTTTTCGCAAAAGCGTGTAAGATGAGAAGATAGTATCGAGTGAGCAGAATTTTATTTTAGTGGCTGGGTGTAACCAGGCTTTTGCGAAAGTAGATGATTACGAAATCGTAGCGATGATGAATAATTGAAACTTTATAAGATGTGAATATATGCTTGCAAACTGACGCTCTCAGAGTTCAAATGCTGTAGGCTTCGATCCTCACCTCTAACATTACTTAAAGTACCTCAGTGGAGTTCACGGCTTTAACAAGGCTATTCAATGGTATCTCACCAGAATTTGGAAAGTGCATACCAGTTCGTCAGTCGAGTACTGGAACACCTTAGAGAGTTCAATCCAAGTCATTGATGGTGGTGCCATACATTCCAAAAAGTGCGTCCGTACAGCCACTTATGCATCGCCCAATTGCAGACCTGCTTGTTGATCCAATCAGTCAGAGTTCAAAATCTTCAAGACAGAATATAAACTGCTCACACAAATAGGAAGGGTGGAAAGGAACGGTTACGTTACGTCTAAAAAAACTTAAATATTTGCAAGCCCTTTCGTCCTTAGAGGATTCTGCTGGAGATTAATTAAATACTATTCAAGCACTATTATTGGAGCATTCCGCTGTTTAGGTGCCCTTCACAATTAAACATAGCATGCTTTTTGCTTTGCTGTGAATCTAATGACGATGGGTGGTGGTTAACTTTGTGCTTATGTCAAAACTTATGTTATTGCCAAGGCAAAAAGTGGAACTATAAATAATAAAAATAACCCCACCATTGACGGAAATAATATTATGTTATATAGTTTCTTCATTTCATCATTTTAATGATGAATTGTTCTTTCTTGTTTAAGTGAGCCAATATGAGCATTACCGTAGTGGGCTAGCTTTGATTTAACTTGAAACTTCCGCTAACCAACGAGAGCTTGTTTTTCCTTCTGGTTGGGAGATCATAAAGGTTTGCAATGCTAAGAATGAATTTGCGAGAATAATCAGTGACGGAGCATCTCGTTATGTGAATTGCTTACCATGTTGAGAATTAATCCACTGACGTAAGCATTTCAATTATTGATTTCATTAGGGAAAATATGAAAGGTTTAATTAACAAGGGAGTTAGATACTTAAGGTTTAGTGGGAAATTTATCTTGAGAAAGTTCAAATCACCGAAGAATGGTCGAGTATTACCTATTTGAAGTTGTGTTTGTGACAGTAAAGTTTCCTTGATTATTCAAATAACTAAAACTCGGTTATTCATGTGTTTTTCAAAGCAATCAAATGACCTTGGAAAGAGATTAGTAATTTAAATTTCAAAAAATTTTCTCAACCTATAACTTCAAGGAGTAATAGATCTACGAGCGATTCGATTGACAATGCAATTACACTAATGCCAACGAGCTTTACTCAAAATGGGCACTAACAGCGTCTATTACAGCCTCAACCCGGCCACTACCCAGAGCCGGAAAGTGAAGCAAGCCGCGTCTACTCTTTTACTTCATTCTGGAAATTAACGGATTAATTCTTGTTGCATTGACATGGGGATTAGTGCTTACCTAGATAACGCCCAATACAAGCATAACAGTCCAACTGGTTGGGATCTGGTGATAGGAGGGGGTGGGGTGGGAGTTTGGGAGCCAAACATACTGGGACCGATGTAGTTGCAAAAATTACCTCAACTATTATTGACTTTACCCTGAGGTGTGGCCAGAGTCTGCTGGCGCCATACACATATAGCCCTTTATTGACTGCGCATTCGTTATTCAGAGCTTAACAACTGCAGTCGTTAACAATTTCACTTAGACACCCGAATTCAATCTAAGCCCCTCCTTAAAATATGCGGGTGGAGGATTCGCAGCGCATCACCCCCAGAGCAGGATGCATAACCGAAAGCCGTGACAGGCTAAATAAATTTATTCTGCATTACTCGAGGAGTTTCCTTTTACACTGCACGGAAGTCAAACCATCTGTTTTTCTGCCTTTTGCTTATTTAATTCCGGGAAAAATGCTTTCTCTTTAGAAATCTCCGATGTCTGTGCTTCAGCAAGATTTTTCACTTTGCTCCAAAGTATTTTCGCCTTCATCAGTTCATTTTAGTGGTCGTTTTCTGTGAGACGTAAGTTTGAGTATTCAGAATCGACAGTCTTCCTTGAGTGCACAATTCATGGTAGAGACTAAAATCAATTAAATTAACTGTAGCAGCAAATCCCGAATTGCAATGCCAGAGTGTTCCAACATGTTTTTTTCCTGCAGCGAATTCTCGAGGAAATCTGCTATGCAATTCTCCAGTTCATCCCGGTTTGTTCCACATTGGACATTATCCACAATCACCTTACTTTGATACAAGTTTGCCCTCTTCCATGATTCAAGTGGGTTCCAATTTTCATTAATTCTCGTTGTCGTCACAAATATGAATGAAGAATGGTTAGAATATTTAAAGGAAATCCTAGACTGTAGGAATATCTTTAACAGATCTTGGCGAAAGCAACCAAACTTTATTTCTTTAAATGTGTCACAAACACTCAGTACGCCCCCTGTTTAAAGATGAGACAGACCTATTGTCGTTTATATTGACTATGGATGATAGCTTAATCACAATCTTCTTCCTTAATTTGTCATTGCCATGACAAAAATATTAGCTGAAATGAAGGTATGTTGTTGAACGGTGGATGACTGATAGGAAAAAGGCAGAAAGCGGAATTAGGATGAAAACGGCGTTGGCATTCCTTATTCACGGCAAGTTAGAACGAAGGTAAGAGGCAGTAATCGTGCAAGACATATGAAAACTGAACAGTCTTATGTATTCAGAGACGCAGGTACTACTTGACTTCAATGGACGGTTAAAATTTTGCAATGGTTTTTCTTCGAAATTTCCATTTGAAGCTTTAATTTGTTTCCAATTATAACTTCAGTTTCATGCGTTTACTCGGAGCTAATTGGATAGTTTTAATTGCCACATTGAACTCTTTCGAACAAATTTCTAAAGTGCCGCCTCCTTTATATATCATTACTCTAATTTATCCTTAAATAATTCTAGTGGTATGATACGGTCTTCTTTCATGAATTCATTTCCTATTTACGCCAATTATTATCGATTTTCTGCAATATCTATTTTATTGATTTTCTCTCCCTCTCTCCTATATCATCTTTGTTGCGAGTTTTATTCCCCTACCTAATTCAAAATTTAACTTGCCTGTTCCTCTCTATTGGAAATGCCTAGAAGTTGTCCGCCTCCTGTCTAAACCACGTTGATGGTCTCATTAACCATCTTTCATTCCTAACCAAATACAAATTAATCAAAGTGACATGTTCATCGATTTAATTAAATCAACTGCTTGGTCATCCAGATTGACTCTCGGGGTAGGAGTCAATGTATGAAATGTGTATCTAAGATCATTAGAAAAATAGAATCACCAGATTTTTCCGCATTTCTTAATTTATTGCTTCTTCTTGGTCTCCAACGTCCCTCTTTTCCTTCATGGGGCTCAGGTGCTATTCGCCTTATTTAGATGATCGACTACAATTAAAAAGCTTGAATTTTGACCAATTTCACAAGCAGTTAAATGACTATCTGAGCGTATTTTTAATTAACTTGGTATGATTCACTCTTCCTTTAAGATGCACTACTTGTGACGTGCAAACCGGAAAACCAAAATTGACAAAAGACGATCGACTCGATAGATCGAATCTTTTTGCGCCAGATTTAATCGAATCACTTAAATAAATTGTCATAATAAAAAATAGATATTCATTCCGATAATATTGCTTTCTTTAACTAAAACTAAAGTTAGTACGAGGGTAGTTTGAGAATGATACCGAACGTAGAACGTCGAGAGCAAAAATACTTTGCCAGTTGGACACATTGACACTCAAGGATATTTACTACATTGCTAATATGTCATTTTCTATTAACTTACAGGACACTTTTTTCAAGACAGTTTTTCTTGCCCTAAATACGTGACGCCACTTAAAGTGACAAAAATTGGGGTGGTCGGAGTGCGCCTAACTAAGCAATTTATTAATTAAAACAAAATGCGCAAACATATATTCGCAAAATGTCTGGAGGGGGAGGAGGGGGGAGGGAAGAGGGGGGGGAGGGAAGGGGGAGGGGGGGGAGGGGGGGAGGGGGAAGAAGTATGCGGAAAAAGGAGTGGTTAATTTTTAAGTACATGCTTTTGTTTACATTTTTTTCTGCTGAAAAATATGAAAACTGATTAGGAAACGTTGGTAGATGAAAATATTAATGGAAAACATACCACGATTTTTCTTTTAAATTTCTATGGGAAATGTAAGCGAATTTCGTTCAATCAAGTAAGATCCAATTAGCTCTATCATCCATCTTAGCGAATACTATCACTAGCCTGAAGTTTGGAACTGCTGTCAGACCCTGCTATCAAAATTGGCTACAACTGCTCAGTCTCCAGAGAGTACGAAAGAGCTCTGACTAGACAAGATTACTCTAGTAATCAGACTGGGCCGGACCTTATATAGATATAATTAGTAACATTTAAAGGCACGTAGAATCCACTTTGCTTGACCCGGGGAATACTGAAACAACTATTGAAATTCATTATCTGATCGAGATAGAAGACGATTGACCAGATGCCAGACAAGTCGAAAAGGGAAGTTGAACACGTCATGGTTATGAACATGTCTTGAAAGTGGTAAGCTGATGACGTGGCATTGATTCTTCACCTCCAGAGCACGCTAAAGCATTGATTCTACTTCTCACCAGGACGATTATATCGTGATGCACTTACCTGAATTTGTTAGGTCAAATTAAGGAAACCCGATTAATTCTAAATTCTGATGAAATAAACCCCCTTTGAACGCTTGCCTCTTGCATACTACGTTCTCTACATTCCTACCCATTCCTTTATGCACAAGAGATTTCAATTGGATGTTAATTGAATATCTTGTTGTATATACAGCGTTGAAATGGAGTACAGGTTCATAAAGTGGCATATGTCATATCTCATTGGCAATTCGGTAATTTCGATAATTTAAATGTTTTTGGCCCAGAAAATACGTATATTTGTCCTTTGAATGTTTAAATGAAGTAATGCTCTATTACAGTTACCGTCAAGATGCAGTTTATGAAATCTACCAGAATTTTAAGTGACAATTTTCCATTCTCATGAATTTGATATTCGATACATTTCCCATGTATGAACTAAAAAATAACAACGTCATTGCTTAATTTTGAATGACTTTATAAATTTAAAGTTTGTGATCTATGTAATTAAAGATTTGTTCTTGGATGTTATTTTCAGAATGTTCAAATTCTTGCGTTGAACTTTACTTGAACTGATTAACCCTTAGAAGCCTTCGAATTCAGTTACATGCATGAAATTAAGTAAAGCTTGCAATAATCTTGGCGTTAATTCTAGCAAATAACCAAAATTTTAGTGTACTTAAATAAGTATATAAAATTATAAATGATTACAATTAGAGTCATTAAACATGTAAAATTGTTATTTAAATTTGTTTATTTTTGTTGAAAAGTGTTCTATTTATCAAATACGGACCTATTAAAAATTCATTTTAAGAGGACTGGACGGTGCTTTACCTCAGAGACTCTAAAAAGCCATCAAATTGTCATAACGTAATTGTCACCTGTAGGTCGACCTGACGTTTAGTCCAGATTGACTGTCACTCTGCCAAAAGCAGTGTGTCTACTGACTGAGGAGAATATTAAATGATTTGTCAAAAGCTTATTTAGTCTGAAGGGTTCGCTGGGAAGCAGAGCACTGGCTGTGCGACGTTGAGAAATTGTAGCAAATTTGGTCTGATAAAGAACATGTTATTAAGCCCCTTATAGATATGGTGAGACAAATGAAGAATCGTAATTGCTTACCAGAGTGCGAAAATGGAAGCTGGACTGAAAACTTTAAAGCGTAAAAGTCCTGCCTTGGTGACCAGCAAGTTTGCTTACCAAGACAAGTTTCAATTCTTCAGATGTAATGTGTAATTACTTTCCTTGGACTGACTCCGTAAGTTTAGCCAGGTAAAATTAATCCTCAAGCTCAGAACCAATATATACTCCCATGTAGTTGGGATAACTGCATAATGATCCAGAATGGTCTTTGATTACGATCCCATAATGGCAATACATTAGTTAATGTGCGTCAGTGGCGGATCAACCACCGCGCACTTTCAGAAGTCAAGGCTAAATCTGGATAACATAGAGCACTGGAAAACCCTTCCCCTAAATGGATTTGGACTTATGTAATAATCTAACCAATCATTTTCTTCATTTATAAGACCCACGAGGCTCGGAATGAAGGAAAATCCAACAAAAAACCAAGGCTCTGCAGAAGTATGGAGCGACCCTAATATGCAACCAACGTTAATGTGACTGCGTTATAACTCCTTTTAACTTCCCTTTCGTTGTGAACTTCAGCTCTTATAAAATTATGCTCGAATCGGGTCAATTACTCATTGCAGTTGGAAGGGGAGAGGAAGGTGGCGAATACATTCTGAGTGAACAGAGCTTACGGAGCTACATATTTAGCAAATATTATGCAATTTCAATTTAAAAATTAAATGAAACAAAACTCTTTGAAAACTTGATGTGGTTCTCAACATCTTTTCGATCGTCTCCTTGTCACCTTTTATTAAACTTTATGTTGGCTGATTACATCTGCTGTCCACAATTAAATTTACGCATTTTATACAATGCAGTAATTTTGAAAGAAATGAATGAAAGTTAGCGAGGGTGGGCAGTGAAATGCTCACTAAAAGTAAGGTCCCTTTGAAGGCGTATTTTAAACGATGACGCCGTAGGTCTTTGAGGTGTTTGAGAGTTGACATTAAGATTTAATTACTGTAAAATAGATAGGCAAATTTTGTACGAATCTTCGCCAACATCAATAATTAAAATTCACGAGACTTTCTGCAGTTATTTTTTATTTAAAATTCAATACTTATTGATTTTCGCAGCAAACTTGATTAATTTTTAATAAAGGTGATTGGTTTGTAGATGTATTTATTTATTTTTATCAAATGGCAGGCTTTATGATAGCTATCATTTGCCCTTTAGTCGACTTCGGGCTTCTTTGAGGGGAGAAACATTATAGTCACAAAGGGTCGAGAGGGTAAACAGAAGAGTGAGCCACGGATGTCAAAGAAACAAACACAAAGGTGGAGAAAAAGGTAAAGTGAGTACTGTGGAAGTGGTCAAATATGACATACAGTGCAGTCATGGTAGTTTGAAGCCAACTGCCGATTTATAGACTTTTTTGCCATATGACTATACGTTGCCCAGAGTGCACCACGTGAATGTAAGTCTATCGCACACCCTTTAGTATATATACCTCCGAAGAGATTTTTTTGTAGATGTTATATCAATAAAGTCAGTTCTACACATTCTGGAATATTTCTCAAAGGTCACTTTATTCTGTAACTATAATATTTGAGGCTATCGATCTTTATATTCATATTTTTAAGCAGCTAGTTATAAACTAACCATAAGTGCCACTACGGACTTTGTTTATTTGATCTGCCACAAGAAGCGGCGAGTGGTGGTCGGACAGAAACGGAAGTAAACACGAAGAGAGTTTGCTTTGTTCTCCAGTGTACTACATGCAACTTCCTGTTTAACCTGGAAAGGGGGGGGGGGGGTTCTTTGAAGCATGAATACAACTGAATGACATTGTAATAAAAATGAAAGAATATATTTTCTCTTAATTAAGATGCAAGCGAGTTCAAAGGCCATTTAAATCACAAAACAAGATCAGCATCTACTATGTCGGAAAAGAAGGAGAAACAATGTGGAATATGGATGGCACTTCATAACCACGAGATTTCAAGGTACTATAAGGTTACCTAGCCTTAATCAATCAAATCGTTTTCTGGCTGCTTGTATCATTTCACATCGACTAATACAGTCCAATGTTCGGGATAATTTTTCCGGTAAAGCACTATTGGGACAAATTTCGTAGCAAGGATATAAATAGACCATAAACTACCTCGTCGAATGACTGATTTGTAGACTAGATTTGTTCTGATTAAATCTTCCCCCCTTCCATCTCTTGTGTCTGACTAATGGCAAGTATGTCATATATATATATAGCTCGTTGATGACAATTAATTAAAGATGATGATTTCATATTAATTATTCATGAACAAGCCTAAACGTAAATTGAATTATGTGGTAAAAATATGCAATCAATTACCAGACTAACGACTTTGGGATAGTGAGGGGAAGGAGAATGGGACTGAGACGCAAAAAATACGAAATCTCTCAAGCCTGTCAAAGCGGCAGCAAATTCGAGTTCATTAAGGTGTCAAAAATACCTAAGGTGTAGATTAGAATTAACTAATGCCGTTGGCAATCCACCTCTAAGATCTGGCCTGACAGACGCGCAGGTTGATCCTTAACATGTAGCATTATCAACTTAGTTTGTCTAAAAGCTGATAAATTTGCTAGTGGGTTTGAATATTAAAGGTAGAGTGGAAGATTGTGTCATTTTTGAAAACTAAAGCCATCTCTGAAGCTTTGGTTCCAGCTCGCATCCAGTTGTTCTCAACATCTTCACAATAGTTGATTTGGACATTTGTTTCGAAGAATTGTTATATAACCAATTAAGGACAAGTGCAAAAATTTTGATAATTGGGGATTTGCCTTTATTTGTGATTCTGGGTCAAATACTTCATAATCTACCTCAAAGTTAGCAAAAAATGATTTTTAAATCTATATTTATATTTATAGGTTTAGATGAAAGCAGACATTTTGTCGGAAGTATGCTTCTCAATACTAATTTGGACAACAATGAAGTGAGTTGAATTTTTTGAGAAAAAATCTGCATTTAGCACCCACCCTCTGACCAATCCTAGAGTCATTCCCACAGTAACCTCTGATGTTTCTGGTTCTGGTAATAAAACTTTATATAAGTTTGTATAAATGCAGAATTTTATGTAAAAGTATTGTATATTTGATCAAAATATACGCTAAATCTCAAATAGGTTTTTCTGACTAAAAATAACAATGAATATTTTTTATTTTACGAATATTATTAGCAATAGTTAAAAATGAAACCTATCATATTAGTCATTTTTATTTACTAATTAAATGCTTTTCGCTTTCATTAAGACAAACTCAGAAAAATCACTGCTTCTTTCTTTTAATGAAGGGTGAACAAGAGTTGAAAAGGAGTTGATTCGAAACAGGCAACATGACTTTTCACTTGCCATAGCAACTTATGACAACGCTATTAAGAGTCTGAACCTAACACATAAGCACCATTCTTAACCCATTTTATCAGAGTGCAAAATTTTGATTTCAAGTTCGATTTAGTGTACATTTTATAAACCATAAGTAAAACTTTATTCATATTTTAATGGTACGTGTTAATGCAATTCTACACTGGGTGAACGAAAAACGATTTAATACAGAATATAGCTTATTGATAGGTGGAGAATACTATCGAAATCATGGCTCCAGGTGGATAGAATTTCGGAAGAACTGCTCAGCTGTAACCTTTATAAAGATATATTTACTCAGATCACCCAGAGGAGAGAAGTCTTGGAACTCAAAGTACGGTTTTATTTTAAAAATTGATTCGTTCATGAAGAGCTAAATATGTGGCCAATGATTGATCGTCTGGTTAGTTTATAATTGTAATGTAATCATTTCAGTATTGATAAAAAACCCAATAAACAGTAATCCGGAGTGAAAGGGGCTGCAAGTCACGATTTTCATTCGAATTAACCAAATATAGTTAATATTCTACTTCCTATAATAAGCACCAAATTCATTTAGGAAAAGGTTTTAAGGCTTAACTTGAGTATAGGGTGACATTACGGTGCCTCCACAAGGAGGAACACGACTTTAGCCACCTTCTATAATAGCGAGACTCAACCATATGATAAAAAGTCCATAAACTGGCAGTTGACTTCAAACTACCATGACCCCACTATGTGTCATATTCCACCGCTTCCACAGTGCTCACCTTATCTTTTTCTCTGGGAACCACTCTGCTGTTCCCCCCTCAACATTTCGTGACTCTGATGTTCCTCCTCTCTGTGAAGTCTGAAGTTAACTAAAGGGCTAATGATAACTGTCATAAAGCCTGCATTTGATATAAATAAATATTAGCGAGACTCAACCACACGATTGGCCATTCCTGTCATTGGGTGTGTGCCGATGGCAAACCAACCTGTGATCGTTGACATGGCACTAGCTGAGGTGCTATTAAATCTATAATAAAACAATAAAACGCATTGAATTAAATTGGTCTTTTATCTTCTCGGCTTCCAGTGGCCATTCAATATTATTTCCGAATAGAATAGTGCACCGTAAAAGCATAGCCCATTTGGGCTTTTAAGACAAGGCAAAAGTCGAAATCTTGGCTGCATAAAATATCTTCACATTTCCATTTCTACCTTATAATGAAAATCACTGTGAAAAGAAAATATTTTGCAGTCCAAATCTTAAAACCATATGATTGGTAGTCCAAATGAAATTATTAAAGATTTACTAATAAAAATGTCATTTCGTTAAGTTGTAAAAAATAAAACTATCATCAACATCGCAACATGTCGCTTTATTTAGTTAGAAGAAAAAAATCTCAGCTGTCAAAAAGGTTTCATCAATAATTACTTTAAAAGTCCATTAACTTATTACATGAACATGATCTCCATTATTTTTATCTATAATAGTACAAAATTATTTACAATTTTTTTAGATTTGGAAGTGACAAAGGAGAGGCGATCTAAAAGACGCTGATAGTAACGCCAAGGTTTCACAAAGTCTTAATTTTTTCATTTCACAAATTAGTTTTGAATGAACCTATAACGGATTAACTGCCCCAATAGGCCTTGACTATTCTCAGAAACCTCTATGGCCGGTTCTCCTGGTTGGTAAGACTCACAGAATTAGCTAAGCTACCGCAAAATTATAGAGGAAACAGACGTATACCGTGGAACACGTTTATTTGGTATGGTGTGCAAGTGTGATGTGTATCGTATGACGTGGTACTTAGTCATTATATTCACTCTTTGGTATGGGGACCTTACATGACTTTGGTCATTGATTTATCGGATAATCGTGTAATGGAATCGAACATTAATTGATCCTCTTGGCATTGGTCATCGATTGGTCGAGAGGCTTTTGCATTTGTCATGCTGAAGTTGTGTTCCCACAAACCTTCTGGATTGTCCACGATGTTAAGTGGTTTGCAACCGGTGTCATTTACAAATGAACTGTGTATCTGGAAAATATTTTGTAAATATGGGAGGAATTATTTAGTAATAATGATGATCCTGTATTCAAAATGATCGAATTCATTCTATTAGGTGAATTTAAAGTCAAAAGAACACACAAAATATCCTGTTTTCGATTTTAAACCCAACTACTTCTGGGGTACCAAATTATTAGAGAAATGTAATCAATAAACAGAATTTGCCTAAATTTAACGCAGTCAGAATTAAAAAAGACTCAAAATTAATTCTTTGTTTACAAACACTACTTGGCAAATAACATCAGAAATTAACCGTAGGAATGAAAGTTCTATGTTCCTATATTGAATATCAGAAGAAATGATCTGATTTATTGTAACTCATGACAGCGCAAGAAATGTCTTATAGTAAATAATGGGATTGTCCAGTGAGTGTTGAGAGATATGACATGGCTGCCAAATGGAATCAGGTAATAAGGATTTATTTATCCCATTTAAAATTTGTAATTATTGATTCCTATAAAGGTTCTAATGTAAAAACATTTCAGATTTCATATTTGTGATTGAGTCTACAAGCGCAGTATTCAGAGCTTGTCGAATATATGGTACAACATGAACGCCTTGTCATGACACTTTGATGAGACTAGCGAAGACATTTCAAATTAGCAAAGCTCACTAGAAGTCACGTAATTTAAAATTTAATGATAATGTCATTGTTTGTTTACATAGAGGTCAAACGCAAACGCTGCCGGAATACTGACATTTAGATTGTGCAGCAAGGGGGCAAATGAATGACAAAATTCCTTGCAGACCCACAGAGAAATTTTGATTTTTCAAATACGAGAAATAATTTACAAAAAATATGAGATATCACCAAACTCGCTATTGAAATTGCATTTACTAATCGAAGGTGCCCCTAAGTCTACTCAGTGAGAAAAAAAGGCCAAATTTGGATGATCGCTCGTAATGAGAATTTAAATTCTCGCATTGTTGTGAACCAGCCAAAATTATACGCATGGATTCTGGGTAACTTCAAATGCTTACACATCAAAGTGAAACAAGAAGTCGTTGGCGGTTTGGTCAACACAAAACCTACAATGATTTATCATTTGGCAGGCCCATGTGTCCAGATGATAGGTGGAAAAACGAAAGACGGCAAAATGGCAGGAAATTAATTCACCTGGAATTCCAACAGGTGGGAAATGGGAAAAGAATGACATGACTAGGTAGAAAGATTTCCAACCTGAAAAACAATCGCCCAATGAAGTAAGGTTTTCCTGAGTTACCGAATCCCTAAATGCCTCTTCTTTATAAACTATCACCACCCACTTTGTTTGGATGGCACATTATAAGGCTTTTTAGATTCACTATGGCCAATGAATGAGTAGTATAGCTAAGACATTAAAAATTTCAATGACACACTGTAAGAAAGCGTGCATTTTAAGCAAACTGTTAAAATGCGACTTGTTTTTAAATCATACATATGATGCCATATTTGAAACTCTTTCGATTTGAAAAGTGGGTTTCTACGTACCTTATCCTAAGCATATTACCACAAAGATATAAAAGCAACTTTTCTAAAAAGGGTTTAATAAAATATCGTACAGTTGAATTACCCCTTTTCATAACGTGAGTACTTTTGAAATGTTTTTTAGAGTGAACAAGACATCCCTTGATATGGCTGTTGCGCTATCACTAGCCCAAACCTTAAAAATAGATCCATACAAAACATGAAGTGTATTTGCAGCCTAAAAATTTGCAAATCTCTGCAACATATCAGCAGGAAGTAGACCAGTCTTTACGACAGAAAGTGGGAGCAATGAATGCGGCTCCAACTAGGTCTGCATTTAAATCATGGCATGTAAGTTTAATAATGTTTTTGAGCAAACGCGACTCGTTTTTTAAATGTCGCAAAAATTTTTTATAGACAGAGCCAACTGAATCAGTCTGTCGCTTCTAGCTGAATTTCTAACTGAGCTGAAATGAATTCGGTTGAAGGAATCGTGGAGTGCGTCAGTAGAATTTATAATATGCCAGCTAATTAGGAACGAGGAAAGTGCAATTAATATTAATTACTTTCTCCACATTAAAATGCAATTGAAAATCTATTTTTAATATTAAAATTTCCTTTAAAATGGAAATTTTTGAATTTGACTTCTTCTTGGCTAATAGAAAACGAATTCTCCCTCAGTAGAAAGTTCCAAATTTTTTAATTTACAACTTCTACTTGCAAATAACATTAATTGCAGGAAAAATATTATTCTATTCCTTACAGGAATCACCTCATTTTGACATACAGACCTTCTCTCTTCATTATCCAAGCAAAATTAATTGACATGTGTGGAGCTCACAACGTTGTCACCGCTGAACAAAGTAATCTCATACGCAGACAGACTTGAAGGTACGGCGTACAACTTCGCTATGGAGTAAGTGCGGTCGCGAGCGCGGTGTGCACCCAGGCAACCGCCAATCAACAGACCACACTTGGTTGATCAAACCCGTCATATTAATATGATGACTGAGCTCCTTGTCCTTACACACACCCACTCACACACATCCTGAAATAAACGTGCTCCGTGTACTACGCCTGTGGTAGCGATAGAAGAATCTGCCACAGAGATTTCTGAGCATAGTCAAGGCTTATTAGTGTAGCTATCCGCTACACATGATAGTTTGCTCTATAATTTTAACACAATATAATTTGAACAAAAGATCGTTACAAAAATGAAGAATTCTTCTTAACTGCAGTTGCGGTTGGGTGTTTATTGTCCCCAAAATCTTTACCTTTAAAGAATTTTTGAGAGCTTTCGGTTATCATACAATTTTCTAGGCTAATGAGCTAAAATTTTGCTCTTTGGGAGGAAGGATTCACATTTATCTGCGTTCATATACCCTGAGGGTCGTATTTGTCGGATTAGAGCAGAAAGAGTACGCTTCAATTGACATTTTAAGATATTGGGTGATGGTGCCATCTGCATCCTGGGAATTAGAAAGCAATACTTATATATCCGCCTGCAGGGTCCTCTTTCACCGAGAACACTTTCAATAGAATTTTCAAATAGATGATCGATAAATAATGATCCTTCGGGACTTATGAGTAGTTAAATTCAAATTTTACTGAGATGAAAAACGAATATTATCTTATATGATAAGTGTAGCCTAGAAACATAATAATTTCATGGACTGACACTTTAAATCTTTCATCGGCGAAATCGTATACTTCAACCATCACGCATTATCGATTATTGAATTTCTGCATTCGCACCTGGATATTCAAGACTATCAGTGAAGAACTCATCACGGCGGCTATTGGCTAAAAGGCGCCCAATCATTTACCGCATTTCCAATTCAATACAAATAGATATATTTTCTTGTTCCTTTTTTCTTCTTTAAAATATTGTTTGTTTCCATGCATTTCCAGGATTTTCGGTGGCTGCAACAGTGTATAAGAGTCGACTGGAGAGTTAAAAGAATAAAAAAATGATTAGCGAAGATCAGGAAACGGACTTGGCAAGAATGAAGCCCTTATGTTTATCGCATTTACCATCACGCCCCACCCCCAGGCAGATGATATAATCACAATTAGTGCAACATAGCGTCACAGTATTTCTGATTCTTGATTGTCTGAGGGGTCTCTATACACACGCCGCACTTGCTCCACATGCCATCAGTGGTACGACGGCATCTTTCAAAATGCTCTAGGGTGCAGGAGACCCCTTTGATCAGCCTTGATAGCGCTGCATCCTCCAAAAATGTAGCACTTAGAGGGGTGAATATATGCTCTTTCTTTGCACAGAGAATAGCTCGTCTTGTAGAATATTATTATCGTAATTTGTTCTTCAATGGAAATACTTTAAACACTCACTATATTACTTCCTAATCATGGAAAGAAACATGGAGGAGGGGAGCAAAGAAGGTGTGCGTTTTATTGCAGCGGATGAAGAAGTATGTCCTTCGATCTTATCTCCACAGCTTTATAAAGCAATTAACGGTAACATCACGACACACTATCGATACTGGTTAAATGGGCGAATTTATGCAAATTCACATTTTGAGGTTCTATGGAAACCGTTTAAGGTGGTAAACGACAATTCCGCACAATATGTTAAAAAGGAGAAGTTCTCAAAAATGCTAAAATAAATGCGGACATTTTACTTATCAGACATGAAGCAATGCCGTGTCTATTAAGTTAGCGATATACTGTAGAAATACAAAATTACCGCGGAGGTTCATGTGTTTACTTATGTGATAAAACAGGAAGTACTTGTTTCTAAATAACTAGAAAAATCGTAAAACGTACGAGATCCCATCCCGGGAAATAGATTAAGGTGAGCCAACCAAAAAGGACAGAACGACATGTCGAGAGTGCGTGGCGTTCATCGATCCATTGTTTGCTTCTCACTCCTTTAAAAAGCACTATAAGTCATTCCTCTAAACTACCTTGCTCATATGAGGCAATAGAAAAACTGGAATTTGTTTAAATGAGTATAATTTAAGTCCTTTCAATGTGTATTTATATCAAATGGCAGACTTTATGATAATTATCATTAGCCCTTTAGTATGAGTATATATGCCATATGAGTATATGTTGCCCAGAGTGCACCACTTGGGGGTTAGTCTATCGCGCACAGTACTCAAAGGAGCTAATAGAAAAACCAGAATTTGTTCAAATGAGTGCAATTTAAGTCCCTTCAATGTTAATTACAATAAAAGCACTAGCCTACTATTTCCAGTTAATCAAGATTTAGATTCATTAATAACGAAAGCTATTACCTTTATTGAGCATGGATTCGGCTGCCCAAAAGCTCAGTTAAGCAAAGCAAATACCTCGGCTGTAGGCAGTCGTTATGTTAAAATGATCATGATATTAGGTGGCGTTTCTTCCGATATTTTAAACGAATTAACTTAATTGAGACTACTTGAGCTTAATCAACTGTTAAAATTGTATTAAACAAGGACCATTGAAAATCAAAATAATTGATGCACGATAGAACGAAATAAACCTCTTCATTAATGTAAAATTTAAACAAAGATTTAGATCTAGTTTATTAAAAGATTTGCTTAAAATGTAAGGCCACCGCTGCATCTGCTCTACTAATTATTGTCATGTATCCAATCTTATAAAAGTGAATTAATTTTTTATTGGTAAAAATCCCCATTTAAAGTTGCAAGCCTTTAAGTCGTTGCTGATGCAAATGAGGAAATTTGGCATTTCATGTACAGAAGTTGTGGGGCGACCTAGATTTGATCAAATTTTGGATGATTGACCTCAATTAAGTGAAAGGTGAGAGGTGAGTTTAGGATGTCGGAGGGATATAGAGAGTCAGACACTTAATGCTGATCAGAAAACCAAAAAAGCAGATCCTCTTTCTCACGTCAAGTGAATATTTGTGTGCGCTTATTGGCGATACTATTTCTGCAATTTTTTTGTTCAACAATGCATCATTGACATTCATACAACCTACTCGTGTCCAGTACTAAGAATTACTAATTATTAATTAAAAAATATCCAAAAATTCTGGTTAATATGTCATTAATGGATTTGCTGAAAAGATATTGATTACTGTGCGGTTGCATTTAATTAACATTCTTGACAGATAATGAAAATGTTTGCGAGGCGTCAGAGTGTCGAATGCTGCGAGATGAAGACGCCATAAACGGAAGACTTATAGTTTGACACTCTGAAATCAACAATGAAATGAATAATATTGAATAAAAAGTGTCATTTGAAAACACAGAATGGATACAATAAAACAGCTTCTTAAGCCAAGTTGTTTATATATTTATAAATAGGTGGTGCTTTCATATTAGAGAGGTTTGGGGATCGAAGTATCACCACATTGATGGCACTTTGGGTCCCGAATAGCACTGAAGCTGTCAAGAGTGATGGATGCTGAGATGGTCCATTTTGAGACAGACAGTGGAGGTTGTGTTGCGAATGAAACACAACCCTGCAGTTTCGAGCATTATTGTATATAATTCCTATCGCAGTATTGACACTGGCAATATCACAGACGATGTAGGATAAATGCGGACTTAACAATTCATTTCAGAATGGAAAGAGTCCAAAATTCTTTGAAAGAAATTATGTTCATTTTATTTCCTCAAAAGTATTTATACTGCCAATAAATATGCAATAGCTTGAAAAAAATGATTACAAAAAGTGTATTTATCTTAATCATAATGACTCAATGAGAATTCCTTTATTTGACAATTGTCCAATCAACATCCACAACGTGCCTTAATTAACGCTCATTATCATTACCTTAATTATTAATCACTAAGAGAAAGCCTTGGACATATGATAATGTGAACGCAAAGAGAGAGAGACCTCAGATAAGATCTGAGTCGTCATGCAAGGATCATTATTAAACCAAAAGCAAACATATTTGAGAGTCAGATGAGGAGAAATGGAACTAAATTCTATCAGCAACAATGCAGTGGGGGTAAGCACTACTGAATGTTATTCAACAGCAAGCGATCTGGTACAGAAAGGCTTTTGGCTGATCTTGCCAACGTTATTCTCACCGGAGGATTCAGAATTGCTTGTAGAACTATAATTGGATATCCAGGTTCAATGTCATCAAGTAGATAAGTAGAACAGACTTGTATGGACTCTGGGACAAAATTCCATGGATTTGAAGCCAGTAGACACCAGTGCTCAAATATTTGTAGATATAAATCTTTTCTTATCAGCACCAACTACATACATTAGACAATTCAAATTCTCAGATTAATTTACCAAATTATGAGACCACTAACTTGCTTTCCATATAAGGTTCAATTACATCTTCCATATTTTCATTTATCTTATCTTGCAGTATTTTTGATGCCAATAATATTAGTGATATCAATATCTGCTCCTTTTGTGAGATTTGTTCAGTTTCTGTTGCCAGCATTCTTTGTGTCTGATAAACAGTCGCTAACATTTTATCGTCTTCCATTTCCACTCTCATTTTGTGATCCACCAAATCCCCCCAAGGTGTTCAACATAGTGAAATTTAAAATGGTATACAATGTTCTTCTTATATTATCATAATCGTTAAAATTTTCTAAATAATGTTACTACGAGTGCCTTGCATGTTATTAAAATCTCATGTTTCGTGGCGATTTCAAACTGATGCTCAATTCTTGAGCTTGAGAGTTATGATATGGATGTTACCTACGAATTTTCGTAAATTTGAGAGTAACATGCATGAGTGACATCTAATCACGAATGCTAATTTTGGGAAATTCAATTAATTTTACAGCTTTAATGAAAATTGTTGGACAAAAGGTGCAATTGGAGATGGATTATTTTGTCTTTGACAAATTATTGATTATTGAATTTAGCAGCTATGAATGGAAGAGAAAAGGTGAGTTTTTAGTCCCTATGGCATGAACGGTGGGATTGTTTGACAAGTTTGGTGCAAATTTTCAATTGAAATCGATGAAATGTTTCGCATCTGCTTCAATTTAATGCTTGTGTCAGTTCAACTGCTTAATTTGATGATACAGAAAAACAAATCCGTTAAGTTTAACTTTCGAGAAGGTGCTGAATATTGTGAACATCTCAAAGTTCAATAATCCAGGTTGATGAGCCATAAAATTTCGCATAACCTCCCAAAGTTCCTATCAATTAAACAATGCATAACCTGAGTCCAAAAATCCATAGATTTTCAATATCTCCCTTCCTCCTTACCCTCCCTGAAGTCATTTTGGCCTTGTTTCGGAAAAAATTTATGCGCTTATTCCGCGCATTTGAATAATTTGCATTTGAATTTACGTTTAGTATTATATCACCTTTAAATGCGCGAAAAATTTGTCATATAATAAAGGTCTCATGGAACTTCAATTAAAGAGTGTAGTGCAGCACATAGAAAAAGGGTAGTGGTTTTCATTTAGTAACTAAGACCATGGCCAATTATCATCAAAGCGTTTCTTTTGTTCTGTTTTTTACCACTAATTACCGCCATCTTTCTGAATAAGATAAAAGAAGGTGTTGAAAGGTAATACCTAAATGAGCCCTTGACCAAACTTTATCAATCCTCTTAATATCCATCTGGCTGGAGTTAAGCATATGTAAGCTCTTGAAGGGTCCTCCAGTATTAATTGTAGTCAAACCCAAGTAGGCTACACCCAAAGTGATAAGAATACAGAACATGTCTTGTAGAGAGTTTACAGCCAAAAGCCAAGCTACAATTACCGCTACGCTGTACGAATGTTGATTGCTGATTGGCTGGAATCACCTACACCAACACTCACACTTGCCCGATACGGGATCGGTAGCATGTGGAAACTTTTCGGAAACGAGCTTTATTGACATTATCACAGCATGGGTTAGCTGAGCACTAGTAAATAATTTATTCTTTTCACCAAAACGGCCAAGCCCAAAATATGGCTAACATTTCTAAGTGGTTAAACAGACAAACAAATAATTAATTATCGGCGATGTAGGTAATATTTCCGCCTCCTCCCTTTCAACTTCTTGGCTTATTTGCCAAAACTATTTTTTTCGACCAAATGGAGTAATTTGGTCAGTATTCTTTTCTGCTTATTCCCCTCTCCCTCCCTTCCCGAAAAGGCGCAAAGTACTTTATAAGAACGTTTTGTCGGTGAAAGAAATCGCTAACTACCGACGCCTGTTAATTTTTACTGCGCTTTTTCATATTAATAATAATTGCTGGGAATTAATGCTAACATAAATGATTTTTTTTTCTCTTCAACCTGAAACAGTTAATTCTAGCTCGAAGGAATGAATACAACGATGACCAGAAGACTAAAAAGAACACTCGGAATAATAATTATCTTTTCTACCTTTCAGAAAATATGGAAATGTAGCTAATTCTAATTTGACTCCAACGATAAATTCTATTTGCTGTTTGAAGCACGGTCTTAACAGATGGTTTATGAGATAAAAGTAAGGAAGTGGAGGAAGAGGAGAAAGCGAAGGACGCACGTGGTAAGAGATTTCTTTCATTCGTCTATGAACACAAAACTTTCTCCAGAAGTGACCCCGTAAGACAGCCATATGGTCTACTACTTCGGCTTTTACGTTGGTTCGCTTTGCGTGGAAGCGCTTTTTCCTTTTCTCTGATCTGTTAGGGTTGCAAAACTTCCTTTTGTGGTTTTGGGATCTTTAGTAAACAGAAAGTGACTATTGATGGATGTAATCGATTGTTCAACATCTTCAAATGCACAACTTTCAATCCTAGTTGAAAAAGTGATTTTCAACGCTTATTCGTTAATAGAAGATCAATAACAACGCGGAGATCCATAGATGAGAAACATAACTTCCACACTCTCCTTTTTAATTAAAAATGTAACCGACTGGTTGAGCAATACGCTCCCTGAAGCGTTGGCCACTGAATTCGTGATCTTTGACTCTCTCGACGAGAACAAGGCCAGCATACTAGAACCATTCCTCTCGTCTAATGCATTTTGTTGTATAAAAGACCTATTGTATATTCACTAGTAAAATACACAAGACGGCGAACTAATTGCAAACGACCCGGAAATCACTAAGTTTATAGATTGAAAATAAGAAATCCTGAGGAAACATGAAGGTGCCATATGAGTCCCAAGTGCTCAATGTGACCACTGTGCAGAGGTTTGCGGCTACCACATCTCATTACTCTCTTCTCGCGTTTCAAAAGTCCTATCAGAAGCACATGTTTATTGATGTGTAAGTTCTGGTACAATTGCTAGACGATGGCCTTTTATTTATGGACCATCGAGGTGTAACTAAGGTCACAAACCAGCCAGGACATAATGAATGAGAATTACTTTTGTTCATGATCCATTAGCCAATCAGAGTGGGTGTACTGCCTGTCCATTGAACCACTTTCTACCTTTGTCATCAATACTTCTGTCCTACCCAGTAATGAGTCAATCAGAATCCAATGATCTGCAAATGTAATAAAAAACTTAAATGCGCCTCAAAGGACATATAGATTGTAATTGAACTTCCGGTCTACTCGTGATTCTTCTATCCTCTTATTTTTTTAAATTTAGAAAATTTTCCCTCATTACATCGCACTACTCAGACGACTAAATGTATCGTAATTTGACCTCTTCATTTCGATTCCAGTTTTAGCATTCTGTACTAACGATTAAATACGCTCTTCCAATTTAAGATTCCTCACTCTTCTTCCTCCTCTCTCTGGAATTTCAATAAAAACAAGGAGGGCGATTTTAAGCCCTAATTGGTCCGGCTTCTACACCTGCCTAAGTTGATTGAATTATCTAAAAAGATATTAATTAACGCAAAAGACTTTATTAGGAAAAGGCAAGGTTTCAAAGAAAATGATCTTAGCTGCAACTCCTACTGATGGACACTGAAGCCAAACTGAGAAAATGATCCCATGACTGAAAATGCTGGAGCAACACCATCTATAATGATTAACTTGGCATTTTAAGAGTGAAATACGTGAGGAATTAAAGATCTAAGAGAATTTTGTTTTAGATTCAAGGGGTATTTTTCGGTAATGACCTCCGATATTTGGGGTCGCTCGAAAAAAAAATTTTAGCTAGCTCTTTCATTCTAAAGGATTACCAAGGTGTTCTTGATTGAACGATAAGAACTTTTTGGACTTTGCAGGCACGACAACAATTCAGCCGCAAGAAAGTTCTTGACAATAAATTCTGAAAAGGCAAGCTTAAAAATTTATTTACCGAGAGATTAGAGCTTGGAATGTAGATGCTATTTCAAAACTGCTGAAAATTTATAAATTAATTTTGGGTTGAGAGGATTATTCAATAAAACGAGTAAAAATCGATAAAAATACAATAATAAGTAATGCGGCTTAAAATAAAACTTTGCATGAATGAATGGAAACGTAACTGTTCAATAAGACCTAACCAGCGTATGGAAGAACTATGGAAGCAGAATTTAAATTAGGTAAAATGATACGTCCTATGCGTCACACTGATAGCCCTTTTTTACCAATTACCTTCGAGAGACATAGATGCATCTTTAAATTTAAATTTGTCATATTTCGATTCTAAGAAGTGGCTGAAATAAAATTGAAAACGGATATAGTTATTTGAGGGCAGAAATTCCATTCGAATTTTCATACCTTCTGGCAAGTGGTTCAGAATTTTTATCCTTATTGGGAAGAACAGCCCACAATTCACCATCTCTCGGGAAAGTAACGACTCTGCTATTCAAAGCCTGCCTCAGTTACTATATTTGCAAATTTAAGAAGTCCTGAAACTATGGGTTATAGGACCTATTGACTGGCTCAATATCTTGACGCTTTGGATTGAAATCACCATTGAAAAGAATTTAATCCAGTCTATTGTGCAACAAAAATTGTCCTTAATTAAAATAATTATTAGCCAGAGAAGGGCTAGGTAAATAATTTTTTTATTTATTTTAGGAAAACTATTGAACACGCGGCGAGGAGGGGAAGACATTGAAGTTGTCCGGAAGGAGTCAAGTTGAATTAGATAATAAAGTGAAGGCACTAAACGAGATTCAGGTTCAAATTTAATAATTTAGTTAAATTTTTGATAGGCACGGCACATATGGCTTTTTAATTAGTTTGAGCTTAAAAAATTCCTAGAACTCAGCTCCCTGTGATCATAATTTATTGTCCAGCATTTACCATTGAACGATTGTTCCTCGCAGATAAGAACTGTCTGATAATGATAAATGTATTTGACTGCGAAAAATTCTATGAATACCTAGACGGTCGAATATAATTATAATTTACCCACGAAATGCGTAAAGTTTAGTTCTCAAAATACACTCCAAATTTTTCAAAAAACGATTTTTCTCTCTGATGCAAGAGAAAATTTACGCATTGATCTGATGATAGACCACGGAAATTGAAAATTATGTGGATAACTTAAACAAAGAACAATCAAAAGAGCTCGTAAATAATAAATATCTGATAAAAAGAGCTGACGTTAGCTTTTTTAGATGCAACCCAATTAAAAAATAGAGGTTTATCACGAAGGTGCGTTTTAAGATTCATATCTGGATCCTAGCTTGAGCTCATACGTATTTTAAAGTCGCAACTTATTTCAGCAAGTCCTTCTGCGAAAATGTACTATTAAAAGACAAAGTGCAGACAACGAACACAAATTAAAATTAGCTCTAGCTTGGCATTGTGATTCGTACTTTTGGTATACGCAAAGCGTCTTATATTCCTCGTATGAGACATCTCAGTCGTTATCGGCAATTAGAGAGTCTGCTCCAATCAAATAGGCATCATTGTCATTATTCCACTCTTTATATAAGTACTTGATAGTGAATTATGTTTGATTGTGATCAACTGCTCAATACATTATGTGAGTTATTTATAGGGTTATTCACAATTTAAATGAAAGGGGGAGCTTCAAAATAAATTCCCTTGAGATCGCTACTTCTGGTGTAGATTCGCTTGAGTAGGCAACTCAAAAAGTCGCAGCAACCGGGAAGTACTCTCCATTTGGTGGCTCCACGGATGACTGACCTACTCTACTCTTAGATCCAGGAAAAAGTGGCGCTTCTGAAGTAGTGAAATGGCTTTTAACTTCCAATTTACTTATAGATGTTTGTTAATATTGGGGGTAAGTATTTTTACGGCAAAAATAGTTTCAAACATGGTAGCCAGTACGCCAACGAAACGACGCTGATAATGATTCCTTCAACAGCGATTTCTCGTTCTCTTCGATATTTCCTTGAACTTAAAGCCTAACACACCCAATTATCGGTTATTAAAAAAACAATACTTTCATTAAAAATGTCATTATAAACTTCGCATTTCTTTAAATCTTTGAATTTCTTCCATCATCATGGCAAAATATGTCATCATTTTGGACCAGGTGAAATAAGCGTTTCCTGTTTGCCATTTACACAAAGAAATATGAAGAATGGTCTCTACCCCTACCCCCCCTTCCTCCCTTCCTTCCCAACTGCTACATGCGTGGACTTTTAATCGGCGAGGAAGTTCAAAAATGCTATTTGCCCAATACATTTTTACTCCTGTTGACATCAGATTGAAGAATCTGCTTTTTAGTTTAGTTGAGTCTGAGGTGTTCATTCTTAGTAACCGGCAGCATGCAGTAGGCCAGTTGTAGAGAGCATTAAACGTTAAACAATTCTGCTCTCAATAATTAGTTAAATTTAGAAACAAAAATGAACAATAAATAGAGCATGCGGCTGAGTAGTTGACTGTCAATTGGCTGGAAGGTCTTAGCCACTTCCGCATTTGAATAAAATTAATCGTTCAGGCATCACGTGAATGCTTCACACAACTAACTAACAATGGCTTTCTAAAAGTTCCAATAATTTGCACTCCATATAAGCCTATATAATTTATTTTACGTATTTAACAAATCAATGAATTTTAAAGTATAAGCCAATAATAAAATGAGAATTTTCAAGCTCTTTATGTCGTTGTTCCTCATATCATATGGGGCAGATGCTCGCCATAACTAAGAAACCTACGAATTGAAGATGACAAGTGTCTTAAGGCCGCTTTTATGAAAAGGACCATTCTCCTAACCCTGCCGATAAATAGAATTTACAATTACATTTAATCCTCAAAATTATGGAATGCACGCCGATGAACACTGATCTCGTCACCTCCGAATAAACAGTTTTTCACACTAGCATTCTAGATCCTATGATAATTCTTTTAATACAGAGTGATGTATGACGTATACTTCTGTGACCGTACACTAAAGTGTAGCTACAATGTGTACCAAATCTGTATTGAAGTGTAATTTTCCAGCGGATCACCTCTTCTACCAAGATAACATCTGTCTGTCAGTCCATCGGATTTCGCCTTCGTTTAGACTCTTGATCAAACTCAGCTAAGCGAAAATTTTCCTAACAATACAAACCTTATTAACACAACGACTTATTCCTGGATGAACCTTTTTGAAAAATCGATAACGTTAAAGAAGTTCCTTTCTGCTTACCCAGCCTGTTGTGCGATGGAGATCGTTAGAAGTCAGGAGAGCGGTAACACAACTTGGCTAAACAAGCCCCTGTCCTAAACCAGACTATTTATTCAATGTATTGTGATTTATGTACTATATGTCTGCGAACGCAGTTCCTAATGGGCTATATTATTTCTTTAGCATGACTTGTTGGATGGTATCTTATGTGGGGTGCACACCGGCAGGGCACCAGGAAACACGTGCCATAAAAACAAGTCCGTTATTCGCGCTCGTATTTTCCATTTCTTTATTCTCGCAACGCATATGCATCAAAAGTGAGTAGACTTACAAGTGCCATTCGGTATTAACAAGAGATATTTGAAGCTTGCATACTAAGCACAGTTTATGGGAAAATACGGGGAAGTTGTTTCAATAATTTCAATGGAATTTTAATGATAAATCGACTAGAGAGAGAGTCAGGCAGGCGGGCAGGCAAAATCTCCTTTGAAATGGAGGAGTGGGGGCGGGGGAAAAAGCTCACTTTGAATACACTCAGTATTTCGCTTCCTGACCGAGGATGGCAAAGCAACGTGGAGGAAAAAGCAAGAAGAGGAAAACAGGTTGTGCGTTTTATTGATGGAGGAAGAAGAGTTATGTTCGTTGGTTTTATCTCCACAACTGCAAAAATCAGTTTAATGCTGACATCACAACTCATTATCAATACCCTATGGCCTCAAATGCTCCATAAATGTATATTTTGAGGTCTCATGAAAGTCACCAATGGAAATAGCCGATTACAATGCCTTGCTTGTTTATCTCTTCATGCTTTTTGGCCAAATTTAAGGAAGTACCGATTATTGAATCTCCTAAGGTCTCTCCCGATATGCTCTAGAAAACTGCTAAAACTATGCAAAATGCATTTTCGTACACTTTCCTCAGAGCGTGAACTATGGTGCAATGAGGTTGACAATTTAGTAGCCAGGGCCGTGGGTTCAACCCTACCATGATTTACGACTGACAAGGTAGAACTGGGAGAACTTCGAACTAGCAGAAGAGGCACCAATACCGATAACAAAAGACTGATTGGAAGTGTAGAATAGTAGAAATTTGACAAATAAATCTGTATTCATTTTAGAAGTAACTTACCATTTCCCGAGTCTTGCCAGTTCTATGCTTTAATTAGGATTGAAAGGGGGGCTTAACAGGCTGGCTAGGAGATGGTTATTAGCGCAAACAGCGAATTACTGAGATCCGAACCAAACCTTCTTTTTCCAAGTAATTATACAAATGCGCGAAGAAGAAGGCGCTATTTTTATTGAGGAAAATACAATTTTTATTAAAAATATTTTTTTGAAAAAAATTAAACAGCAACTTTAGCTTTGACAGATTGAAAAACAAATTTTGATGAAGTTTTTGCGTAGGAATTTCTAAGTTGTATTTCACACATTTAAAATGTCTTAATGCATAATTTCATTTCAAAATTAAAAAATAACCTCCTAATTAAATAAATAAAGCACCATTAAATGTTTTAATTTGCACATGAACGTTGAAATCCACCCTAAAAACCCTCAACACGAAAGCAAATGGATACACCTTACTTGTCTGAATTCTGTTTATCTGATAATGGAATGGATGCATAGGTTAAATAAAATCAAGGCGGTAGAAGTGGCTTTAGAGGCATTCATAAACGTCTAGTTTTAGACACTCAGAATACTACTCACCAATGATTGGGGTCAGTTCCGTGGTCGTGAGCAATTTAAAGGTTTTTGCTGTTGAAGATGATTGTGGTCAAGAGTCGGTCATGAAGGTAGTCGTTAATTGATGAATTTTGCTCTGTGTACTTTTTAAAAAATGTACCCAATCGCACTCACGCGTGTCTCACAGCAGACTGTTGCCGCCGACGTGATGAGTTTTTGTGGCCATAGACGTAGTGAACATGTTTCGAAGGTCAATAGCGCCTTCAGTTACGAGTCTAGTACCAGTGGAGCGTATTTTGAAGGAGAGTCGTACGGTCCCGAAGGGCGTTAAAGGGTTAAATAAATTGACTAAAATGTACTTCAGTAACTCGACTTAATGTTTAGGAATGAAGTATAATCTCAATAAGTTGGCTTTAGTAAGGAGTATGAACAAGTGGACTTTGCATCTGCTATCACTATAGGTGATATTTCAATGAAGTTGAGGTCTGTTACTTCAAGTTGGGCACAGATTTAAACGTTTTCCTCATCAAATTCATAATCTCTCACTAAGTCTGTAATTTTAGTAGAACACGTAGAAACTTTTTCGTTAATTTGAAGATAATTTAGCAGAATGCCCAAGAGAGCGTTCTTGGCGCCGCGGCGTTCGAGTTGAGTTTACGACAATCCACTTGAAGTAACAATCGTATAGACTTGATCCATTTATATTAAATATAAAATATGTCGCATTATATCTTATAATCTTCATTATTTTTTAAAAATTTAATGATATCTCTAATTAAATTTATAATACTACCCCGAAAAATTTAGCTACGACTGCTTTGGGTGTCCGGAATTTCGGGATTCCTCAAGTGTGCAAGAGAAGCAAAATGAGTTTAGATAAAACTCCTTCGGAACTGATTTCAGCATGAAAGTTGAGCCTAGTCACCGAAAACGGAAATTTTTCTGATGATTTACGAAAAGCTCGATATCAATATGAAGAGTAGTGTGATATCTTAAGTTTGCAATATTAATAGGAATCCTTTTGAAGTGATAAAAACTCATTAAATAAAGATTGCACAAGTCAAGTCCATATAAGATGGAAATTAAAGGAAAATAAGTGGTCAAAATAATGACGCCTGTCAAGTTACCCAATTATTATTGTCGACTATTTAATAAAAATTAATAAATATTAATTAAAATTTCACCTCCACTTCTAAGTTTGAACCTAATTAACGTAGATCATGCGGCAGAAGGTAGGTTTGTGAAGTTGAACCAACTTGATTCATTTAACTCTGGTAACTATATGAAGACGTAATACCCAAAGTGAAATCATATGGACGAAATTTCCGAGGGTGGACTGCGCTTTTGCTTATTTGCTGGTTCAAACATGTTTAGTCGGCTACCCAGTATGAAATATTTTCGTTTACCTAAATTTAATGTTAAGTGCTATTCTTCTGATACGATATGTTTGTTTTGCACAGTCTATTTTATTTAAGACTCGGGGTAATTCATTGAAAGCGCTCATATTTCACATAGTTATCTGTTAAGACTACGTGGAATATGACACATCAATTACATCTATAGAGGAAAGTTGTTCTAATGCTCTCCCGTTTTCTAACATTGGGTACATTGCGGTTGTTAGTTCAGTTACTCAATGATGGACGACCAGCTACTCCAGACTTAAGGTTGAAAGCAAAATACCATGCACGTCGCAATTAGACGACCTTCAATTCATAGAGAAGGCTAATCGATTTATTACTCTTATTCAGCACATATTTTATTAAATTAAAATGATTTCTTGGCTTAGAGTAAAACCTTATCTTTAATCAATAAATTTAAAAGTTGAATAAATTTATTTTAAATATTCATATACCATTGTTTTCAGTTGTAACTATACTGGGAAAACTTCGCCATGCTAGTGCCCTATTAATTGTCTAGTTCAAACAAATCCATGACTTTACCCACATGAGATTATTTACTTGTTTATATAAAATGGCAAGCCTTATGATAGTTTTCATTAACCCTTTACTTGACTTCGGGCTTCACTGAGGCGAGGAACATCAAAGTTACAAAAAGTCGAGAGGGGAGGGGAACAGAAGAGTGATTCACAGATGTAAGAGAGAGAGAGAGAGCGACAGACACAAAAGTAAAGAAAAAGGTAAGATAAGGTGAGTAGTGTGGAAGTGGTGGTGACATGCAGTCGGGTCATGGTAGTTTGAAGTCAACTGTGTATTTATAGACTTTTTTGTTGCACGAGTATACGTTGCCCAGAGTGCTCCACATGGAGGTAAGTCTATCGTGCACCCCGAGAGACGCTTTACCTGCAGGAATCAAGATACCCGAATGTTAAGTCAGACGGACCCGTATCAAAATGTACTTACATTGCCAAATACTTATAATAATCTTCAGCAAAGGGAGAAAACTTAAAACTTAAATTTGCAAACAAATTTAACATTTAAATGTGGCAGATAACGAATTCATGAAATTAAAATCTTGACGATTCGCCACATTCTTTGTTATTTCCATTTAACCGCGTTGCGGTATAATATTGGAAATTTCAGATTGAGGGATTTCTCACCCGGGTTTCAGGGTAAATCGATTTCTGGAAAGCCAAAAGCAGTAAAGGATTTTTAGCGGTTCGCAGTACTAGTTCTAATTTGTTCATCTCAGTAAAATTAACTAAGCAAAATGGAATTTTTTCAATGATCTATCATCTAGGAACATCGTATACACCATCTAGTTTGATATTTGTTGAAAGTGTGCCATACAATTTGAGTAAAATCGTCATAAAGATTTCGGAATCATTGATTTCCCAATTAGCGCAGTTACTACTTTTCTAAATTCAATTGATCTATTTTTACGCATCTGTATCTTTTCATCAAATTCGCTATCGAGTTTCAATGAAATCGTTATAACTCTCGCCAGTTCGATCAAAAACATTTTGCTTTATAGTTGACTAGGCCTTTACCATTCATTGGTAAGCCAAAGTAGGCAAAAGAGCTTACTGGACAGATCCTATGATCACTTTTTGGATAATTAGATGATCCAGATGTGAGTGGAGTGCAATCATATTTGTTTTTTTTCATATGCATTTGACGAAGTTATCCGAGTCACCTTGGGGTGCTAATGAATAATCATATCCTGAAGTAACCTGGAAAAGGATTTCCTATGATCGAATAGTGCAATTCTGTAGAGTATGAATGTTTTTTTAAATCCCTGTCTAAATTTACTCAGCATAAAAGTATATCAGTTAAGTCTTTGGCTTGACTGTTTGAGATATTTTTGGGAAAATAAATTTACAAGAATTTATGCCATGTTTAAAGATCATTCACATGCGAATTTGCAAATTCAACCTTAGTTACATATTCCACGCAATTGTCTTAATACAAATATACACATTCAATTTAATTTAAAAACTGACGAAAATCGGATTTGATAAGAGGTTGGAGATTCTTGAACCATCGCCTTAATTCCAAGTGAGAAGAAAGTACTTGTCAGATGACCTCGTTAGCAACAGTATGTCCTGTCAACAATTCACTTTCCCCCTTCCCCCCTCCCCAATTGTACACCCATCGGGGAGCTCACACTTACAAGCTCCTGATTGGTCACTCACCTCAAGGCTACTAAATGCTGATGCGGATTGGTGGGCGACGTTCTCAGTGGTTCGAGGGCAAAAAGAGCCGGAGTAATAGTAGCGTGAAAGAGAGAGAGTGCGCGAGGGAGAGAAATTGCAAACCAGTGAAAGATCAAGTGTTAATTTCTGAGGATGCTACCAGCAATTTAGGACCAAGATCGACTGTTAGTTAACCTTATCGCTCACAATCACGAATTTTACTGGCATTCAGAAGAATCCCACCTGTGAAACTGCTTCTACACAAAAGCCCAGAGGGTGATAGCTGTTGTTAGGCATTGTTTAGTTGAGGGCCAATGCATACACGGCAAGGAGGAGTTGGGAAAAGCAGAACGAGTGGTTCAGAGCAATGCCCAGACGCTTACCGCCACTTCTCCCTATCTCACTGACATTGCTTCTCGTATTGCTACTCCACGCTGCTCAACTTAACAGGCGGTTTGAGCCTGGTTTTCTCGATTTTGATCAATTTATCAACACACCGGCTTTACCAGCATCGACAGAAATCAGCACTTCTACGCCGATCGAGCTTTCTTATCCCGAATTGAAACAGAAGCTCATAGAACAATTGATGAGGCCATATAAAAGGTACGAAAGACCTACTGAGGGCACATTAGAGCCAACTCGTGTGTATCTCTCCATCAAGATCCTTGCAGTAACTAGTGTTGATGTTATCAACATGCAGTACACGGCCGATATGATCCTGACCCAAACTTGGATGGATCCAAGATTGAAATGGAATCATTTGCCTGAATATTCTGGCATTGCGAATAATATCCTTCTCACTCACAAACGCAATGATATATGGCTCCCCGATCTCTTTTTCCGAAACGGAAAGGAGGGATTTCTGTACAAAATGACAGTTCCCAACCACAAGATTAGTGTCTCGCCCAGTGGAAGGATTTACTTTAGTCAGAAGATCACAATGCGACTGGCTTGTGAGATGCATCTGCGAAATTTTCCAATGGATCAACAAGACTGTGATATGGATATTGGTAGCTATGGCTACACAATAGATCAACTCAAATTCGTATGGAATGGAAGTAATTCGTTCATATTTGCAGATGATATGCTTATTTCGGAATTCAATACCCCAGCTTTCACTGTTACTGAGGTAAATTTTAAGTGCTTTCATATTATAATATTGAATTTAATTTTTTTCCTCACAAAATGATGGCTAGTCTGATGGCGTTGTATTTTTTTGCGTGATCTAATGCTATTAAGATGTGATGGCAACTTTTGCAAAATTTTAGGACCTTGCTGTATTTTAAAAAAACGCATTTTGCATTGATGAATTATAGTTCTACTCCAAATTTTGTTTAATTCATTATAATGAAATCCAATTCTCAAAGTTAGTTTCCTATAAAATAAGATTTGTTATATTATACCAGAAATCAAATATTAATTTATTGATATTCAAATTCTGATCTGCTTGTATGCTCCAAATAAGTCATTGATAAATGCCCTATTTAAATTAATACCAATGTTGTATTTTATTGCCAATGGCAACTGGATAAATTGTGGATTTCTCACGTGCAAACAATTTTTAGACGCTTGAATAAAAGATAATTATTATTGAAAAAAACATATACCATTAAAATGAGTTTGTTTTACTGTATAATGCATAATAAAAATAAAGTTGCTTACAATAAAAATAAAGAATTAATTTTAGGAATTATAAATTGAAATCAGTTTACTGTGCCGCATTAAAATTATACTATAACCTGCAGCATGGCAAAGAATTTTACAATTTCTATTCATTGAAAGACAATTGGAATTGTATGATTTTAAAATCTGACTACAGTGCATTATGTATTGAGTACAAGTTCTCCGGGAGTACCATCATCATTTCATTTTTTAAATCGAGATACACATCATTTAATTAAACAGACACATAACTGTTTAATATCCCGAAATTCAAATGTCAAAACTCATCATTTGCTAGACAAATATACTTTTCTAGAATACG
Source organism: Hymenolepis microstoma (assembly GCA_000469805.3). Classification (NCBI taxonomy): domain Eukaryota; kingdom Metazoa; phylum Platyhelminthes; class Cestoda; order Cyclophyllidea; family Hymenolepididae; genus Hymenolepis; species Hymenolepis microstoma. The sequence goes on from LR215994.1 coordinate 1,626,667, forward strand.
CAACGTTGTTTGACCAAATAACTGATTACCACTTTAAAGGGTTAATTCCTTTCATAATCTGAGATACATGTTGACCTTACACAAACTGAAGTACATTGAATGAGCTCACAATTTCAAGATTAAAAAAATAATTCAGAAGTGAAAATGAGGAAATTTTTTCAATCTTTTTTTAAAGCGCATTTTACACAATATGCACACGTGCGATATCGTGGATCGAGCTAGGGAACACTTACTTAGGAAAATAATTTACACCTACTTCCTAAAAAGCAATAAACAATGTATATACCGAAAAATTGTTTAAAAGTTTGTTTGCGCGTCAGTTTCGATCTATTTCTAAACAATTAGGTCTCTTTTTCACCAAAAAACGGTTTTTTAAATTATTCTATCTTATTCGGTAGTTTTTGCAGATATTATCAGATATGCATTAGAAATATGATAGATTAAATGCACATTTTGCAAGCTGGACAATGAATGCTTGGTATTTGGACATTAAGACGTAGGAAATAATTGATTTTTGAAGGATTATTAAATTTTTTGGAATACATTGAGTGAAGTTTTTACTCTCAGATTTGCCCTGATTCAAATAATGATAAAAACTATTGAAAACGCTTAACATCTCGCCGCATATACGAGGATTAGTCAAAAAGTTCTCAGATAAATGCCCATAACTTTAAATAAAACTAAGATTTACAAGCTTCTACAGGTTCAAACATGTCTTAGGGCTTCCATTATAACATGCAACTCTCTGATCATTCTTTGTAAAGTCAGGACCAAGACAAGCTGCGTCACAAAATAGCTGACAATTTTCAACCCTTCAAATGCCAAATTTTGCGATTAGAGCTAACACAAAATTGTTAAGTAAAAGAAAAATTGGAAATCTCTTCAGATCATAGAAGCTTTATAACAGGTTTATGGGGACACAACTTCATGTAGGGCAGTCATTTATGATACGACTAAACGCATTCAAGAGGAGAGAGTACAACTTCATGACGACCCACGAGGAGGAAGACTCACCACAGCACCTAGTGAAAGAAAAGGACTAGTTATAATTGAGAAAATTTCCATTGAAGTAGGAATCGCACACGGATCAGCATTTTCAATGATCACTGAAATCATGGCTTGAGCAAGCTCTCGGTGGGCAAAGTGGGTTCAAAAACGTTTCATGAACAATAACGGATCCAAATAAATGAACTTACATTAAGAACTTTGGCAAGAATGGAAGCAAATGAGGATAATTTTTCAAGCATCGTATTACTGGAGATGAAGTCTGGATCAATCAATTTGAACCAGAAAACAAAATTCAGTCAAAAGGGTGGCATCTAAAGAGAGCATCTGGACCTGCCGAGTTCAAAGTTGGAAGATCCGTTAAGAAGGTCATGGCCACTCTTTTTTGGAATTCAGATGATATTGATAGACTTTATTGTAGGACAGAAACCATTATGAAGGTGTTTTGACGAAGTTGAAGACATCAATATTCAAAAATCGACGCGGGAAACCGCACAGTCAAATTTTGTTTTTTTTTCTCACAGCCTCTGCACATTCTTCAAGGGCTGTAAGAGCCCTGTTGAACGAATTTCGATTGTAAAACTTTCCAGATATAGTTCTCTCAGACTTTTCTGTTTCCATAACGGAAAGAAAACCTTAAAGGCACCCGATTTATGTCTTTTGATGAAGCGTAAAAGCATGTAATTTCATGATGCCAGAGACAGCCCCGAATATTCTGCAACAAGAGAATTTACAGTTGGAAATATAAATTACAAAAGTGTATAGACAACAATGGAGCCTCTGCAGAAAAAGTACTGTAGTCACTTGTTAAACAAATAAATAAATAATAGAATTTGTCTGGGAACCTTTCAACTTACCCTAATATTCTAAATCTGAAGTAAACGCGAATTAAATGAGGTTACATTCGAATATTAATCCCGGTATTGTCACTTCCACATAATTAAAAAATAATGTAATGTGAATATGTTTAGGTACACAAAGCAGTACAATTTTCCAATACAAATTGAAACTGGAATACAGAATTGTTAATGAAGTCATATTTAATTCATATTTAAAGCAAACATTTCAATTGAAACCATGAATTTTCAATTGTATCCTGTCTAATAGTAAAATACTTGAATTGGTCTCCTAGATCCTACAATCCACGTTGGTACTCATTTTATTCCAGGCCGTCTGCCCAAAAGACAGAACTACGGGCTTTATTCCGTCTTTCCATAAAAATCGTTTAAATTTGATAGGCATTACGAGAAAACCTCAGTATCATTTTAAATTTTTCAATTTCATTATAATTAAGTTTGTAAATTGTCCTTTTTCATTATCTAGTTTTGACTCCATTGACACTGTTCCATACCTTCGATTAGAGGTGTCATAACGATTTTAGCATTAAATGATTTCATGATTAGCATATTTCTATACATCTCCAACCTATTACTAAATGTGATATCTTAGAAATATTTTTATAAAGTTCCAAGCGAGTAAGATTTGAAACAGAAGACAAAGTAAAGACATTTGAAAAATCCTATTGTCAAATTCACTCATTCATTATTTGTTCTCAGAATTTATAGATGATTTGGTGTCTCTGGTAGTCATGTTGATATAATGAATTAATTTATTGTAGTGAGTGCGTTTCTATATATTTTATAATCTGACCTTATGTTAGACAACTATAAATTCATACTTACAATTATGACATTTCATATTATTTGAAGGCTCTGAACACATTGTTTTAAGAGGCATTTTATAGAATTAAATGGTTATTCCGATTTCTGGAAACATTTCAAATCTTTTAAAATTGCTAACTGATAAACCAAAATTCTTTAAAAATCGGCCTTATTAATTCCTGAACTCAGTGACACACAAACAAATTAAAAATTGGCAATATTGAAATAATTTTTCCAATTTTGTTTTTCAACATTTGCTTTCTAATGCAAAATATTTCATGGACATATATTTTCACCAACATAAAGGCAGTCGCTTTACTTGTCTACTGTATGGTCAGTGTTCCATGCACACCAGGAATGATAGTTGGAACCCTATAAACGCTTGGCAATAAATTGGGCAATTAAATGCAGTGCAACAACTCACGTTATTTGACCAGTTTCGAATAAAAAATTACAATGTCGCCCTTCTTCAGATTTGTCATAAAACTGGTAAGTTTTGGAATAAGTGAATTATTTGAGTAATTACTAATTAATTTGCATATATAGATACAAAATATCCCCCCTCCTCCAATTAAAAGAGATAAATATCGATATATGCGCACAGCGTGCTTCTCTAGGAGGAAACTTAACCCCTCATTTGGCTTACACGTTGAGGCGTAACAACGAATACTTAACCTATTTTGTCCAATATCATTTTTGCTTTCAAAATGGTTTGTTTTATTAGCCAATCATTATTCAGTTTCCAATTATTTAACTAAAACAATTGCTTGTTCCCATTTAATAAATTTTCAAAGAACAATTTACCTGCAAGTTTATAATTTTGTGATAACTCAGGCCAGAGACATTAGTTCCCCATTAGCCTATAAACTCAAAAAGTTGAAATTTTGGATTTTTATGTATGACCTTTTTTTATTTTTTTTATAAATACTTTATCAGTTGATCTTAACTAAAAAAGGGAAGTTTTGCATCGGGACTTAATATAAATTCTCGAAATTTTGGCTACTATATAATCATACATTTCCATTTTGTTACGCGCAGTAGAGCCAAGAGCTATTTTGATGTTCAAAGTTTCTAGTACAACCAGAGGCCATTTTCAAAAAATATTTTAACTAAAAAAATAGAACGTTTGCCAACCTTCAATATTTAATTGAAATTGTGAAAAATATTTCATGTTTCCTTCTTATTAAAAAAATTTGTGTTTCGATTGAATTATTTCTTTGAAAATTCTCGTTAATGTTCAAATGAGCGTTTTGATAAGATATCAAGCAAAATTATATAATCAAGCTCTATTTGACCTTGTGAGATTTATTGACGTGGATTATTAATTAACTTTCTTCCATTGATCCCAAAAATACTTCTGATATTGCAGTTCGACGTAAAATTTTAATATTGAAAATATATTTTAACATACTCGTTCTCCCCTAAATCCAAGCTATTTTTTTAATTTACTATCTGTTTTATTGCTGAACAATCAAAATGATTTAATTAAATTTTAAATCCAGACTGGTGATATTTATATCGTGATTTCTGTGATTTTAAAAAGCCTAATGTTTATTTTTGATTTCAATTTGTTGGAAATATTATGATATCATAAATGGATGTCGCCCTGTCATTCAGATGACTACTCTTTCTAACCTAAATACCCACGCAAGCAACCATCAATCTCAATAATGTACTCTGCTCGATAGTACAATCATAACCATCTTTGTATCAGTTTCAGCAAATTTAAAAATTTATTGTTTTTTTGTGTTTAATCACTTGAAGTTAGTGCATATAGAACAAAACGCTCCAAAAATGTCGTCATTGCAGAGATTTCTCGAGAATTAATAGGTGCTATTGTGGCCCAATCAAAACTGTTATCTTATTCTTGAAAATTGTCAACGTTAAAATCTCCGAAACTATAAACTTATTTTGCATACTCACTAAAATTATTGCACTTCATTTCCAATTTCTAAATTGAAGCATAGTGAAATTGGTAATCGGTGTAATCATTCACTGTTTAAAGCAGCTATCGGTGGAAGCCATAATCGTGTTCCCCTATGGAGTAATTGGTGATTTTCGAGACTAAGTAAAATTTGTTCCTTGATTCGGATTGAGCACAAACTTTGTTTCTGAAGTTAGGATCAGTGCTTCATATCAAAATGACCCATTGTCTAAATTTTGATATTTATATTCCAAACTTGATTGAAAATATTGCAGATACTATTTGTGTTAAGGGTGTTAAAACAGCTGCCCCCTGCCAAGTGCCTCTCCCAAGTGCATACGCTATTATTTTGTCGAACCAGTCAGGTTAGAATTTAGGCTTAACGAAATTCTGCGTGTTTTGCTAATGAAACTGTCATAACTGACTCCTTGTCAGCACAATAATAAACCAAACTAAACAAAAAAAACCGCTAATATAATTTCTGACTTTAAAGTAATCAAGTTAGTATTTGTGTATCAAAATTAAACATTGCTTTAATGCACAATTAATAAACTGTTTCTTCCGGAAAATTAGTTACTCATTATAAGAGATTTACTACTCATGCAATGAGCTTTCTTATATCTATGAACTTTTCACCAATAAAACGATAAATTTCAAGCCTACTTATTTTGAGGGTATATGCTACTTAATCAGAGGGGGAAATAGGTATTCAGGCGCAAATCGCATCACAAATTCAAAATTTACTACTCCTCGTGTTAATCAACGCGGTTTACCATCCACACCGCTAGATATATGGTAGAAGGCATCAACTTCATGACCTTCAATATTGCTCTGCGCTATCTGTGCATAAACGAAATTTATTAGTCGAGAGCAGTGTTGCAGAGCCTTACTCCTTTGAAATTTTCCAAATATGTGGAGAGTACTTTTGCTCTTGAGAACGATTGAAGTTTCATTTCTTTCAAACATTTTAGGATTGTACAGCTCCAGGAACAACTAGCACAGGAACCTACTCGTGTCTACTTGGACGCTTTCAACTAAAACGACAGATTGGATCCTACCTAGTTGGGACTTACGTTCCTGCATTTCTCATAGTCATCGTTTCCTGGTTGACTTTTTGGGTCAGCCCGGATGCAATTCCTGCGCGTGTAACTCTCGGCCTTTTGACATTGATTTCTTTACTGACCAAGGTCAGTTAAGCGACTCCTTTCTTGTCAATGCAAACTTTCTCTGATTCTCCATTTTTTTTTAAATTTCTGTTCCCTTGTGCGAGTTATGACTAAGAATTACTTGAACTTTAGAATTTAGAAATGATTTTGAGATTTTTAATCATTTTGTCAGTTAATTATCAGTAACCATACTCAAGAAGATGATGAAGTCAGATATGTGTAGAAATCTGAACGTGCTAGACAAAGACAAGCATTTACGACTTACGATCGACGACTGACAGTTATGAATGAGGGTCAATCTATAGAGCGTGTTGAAGCTGAGTTGCATGCAAAAAAGACAAATGGGTGAAAAAACGGCGTTAATATCGATAATCGATAGACCTGTGTGCTTGGAGCAGATTGAAATCGTTTTAGGCAAGCAAACAAAGTGTAAGTTGATCTCTGAAAAGACCCTTAAATGAAAATACCATTGTGATGAATTTTCATTCACAATCTAACCGTTCCCATTGTACTTTCAAAATTAGTAATGCTAATTTATTAGACCACATTTTGTTATGTCTGTTGATATGCGTATATATATATATATATAATATTCCTGTTTTTTCTAAATTTGATGTATTTCCTTCTTGAATTGAATTACCAAATTGTGATTGTACGAGTAAAATTATTTTTTGCTATAGCTAATTGCATGCGGGTGTTAATTAGGGGAGACCAATGTAAATATAGTATTTCTGGGTGGTAAAGTATGATCGAATGCGTATTAATAGGCTAAAAATACTTGAGTTCTGTTGGTAAGAAGACAATATCTGCAGGACATTACATGGTTGATTCAAGAGCAGTTAGAAATTGGGACCTTAAGATGTTGAATTTATAGTAATTCCAGCCATTTTGATTGCGAGCTTAAAATAAGGGAAAAAACTGTGTCATATATATAAAAATTAAATTTTCACTCCTTATAACTTTTTCCCACAGCAAGTAGTATGACCTTTCTAGCATTTGTTTGGCTCGAGGAAATCGCGAACATAGCTAGAGGAATAAATAACATGCAAAATAGCCCAATTACTATCGATTTTACGAATGTAGGAACTACTGGTGAGTTTTTTTGAAATTTTAGATTGCCAGCTTAAATAACACCCTCCCAAGAGTATCCTACATTAAAGCGATCGACATTTGGCTGATTGCTTGTCTCATTTTCGTTATCGCTTCAATGCTGGAGTTCACCCTTGCTTCCTATTGGTCCAGGAAGGTTTTTCTTTCAAAATGGCGGGATCAGGTGAGAAATTTGAAATAGTGACATATTCCTATATTTTTACATAAAACATATAATGCCTAATATTACTACAGTAACCTTTGCATGGATCCATTTGCATTATTTTTATTTCACTGAAGGAGTATTTTTCGCACCATTGAATGCTTCTCATAGCTTCATTAAATAGTGGTAAAATTCACTGAGGCCTTAATAATTTTCAAATTGATTTTATAATTTGGCATTAACTAGTATGACTTTGAAAGTTGAGATGCTATTGGGAACATCATCATTTTCCAGGTGAATTTTTAAATAATATTATACATCGGCTCAGTTTTATGAGATCTGGCAATTCGAATAACCGATTTCATGAATCTGTCTGAGTACCCTTCATTAATTTAACTTTTTTGCCTGAAATTGCCATGTGTTAAGCTTTAATAAATATCGATCGATTTTTTAATCTAATACATCATTTGAACAATAGACGATCATATATTTTACTTCGTTAAGGAAGTGTCCGAATGATATTCGAGTATTTTTCAAGCACATTTACCTCCCCAAATAGTCCCTGACTTGCCAAAGAATTTAGAAAATATGAGTTACTTAGTATTTTCATTTGAAATATTATTCAAACAATGTTCTTGAAAACTCTTCAATACTGAGAAATCCAAAGGTGGCTTGTTTCCTTTATTGTCGAGGCAAACAACGGGAATAAGACATTAAGTTTTTGTAAATTTTGACTCCTTGAAATACCTTTGACTCCTTCTTTGGTTGCATATTTGACTCTAAAGAAACAGGAAAGCTATTTCAATTTAATTTTGATACCTCAAAGCCCTTATATCATGAATGATAACATCCTGCACCATCAACAGTTTTGAATTTTTGGAGAACTTTTTACCCCAATTTTTAGATGAACGACAATTTATTATGTTAATAAACCAGAAATCAACAAGTAACTTATTTAAAACCAGTCTAATAATCGTGTAGCCGGCTATCACGCCAATCCTGTCAAACGGAATAGTTTACCATGGCAACTGTCATTGATTGTCAATCGGTTTTACCACAAACTGGTTCATTCATATTTAAATTATCTGTTGTAGTGTAAAACACTTTTTATAATTTATTTTACTAATAGAATTTTACAACTTTGACGAGTGTAATTTCAGTTAAAATAACAACTTTGCACCGATAATTGTTCATAAAATTTTATTCGAAATAACTAGATCTACTGTGGCACGTTTGGATGGCAGTTTAAGCAAAATTTACTATTTAAATTAAAATTGCTTTACTTTCAATTAATCCCCAGGGATCTGAATAAAGTACGCGAAGATATATTTTCCAAATATTAGAAAATCAGAACCCTTATTCTCGGCTGTCATTTTAAGTACAGGAAGCCAGTAAATGAAATGGTTATAGGTTAATAAATTGGATCAAATAAATTAATAAATGTGAAAAGAATTAAATTTTTTCAAAGTATTAATGCCTTTAAATTATTAATTTGCTAAGTTTTATACGAAGATAATGGACTTTAGTGGAAATTTTTTACAATGCGCATTTGCGGTTTAGTTTTGCGTCTGGTTAAGTGAAGAGTGTTGATTCTGTCAATGGTGTAAATTGAGCGTAGGGAGAGATAATTGGACGGTATATCTCTACTTAAACTGCAAATAGCCTGGAAAGTAAAATTGCAACCAGCTAGGTAGTACATTTGAGTTTCAGAAGTGTCGTTTGCTGTTTAATCAAATTTAGTTACTTTAAGGTTGTTAGCATGACACATGAATCACTCCTCACCAGAACTTGAACCATTCGAATTGGTTATTGATTAATATTTTGACTCTTTTTTACTGAAATCGGTTGACAGAATTCGAGCAGTGAATAAAGCCTTATGATGCTTCATTTCAATCGTGAATTTTGGTAATGCAGCCTTCACTTAAAGGATATTGCATATTAAAAGAGTCAAATACGTCTCTACGACTTCCAGCGCTTACTTCTCAGAGATTTCATCCTCTCTTGTAATACTGCCAATTCAACTAAGTTATTTTTCTTTCAAAAGATTGATGGGACAAATCGGAACTGAAAGGGCTAAAATAATGTTCACAGACCTTTGTAAACAGCGCCTACTCATGTGAAAAATAATTCCCCTTTAAAATTTCTATAGCACTATTAAGTCTTATAATCTGGACTTAATTAGATAAATCCATTAAAGAGTTTTTTTAGCTCAAAATAGTCTGAGCTGATTTTAATCTGACATTACCGACTAGCTGTTTATGCAATTAAATATTTTTTTTTAAAAAAACTCCAACGAAAGAAATGCTTTCAGGTTGAAAGTGCAACTGCACCACATCGAATTCGTATTGTGCACATTTAAGAATGTCGAAGAGCTAATTTTCCACCCTGTAGTTATCCATTTAGGTAGAATATTTTATCCTGTTGTCCACCAATTTTCCAAACTACGCAGTTGTCGCAGCGCATATCTACATATATATGCACACACATATATATTGATAACATCAACGCGATAGAAGTCTCGGGCGTTGGTTGCTTATGACAATTTAAGAAGCCTCTTAAAATCAGTCGCTGTTCATTAACTTAACATCCAATTTATTCCTGAAAACCAAAGGTGACAGTTGTGAAAAAGGATTTTTTTAGAAAATTTATATGTATATATTTTTCGATTTATTAATAAAGCTAGCAGGAAATGTGCAAGTTGGAACAACGAATGAAAGAGTACCAGAGATATTTCATGGTTAGGAAGATAATTAATCTCAGGGACTCAATATGATCAATGCTTCTGAACCCGCAGAATATCTACTGTTGCTGCTGCTGCTTTCCTCAAAATGTCTTTACTAAGGATCTGTGCTGAATTCGATGTCAACGTTAAAGGTATTTTTTTTTCGATTTGTGGTGATTCAGTAACTCCTGTTTTTCTTTGGACTTAAAACAAGCAGAGTCAGGATACCGGAAGGCCCTATTCTATTTTTTACCTCTGAGGAATATTGTTGGAGAGAGAAATAGAGAATTTAAATAATTTACCTATTTGCATTAATGTTCACTTTTAGCTTATTTTGAGTCAGAATGAGAGGGAAGTTCATGCAATACTGAACTGAGCAAATCAAAGTTATAATAGAGTAAAATCTCGCACTTAGGAGTCGATATTCGTTGAGCTCATTAGATGATAATCACCATTCTAGGTCTGATTGGCAAGATTTGAGATAAAGGAAGGGTGTATTGGATAATCACAAAAGATGGAGTGGACGTTGAAGAAAGTTTTGCTGGATTGCACGTCAACACTACCTTCGTAAAATTTTATTTGCGTCCAATGTTTAAATACAATAAGCTTTGAAAGATTGCTTTGTTTCGTTCCTTTGTGAGTCCTTTCGTAGTTGTTCTGCGCACTCTTAATACGATGTGTCTAAAGCTATTTAATTTGCATTTTGAAACCTTACCTTAATACAAAATTCACTTTATTTAAGGCCTTAATTATTATTGATTATCAACTTTCAAACGCAAAGAAATGATCTTGCTTACAACTTTCTAAGTACATCTTACGAATTGGTTGCACTTAATTAGAATTCATAAATGACATTTTGGCTTAATATTATTAAAAAATGATTGACTTAATTGAGTTCAATAAATCTTGATGAACGCAGATGATAAAGTGCATGATGTGTGAATGGATTGAAAAACACAACTGGATATTAATTAATCTGCAGAGCATTCAATTCAAAAAATATTCCAATATTTTGTTTAAAAAATTTGTAAAGAAGTCAACTAAAATATTTTAGAAGAGTACATTTCATTTTTAATCTGAAAGAAATGAAACCAGAGTTAGTTTAATCAGAAAATAATTGCAATTTTTCCAACAAAATGCTATTTCAAAACTATATAAAATTCAACCCATATCTGATTACCATTCTTCCAGAATTTAATGGCTTATCTTAAACATATTAATTTTGAAATCATTTCCTTCATTCTGCAAAACATTTACTAGGCAAGTCTTGACAATCACAGCATATTTTTCATAATTTTTCAGGAATTTTAAAACTTTATTTTGTGTTTTCCTTCACTAAAAGTACTATTGAAAAATTGCTTTTTGTGCCACCATAATTCCTAACTGAAGGAAATTTTAAATATTTAAATATTTGCTAATCCACTCTTTATAAATTAACTTAAAATAAAAAAAAACAATTATGAAACCGCGTTTGATACACAAACTGACAAATTATGTGGATTAAAACGTTGCTTAGTATTATGTAATTGTTAGAAATCATGATTAAACTAAGTCTATCCCACATCTAAAATTGAAAGTAAGTGAAAGAGAAAATACTTATTAAATTAAAACTGGTAATTTAGAACATGCACAATTGTTGAAAAATATAATTTTGAAAGTTTGTTATATTCAAAATGAGGGCAGTAATTATTTACTTATTACAAGCATCCAATAAATGAAGGTATTTACTTAAAAAAAAACAGTTGACCCATGAAGTTGCCATCTAAAAATCTACCTAAATATTATTTTTTAATAAATTTGATTGAAGCTTACACTTCAATAATCAGCTCTTTTTGCCCTGCTGTATCAAATGGAAATTAGATAAATTTATGCGTTCAAGCTTGAGTAGATTTTGATGGATTTGTGCATTCATATTTGAAACCTAATACATAATCTATTTAAGCCCCTCTTAATCACTTTTAATTTAAATAAAAAAATGTTTAAAATTTATTTTTCATAACATTTTTCTAAATTTAGTATAGAATTCTTACAAAAAGTAAGTGAACAAGCAGTTTGAAAATAAATGAAATAAAACTCAAATTTCTAGTAAACGTAAAGAAAGGTAGAAAAGAAAGGTTTACTAAATATAAACAGAAAATTCGTCTACATTTATTATAAGCTCAACCGCATTGTTTAATGTTCGATTAATAAACTGACGGTGTAATATGAGTTCTCCAACAGAAAGACTTCGATAGACTTTCAAATTTAAATGGGCGTTGGAAATAGTTTGCCACTTTTTGCCTGGGAGTTAACATTAAGCTTTTTTATTTCCAAGTATTCGAGCTAATTTTGGTGTTGAATAGGTTTTCGATTAAAGGGGAATTAAAATATAATAATATAATATATATAAAAATATAATAATTTTTAAAGAATCTAGAAATTAATAAAGGCGGTGGTGATATTTAATCGAGGTCATTGTATATTCAGCTGGGTTAGTGAAAAATCGATAATCGATAATTGGGCTCTATTATTTTCTTCTAGACTTGTCATGTGAACATACAACTTTCGTTCAATTTTAACTACTGTTTGAAAAAATTTAATTTATTTTTCATAATGATTTCCTATGCAGGTACGACGAACAGTAAGAGTAACCTTGGATAGAGTTGTGTGTCCCTGCTGTTCTCCTAATCCTCACAAAATCCTCATGCGCTGTACTTGCTGCGGTCTCATTGACCCTCAATACAAGGACACAGCCCATGTGACCAAGATCAATATTCCAATGCGGCCACCGTCCCATCATAGTAAGAATGACGAAGCGACACCACAGCATTGCGCCTGTGCTCGAAATAGTTGCAGAGCGGTAAAATTTGATTTCCCCATTGAATCGTCCCACAAACCTTCTGACTGGATTCAGATCTACGTGAGTGCACACTAACACAAAAAGAGTGTAGTCTTTAAATGAGAAACCGTACAAGTTTTAAATTCGCAAATTGACACATTACATAAAATTCTCAAAAGGTTTTTATCAAAAGAAATCAGCAAAATGAAATTGTTTAATGTTGGCATATCTAAGATGGTGATAGGTGCTTGTTGTAAGCATGATTTTCTGAGATGGTATTTAAAAGTACAGCTCCGATTTTATACAAAAATTTAATCAAAAAAGATTAATCCTTCTCGTGTTTTCTTTAAGTGACTTTAATGCAGTTGATTTCCATTTCAAATTGTGTTTGATCACTGTGAAATAATAGCTGTTCATGCATATTCAGCACACGAATCAGACACCCCAGGTGCATGTCCTTAAAGGTTTTGACGAAAGTGACCTTCGGGGCTCTTAGATTATCTATTGTGTATTTTGACACTAAATGTTTCAGCAATAGCTGTATTTTCTCCTCATTCCACCTCTGCGTTAGGAACACATACACATCCGGTAGCGCAAGAATTAAGAAGATTTATTTTAGAGTTTGAAGTGTTCGAAAAGTGATTGTTGAAGTTGAGAAGACTCATTTAAGTGAATGCTACTTTAACTCTTTAACACTCTGCAGGATCGTACGGTTCTATTTCAAAATAAGCACCATTGGTACTAGACTCGTAACAGAAGGCGCTATTGCGCCGTTTCAAACATGTTCAATACGTGTCTATAGCCGCCTTCACCTGATACCACCAAAACTCATCTCAAGTCGGCGGCATCAGTCTACTGTGAGACACGCGTGAGTGTGATTGGGTGCATTATTCAAAAAATAATTCGGTCTTTAAAGGGTTAAACAATTTACTAATATTTAAGTGAATATTTTACCATACCGTTAGAAAAAAATTGTGAACAAACCAATTTTATATTCAGATTTATCCAATAATAATAATAATAACGTCATCCAAGTTCATAACTCACAACAAGAGTTTTTTTCACCTTCGACAGTCCTAGGTTTATTACCCGGCAGAAAAGTAATTTCAAACGGGTAAATGTTGATAAATGATAATCTATAATTATATAGCGTAATATTGTGGTAATATTGAGGAGAATTTTTCATTGTTATTTTTAAGAATTCTGATGCGTTTGAAGAGTATGCATTCGAACATTTACTAATTTATAGTATAATCGCAACTAAAAGGTAAGGCTTTGATTGAATTTTATTGAATAAAAGTCAACGGTATTAGAAATTATAATGACTTTATCTGAACATGCTTCGTTGTTTAGTATTCGGCAACTACAAATTGGCAGGCAAACAGAATGTAAGAAGCGCAAAAAGATTCACTGAGGAAATTTTTTGATAGAGGCTTTGGAAGAGGGAGAAGTAGGGCCATTTGAAAGAGCAGAAGGCAAAAATGGCGGGAGGTGCTGACTGCAAATTAGGCGGAACAAGTTGGTCGGTAGATCTTGAAGAGAAGGGAGGCGCGTAAATGATTGGTAGAAACATTGAAAGCAGGCTATAGATGTAAAGTGGCTACAGGTAAGTCGAAAAAGGAGCAGTCGTGAAGTTAGGACTGAAGACATGGGGATTGAGTTGAAATCAAAGTTGGGTACAGTTAGACGACCATTTCTTTCTCAGTGGGAGTTTTGAATCCCAAACTAGTTTATGCATGACGAGTCAAATCATCTTTAAATGAACTCAAAACAACCTAGAAACAATTAAATTTTGATAAAATTATGAATTTTTTCTTGAAAATACTGATTAACTGAGGCCGCATTTTCCTCTAGGCAACCGATAATTTTTCATCACTGATCAACTTATTCTATCTTTTAGTTATCGAAATGATCTTTTCCAGGATCAACTTAGCTGAAGAAGGCCTATTTTGGATGTAATATTTTGATGGCGTGGAGGGCTTTTACTTCTTTGATCAAAAATTCATGCGGTTCCAAACCACATCAAAGAATATCTTCAATTGAAAATAATTAAGAGAGAGTATGCACTTTGACCTCAAAACAAGAATGATATGAAGGTGCCTGTATTCATTTGTATCACTAATTATTTACTAAATAACCTAATTCATGAATAACTGCGTTCTCACTTTACTAATATGTGGACTAGTAATATCTAACGCGTAGATACGTGACTGCTTAATGTTGTGAACAGTGTGGAAGAGCCTGACTTGATAAAAGTGCAGTTTCGCCATTCGTTTGTTTTATTACAACTAACCCGAAAATTCTCTTACTATCTTGTGTTTAAGAGTTCAATACATCCATTTTCTATGTTGTAATGAAAGGACTTCCCCTCTATTACCAAGTGCTCTCAATGCACCACTATTAGTCTAGAGGCTTGCATAGTTGGTTGAATTGCATCGGAGAGTCATACAAAATAAATTTAAATTAAATTAAAATAAGAGGCAAAAGGTATTTGCTTCGCTTAAGATTAACTGAAATAGTATATTTTCGCGCGTAACGATTTATTTAAAGTTATTTTTAATTTATTGTCTATCCCTACAATTTGTTGTTTTCTTGCAGACAAAAATAGGGAAGGACAATTTCTGTTTTAAAGCCAAAGTTTTCTTTTATTACTTATAAAAATAATGTCATAAACATCGTGAGTTGCATGAGGTTTTTAGGTCAAATGTTTTTTTCCCATCAACCGCGTTTGCGTTGTGTTTTGTGGATTCGGATTGTAAATCATGGAATTATTAGCAAATTACAGTTCGATTATGTATGGTTCGGCCTATGAAATAAACGCCACCTAATTAAACCTCTTATGGTTGCGATAATATCCCTCAATGATCGGAGAGCCCAAGTTACTGCTGACTAATAAATGCCACCCGAATATGTCATGAAGAATACGCATTGCTAATAGGCAACCTCGGTAATAAAGCAATGTGGGAATTTAACGTTGATAATTTTTAAAAACAGTGCGTTGTCTAGTAATTAAACTCTGGTAATTAGCTGAGTCTGTTGAAAAGATGTTGCTAATACCTACACAATCTTAATTAAGGGTGGCTTAGCTGAGTAGTTGGAAATTTTGAACGTATTAGACAATGCTGCATTTGTACGCATGCAATGCCAATGGTGAGAACTTGTATAAATGAATATATTGGGAGGGGTGAATTTTGTTCAGACAGTTCCAGTGAAGATCATTAGAGAATGCCTTTTTCTTCCATCTCTAGCAATGTAGAATTAAAATGGTAGGTCGTTCAGTTTATACTGTACACGAAGGTAACGAGTCGACAAAACGGTAGCAGGTTTGGAAATTGGAGTATATGGAAATCAAGACTCCAGTCTAACTTAGCTTTTTGTCAATGTTGTTTTGAATATCCTCTGCAATATCAAATCTAGAGGTCGTATTAAAGTTAATATAATCTTAGTAACAATTATTTTTTCTGATTATTTTACTATTGCAAGAGCAGTATTGAGTTAACAAAATTGTTTAAAAGTTAGGCATCCATTGGAGAAAGTTCGAAATTCCCTCGATTTTTCCCGGTGTTTGGCAACGGCTTTGGCATTTTCATTTGATTTTTTCATAATACTTAACAGCCAACGGTCTTGGCATGTCAAGATGGAAATATTTACAAATTAAATACTTCATAATAAAAAAAGGTGAGTTAAATAAAAATTATTTGTCAAGGCAGTACTCAGAACATTTTGATCATGAAGCAGACCTGCAGATTTGGATTTCGTTAAAGCCTTAATTATATTTTATGCCTAAATAAAAGTATAAGCTTCCGCAATTTCTTAATTATGTTTTATCTACATGGTTCTTTTTGTGAAATGTCAGCGAATCTTCGCAATAAAAGGGCGCGCCTTAGAAGTCTATTTTTTTTCCTCTAAAAGAACGGCCGCAATAAACCGCTTAAATGTAAAAAGATACAATATTTTTTTAATTTTTCGAAACAACTGAGTCGGCTGACACAAACTTCGTTAAGGAATAAAGTTGATGAGATTGAAAAAGTACTGAAATTTGCTGGTTTCGATTTCTATAGTACTTATTCATTGAGTACTACGGGTCGATAAATTCACTATTCATGATTCAACACTTGAGTTAATGGACCAACTCTTGCTTACGGTTGCCTTGCTTATTGAGCAGGTTATAATCAGCTATTTCCTTCTTGGAAATGATCAAATATGCTAAAAAGTATTAAATAATGCAATCCATTTGAGCAATCGTATTTAATATAATTAAATACCTGACAGCCTAGCAGACCTAGAATTAATCAAATTACTTTAAAATGCTTCTGTAAATTTTCTAAAGTATTTTAATTTCGAAAAAAATTTAGTTATTCAAAGATCAGCTTTCAACAAATAAATAAATCATATTATTATTTATAATTGTTTATGAAGGGTCAAAACGGTTTTCAGGAAATCCTTATAGCAGATTCCTTTCAAAGCAAGGGTGCTAAGTTTATATCGAGCAATTTGAAATGAACAGCAATGACTAGAATTCGCGAGTTCTCTGACCCAAGATGGGAGAACGCAGTTCAGGGGGGGGGGGAGGGGGGGGAGATGATGAATAATTATAAAGGTCAGAACAAGAAAGGTGAATGCGCGTGTGTTGAGAATTTGTGAAGTGTGTCTTACATATGAGATTGCACACGCTGTAGCCAAGTCGCCGTAAGATTGTATGAAACGGTAATAATTATGGAGAGGGCTTATAATTCGTCGATGAAAATCTGTTTAAGTTAGCATTAGAACCTAAACATATTTTAACGTCAAAAGTAGGACATTTATTTTTTTAAACAATTAATTTGAGATAAATTTACGAGTAATCCTGCAACCTCCAGCCCCTAGGATGGACTTGTTATTCATTCATATGGCGTCTACTCACTTTTAGGACAATAAAGGCGCATTGGATCATTCTCCCCATCCAACGATACGACAAAATAACTTCTCAAGGAAATATCAGACTTGGGATCACGGGAATTGTACAACAGCTGCTGTTTTAGTGGCATCTCCTAAAACAACGACTCATCAAGAAGAGCACGTGAGATCACGTCGATCTCCGCGTCACCAAACACAAGCTCCTCATTCTAACGACATTCCGATGTCAATTCTTCCATCATCCCGGCAGCGGCGGAAAGGCCAAAAAGTGACATTCTCCTCACATTCCAACAATCGACGTAACCGTAGAAGTGTAGATACGGCTTTATGCCAACAGCATCCCCTTCCAGAAAGATACCTCCGAGTTCGTGAAGTCGAAATTGACGAAGAAACTGAGAGTACGAAACAAAATTCCTCCAAAAGTACAGAAGACGGAGATTTGAATTCGGAGATTGATGCTTACAGTAGGTTTCTCTTTCCCTGTTGTTTCATTGTCTTCAGCTGCGGCTATTGGGGCTTCTATCTAATCATCTCCGATCCGGGTTTTTCGGATACTTGAAGTCTCTGATCAATTTTGAAACTTATTTTGAATGCTCAATAGACCATTGAAGTTAAAAAGATTAGATTTTCAATGAGTGACGAATGTCAAATTCGGCTCAATATCTTTCCTTTCTGCAGCTCTGCCCTTCTTCTAAAAAGTCCTCTTTCCTTACGCCACCTCTTTCCTTATCTAAGTGTTAATTTTCTCTTCCTCAAATTTACTTAGCACCAATATTTTATAAAGCTTAGCGGGTAAGTGAAAACAAAAATACCATTTTGAGATGAAATTGGAATTTATTTTAAATTTTACTTGACTTGAGAGGCATGAAATACGATTTGATATTACCTCGAATAGTGCTAAAATACGATTAGGAATATCAATTATGAAAAAATATGCAAAGCCTGTTTTCCTTGATCTGATTTCCATATACCTGAGTGAGTCCGGATTCTCCATGGTCAGTGATACCTGACAATTTTAATTGAAATAAAGACCTGACACAGTCATTTTAGCTCAGTTCTCTCTTCTTAATGTCCCTCAATAGCTTGGAGATACGCCACCTTTTTATTTCAACTGTCAAATTATGGATCACTCAGAATTAATTACTTTTCTTCCAATGCTTTTCAAACATAGAGATCATACGATATGATCTACCCCTTTCGTTTAAATAGCGTATCAGAGATTTTACGTTCGCTAACTTGCTCTACTATCTTTTCACTATTTGAGGCTAGCTGTTTGTTGTTAAAACATCATCCCAACTTCCGATGAATCACCCTTGTTTGCTATTATCAAGGGAATGTGTTAATCAGTTCCACCTAGGAGTAAAAGATTATTGATCCATGAGCACTGGATCAACAACGTTCAAAATACATCTTTGGCGCCCCTTTTCAATGAAACGTTTTATTAGCATGAATAACATAGATCTAAGCGAGAGGTCGGATTTCTACAAGGGGTCAACTATTTTAGAGTTATTAATTATGGAGGCGGGGGGGGAGGTATTATTATTAAATAGCCTGTGTGCCATTTCAAAATAATGGAACTAGTAACCGCAGAAGTCGAAGAAATTAAACAGTTTTGGGCCTCTCACTATTTCGGAACCTTCCTCGTACCAAATTACTGCTTTAGACGATTAATTTCACTTCTTCTAGTCAATACACGTAGTTCTTTCTAATCACAACCTCCTGCCTAGCTAACATGCAGCATTTTGCTCAAGTTGAAATTAGTATTTACCCTTAGTAAATTATGCTCAGAAAATTACTTATATATTTACTAATACAAGTAGACCCAATCATACCATTCGGTTCGTCACTGGAGACAATTTGTGATCAGGCACCACGTGCTGGCTAATCGATGCTATCCACCCGCTGAGTCATTCCATAAGGAATGATCCAGGCTCGTCTGATCCAGAAGATTTCTCTATATCGACAAAGTATTTATATCAAGTGGCAAACTCCATGTTATTTTTCATTAGCCCTTTAGTTGAGTTCGGGCTTCACAGAGGGAGAGAACATCAAAGTCACAACAAGTCGAGAAGGTGAGGGGGAAACAGAAGAGGGATTCACAGATGTAATGGAGACAGACACAAAGGTAGAGAAAAAGGTAAGGTGGAAGTAGTCGAATATGACATACAGTCGGGTCAGGGCAGTCTGAAGTCAACTGCCGGTTTATAGACTATTTTGCCTTATGAGTTGGTCAGAGTTCACCAAGTGGAGGTAAGTCTATCGCGTATCCCTTTCCACAAGATATACATATCCACATTACTTCTCCTTGGCCCAACAAATCTACCTGTGCTGTTAATAGAAAAACCACTGATTCCACAGAACATTCAATCCATCTCATCCATCAGACTGGTACCAGAAAGTCGCGTTAATTCAAGCGTTCTTCTTCCTCACATTTCATCGTAGTGATGCTTGCTAGTAAATTGAAGATAGAGGTTAGATGTCTGGCAAGAAATCTTAAGGAACTAGTCGCTTGTATTAGACTCTAAAATATTAGAAATTTCATGCATGAGTCAGGCTTTAATTCACGATTTTCACTCCTCAAGGCAATATTCATTTAGGAGAAATCTCATAAATGAAATTATATCATGATATTCTAAAAACACTAACTGCATGTAAAAAATATACTTATTAGTTTAAAAATACTCTTGGCAAAAAAATTTTATTTTCTGATTAAAAAGCGTGGCTTTACTGTGTGTATTAATCAGTTTTCTCACTGCAGTAAAATAGGAAGGACTGAAGAATGTATTTTTCAGGGTTTTTGGTGCGCATTAAATTAATTTGGGTGTTTCTGTCGGTTTGCATGGGTAGTTAAGTGCATTCGATCAGCTCCCCTACACGAGGTACGCGAAATTCCCGAGGTGCTATCCGAAATTGAAATTGGAAAGGTATGGCTGGGCGGGGAGGAGAGGGGTTGGGGGGTTGCAAGGTGGAGATGTTGGAAAACTCCAATTTAATCTTGTCTAGGTGTCATATTAAATTTATAAAGTCTATATGTTTAAAACATTATCAGCAAATTTTTCATTCTGTAAAAATGATTTTAACATCCATTTGGTTATATTTAGATATTGCAGTTACCGGAGAGGAAGAGAGATAAAATACTTCTTTAAGAATAAATAAGTACATCTGCTGTGCGCTATACTTTCTGAGAATTATTAATAAGTTCATTTTCATTAGAGTGTAACTTTTAAGGCAATTCGTAACTACGAAAAAAAAAATAATTTTCATTGTACATTGTACTCGATTCCTTGTCCAATCCTGTGTGGAAGATAAACCTTGAAATTGTGTGCGTTAAAAGAATGGATGTTTTAATCACTTCGATCCTCATTTAAGAAGAGAACAAGTGATTGTTTATGACTTTGCAATAGGCTAAAACATTTTATCACAGCAGGACTCACAGAGATGTGTTCAGTAAAGGCGACCTATAATCACACACTGGACTCCTTGCAGCCTTCCCTTGATTTCTTGCCATCTCTCAACGTTTGGATAATTTGCAAAATATTAGATCAATACTTTGTTTTGAATGGAATTGCTCACTTTTTTGGCGTAACGGGCAACCTAACTATCTTAATAGTTCGATAGGACGAAAAAATGGTAACGAAAATTCAAGTTTTGCTTCAAGTAATTGAGACATTTAAAGAACGGTAATAATTTTCAGGTAGTAAAGGTATAAAAAATCAGGGAAATATATTTTTCTGTTTTCAAGAATTATCAGCATCAAAAAGCTTGTGAGATTGAAATTTGGATGGAGTTTGCTTTCGACTGCTAACTTTGTCAATTTGAGACATGGCGTTGCATTAGCCTACTCTTTATTTCTTTCCAGTTATAAGTAGTCAGTCATAATCGCCTTCTCTAACTCCGGGCGTTTAGCTAAGATTTTCATCCAATTGCTATATATTTCCGTCCGAATCATTATCACTTTTTTCAATTACATCGAACTCTCATAAACAAGTCTCTTTTTGCTAATTTCGTAGGTTTCCCAAATTAACAGTAATTCAAAAATGTTCTATAGCATGGAAGCATAAGTAATTTAATCAAGTAGTACGCTAGTTATATAGAGGTCAACGTGCGTGCAAAGTTAGGGGTCATGGGAGCGATGATTATTCTGTGCGCCGACCCATGCACTTAGGAAAGTGGCGTAGTAAAATGGCGGTCTCTAATCAAAAGGACTTTACAGTATATTCCTACACCTGAGTCATATTCTGTTGTAGTTCTGACTATTACTCTATTGCCATAAAGATGGCGTTTAATGCAGATGAAATTGGTTACGCGACCTACCTTCTAAATTCCGCGAGCGGATGTAAACTTTCATACGATGCTTCCAATTTCTCGATGCTCTGAAGAATTTAAAACAATGACAAATAAGCGTCATTAAACAGCAGTTTTTATTAATGCGTTGGAGGGATCAGTTGACCGTGAATGGAATCAGCTCTTTAAATTAACCCAATTTGATGATAGAATGATCAGGGAAACCATTAACAGATACGAAGAACACTCATGTCTACTTCTTTTGCTTTCTGCCAACTACCAAACGGTAGGGATAAATTCGGAGGGAAATTTTAGCTGGTCAATCGAGTTTGCATGAAAATAGATAAACTCTGAAGAGGCGATAAACTCAATTATTTTGATAGTCCTCATTTAATATTCTCTTGAACCTACTTATATGCATTCTCTCAGCTTATAATTCATCGCCGACCCCTAAACTGTCTACTGTTTCTCCCTCACACCATCCACCACCTGAATTTCGAAATTAATTATCGCATTTGACCGTTCTTCAGTCTACAGGTTACGCTACTTTCGCGTTTATCATGGCCTAAATGTTCGTATTTCCTCCTTCTAGGCGTATCTAGATTTTGTAGTGTCCTCCAGTGTCGAGATGTCTGAATTCTGAATTACAAATGTTAAGCATTTTTTCACCGTCCAAAATTACCCAAGTTTTGATGGATGAAATAAAAAAATTCTAAAGAGGACGTTGAATTGTTAAGAAGGTTGCGTTTGCGTTTGAAGAAGTGATTAATTTATATTAAGAATGTATATACGTATATCTAGCACCGCAACAGTGGATACCCTGTAAATCTCTCTGGTAAAGTGCTTTGAAATTGAAAAGTACTCATTGTATTCCTAAATTGTGTTTCAGCAAGCCTATTAGTGGTGAAGTAAGTGGGTTACTTATGGGCATTCCCAGCTAGAGGAAAAGGCGAACCGTGGAACCTTCAGTTGGATCTTCAAAGAGAATTGCCATGTGGCGTAGGATTTCAAGAGATCTCCACTATTTACCAAGCTCGCTCGCGTATTTTGAGTTTTTCACCGTTGAGGCCATATAACACGCACCTTTTCACTAAGGAGTAGTGACTAACTGAAGGCGAAGGACGGTAGCTGCTCGAGTTTTCTTCTTTTTAAAGTAGGTATAAGGTGGGTTAGCTTCCGAAACCCAAGTGAAGGTTTTTAGGGGCTTCGGTTTTGTTGCTTGTAGACAAACAACTAATTGACAAAGTGAACAGGTTAAAGTATTATGATAACAGTAAATAGTACAGTACTCACTTGTGGTCTGGCTACCTGGAAAATAGCTATATTTTGATATAAAAATTAAACCTACTTTTCGGTCTACGGCTCCAAGCAATATTGTCGAAGTGACTCGAGCTGAAATTCAGAAATCTACTCCAATCTCAAGCTCTGTCGTCGAGATTCCAGAGTCCAAATGAAAACATTTGAACCTTGCAACATCTGGTCATGTCATCTCTAATTGAATGCTTCCAATAGTTCAATAAGAAAACAAGACTACAGAAATGCCTATCATTCAAATAATCCTTGAACTTAATATTTGTTGTTCTGGATATAAAATGAACCTCATGACAAACAGGAGATTTCATTTTCTCATTAATGATTCCTGATATCAAGTTCAGGACTTCAACACTACTTGCATCAGGTTAATTGTGATAAATGTTCCAATGTATTTCTGGAAGACAAAATGTAAAAATATGACCATTGTGGAAGATTTTAACTACCGAATTTTCCTAAATTACTAATGTATAGTAATACTTTTCATGGAATATTGCCATTTTCCCATCCTAACATTCAACAAAAGCCTACATGTAGCATCAAGAGCAGACTATGGTGCTCTTTTTCATTTCTATCTCGTTTTACTGAAAATCAGAGTCACTTTTCTCAAGACAAGAACTTCCAGTTGGAGATGGCAGATGCAAACTCATATCATTGCTTGGTTATACATCACTTTTCGGGACTGAAGCTATCTCGATAATATCATATAGGAGCATAAAACTGGCAATAATTTAGCAACGGAATAAAGTAACTGATCTTAGATCAAAGCACAAATACCAATAAGAAAAAATGCTTGAAAAGGCGATCCTGAAACGCAAAAAATTCGGAAAATAATGGTATGATAAATGGCTTTTACAAAATCTGCCGGTAAAGTATTTCAGAAAGGCCATTTTATATTTGGAAAAATGAAGCCATGTTACGAAGTGGTCAGAGTAAACTTGGGCTTAGTTACCGTTGAGGAAAGCCCATAACTCGTGATTAATTGACTTCTCCCTGAGATCGAAAGGCCCCTTATAAAACCTGTAGAAATGGAGCTCAGATTGATTGCAAAAGTCTACTATTTAAGAATTTTTTTGCTGACAACCTCTCAAAATAAATTAGTTATCAAACTCAGTTCTCTGGCTAAATGGTGGGCTGAAGTATGTAGCTACCGGTCAGTAAAATGCAATGCAAACTTAATCATTACAGAACAACCTTCTAGATGAAATCTGCTATAAGAGATAATAAAAATAATAAAATTGAAAACTTCAAAAATTTTATGATTAATGGCTTAGAATCTGAACTTATTAAGTTGGGGAAGGTACATCGCTATATACCCCACCTTATTGAATCTCTTGAACAATTTTAAGCTCTGCATAACCTAATTTACCCAATCAGAATTTAAAAGTAAAGAAGTTTAAAATTGACCTAGTCACGCTATCTTGACATGGTGGGAAAATACTTTGTATCACTGATCTGTAAATGACCTAATTTTGGTATAAGTTAACTGAAATGAAATACTTAATGTAGACTTCATTCTTTAATGCCTATAGTAGTTTAGGGAACAGCACTTGCCCCTCTTGACTTAACGAATGCTTTAAATAATTTCTAGATGTCATAAAAGAGCACCCAAATGACCAGATGAAGTATTCTCTAAGAAGACGGCGTCGGACATTAATCTAATGAGGAGCTTATGATCTTGATCTCTGGGAATTTGAAAGTCAGACTCTTGAGTTCAACGTGATTCGAGTAATTGCTGGGAACAGTTAGAATATGCAAACGACTTGTCCCTTTGTAAATTCGATAGGACGAAATGTAAATCTCCAAGGCAGATGCAAATTAATTCCATAATAAATTATTAAAAACCGTCTGAAAATATGTATCTCCAGATAAATGAATACAATTTTTATTGAAGAAGTTCCCATTGACATGTTTCTAAACTGTTATTTAACTCTAAATTATCAAATTTCTGGGAATAAAATGTGTAGACGATGTGAAAGAGGTGCGTGGTGAGAATGAGGTAAGGTTTTAATTCAGAATCCTTTTAAGGACCCGCCCATCGCCTAGAAAAGTGAAATAGCCTGCAGGGATGTTAGAACCGATCAGTAATTTGCAAATGTACTTCAGAACACAAAACATTGACGGCATACAGACATTCCACAAAATGAGAGAACTTCTTGACCATTGAATGGGTGTTAGAATGGAGTGGTTACGAAGTCTTTTGGAAAAATGCCACCACAGTTTCGATGAACTGTCATTGAAAAATAATAATGTCAAACAGTGTGAAGAGAACTTCTAACCTTGCCTAAATTAATGAATCACCAAATTTGTTCAAAAGCTCTTCATGATTAACAAGGGCGAAGTATTTTCCCTTGGATGACAAATAATAATAATTAATGATATTAAATTCGGACACATTATATTTCAGGCAAACGGAAATAGTAATTGGTAGAGATAGTATCATCGCAAACCGCTTCAATTGCGTTTAATGAAAGAATCAGTAGACGTATGGAGAGTTCCGCGCTATTAATGCCGATCAAGGGAATCGCACAAAAGAGCATTCTGGAAAGTGCTCACGGGCTACAAATCACGTATCAATTAAACGTGGGCGTGCATCAGTCAATATTCGCGCAACGCGCCCTTAATTTTACTCAACTGCTGAGTGTATTTTTTTGCAAATAAATTCATTTTCATGATATCTTCTTTATTCTTCCTACTTTGGACGTATCCCAGATAATTTCCGAGACAATGTGTTCTGCGGGGCTCACTTAGTCTCAATTTACACTTCTCTGAAGGTAGTTGGATCTATAAGAAGGTTGTCTGGCTGTAAATCAGAGCTTACGTTTTCATTTTATGTTACAGGTGTATGCTAGCCGTCTAAATTTGTGCTTTCTAAAATGTTCAAATTATTCTATTCATTAAAAGTTGTTCGTTTCGAATTTGCACGTTGGAAATATTCACACTAGTTACCGTAAATGTAGGATTATAACATTTGAAAAGCACCAAATCTCCAGTCTACAAATATTATCAATGTGAGAGTATTAACGGCGAACAAAATGTGTCAATTTTGTTAATTTAAATAAAGCAATGCTGTTTTGAGAAGTGGGTATACGAAATTGTTACTGACTTTGCAATGCTTGTGAGTTTAAATTAACGAAATATTATCTACCTTGATTAGTATAATTAATTACAATATTGTATTAATTATAGTAGTAGTTGGTTTGAGAGAATTAGAAGAAGTAAGAATTTTCGTAAAGATGGTAAATTATGGAAACGTCTATACTTTTGGAGAATAATTACGAAATAAAAACGACTTAAATGCCAATTTCGGTATCTCTTGGATTTTCCAAATAGTTTTTCAAACAAATATATTAAAACTGATAAAAATTGTAGCTTTAATAAATCCTTCTCTCCGTTGACACATTTGAATCTTAATATTTCATTTCCATGTTTGATTTGTTTTAATATTGTCATGTCGGAAATATAATTAAGAATAATCAGCAAGCGTTTCCCTTGGCGCAATTTATAGTTTATTCAGTATTTTGTCAACATTATTACCCGTGTTAAACCGAAATTCGTCTCCGTATTGGTTGGAGCGATATCGTCTTTCTAGTTTTGGGACACAACTTGAGCATGAAAAATGCAGAAACCTAGCGACTAATCAGTGAATTATGTCAATACGATCAATCATTGGTCAAATCCACTATCAATGACCCAAGTTATATGAGGTCATCATATCAAAAAGTGTATATAATGACTAAGTTCTACGTCCTACACACATTACACAGCACACCATACTAAATAAACGTGTTCCGCTGTATACGTCTGTTTCTTGTATTCCGGGAGACTTAGCAACTAGGAGAATCTGCCATAGAGGTTTCTGAGAATAGTCAAGGCTTATTAAGGTAGCTAACCCACTACACTAGCTTCGAAATTATTGTGATACCAATTTTCGTTGGATGATATATCAAAACCGCATGTGCATATTGTTATAATTATGAGAAAACCATAAGAGATTTTAATGAATAATAATATCATTCATTTTCATTTTCAATTTTTCATTTTACATTCCATTTCCTGCTCTTATTATAATCCGCGCCAATACACGTAATATTACGGACAGAATTTAAATAACCGCGAATTAGTTGGATTATGTGGGAATGGCGTTGTAGTCTGCACAAACTCTCCTAAGAAGAACTCAGATTAGGGAGGTCTGGCATTAATTTTTAATTGTCTCAAATCTGTTACACTAATATTATAAGCTGTTTACTCAATCCTGGAGAAGCCAATATGGATCTGTGCGTCAAGATCAATCCTTCTTGATAAACTATCAGTCAGTAAGCAATGAGTATTGCAGACAAGCGTTTGCCAATTGAATTTTGATCAGTGGGCTAAACATTTAAAACGCACATTCCAAGAAGCGTCAACTGCAGAATTGTCATTATCGGAATTACCGCGAACGTTTTTCAGCTGCGTTATTGTGGATAAAAATAATAATAACATGAGTTTTCCTAGCGCCCAGATGTCTATGTGAGTTTATGTCCACCATGTATCAAATTCGTTGATCAGTTGAGACATTGGAATTTTCGATGGTAGCAATTTAATTTAAATGTACTTTTTGATAGATTAGCAACTAACTTAAACCAGCAACTGTGTTCTGTTTGATCTTCTATTTAAGATGGTTTCACTTGGGAGAATTAGAATATACCAAAACCCATAAAATTCGCAGATCCCGTTTTATACTATTTCAATGATGGCAAGTGTTAGGATAGAGAAAATAAGAAACTCGATCATATTCGATTCCTTAGGTCTCAAATGAATTGTATTGTGTGACCAGGCAATGACGGCAGTGGTTATTTTGATAATATTAACTAACTATTAACAATATTTCATATCCATGTAGGTGTTTAAAAATACACGTAAAATATTACAGAAGCCGAGTTGATAATGACAACTATGTACCTCAAATTTCATCACATAAATTGGCGTGCTCAGCTGTTAACACACCTGTCTTCGCAGTCAGAGATTATGGGTTTAAAACCCGTCGAATGCACCCCACTAACGAAATGTACGGGTGACATTTTTATAGTAAGGAGGAATGTTTCGACATTCTAATCAACAATGCAACATGATGAGTGTTGCGTTAGAAGATTCAATTAATGCAATAATGGGTAAATTCTATTTAGTTCATTTTTAGTTCAAAATTAATGTTGTCGTTTTTCATTATAAGTAAACACACAGAATGGAAGAAGCGAAGCACTTTTGAAGTTGTTGGGTGGTTTAAATTGTGAAATAATTGAGTGCAAGTATCGCGCGTGGTTTTAATGATGAGATGGGATTTGGAGTTGAAAAGTCCTCGTGGCGCCAACATGGCAGCTAACTCGTCTTAAAATTCCTCCTTTTCTGGTTATGTTTGTTGGCTAATGCATGATGCTGATGATTGGGACTTTTTGAAACCGTGTGAGTAGGTGGTGAAGGTAGAGGCAGAATGTCTTCGAATGGCGTCGCAGTTTTCACAAAAAATGCCTTAAATCCGTTTTGCTTATTATAGTTTTCCAACCATCGTGACAGTTTTGTTCATAAAGATCAAATTTGTTAAAATAATTTACTCGATGACCACTTTCATTAATTTAACATTTAAATAATAAAATTACTGCGCTAATTTTACCACAGTTTAAAATAATTCCATCTATTTTTAGATCTGTTTTAGGGCTTTGGAGTGTGACGCGACAAAGCTCATCACTTTTGTCTTTCCTATTGTACGCACTCCAGATAGCAATTTTTGTCGGAAGTAGGTTGGAAATCCATTGAGAGATTGGACGAAAACACATAAAATTTCCCAGCTTTTATTCAAGGTATGAATTGGATGATGGCGACACTGTATGGCTTTAAATGAATTTTGTCCTTTTTTTAAATTTATAAAGTCCAAAAGCATCACACTCTACTCGCACCTCAGTTTGTTGATTTTGTTACCATGTGATTAGTGAAATGAATTTTTTAAAAATTGTGGTATATTCTATAAAGTCAATGATATTTTTTCCATCAACCAAGTACTGAATACCCTATTTCTAATGTTTTTTTTAATATGCATTACCATAAAAATATCTTTTATTTTATATTTTATTAAATTCTAGTGCCCCAGTGGCTATGAAGCTCTCCGCCTGTGCAAAACGAGTTCTTTTCAAAGTAGGCAAATGAAATTGCCATGGTGTGTTCCTCGTGCACTAGTTTATCGATATTGTGAATGCGCTACGACCGGAAATGGAAAAGCAGACGCATCACTGAAGCTATTTTTTACTCGGATTTCTGACTAAACAGTCCGTCTTCCTTTTACCACATATTCAATTTTATTGTAATTTTACATTTACGTAAAACGGTTCTCTTTGCCCTAAAGTGAACTCCATTCTTCTGAGTTTAAAATATTACAGAATATTGTTAAAAGTGATTAATCGATTACCATCAGGCACCGCTCAAATATCGGGCGCTAATTGCATCAAGTCGAGGTAAAACTACTTGGAATGGCAAATAGTTGGCTCTGTAATGGTCACTTTTTTTGAAATTTTGTGAATGATTCGTATTTCATATAAAGAATCCAAGTATGATACTCCTTAAACAAAAGTTAAATAAAATTGCCTATATGTGCCATTCACCCACATGATTCGTAAGAAACGTTGGTGAAATCTCTCAGCAATACACAGCAGAAATGTGGTGTCGACAATTATTAGCTTATTATTAAACAAATTGGATTTCTTATTTTACGAAAAATAAAAAAATTCCTTTTATTTTAGCTCCCTCTGAGCTGCGAATAGTTAATTACGAGGCTAGATTTGAAAATAGGAAAAATAGGCTAAAATAGGAAAAATCTGTTGTTGAGCGTCATCCTACACTGACCAACCGATTTTTGACAAGGTGTTTCAATAAACCATAAATGTTACAAATGTTTTAAATAGCAAAAACTAACTCAGTTGAGAACAAAAATAATAGGATCAAATAAAATCTCAGGGTTCACCAATGCAGCTCGTTCTTTTTTGAATAATTAGAACAGCAATCAAAATCTATCGCTGTCTACTCTACTGTGCTTTGTCATGTTAAAACCATGTGGTTCTCATTATCCTGCAAGCACTCTGGTACCTCAAATCGAAATGTGTTAATCGTATAATTAATCGCCCTGTTTGATTAACTAATAGGTAGAATTTTGGTGTTTAGGTCCCGAATTCGCTTAGCCCTTTAATGCCCGAATTATTTTTTGAAAAATGTGACCAACCGCACTCACGTGTGTCTCACAGCAGACTGATACCACCGACTTGATGAGTTTTGGTGAAGGCTATAGACACATACTGAACATATTTCAGAGGGCAATAGCGACTTCTGTTATAAGTCTAGTACCAATGGAGCTTATTTTGTAAGGGGTTTAAGAGCCATGAAGTTGAAAACTTGGAATGGTTTAACTGTTAGCAGTGAGACATAAACAATATGAGAACAAACAATATGAGTACAAAGTCATATAAATTTAAATAAAACGGAATTTCGAGTTTTGTTTATTTCTTGCAATTTCGGTTCTGTACGATTTTAGCCACAAATGCAAAGGGATATTGAATATTGAAGATATTGGGGAGAAAACTGTTACCTTTCGGAGCTATCTTAATCCCATTAAGTTCAAATCTGTCGGCCATTGAGGAATGCCTTCACTCGCATTGACTTAATTTCAGCAATAAGACGATGTTAAAGTAACTTCAAACATAAGTGGTTTCAAAAACGTTTCTCCAAATATACAGAAAATGTTATTTTTTTCTGATGTAAAAGACAGCTGAATTGAACTTGCTTACGTGCATTGATTTCATTCAAGTTGAACTATCGTTATATTTAAAAAAATTGATTTAAGTTATTGTCATTTAATTCACAGTCAAACAATGTAAGGTTCCCCGTGCTCAGGTATTTTTGAAAACTAAAATTGCATTTCTAGGTTTAGATAAAAATAGCTATTGCCATTAAGTCACTAAGTGTTTTGAATGAACTGCGAGAAGTAGGAAAGCCCCTCTATCTGACACAAAATAAGAGAACATAAAACGCCTGAAACCTCTATTTTCCATGCGCAGACACGTACATGCTCATAAAATGCGAGCAGCAAGAACACAACTTTCTTAATTTACCCGACGCGCCATGCCATCCACGTTTATTCATTGATTAAGAAGAGAGACCAATCGGATTGCGAGTAGATACCACAATGACCAATCAACAACCACTTGTGTCAAATTTGTGATTTCTCTTCCCCCATAGGCATTTTTACTAATTTAAACACTTAACACGTCTGGAAATGGGCCAAAAAGAACTAGATTAAGTGAAAATAATGGAGCTTGATGTAATAAATTTAAATTAAAATTTACACATGCGTAGTCGAAGTTGATTGGCTCATTGCCAGACAAACTTTGTTTAGACCTGTACTTTTAACATTTTAACTGCGCATAAAATCTTTTTTGTTGCAGTTGAAAACAAATAAAAAAGCCGATTGTGAATCAGACACAATAAAATATAATTCTATTACCATTGAAGAAACAATTACAAGTAAAAATTAAAATAATGTTCATCCTTAAAGACTTTAAGTTCCTATTTTCAAGCATTATTAAATATACCCATTTAAACTACATCTTTATGCATTCAGTGCTATTATGATCTTTGGAAGATGCGAGATTAGACTTTAAACATCAGGTACCGTTCACAAAACCGTGAAAATTCGTCCGAGTAGAGGCAGATATCTAGTGTCAAGAGAAATTATCTTAGCTGCACAGGTTTATTGGAGGCAGTTCTTAACCTTAAAACAAACAGTATGCGTACCTCAATCAGAATAGTAATCAATAGGAGCAAACATATTCAAATTTGGAGTGAGGCAATAAATAAGATCAGGAAAGAAGTCTTTTTACTGCAACGACAAGACGAGTGAAAATTGGTAATCACCGACCCATCGGTGTGTTTCAGTAACATTAAATGAAACGCTGCGGTGGCACTCAACTTAAGCAGGGACTCGAACCTAATAATACAATTGAATAAAATAGCTTAATAAAAAAACTGTTTAAAAATAAATGTGAAAAGCATTTTGTGGGTAATTCTTCAAGGTTAGAGCAATATGACGGAATATTCTAAAGTGAAATGTCGAACATTAATCACTGAACTCACGTTTCCGGTGTTCGGAATGATTAAGCTCTTTGTTAAGTTGTAAAATAGTGAAGACCAGAAATAATTTGTTATAAAATTTACGATAACATTATTTGTTGTAGTAATAAGTGAACATCCGAATTATTGCATTTGTAGATTTAAATAAATTCCATTTTTAATGCAGCATTGACTAAATTGGATATATTTAGATCAAATTTCTACAGTGCTCCTAATATTTTCATCCAGTAAATAAAAGATGTCATCAGATTAACCTCGTCCATCCTATGTGTAGTATTTTTTTGTAAATCTACAACAATATGAACTGCACCGATAATGCTCAATTAGGCTTCCAAACAATTTCCTTATAAATGTGCGCATTTAAGATTGAGAGAAAGTTATTATTTTGCTCCGATAAGTCAGTAATGAAAGCAGTGTTGGA
The DNA here is from genome assembly GCA_000469805.3 of Hymenolepis microstoma. Lineage (NCBI taxonomy): Eukaryota > Metazoa > Platyhelminthes > Cestoda > Cyclophyllidea > Hymenolepididae > Hymenolepis > Hymenolepis microstoma. Next base: position 1,659,274 of record LR215994.1, read on the forward strand.
AACAGGAGTAAGATTTAAAGTTGCTAATTCGTCAACGGCAAAGTAATCGCTGCCTAACTACACTTCCGCCAACAACTTTCAGTAAGGCTATCAAATTAATTGAATTTCCCCAAATTAGCATTCGTAATTAGATGTCACTCATGTATATTACTCTCAAATTTACGAAAATTCGTAGGTAACATCCATATCATAACTCTCAAGCTCAAGAATTGAGCATCAGTTTGAAATCGTCACGAATAATGAGATTTTAATAACGTGCAAGGCACTCATAGTAACATTATTTAGGAAATTTTAACGATTATGATATAAGAAGAACAATATATACCATTTTAAATTTCATTATGTTGAAGACTTAGGTGGATTTGGTGGATCACAAAATGAGAGTGGAAATGGAAGACGATAAAATGTTAGCGACTGTTTATCAGACACAAAGAATGCTGGCAACAGAAACTGAACAAATCTCACAAAAGGAGCAGATATTGATATCACTAATATTATTGGCATCAAAAATACTGCAAGATAAGATAAATGAAAATATGGAAGATGTAATTGAACCTTATATGGAAAGCAAGTTAGTGGTCTCATAATTTGGTAAATTAATCTGAGAATTTGAATTGTCTAATGTATGTAGTTGGTGCTGATAAGAAAAGATTTATATCTACAAATATTTGAGCACTGGTGTCTACTGGCTTCAAATCCATGGAATTTTGTCCCAGAGTCCATACAAGTCTGTTCTACTTATCTACTTGATGACATTGAACCTGGATATCCAATTATAGTTCTACAAGCAATTCTGAATCCTCCGGTGAGAATAACGTTGGCAAGATCAGCCAAAAGCCTTTCTGTACCAGATCGCTTGCTGTTGAATAACATTCAGTAGTGCTTACCCCCACTGCATTGTTGCTGATAGAATTTAGTTCCATTTCTCCTCATCTGACTCTCAAATATGTTTGCTTTTGGTTTAATAATGATCCTTGCATGACGACTCAGATCTTATCTGAGGTCTCTCTCTCTTTGCGTTCACATTATCATATGTCCAAGGCTTTCTCTTAGTGATTAATAATTAAGGTAATGATAATGAGCGTTAATTAAGGCACGTTGTGGATGTTGATTGGACAATTGTCAAATAAAGGAATTCTCATTGAGTCATTATGATTAAGATAAATACACTTTTTGTAATCATTTTTTTCAAGCTATTGCATATTTATTGGCAGTATAAATAATTTTGAGGAAATAAAATGAACATAATTTCTTTCAAAGAATTTTGGACTCTTTCCATTCTGAAATGAATTGTTAAGTCCGCATTTATCCTACATCGTCTGTGATATTGCCAGTGTCAATACTGCGATAGGAATTATATACAATAATGCTCGAAACTGCAGGGTTGTGTTTCATTCGCAACACAACCTCCACTGTCTGTCTCAAAATGGACCATCTCAGCATCCATCACTCTTGACAGCTTCAGTGCTATTCGGGACCCAAAGTGCCATCAATGTGGTGATACTTCGATCCCCAAACCTCTCTAATATGAAAGCACCACCTATTTATAAATATATAAACAACTTGGCTTAAGAAGCTGTTTTATTGTATCCATTCTGTGTTTTCAAATGACACTTTTTATTCAATATTATTCATTTCATTGTTGATTTCAGAGTGTCAAACTATAAGTCTTCCGTTTATGGCGTCTTCATCTCGCAGCATTCGACACTCTGACGCCTCGCAAACATTTTCATTATCTGTCAAGAATGTTAATTAAATGCAACCGCACAGTAATCAATATCTTTTCAGCAAATCCATTAATGACATATTAACCAGAATTTTGGATATTTTTTAATTAATAATTAGTAATTCTTAGTACTGGACACGAGTAGGTTGTATGAATGTCAATGATGCATTGTTGAACAAAAAATTGCAGAAATAGTATCGCCAATAAGCGCACACAAATATTCACTTGACGTGAGAAAGAGGATCTGCTTTTTTGGTTTTCTGATCAGCATTAAGTGTCTGACTCTCTATATCCCTCCGACATCCTAAACTCACCTCTCACCTTTCACTTAATTGAGGTCAATCATCCAAAATTTGATCAAATCTAGGTCGCCCCACAACTTCTGTACATGAAATGCCAAATTTCCTCATTTGCATCTGCAACAACTCAGACCGCAGACCATGCTATTGCTAGACCCTGCCTTTTTGGCATATTTAAAATAATGATTCTACTTGAATCCCGACTCCTACATATCTGTCCACCATTTCTCCAGCTTTTACTTTGACCTAATCGAGATTGTTTACACAAATCGCTTGAGCCCTATTCGCAAGCCGATGAGATTCGCAAGATATCCGCAAAAAGTAAGTCGGCATCAAAGGACTGGCGTAAAACTGGCAAATAGCTAATCTGTTGTATTTCCTAAGTTCTGCACGAAGGTACCAATTTTTCGCTATTATTGTGACGTAAATTTTAGCCTTAGAAAGACATTTTTATGATAATGACGAATATTAATATTTTGTAATTTGTGCAAATATATAGAAATATGTACATACCAGAGCGTTAGAACATAAACATCAACAGTATGAGATTTATTCGTTGACAAAGCTTTTGGAGACAAGGTTTTTTTTGAACTACAATAATCACACCAACCTTCTATCTCTCTCTCTCCTCTTCTAATATGTGAGAAACCCTAATAAAACTACTGCCCCATTCGTCTCTCTCTCTCTCACTTAAGATAAGGACTTTTCCTAGCACTCACACTTACACACACCCCTCGAGAAAGAGTGGGTTTTCAGACTAATGTCTTTTAACATTCCATAAACTTTGCCATCGCAGTTATCTTCTAAAGCAATGAAAAATTAAGCGGGGAAAGCAGGAAGAATACTCAATCCCACTGGGGCTAGAAAGCCAATAAGAATGTGATATATATATATATATGCACATTAGTCTCCCCTCATTCAATCATTTCCGCCTTTTTGGAAAAGTACTACCTCCGGAAATCGAGAATGAGATATTTAGGAGATGTCGATTTGTGCAAAGCATAGGGTTAGTTTATCAAATCCATTGAATTATAAAGGCTAGACCCTACACATTGCATTTTCGGCTTCTCTAACAAAATCGATAGTTGATCTTCTACTATGTCAACATGTATGTCTACGTCACTGGAATTTCAGTTTTTATAAATATTTCGGTACTTCTTCCATTAATCCATAATTTTATTTGTATATTGCAACTTTAATCTAATGAAATGCATGCAAGAAAATTTTGTTTTCTTAGCAAATCGAAGGAAGAGAAAAACGAAACGCCCAAACCATCCTCCCTCGATTAAATAAAAACTGGTCAGTAGCCAATCAAAATTTAGACATGCATCTGTTCCACTTCATAAGTGCAAAGAAGGTCATAATTTGGGTATTAACTGAGAAATAATGCGCGCTAATTATTAAAAGTGATTCGCAAACTGTATTTAACTTTTGCAATACCGACTTTCCTATCAAAAGTACGACCTGGACGGAATTAATTCATTGTTCAAACATATACCTCCATCCCTGCTTCCTTTCTTCTAAATCTATTAACGTTTTGCGATTGTTATTTGAATTATAATTGTTCTCCATGACTGAAGGTATATTCAACTTTACCCTGTTATGCTTATCAAATTATAACCATAAATTAATATTCAAGTTATCACAATTGGAATCTTTGATCATAAAGGGTTTGAGAGATATGACAAATAAAATTTTACTTCACCAGTTCAACAATTCATTCCCAAAAGTACCCCTCTTGAAGCGCCAGGCTGACAAGTACAAGCACATATTTGCGGAAATATGTCATTAAATCACCTCAGCACAATTGGATAATTACTCACTCGAATAAATCAATTGTCCAGTTATGACTGGTCGGCGTTAATGAGCACGAACTGAAGAAAACTGGGAGATAGCGCATAGTATTTCCAATATAGAGCTCTTTTTGTGAATAACCCTAACTCAGCCACTCACAATATACCTACCTTGTGTGTTTGGCTATTCCACTCACCACTCGTACACCAACGGAAATTGAACACGTGAAGTCAAACTTTTCATTCGAGCACGTTAACCACTACGTTTCGGGCACACAAAAATATGTCAAGCCCATCAGGAGAGGTGATAGCAGAGCGTAACATTTGTTGGTGACAAAGCGTCCATAAGCCACACTTATAAATGAATCACCTTCTTCTCTACCTCCTCTTACCAGAATTACCCAGAATCGTTTAAAATGCTTAGTTTAAGATTTGATCTCCGATCGAGGTTGGCTCTCGCAGGGATCTGATTTAGTGTTTAGGCGGCTTGGCGCTGTCATACGTATCACTCAGCAAAGTCTTTTCATCAGCCCATCTAACAAAACTCACACATACTCTATTCGGTCAACTCCTACTGTCAGATCCCTCGGTCAACTCCCTCTATCTGGAGATTCGCATACCTTCTTCTTTATAGAAGGACACTCCAAATTTCCATCTTTCCCAACTTCATCGCAATTAAGTACTGTGGTTCTAATCAAACGTCCTTCTTAATCTGCAGCTTTGTATTTGAAGATCCTCGAGTAGTACTTAGACCTCTACTAAATGACGATGAATTCATAATCCTCATCATTGATACGTCATTTTGTCCTTTGTGTAAGATTCATTGGCAGACCTCTCGTTGTCAGGTATTCGCTGATAGTCTTTCTTCCAATTCGGGATGAATAGGGACTGATTATCTGATGGTTCAGTGGTGAAATACTACAATATTAGATTAGCAGGTAAGATTGAAACTTTAATTTAATGTTCATGATTATATAGAGCGTTTTATGTCACCTATAAAGAGCAGGAAAGTGTATATTTTTTGACTCTCATTAAAAATTTTCTCCTTTTAACTTCGTTGAAACTGTTCCTACCCATGTCCATCTCATATCTATCAGTCAATTCAAAATAGCTTTGTTCTTGACTGTTCTCAGAAACCTTTATGCCAGGTTTTCCTAGTTGGTAAGTCTCCCAGAATAGAAGAAACAGAAGTATACCGTAGAATACGTTTATTTAGTGTGGCGTGCTATGTAATGTTTGTGTGTGTGCGTGTGTGTGTGTGTGTGCGGAATTTAGTCATTATACACTATGGTATGATGCCCTCATATAACTTGAGTCATTGATTGGTCGGGTAATCGTATACTGGAATTGACCAATGATTGATCGTATTGACCTAAGTCATTGATTGGTCGCGAGGCTTCTGCATTTGTCATGCTGAAGTTGTATCCCCACAGTAGTTAAGTAAGTTAATGTCCTTTCTTTAACGTATATTTGGGCACTTTTAAAATTACAATTTTTTGGGTTAATTATTGTTAATGTCATCTACAATAATAATAAGTAATTATAAATTTTGGCCAAATATCAAACACAGAGCACGGTTAACTGGGTTAATTATGATTAATCCAACTTTTAATTTTATTTAATATCAACAAAATTCGTTTTATTTGGTCCTAGTCATACATAGACCCGGATGTTCTACCAATTGCCTTTCATATAATTAATGAAGATGTTGGCTATTCAAATTTTACCCTTTGAATGCTCTTTACTCATTTCCATAGGTTATTTGTAGAGCTTCAGTGCCTGGAAGCTCACTTAATTGGTAAATCATACTGGCATTCTTTGAGCAATTCATTGATTAACATAAACTGAATGAGGCACAATTCATCACATTTGTTTCATTTTGAAATGGATCAATTTTAGTCAGGTCAAAAATTTAAAACAGACCCTAGGACCCAATAGCTCGCTTCACTTAAAAGCTCCGCTCCACTTTTCAACTATGAATAAAGTTAGACTATCGATTAATCGACATAGAATGTTGGTATTGATTAGTTTCTGATAACATTGTAGCTGCTTACCATTGGGGACTGTTTGTTGTATGGTTAGCTCTTTGCGTTACACAATGGAACTCTAGTTCTTTTCGAGTAAAATATGGAAATTAAGGAGACTTCATGCACAAAATTGTTCAGCGATTTGAATTATATGTATAATGGAGGATCCCCTTTCAAGGCAGATTTCGAGCAAAGTGTTAATTAAAATTAATCTTGGCAAAAATTATTGGCATGTTATGAGCTTCCGTAAGCTGAATCCACCGCATTGCTATCGCCCAAAAGAAATTACAAAAACAGAAAATCAATCATCGATTTTCCTACTCCTCCCCTCATTCGTAATGACTCAGTTTTTCCTACGTAATCCATACACGACCACTTTAAATCACACCGTTCAAACTGCCACCTCTAATGCTCTTTGTCTTTTTCTCTGTTGTTTATCATCATTTTCGTCATCCTGTTTGTCCTAATTGATTCTCTCTCTCTCTCTATCGACAACAAGGTAGCCATAATGTTACGGGTAGAAAGTTCTAAGGTTAAAATATGTCGCCATGTTACAAACTTTGTTTTACTCTGGTTACAACAGTAGAAAGGTCAGGACGAAAAAAGTGACCGGCAGTTAATTCGCGACTTCTCACATTTTCAGTAAACAGTTTATAATATTTTTATATGAAAGCTGACTAGTTCATTATGTATACATTAAGGAGCTTCATTCATCATTCATCGAAAGGCTCAATGTCCAAAAATGAAGTACATTCAAATTTCGCTAAATGCTTCAATCTCTCCTATTTGTGAAATTAGCTGAAATCAAAATCTTCAGCCAAGCACCACATTTTATCAGTGATCTTGGGTCAACACAGATAACTCAAAATTGCTGCACAGCTCATGGCTGAAATATTAAGTCTGCAAAATCTGAAATATCAGGTAAGGTTATTTTGACTCTCTCCTGGTCATTAGGTAATATATGAATTGGAATAGAAGAGAAACGGTTATCCGGTCAATTAGCAATAAACGTCGGGGTCAAGGATTGGTCATCATCCCAGGAATGAAACTTCCGATTTGGTATCTGCTAGCAATTGGCTATATATATAAATTTTGGTGTCCCCGTTGAGATAAAAACATTGAAACCACCAGTTTCATCATATTCAAGACTATGTGGCGCGTTTCGAATCCCATGTCTTTTAGTCATTTTAATCGAGATCTTAGCCACCATAATCAGAAGGTGCTTTTAATCACAGTGAACAAGTAAATAATTTCGTAAATTTGGTTCTCGCTTTCGGCCTTTTCTAAGCCGAAGGTAAGTTAATTCTTTTTCTAAAACCCCCGCTAGCGTGTTATGCACACAAATCCATTTTAATTAAATATATGCTACTTATATTGTTAAAGTAGACGCAAGCAAATGTATACTGCAACTAGTGGTATTGTCTACCACATTCGCTTTGAAATGGGAAAAGACAATTAGGACTTGTGATGTAGATTAAAGCTGAACTAAATTTTCGAGGAGTATGTATTATGAAGTCTGAACTATCACTGGTGCTGCAGGCACCAGGACTCGATATTCCGAGGTTGGAGCATAGTTACTCGATGACATTGCAATCATAGGACCATGAACACTGCTCGTTTTCCGACTGAAGCTGCCTTGATAGATTGAAGACTGGTCGGTGGGGGTGGCTGTGTTTTTAGCCAGCAAAAGAGGCATATCCGCTCCACTAACAAAGAGACTTCCATTCGGGAATTCACCGAAGTACCGCTTACCGCAGGACGGCACCAAGTCGAAAGGAACTTGAGTTGGTATTGCACAGGGCAGCAGTGTTGAAAGTAAGGAAAGAACTCCTCCTAGAATTGTTATTATGTAAGCCCACTGAACTTCACAATGTCCTAAAGGTGGAAGATAGAGATAAAATCCTGTGTGACATTCTAACTTACTAATTTATTTTCCTTTCCGAAGAAAAATCTGCCTCCTGAAGATTATTAATCAATTTAATTAGGGAGGCGGTTGGTTCAAATATAGACGACTGGACTGAGTGCAAACTAAAATATTTTTAGTTCTTGGATTGATCATATTAAACACTATTTAAAATATAAAAACTGTCGTAGTTATTAAATTGTAAAACAACTTCCATTGTTGACAAAAAGCGTGTAATTGCCTTTTTTCAAGTTTTCACGTAGTCGGATCCGTATATTCATAGAATTAATCAAGCTTCAAGGCCATTCAACGAAATAATGACAAAGCGGTCCCAATAATAGGACGAATTAAATAAAGAAATGAATATATAAAATTGTAGAAATCTCAATCCATGAGAATTTAAAATTTAACCCACCATTCATCAAGGTTACATATTCGATACGACCTTCAACTGATAAAAGTGATAAGTCATTATGAGCTTTTGTTTAAGAAATAAAACATTTAAATTTGTCACATTTGGCGTTAGCATAAATTGTTTAAATAAATTGCTCCATACCGTAACGTTTCAATTGCCTGCAAATATCTATAGCCTTTCCTTGATAGCATTTTGCATTTGTTATGAAAGCCTAAAATCAGTGTCAGCATAGATATGCATTCTGACAAGATTCTAATATAAACCGCCCATGTTTATCGAAGATACATAAATCAGGTGATATGTTCTGTTTAAATTTAGCCCATTAATTATAAATTTGAATCCCTATTCCAATTTTGGAATTTGAAATTTGATATGAAAATAAATTGCACCGTTTATGGTCCATTTAGGGCTAAATTTTCAAGCAAAATTAACTCTTGTCTAATGATGTGCATAACGCTACTGAGTGTACACACGCTACACAACGCCAATCAACCAAACGTGCAGAAGTCTCCCAGCCAGGCGTCAATCAATATTCGTGCAACGCAGCGTTGGTTGTACTCAATTGCTGAGTGTTCTTGCAAATGAATTCAGTCTCTCTCACGATACCTTCTTTATTCTTGCTACTTTGGACGCAGCCCAGATAATTTCCGGACCAATGTGTTCTGTGGAGCTCAGCTAGTCTCCACTTGCACTTGTCGGAGGTTTAGTTAACTGCTTTTTTTCTATAATATCCACTATAACCCTTAAATAATACTTTTAATAGCAGAAGTTGAGTAAATCAACGATATTTTTATGGAAAGAGGTGCTGTTTTAAAAAAATATTAAATGGGCTTTGAAATATTAGAAGTGTATCTTCCATTACATAATCCTGACATACAATGGATTTTGAAAGCTTTCAAAAAACGGTTGAGAAATTACTACTATAAGATATCAAATTACTCAAAAATATAAAAGACATATGTATTAAAAGGCGTGAAAAACGTTAAGCTTTGATTCATTCGCAATTTCAAATTTGCTTCTCACGAGTGTCTATCTATTGATTAACTGGAGAATATTATAGTAATTATTAATAATAAACATCTTTATCTTTCGACAAAATTTCATATTTGATGAAATTAATTAAAAAGGTTGAAAATTTGTTGAAATTTACGTCAGCTTTGTCAGTTGTCAAAAAAATTTATAGTTAGATTGGTGTTAAATATTCTTTACGTAAAATATTGCTGTTGTGTGAATAAATTGCATCAAAAATTTAAAATGAAAATTACATGCATCAATAAATGATGGTATATTCTATACTTAATTAAAAAATCAAACTAAATTATTTTAGAAATTTGAATGGAGTCATTTTCTTTTACGCATATCTGAATTTTGATGTTGCCTAAACTGTTAACATTCACCGAAATTTCGACATTCTGCAATACTGGCCTCGCGTTCGATGCATAAATCGTACAAATGGGTATATAAAAGAAGAAACGCTTTTAGTATTTATAACAAAATTACGATTACAGACATGGCCTCGTGTCTTTAATGATTCACATTTTTGTATTTAAGCACAGTTATCATTCTTGTAGATATTTTTGAGTGACGAAGTTCCAAACCACGCGCATCATGATAAGTCAAAGTTCATTTAGACGAGTTTAGTTTAAAGTAACTCCAAACTGCGCGTTTTTTAGCTTGATGGTAATTTAAAACATTCATTTTACCTCAATGACAGCAAGATTATACCAATAGACCGCATCATCAGACAGGAATTCTAAGTAGAATTTGGGCTTGAAATTGAATTTTTTAATTTTGAATGTAACATTTTCGTTAAAAAGCAGTGGTTTCGTTTTTCAAAAGTGCGATAATGATCTTTTGCCTTCTATTAATGTTGTTTAGTTACTATTACCAAACTTGTATTTAACTGACTTAATTTAACTGTTGATATTAAATGTAGAAATGAAGAATGTCATTGCTTATTTTGATCACTCAATCTTCCAAACTATTGGCTGAGTTTGAAAAAATACAACACATAACTTACCAATGTTGAAGATATTGGCAGACGGACCGCAAATCTGCCTAATTTCCTCGTTCTCCTTCCAACCGATGGGATACATCACACAGGTGAAGCTCACAAGAAGACCTGTTTGTATGATAAATAAAAGGCCTTATTTCAATAACTATGTCTGCATAAATCATATTATCTATATAAGGATTTGGCCAAGGTAGAGAGAAATAGAAAATGACTCATAGACCTCCTCGGCCTAAATGTATTAAGCACATAGCTCATTCATATTCTAGAACAACGGATGAACGAACTACAAAGTTCCCTCTCGTCGTATCAGTTTCACGCTATCTACTACAACCCGGATTGCCTCAACTGGAATTGACGCCTTTCTCTTCTCTTTATGAACCTTTCTCCTTCCCACTCTCATTCTTTCCAAATTTGCGCTCATTCATTTAAGGAAACCGCATGCCTTCTTGAAAACGGAATCCACAAGAAGAACTGCAAAGATGAAATTCAAGATTAATTGCATAGAAAAGTGGCACTTGAATTCCTAGAAGTCTAAAAATGCTCTAGAACTCAAACGTTGGTCATTTCTGTCTCCACGTTTCCTTTCCATATGGGAAAAATTTGAATCGCTTTAGTGCATACAAATCGAAAACGTGTATGCGAACTTTAGCTATTTCACTTGAAGCCTTTATGTTGTAAAATGCCACTTAAGCTCTTCTGCCTCTCAACAGAAATCTTGAGATTTTAAATCCTTTTTTTCCTCTATGAAGTACTATTTCTGACATTATCTCCAAATCCAATTACAACTTGAATAAATGTATTTCTTTCAAGTGAATTTAAGATTTACTATTGTTGAATAAACAAATTTCTTAAATGCAAAATAATCCTTTATTATAGATTATTTATTTAATAACCTAGGTCTAATTTTCTTAATGCCATAAGAAAACTGACGTTTGAAATCTGAAAGGTTGGGTTGCTGCTGCCTTAATTTCTGTTTAGTAATTATCTAGTTAAAAGTTGCCAGTTTTTTAAATTAATAAAGCTCACTAATTAATAAAATTTGAATCAGTACAATTTGCCCTCAATTGCCTTGAAAAAATCCTCTCTAGCTCCTCAAATATTCTCAAAATGTTAGGAAAGTGTGGCACAACTTGCAACCAGAGCTTCATAGATTATTTTGCATCTCGGAAGTAGACTTTTTTATTTTACCTTCCTCGTCATCAAAAGCCTATTTTTAATGCAGAGTCAGCTTTTATGACCTTTCAATTACCCTTATTTGACGCTGCAGCTACTCAGACTCAAATTTGGGAGGGAGGGAGAGGGAGAAAGACTTATAGCCAAAACGACGATTTTCCATTGGCAAAGTACATTTATTCATGTGGTCTTGAATAGATGATAAATGATTTGTTGACGAATTAGCAATAATTTTAGCTACGGTTTCTCCATATCTGGTTTAAGATACTCGGGAGTGAGCTTGTGAACCGCATTGGATCGTTAAAAGACAGCCTTAAGGGGACGAAGATTACGAGTTTCGCTCGAGTGCAACGAAAAAAATTGATTTGGTGTGTTAGTACAAACCGACAATATATTTTGAACAAATAAATTCAATACTATTTTTTGAACTTTGTGCGCATGGTCTGTGATTTGCTGTACTTACAATTTAATTGAATTTTAACTATAAATGGATATTTTTGCAGTTAATTAAATCAAACACAAATAAGTAAGTTAAGTTAATTTTAATAATATTATATTTACTTTTAAAGTAAAATTGTATATTCATTTGTGTTGAATAGCTGAGTACAGCCGCCAAATTCCCTGAACAAAATGTCCATAAGATGCCACTAAAATCTCTACTCATTGCGATTTTAAGTAGTATAACAAATAGCATTTAATAATCAGTGAGTAGAATAAATTACCAGATATTTTTTTTAAATTGCACTCTGCATTGATGTAATAAGGTATGAATATCAATTCATCATTTTAATGGTGTACTTTTATAATTTCCACTTTTAGGTCCATTAAAATCACAATTTTTAACTTATGTCATTTTTGGTAAATTCCAATTTTACCTAGTTCAAATTTTTTAAACATCTCACCTTAAAAAATTGCCTGTGCACAGACTGAAAAAGTGGCAAGCAATGTAGACAATCGTTAAGTCTTGTACGTTGTAGACACTCGTAGAAGACACAACCATTTTTTCGACAATTTTTCCATCCACGAACTGACCCGACTTAGCCCAGCCTCTAATATTCCGATTACCTCAGCTGGCCGCAATTCTTTCATTTCTCTTCAAACCCCAGAAATACCAGGAAAGTGTTGCTGAAAATGTCATTCATTGTTCGTTAAATGCCATGTTGAGGTAAAAAGTTTTCTGGATTGCACAATAATCACCGTTCCCATATTTACGCACACCAACATTTCATCCTACTCGTTGGAAGGCAGTCATTATATCCTTTAGGATAAATTACTCCTATTAAATAGCAGGCGGAAATGGGAAGATCTTGGAAAGACCGTTTGACTTGCTGTTTATATTAATGTCAAAAGCAACCAACTTGGGTGAACGACTGTCACTTTAAATGCCTATATAGAACTCTTCTGAAGTTAATTAGACGATAATAAATGAAAAAACTATTTGATTGACAGGTGGTAGTGCTTAAGTATAGAGATGGAAAACACGAATTGATAGTGAAACAATAAGTAAAACGATATTAACTTATTTTGCACCATCAAAGGAATTAAATTTCACATTAACATCAGGTTAGAATAAGTCAATATTAGATAATCCTGATTTATCGGATTCGGGATAGTGTCTTAAGATACCCTTCAGAATTATGGCCTCCTACGTAATTGCGTGTTCTGTCCTTTCATTGAAAAGTTGAAAAACTGAGAAGGTCATTCAAAGATCGTTTTTTGATGCGATTTATTCATTGAGAAATAATTTAAAGGAATCTGAAATTAATTTTGAGCATTTAAATTGAATTATCTTGTTTATTCAAATTAAAAAAAATTTATCTCCTTGAAAGATAAGCAACCTCAATACAGTTGTAGCGGAATTAGCTACCTAACTAAGCCTGAATGTACTCAGAAACCTCAGTTCGTAAGACCTCCAGAATTAGCTAAGCTATTTCAAAGCTGAGAAGAGACAGATGTATCCAGGAAACGCGTTTATTCTAGACATGCATGGCGTGGGGTGTAATGTATGACGAAATAGCTGTTGATCAAGAAGTAAGAGAGATCACCAAATGAGTCGTGCGATCGGAAAGGGATCGCAGTGTAGCGAGAGGTTGTTCTTCTACTGAGCGGATGAAGTCAGGCTTGAATCATGTCAGGGTCATCAATTTGTAGCTGATTAGCCACCTTAGTAAGCCTTGACCGTTCTCAGAAACCTCAGTGACAAATTCTCCTAGTTGGTATGTCTCCCAGAATAGAAGAAATAGACGTATACCGTGGATACGTTTATTTAGTATGTGTGCTGTGTACTATGTGGATATGACGTGGAACTTAGTAATTATGTACACTTTATGATACGATGACCTCATATAACTTGGATCCTTAATTGGTCGGAAAACCGTGTACTTGAATTGACCATTGATTGATCGTATTGGTATTGGTCATTTATTTTGCATTTGTCATGCTAAAGTTGGGTCCCTACACAGTCAACGGTCGATTGTATAGCAAAACTTCAAAACTGGATGTACGCTTTCTCAAAGCTTTCCAAACAAATTGCTAGCACCACGATAAACGCCTTAAAAATCCTTAACTACCTTAAATTGTCAGTGAATTAGCCATTTAAGAACATTGTATTTCCATATAATTATCAAAATTAAATCGAATTTCGTGAACTGACTGCTATTGGCTATTGCTGTTGGATATTATTGTCGGTGGTTTCATTGGTGTCCGGTTCGATTTACTTTAGAAGCGTGCTTTAATATTACCTTCCAGTTGTCATTAACATGGAGGCTAAAAATTAACTTATATTTTTTACGACTCGTAGAATAGGGCATCAGTGTCAATTAAGTGGAAATGAAAAAGAAAAATTATCCTTTTAAGCTGATTGATAAAACTGGTCGCTTGCCAGCAATAAGCTCAATCACTATATTTCTCAAATCTAGGAAATGTTCCATATGTGATGCTTGCGTTGCCTTTAGCATTGAGTGATCAATAGATCTTGACAACAGCGCTGGTCAATGTTCTGACGACAAACTTGAGGAGAATACTGTGCAGTCAAGTTGGACAAACAAGATTCCGACTTTGGGCTCTCAAAAGATTTATGCCCTTAAATGATCGCGAAAATATGAAGAGAGTGGAACTGCGATATCATCACTTCAGTAGCAAAAAATATATGAAACTTCACTTCTATAATTTTCAAAGGTTTAATTAACAGGGTTTGTAATCTCCAAACTACAGCGCTTTTATTATTCAACAAAAACATTTATTTCTAAATCATGAACGGATCAGCCATTATAAAAAAGGTGTTATGTCTTTCAAATCAATAAAATATTAATGGATATTGTACAACCGATACTATTGAAATATTTAGACTTAATATAGAAATCAATTTTTGTTTTGAATAAATAAAGTACTCAAATGATTGAATTCAACATCCATTTCTCCTACTATGAGCGAATTTTTGGGGGGTTGAACTTTGCGTATTAAAAGTTGACGTCAATTTGAAATTAGCAAAAAAGGGGGCTTTACTCACCCGAAACAAGAAATCCAAATTGACAGAGTTTGCAAACGCAGCCATTTGCAAGAAGCATTACATTAAATCCGGAAACAAAGATGAAGAAGGTGAGGAAGAACAAAATAATACAAGACACGGCTAGCGTTATGAGTCCAATTTTCCAAGTCATATGAGGAATATCCGCAAATGAGTAATGTCCACAATTTGGTTGCAGGTCAATCCCTGACTCAACTCCACTGCCTATGAATTGTAAACTTGGTGTATATGTGGCGTAGACGCATCGTCTAAATAGACCCACATGGCTAGTTAGTTGCTTATCTGTGGTTGTTTCATTAGCACTCCACAAAGTGACCTTGAATTTGCCTTTTAGCCAATAGGGAAAGAAGCACCCAGAGGTGCAAAGGATAGCTGAACTCCAAGCTAAAAGAGACCACAAAATCCAAAAGTATCGTATTCTCGCAGTCATGTGACCGGAGCAAAGCGTGGAAAAGAAGTAAGCCGTCATGACATAGATTCCTCGTTTGGCCCAATGGGCCAATCATGCAAACCCAACAATTTCACCAATCAAAGTGGCTAAAATGGTGATGACTCTGGGGGTGGATGAATTCTTATTGGCTTCTCAGTCATGACACACGGGTTTGTTTTTATCCTCATTCTTACTGAAAGAGCTATATTTTGGTGGTAGGCAGTTTTTAGCCTTAAAACACATTACCTCGGCAATTTACTTACAGTTCCGTTGGGACTAGTGTAATCTAAATGAAAGTCTCTATGGATTTGTGCCTATCTTGAGGGTTTTGCAAATGATTCATAGGCAAAGGAACCAATAATATCTCGTATTATATAAAATCAATTATTGCTTTATGTTCTCACTAAATGCAAACTGAATTAAGTGCATTGAGTCTTTCCAAGGGAAACACATTTTTACAATTCTGTTAACGTTAACTCCATAAATAGAATCAAGCCTCCAGTGGATTTATAAATTAGATTCATCAACAAACAATATTCATGCAGCATGAGGTCATATATATTTTAGGCATTTATCAATAAGTCACCAACGGTTTCTTAGTCGTTTTATCATTCATCAAGGGTCAGTGACACATTAGCCGACGTGCATGTCTACCATGTTAGAGGTCAGGAGTTTGATTCCTATCGGCACTCACAAAAAATCAGAATAGTCCACCAAACTGGTTGACCCTGGCTGATGTAGGAGGTAGCAGAAACCCTTGCTCTCCATCCTAGATGAGTGTGCATTTGTGCAGTCAGAGTTTGAAGGTCTAGACAAAGGGAGCATCTAAGTATTCCCAAAGGTCTAACGTTTCCATTACCTTGGAGGATGGCCACATGACAAACTGCCATTGAGATAGGTAGAATTGAATGCATTTCAAAGGTACTCGATTCTTCCATTCAGACAGCTGCAATTTATAATTCCTATTATGACCCTAATTACTTGAGATCTGCACTTCTTTAATTAGCATCCAATTCAGTGCAGAATGCATGTCCTGGGTACCCTTATTTCTTAGTGCAGGTTTATTTTGTTAATTTAAATATTTGATAAGTCATATTGTCACTTTCAACTTAAAAGTGATGGAGAAAGTTGGGAAAATAACGCAATGCAATCTGACGTCAGGTGGAAGATTCGATGATTGGGCATTTATGACTTATTCGTAATTATCTCTGCTGATGTTCTGACGAAAGCTTGTGTCAAAATGCAGTTCGTGCGTTAGTTAACAGGAAGTTATTGGTGATTGGAAATAAATAAATAGGTAAATAGTTATCATTAAATACCATTCAGTCGGAAAATTGAATAATTTTATAAATGTACTCATTAGTAGTATTTCCCTCTGTGACAGAAAATTTTTCATTGTGCTTTTTCAGTGGAAAGCCAATGAAAATGGCTAACAGTAAGTTATTAACCATTAGTTCTTTAAAAAATCTCAGTTTTATATAATTTATTTCTAATGGTTGAGGTCCAAATGGCCTTAGTTTCTATTCATCAGCTTATACTTTGAGCTTAGTCAAATTCGGTTAGCTAGGTTCACACAAGAGGAAATTAGGTAAATGCTTTAAAAGTCTTCCTAAGGTTAATGCAAAATCTAGTCGAGATCATGAGCGATAAAATCCACGTACTTAACTAAGCTAATGTAATTCTTACTCTGAACCTCCAGATCGGCGAAATTTAATGCAATTAACCACTTTTAGAAGTCAATGACGATATAATTTCAGTCCTACTTAGTATGACACTCTAAGCTATATTCAGGAAATGGGAGAACAATTCCAGACGTCCTTAAAGGATGGGTATTCAAGCACTGAGTTCATTTAATCCGACAGTAAGGTTATTTATCACCTTGAGGGTCTTTAAAAGAGATGTCGGGCAGCTTACATTTTCTGCACAACAGAACTTCTCTTTCATGGTCTTAAATTGAGTGAGTCTGTCCTATGCAAACTCTAAATGCTTGTATAGCCATTAAATCGTACTTGACGTCATCGGCTTGCCTTTATCTTTCCGCCTTCAGGTGAGTAAAAATTTTTTTGGTAAATAAATAAGAGTGATTATTAGTACTTTATCCAGCATCCAGCAAAACTCTCAACACTAAAAATTCCTTCACGTTCAGCTAAAACTGATCACAGCTCTATAAATGATTCTAATGATAAAGGCGAAGAAGCTATGAGTAAGCCATTGTAGAGTTTGGACGCTTATGACTAAGAATTTCCCTAGCAGCCATTTCTGAACCAGTTAACCAGGGTTTGAACTCAAACCAACAGTATTGAAAGTTTGAGAGTTAGATAGCGTGAAATCCAAGTGTCCACATAGAATGTACTTAACGCGAATTTAACTTACGCAAGTACAAATTCGTGAAAGTTTATTTTGCTTTACATGCTTTAAATAGGAATTTCAGTAGCAATTACCGAGTAATCCTTCAATTTCGTTGAGCAAAAAAATTCCTCGCCACTTTTGAGCCTTCTACTCCTCTGTGAATTTGTTAACGACTGCTATTTATCTCAATGTTTAAATAATAGAAGGAGAAATTCTTAACCCCTTATCTAATGTGGTTTATTGCATTTTCGTTTAAGTTTTAAATTACATTGCATCGGCAAATTCGAATTTCGGCATCTGATGGAGATAGTCAACCTGACAATTTTTAATTCAGGTAGATTCGACATTTAGGGCTAATGAGTGAATCAGCGCAAGCTGTACTGGCGTGGCACTAAAATCGTGGTTCATAACTAACACTCAGAGAAATATTCAATCCCACAGAACTACAAGATGTTCCATTTTAACTTTAGTATGGCGCAGGATAATAAAATGTTCGGATGTTTAGTGCCAGAACCATGTGTTCGTCTGATTTGAACTTTGTCTCACTGGTTGGGTAACCCTTTTAAAACAAATTCGGTATTTTAGAGGAAGAGATATGAGTTTCAGTCGATTTTTAAACTTATTCGGAATTCGGAAAAAACGGCTTCATTCCGTACGTGGTATTCCATCAAATAACTTGAAATAAGATATTGAAATTATCTGTTTTAGAACTTCAAAAGCATCATTTTCATGACTGCACAACGTACTCCTTTCGAGGAATGCCAGATTTGGTGTGATCTCTTTATAAATAGTTGAATTACCAGAGATTTGTACCTCTTGAGTTCTCCGGATATGTGGGGTTGTCTAAATAGGAGTATAAAAGTCTTGAAGTTTCCACAATAAATTGAATGACAACGCATTCTTTTTCTGCTCTTACCTTCTTAGCGTGTTTTAAATAAAACTTAACAATCTGAAAACAAGAGTCGACTTTTGCAATTAAAATTAATTAATTACTTAATTTATTCAGAAACATGACGGCCATTTAGAAAACAGATCCGAATACTGTTTTTTTATCGGATTGGGATTGTTTCAATGACAGTTTGGAAACATTTTAACCAAAATTGCTTTTGAATAGGTCCCTTATTTCACAGCACTCCATGTGAAATATTAATTTGCATTTACTGCATAAAAGCCACAGTAGACTGAGAAATATGAGCCGCTGTTTAGAAGTCAAAATAAGTCAGGCTGCAATACGTTAAACTTAAAGTGATCAGCTGATTTACGAATTGAAAACCGTTTAATCTTTTACATGGATGTGCCCCTGGAAGTGCTCATTAATTTTTTTTATCCAAGACAGCAAGAGTGAGTGGAAATATGCTTTGGTTCATTCGTTTGTTTGAGCATTGAATGTCAAAATATGTGAGATTTATGGAGAATTTTACGAGATTCGAAAAGAGAGTAGGATTCGGGGGAGAGAGAACCGCACTAACAAGTTAATGGCAAGCTCACTCAAAAACCCCTTAAACGGCTTATTTCGGCAATCGAAATGAACATCCTGGTGACACATGATAATTCTCTATGAGGAACTTGAGGTCAACGCGACTTGGCAATAGTCGTGAGGTATCAGTAGGGTCAAACACTGCCAGAACCACTGTGAGGTCGGTATAATTGGCATCAAAAGATTAGTGATGCCCCAGATGAAAATTTTTCAAACACAAAGGGGCTTCTCCTTCAAAGAATTGCAAGAGATTTAACGCTGTAGCAGTTAATGGCTAAGTCTGGCACTAGACATCAGTCGTCAAATTGAAAAATGACAAGAGTCGAGTGAACCAAAAGTGCATTGCACTGCACTAGGAAAATTGTGCAATGGTCATCACAAATCTTTTGGTTCAAATTATTTTGACCCCACAGTGGTTTTTGCAGCGTTTGACCCTGCTGCCACCTCAAGACTGTTGCCAAGTTCGCAGTACTACTTTAAGGGCCTAGTATCACGTTGATTTCAATTATCATATGTCATCAAGTTGCTTATCTTTGTTTTCGGGATAAGCCATTTATGTGGTCCTTGAGTGAGCTTGCCATTTCCTTGTTAGTACGATTCTCTCACTCCCTTCCCCATAAACTTACTCTCTTTTCGGTTTTTCACATATCTTAACCGCCATTATAAAGAGGACTTTGGTCGGCACTCAATTCCTAGTGATCTGCCTGACTTGGGACTGTGGTTGCTCCAGTCGGCCGCCAAGTTGATGGCCTCTATTATTATTGCTCCAAACATCTTCATGTTAACAGTTTCTCTGGTAGTTAGCGCTGATACATTTATGAATTAAGGCTTATTTGACTGAGAAATTTCGCAGCCACTTCAATTATATTTAGAGCAAAATCATACCACTATACTTTTAAATACCGCTATGAGACTACATTCAAATATTTACCTCAGGTTTCGTATTTTATTTGGAATTCAATAGTAAACCTGCACATGTCTTCTACAATCTCGAAACTGTTAATTCACTTATAAACCTCCAATAAATTAGTAATTAATTACTTTAGATTTTTGTGTTAATTTGACAAGCTTATTCATTAAGCTCTTTATGGGTTGATGTAAAGTCAAGTTGAAATGCGCCTGTTATCGTCTCACAGTCAGTTGTCATCAAAGGTGATCTCTTTATAACCGCAAAATGAATTATAAAAAATCGGATGCATAAGATTCATACGATTTGCCTTGGTGCTGTGATTTCATTCAAAAGACGTTTGGCCCGCTTGTGGTGACTCTGAGGAGTATACTCAAATAAAAGATCCATTTAAATGAAGCGTTCATAGGTCGGAAATGATAAAATACTACTGCGGTGCCTGTTTTAGTTTTAGAAAACTTCATGGTAAGTGGAAGCCATTTCATTCTCTTGAGAATATTCAACCTATCCAAATTTCAGCATAAGTCAAAATTTGTGCCCGTTCTGTAGCCATGGGGGCTTTTAATTGCATCAAAACAGTAGCCCAACTTAAACGTAGCTGACTTGCTCCACTGAATCCATACGACTGACTTTGCAAGAATAAATTATTTCGCCCAATTTCAAGAGCCTTATCCTCCTGCCAATTCCCCTCGGTCTACCGCCTCTCCCACCAAATTTTATCGTCAGCATCATCTAGTCTTCTCTCTTACAACAATTGGCGATTCTAATCTTAGCCTGATTTAAATAGTATTCCTCAAGTCCCATCCTTTAATGAGTTTCAACTTTTGGTTAGTTTTAACTTATGATAATTATTTTTGCCAGTTCGTTTAATCGTTTACTGTATTCGAATTGTAGTGGATTTAGCTACCTAACTAAGCCTGACTGCATTCAGAAACCTCAGTGGCAGTTTCTCCTAGTCCGTAAGACCCCCAGAATTAGCTAGGCTATTGTAAAGCTAAGAAGAGACAGAGGTATCCAGGACACGCGTTTATTCTAGACATGCGTGGCGTGGAGTGTAACAAGAGAGGAAGCTTAGTCATTCAACATGGCGGATTAAGTAAAACATGCGGAGGATTTTGATTGGCCATTGGCTGTGTGTCCTCCCTGCACTCAATCTGTACGCGAAGTTGAACGGCCGCACCTTCAAGTCACGTTGTGCGCTCATGCGATGACTAACTGATATAGTTATGGTTAAATTTGGGATCATTTTAATTCAACACTTACGTTTTGTGATAGTCTTAAATCACTGGAGACAGTCTTTTAATGAGTTGACAAATATTAATATAAATGGACTAAAATTTTGGTCCTTCTAGGAGAATTTCGAAACTACGGCTCGCATTTTCACATTTTAAATATCTTAAATTAGTAATACTATAGCTTACATTGAATAAAACAGTAAGACTATGGGTTACTTTGGACAAATGATTGTTACTGAAGTAGGCAGCCAATGGATTCCTTATTGATCTGCATCCTCCTTCAATCAGTCATTTATTAACTTGCTTGAAAATGCGAGGGAAACGTTATTTCCTAAAATCGTAGTTACTGCAACAGAGGCATCAAAAAAGATTATCGATGGCTGGAAAGCTTCTGTACGCATGCGCCTAATTGCTGGATGCACGATCAGTTGCACAGCTGTACTTTCGGGAATGCTCTAGTGCACGATTGAGATCCAATTCCCAACACCACAGTACTGACTTGCTACGTGATTAATTTATAGTCGTTTGAGACGTCGAACGATGTGCAGTTTTGACGACTAGCATAAAACGAGAGAGTTTTGCTTAACCAATCAGTGAGACTTAAACTTGTTAGCTTGTGGTGGAAGTAGGCTTTTCTCATTTCGAGTCTGGTCTGTATCAGGTGATAGACACTGACTAACACTCTACTTCCCGTCGATCTAAACGCAATAGAGTAGCACTGTGTCAAAAAAATGTGTTCAAACTGCTTTTTCCAGCTATTTTAATCTTCCAAGCTGCCAATTGGATAACATTAAATAATAGTCTTTAAATTAGATAATTCAATTATACTCGAAGGTAATTTTAAATTTTGCCAGCTTATGACCCCCAGCATTTACGTGGAAAATTTTTCCAATTCCTTTCTGTTAGATTCCAAATCCTATCATTGTGACTTTAATTATATCGTTTGGCAAGGTACTCAACACTTATTTTTTCGTTCTACCAATTGGATTTCCGGGATCCAAATTAACAATTGCCATAATGCAACATAATACGTCTTGTACGGATAAATAGCAAAACCAATTCTATTTACTCCGTATTTAGCTGCGGCTTATTGGCTAATAACGTACATTTGGAGAGGCCAAAGGTTGATTCATGATGTTGTAATATATGTCAAATAAGTTTCTCTTACTCAAACTCATTATAAGTAGAAGATTTTGAGCAATAATAGCACTACGATAGATAGACGCTGAAAAGAGTACACTCAGCATCTCCTGGTCTGTCTAACGTACAAAACTGATCGCTGACAGCAATCTGTAAATCTCTCTGATTATATATTTCCCAAAAAATCTTTCCCTGAATATTTTCACTTCGATTAAACCAAGTGTGTGTGTGTGTGTGTGTGTGTGTGTGTGTGTGTGTGTGTGTGTGTGTGTGTGTGTGTGTGTGTGTGTGTGTGTGTACGGACGTATTGCAAACTCTACTTATAACATCAGAAAAATATTTTGGAATACTATACTCCAGATATTTCTTTTTCTCTTATCCCTAGAAAACAATTGAAGCTATGCACCACTGGCCGAGCAAACCAGAAGAGTCTGTTGTGAATGCATATCATAATCCCTGAATCTGACCTATTAATTCTCCGCTTCGCATGATAATCATTTTCATGAGACGTTTTATCTAGTCTCTCGATTAATGGTAACTATAAGACTTATGAACACTAACAAGAATGGTCAGATGAATCTCAAGCGCTGCTGTGCTACTAAGCGCATAGCATATTGCATATTACAGATACCTCTCAGCAACCAATAGGTGTTACGACACAGCATAGCACTAATTTCATTTAATGACAAGTTTTGGGGCAATTGACCATAATTTATAATTAACGCTAGGCTGATTTCGGAATTACTTTATTCTAGAGAATTTTGCCCGGGGGGTTTGTTAAGGTTTGCTCAAGTCCTATTTGTGTAGTATTGCTGTAAATCTTAGCAAGTCGCGTTAGTTTCATGCCCTAGTTACAAAATTAAACAATTCTAACTATTAATAAATTTCACCATCGAACCTGTCAAGCTCTTCCTTACAATTGTTAGAGGATGGGTGTGATAGAATTCTAAATTAGAAAAAATACGTTAACTTTGTCGTGCTTTAAACTAATTTCTATTAAACAAATAGAATTTTTCTATGACTTACAACAATCCGCCATCAGTATCACTCCAGTCAAACATAATCTTAATTAAAAATAAGAGAAAATTGAAATCCCACTCCACTTAAACACTAATCTATTAGAGTCAGCCGAAAGTTTTGTCTGCTCTCATTACTTTTGTTGGTTTGATAAGAATCCTTTTATTCCATTAGTTTCAAGTCCAAAGGAGAATATTGGCTTCAATAGACATGTCTAGACATGTTCTCCTATGAAATGGAGTTGCGGTTTTATTGCATTTAAACGGTGGATTTTTTCGATAGCAGTTGGTATACTAAGAGATACATGTTTTTCCTTGCATGATAACAAAAGAGCCAATCCTACTTACTAATAAAGAATAATAATAATATTCGTTATGCAACTGTAGCGGATGCGACACAAATCAGCCTGGACGAAACCTCAGCAACCTCTATGGTAAAATTCTCAAGGATGCAATTGTTCATGAAATTAGCTAAGCTACCTCAACAATATCGAGGAAACAGAGTGTATGGAATAAATGACGCTCATTCTGGTTGTGCGTCACTGCATCAAAGATCCACAATGTCCCTGTCAATACCAACTTGTGGGCAGGAAATTAATAAATAAAGAATTAAGAAATATATTATTATTATTATTGAACGTGAAGCATATCATGAGCTCCATCTCTAACATCAGGTTTAATAATTAGCAATCGTTTCACCATTTAACAACCATTTAAAATCTGGATATTTATTCTGGCAAAATTACTTCTACTGAAAATCTATTCAGTAGCTATTCAATACGCATACCAATTTCCTTTATGAAGTCATATGCGCGCCATATTAAACGTCAACCAAAGTGCATTCAAACCAACACAATATCGATTCCAATTTTGCATACTTAGAAGCTTTCATCAATAGTTTTTGAGTTAATGTTGCATGGTCATAATTGGGAGTACCATTTGATGGTTTCAAAGTAACTCATATAACATTGGATGATAAAATGCAGGGATGCGCACTAATGGGAAGTTTGAATGTCAATACAGACTTCGGGTCACGCTAAGATCTTCGCTACTCCCTACCTCTATATTCATTTATGTTTACCTTAGAAACTTACACCATTGCACTCTGTACTGCCTTATCTATAAGATTGAATCTAATATATACTTATTATGGTCGCCTTTTCCTCTCTATGACTAAAACTATTAGTGTTATAGTGGCATAGCTAATACGGATACACCAGTGCTTAACATATTAGAGACGATGAAAGATGAGATCCATGCAATGGAAGCCAATTGATTTGTGAGACCCAGAGGAATGCCCAGATCTACGCTGCACTTGAACGTTCACATGAGTGTCACACGTTACCGTGAGTCCTTCAGTCCTGCCAGTTAATTATCACAAAATAACTTAAAATACAATGGAAACAAAAGGAAATCATAACATTTCATTCGTATCGTAGTAGTCAACGAGTGTATTTGCCAAGTCAGTCAAAAAGTGATCAATGCCGTCGATGCGATTTCGGTCAACGAAATGAGTAACCACATTAGCCAAGTCTGGCTAACAAAGTGAGGTGAGGGAATGGCGGAGCCAAGATTTCTCACAAGAGAGTCGCCATGGTGCTCCCTGTCAGCCAAAATGAGTGTGAGAAAATGCTGTCCATTGGTATGTATCCACTATGTGAAGGTTTGGTAAATGGTATCATTTCTGTGAACACTGCTTCAGTCGCTCTAAGGAAGCTTTACCGAAAATGCTTCAACTCCTATAATAGATCTAGATGTAATATAGGACATGTCTATGAGAAGAATGATTTAGAACATTGCAAAAGAACATTCTGAAAAGAAAGGTTGGAGGAGTGAAATTGTTTTCACGAGCATGAGGTCTCAATAAAAAGCATGTCCTTCTTGGTTATGTATTAAGTGGTTTAGTATACTACCCAGCATTACTTAGTTAAATTCAACTGACTGCATTGCGAGGTGCATATTATCTGAATGGACAGGAGTAAACGCTAATTGACAAAATCTGCATATTTTTCTTCACAGGGTCAAATACGAAACTTACATTACCTTGCTTTTATCTAATATAAGTCTTCACATTTGTAGTTATGTCACGACTTGATATAACCAGAAGTGAAATTCATTTTATTTGTTGAAAAATAAGAACAGGCATCTTCTTTAAACGATCGCTAATTTCTCTCAATTTTCTCACAAGTGCAAACTTATTGATGGAAGACTCGAGAGACTTCCAGTTCCTCCAGTGCCAATAGGATATTCCTGACTGAGTCATTAGAAATCTCTTTCGAGAAGAAATTGACATATATACCAGAGGTCAGATTGCTAAACTAATTATGCAAAATTCAGACAAATGTGAGGCCAACCAAGAAAATGCATGAATATCTCAAATTCTCTACCGAAGCGTAGAGACTAACACGAACCGATATATACATTATTTTCTCTTCCCATTACCCCTGAATCGCTAATCCGAATTAAATTAGTAGATTCACCAAAGAACACCCCTCTTTTGATGAAGAAACTTCACAGGAACTTCGAAGATTTATTTCGTATAAATTGTCTGTTCGTAATTTATCAGCTCATATATGTATTCTTTAGTTATTGGATGTGTCGTTTCCTAAAGGAATCAAAACTGAAAGTGAACATTCTCTCAGAAGAGAAGCCCCGTTTTCTATACTGAAACACTATTCAAGAATGGAGTTCCATTCAGAAATGTTGACAAAAACAAACGAAATCATCCTGATAAACGTGAAGAACATTGTCCATGAACATTGTAGTCCTGAAGTTAAGTAGTCTTTATATTCATAGAGAAATAACTAGTTCCCTAACTGCCGAATTTAATCACATGAATTTGAAGATCTAGATCCTGTAGAAGAAAGCCATGAGAAAATGAGACTAAAAAATCTGTCGAAAGGATAATTAAATACAAGCTGAGCTGAAGAGGAGATTCCTTTGAAGATCATAATGCCAAAGGATTATTTAAAAGGTTCGATGACAGGTTCTTTCCCGTTATGCGGAATTACAAATGGCAATTGAGTAAAACAATAACTGACTTAAAGTTCCACCTTAATCAAATTTGCTTTTATTTGCCCAGCTAATGGAGCAAATAAGAAAATTCATTACATGCTCATAATAGTTGTGATTTCAATTTAGCAGATTTACGCTATGTATGTGCATAATTAATAGTTTAAAACAAAAAAACGAACATTTGTGTTTTTATATATATTTGAGATACAGCAACCCTTTTTATTCAAAAATGTATTTGATTTTGAAAATTTAATCAAATTCAACATGTAATGCAACATTTATTTTATCATATTCTACCCTTGTATTTACCTATTTTTTATAAGAATGTTGTGCTCTCAAGCATCGGCCGTATCGATAAGACAATAATAGTTCCATTTACTAGTAATTTGCATAGTGGATGAATTTTTAGAGATAATTATGCAGTTTTTAAAAATTTATGAATGAATATTTTGTATATTTAAACATTATCTATGAAAATATGTTAGATGACTATCGACGTTTAATTTTGAATAAATTTTCCTTTACATAAAAAGAATGTACAACAAATCTAACTGAGCGGCAAATAAAAGGAAATGCTGAAACACATGCCTTTTTTAAGGAATTAGCATCATTAAGCCTCCTTTAAACTCTAAAATTATTGGTTTTATTGTCTCTATTAAACAGGGCTTTATTTATGATAATTGTAGCGGATTGCTGCATGAATAAGCCTTGACTTATCTTCAGTAATCGCTGTGCCAAAGTATCATGGTATGAAAGGGCCCTGAATGAATTAATCTATCTCCACGATACAGAAAAAGCATACGTATGGCTAGTATAGTTGTTATTGAATTTCTGCTCAAGGCAAGAACAATTATTAATTGGATACATTTAATATAACTTGAAAGAATATTAATAGCCCGTTAGCTGAAAGGCCCCTTGCACCCACGACCGCGTTCTTCAAAATGTTAGGAGCCGTGGTTTAGTCGTATTAGGATTGCGTATTCCACATTTCTATTTTACGATTCTGCTATGCGCGATAGACTCACCTCCACGTGGTACATCCTGGGCAAAGTATACTCATACGGTAAAAAAGTCTACAAACCGGCAATTGACTTCAAACTATCATGATCCCATTGTATGTCATATTCCACCACTTCCACAGTACTCACCTTACCTTTTCTCTACCTTTGTATCTGTCTCTCTTACATCTTTAAATCACTTTTCTGTTCCCCCTCTCGACCTTCTGTCATTCGGTATTCCTCCCCTCCTCTCTGTGAAGCCCGTATTCAACTAAAGAGCTAATGGTAACTATCATAAAGCCTGCCTTTTGTGAATAAATTTTACAATTCTTACACAACTCATTTTTTAAAAAAAAAAAGTGTTTAAGTCAATATCAAATATTAAGAAGCATCATAATCACAAAAAATATATTTACCCTAGTAGCTTGCTAGTATATTTTACTACACTATACTTCATTTCTAGTTATTCCATTCATTTATGGAATGGGGGTCTTTAATTTTGGCGGATTTGCAGAAGAATAACCTTACCCAGGGCTAGAAGTGCATTTAGGCCACTCTGGATTACTACCTACCGCATCTTGAACTTTTGACTCTATCTCAATCCTCAAAATACTTGTAAGTTTTTTTCGTAGTTATTTCTTTCTAGTATATTGAAATTTACTCTTTTTCGTAAAGCCAGCGCTTTCCGGATACGGAGCCGAAATCCTTCTGTCTATTAGCCCTATGCAGGTATTAAGTATTAACCAATGTTCCTCCTCTCTAATGTGGTTGAGTTCGTTAATGTTTAACCCAGTAAATTTGTTTTCATTTCAAGTTAAGACTGAAGTATATATTGTCTAGATGTATCATGAAGTCATCCTGTAATAGTGTGATCGCGTTTTGATACGAACCTTTGTAATCTGATGTGGAATATTTTAGCCTGTAAAAAACGAAAATTGAATTGAATTTCGAATCATATTTCTTCAATAGTCAGTCTGAAAATGTAGAACATTGCTCTTAAGGTAAATTTTAAATATTAAACTCAAGAAGAATAAACAGCAGCGGCTTCTCTCTCCGAGCCCAAATCTTGCTCAGGCCATCTATTAATTACGTATCTGGCTCGCACATTTTTCCTATTGCCTTCTAGTCAATGAGCGAAGGTGACAACGTTGTACCTCTTTTCGCCTGTTGCTCGCAGTGGACGCTTCAATCTTTCAATGCCCCTTGGTTCTCTCATTTGTTAAAGATCGCTTTTTCCAGCTAGTCAGAGGAAGACCATTAGTTCTAAGGGAGGATATCTAGCCCAATTTGGTTAGATCCTTTGGTTGCTTTACTGGAATTGATCTATCGTAAAACCATTATCAAAATTAACCCCAACTGAATTACGAACTGATTGTTCTAAACCATACAATGTTTCATAAAAAAGCGATGGCCACACTGTTAACTTCATTAAAATTAATCTGTTAATAAGAAGAATCAGAGTATTAATGAAAACACTAAAATATCTCATTTAATGATCAATATCGTTCCATCCAATTTGTTCATAAAACATGGCAAAGAACAAGCTTTACAGCCGTTTATTACAATCATCAACATCAATATTATTATCTTAGCCAGCAGTAATCGTAGAATTCATTTTCATATTAAGTAGTGTCACACGCGCGCACACACACACATACAAACACCCGTTCAACTTGATTCAAAATCACCGTCGTCATCGAAGCAAGGAGGGGGAAGATTTCGAGAAGCGCACAATCACACCTACTTGCGCGCAGTGGAAGTAAAAGATCAACGGTGCGAGAGCGCGAATTAAAAGAGAGCACTAAAAGGAAGAGTGGTGGCGCGTGGCAGGTGCAAGAAAAGTGAAAGGCGATAAAATAAAGAGAGATGAAAAAATCGGATGAGGACTGAATTTAAGGGTGTAAATGGAGGATGTGGAATATTAAAGCGGCATCGAAATATTTCATATGGGGCAGACACACAAACAGCTTCGAGGTAAACACAAACGGACACATTCAAACAAGCAAAGAGGTTCACAAGCAGGAGGGACAGAGAGGGGCTAAATTCACATGAACAAAAGAAAGAATGTTCGATAAATAAGACGTAAGGAAGTGGAACTCGAACTAGCAGGTACGTGAGGGGGAGGAGAATTGGGAAAGTTCGGAAAGAGTAACATCACGAAGCTAAGAGCGTTTCATGGCGCGCAGCGTCTGGGTTGCAGATTGAGTGTTTTCAAGGAAGGGAAAGGAAAGAGTTTGAGATCAAGAATGAACATTAGGAGGGACTCTGAAAGTGACCAACAAACTTTGGTGGTTGGTTGATTTTAATAAAGACCACAGCCTCGAAGGTTGTTCGCAATGATAACATCGGTCACTGCATCAAAGACGAACTGGATGTTATTGGTATCCGTGGCACAGGTCTGATGGCAGTAGATCTCCTTATTCTGAGATCGGTTCTTCGCCTCGAATGAAGCTTGGATGTAGATTGCTGCTTCCTCGTACGTTTGCTTTCCTAGAAAAGAAAATCACTTTACTGATATGATCCTTTCATTTGTACTGCAACAGGGAAAAGGAATTCAATCCTTGTGAGCAATGAACTTCCTTAGAACCTATTAATTCTTTTCTAATTGTACATCAGAATCAATTTATAGTAAACTAGGTCTATCTTATATCCATTTTTCTCGAAAACTATCATTTGTCCAACTTTAAAAATGTGGTGCCTTTATACAATCATTTTCGTATTCTTCACATGTTGAAAGCCTTTTGCTATTTTGTAATAAGGTGCACATTGTTTAAAAAAGATTTCAGCGATTTAGGAATGAAACCCAAAATCACCACTTCAGTTCCTCAAATTGTTTGGAATTTTGCACACGCTATGCAGAATCGGTGTTCAAACACTCTTCAATAGATTGAGAAATGAGGCAGCCTATATAACATGATCGATTACTGTTTTAAACCAAGTGTGCGAAAACTATTCTGCCAACCATAAAGAAACGAATAACATTTCAATCCGTCATTACAATTTCATTGATGTTAACAGAAATCAAATACTTCAAATGCCCTCCTTAAGTACTCCAGCTCAAGTACTTTAAAGATCTCTAAAAGCGAAACCACACATATTTTTAAAATGCGAAGCTCACAATACGGCCCTACACAAAAATCGTCCTTTAGGTGTTCCGTTGGATTTTATTTAGCGAGAGACTTTTCTAATTAATTTCAAATCTTAATCAATTTATTTTGAAGTAAACACTAGACACTGCCCAGGCAGCCATTCATTACTTAATAGCGCCAATTTTATAACTCGATTTTCACTGTCTCGTGATTATGTTTTTCTTTCTCGTCAGCTTAACACGCATTGAGTGGTGATCTTATGACTAATCGAAGTGCCGAGGATCATCCGCCCTCCTCACTTATGCACACCTATCTATTTCTCTCCCTCGAAAAAAAGGTGAGTCAAAGTAAAGAATTCGTCTACTAACGGTAAGAATTTAGGGTACAGATTAAGAACACCTCGTCAAACACAAGAGATGAAAATTGGCTTACCGAATAAAATGGGCAAAATGATGGTTTCGATGAAAATTATCTAAGAAAAAGGTTGGATCAACTCGAAACAACAAAATCCTATTGAAACGAAATGACATCCTGCTGACTTCGTAAACTAACAGAAAAGAGAAATATTTACTGATAACCTGTTGACAACCAATGAATTTCATCTGCCCAAACACTGTTAATCACCCAAAATTTAACTCTTGGTCTGTATCAGACAACTCCCTTTGGCTTAAAGGACCTGCGCACATTGACTCATGAGTCCGATCGGCCTCTCTATAAATTTGGTACCCACTGTTTCATACATCTACTCTAATTGTCAGTAGCTCATCAACAAACAAAGAACGTGAAATTTGACAAACGCTTTATCATTTCCCATTCCACCTTTTTCCCAACGTCTGCGATGTCCGTACTCGGTGACGATGACGACATCTTTCCTCCCAATTCCACTTTCTACTTCTTTTCCCTTTCAACCTCATTCATTTCCGATTGTCCTGTTTAACTATTGGGTCTTTCCACTGATGAAATATTGTTGTGTCTTATTAGCCTTGAAGAGATCGGCCTGCATGTGTACTCCTAAAGTGAGATTAGTCAAGAAATCACAAAATACTACTGGCACATCCAACCAATCAATAAAGTTGACGAGTCAAATTAGAAACAGGCAGCGAGCCCATTAAGGTATGAGGTGGGAAAGTTAATTACTTGGGTAGCAATGAAGACAGAATTATACAATGTGACGGGGATAAAAAAGAGGTCCTATATCCTATGCCGTACCGAAAGAGATATTGACAGCTTTTGTGAGGTCATGTAATATTCTGCATACTACTTTCAAATAAGAATACTAATTTACCATTCCGTGTTCATATGGGACCTCTTTTAACCTAGCCACCCTGTACTATAGGGCCAAAGTTGGATACCAAAATCGGTCATCCCGTCCAATAGTGGCATCTCAAATATGAGTTAGATGATCAATAATAATACCATCTTTTTGGACATAAAAGATCCTTGGTCAATACCTTCCTATGGTTATTCATTCAAAATAATTAATTAATCAGTAGGTTGGAGAGTCAAAATGAGCCTAAAGCCTTAGATAAATGTGCAGTTGAAAGGCCAGATTTTGAAAAATCGTATATTACAACGCCTTTTCTAAAACGAAGTAAAAATCGGCGTGCTTTTAAATAAGTGAATGCCTTTTCGGTCAGTATAAAGCCATGCCTTGAAGAAATAGAGGTCTCATAACTCCAAAGTGTTTTACAATAAACATCGATCATGTATGATGATGTAAGTAAAGGACTAAGCTAATTTTGAATAGCAAAGCCAACATTTTGATATCCATTTGCTGGAAGTAGGTAAGAGCGAGATTCCACTCTGATACCTTGGAATTCCTTAGATTTGATATTTAGGAATGGCAAATTCCGCTAGAAAGTACATTGAAGGCTGTGTGAAATCCAGTGCTTCACGAATAAATGCTTCATTCAATGTATGTACTAACGTCGCATATTTCAAAGTTTAATTCCAATCCATTTTTTTAAATTATCAAAGCAATCGTGTGTTCACAATTTATAATAGACTGAGTGGGGCATTTTTGATGCGTAGATATCAAGATTCAGAACGCAATGAAATCTTTCGTTTTGGAAGCCCCATTCCGATAGGGCAACTGACTACGATAAAACAAAACTTAAGGTCCCTGTGGGTATTTCTCTATACATTACGGCATTCCACTGCTATGAACAGAGATAAATTAAGATATACAGTTAGAACATATCAATTAACAAGTGATTGGTCTCTATATATAATCTCAACTAAGTTTTTTCGATTGCGGTACTAATTTGATATAATATAAAGATAATATCAACATCAATTTGGCTTTAGCTCACCAGGATACTCGGGGAAGCAGACGGTGAGAGGCGAGCGTTTGATTTTCTCAGCAAAGAGATCCTTCTTGTTGAGGAAGAGAATGATGCTGGTGTCCGTGAACCACTTGTTATTACAGATAGAATCGAAGAGTTTGAGGGACTCCTGCATTCGATTGGTGGTCTCGTCCTCGTGAAGCACCTGGTCATATTCACTCATGGCAACGCAGAAAATGATCGCTGTCACATCCTCGAAACAGTGAATCCACTTCTTTCGCTCCGAGCGCTGACCACCCACATCAAAGAGTCTAGAAAGGCAAGCACATAAAGAATACTGTGCGACAAATTTCCATTTTACATCCCGATATTGAACTATTTTCAATAAAAACCAAACATGTCTAGGAAAACACTTATATATGCACTTAGTATGCTACTTATGGGCATTTTAGTAGCCAAGACACTGTTACTATCAGTTTTAATTAGACTCACTTGAAGTTCATATTCTTAAACTGGAAGTGAACCTCCACAATACCAGTAGTTTTAACACGTGTTCGAAGAATATCTTGTTCTGTTGGACGGTAGTCTTTTGCTCCCAGTCGATCAATATCGTCAAGGAAACTAGAGAAAGATGAATCATTAAAGAGTCAAAAATGTACTATTTAGCAGAGTCGTTGAGTTGATATTCGTTGGATCGGACGAAACATTGTTGGACCCCAGGATCGGCCCATAGACGTTTCATAGCCTCTAAAAGTTCTTCGGAGAACGGTTCTGTATCTTGCATGGCTTGGATGACATCACTCACCACCCGTGCATCCTCGGGCTATAAGAAAACGAAATTGCCCGGTCAACCAATCAAATTGCATGACAAATCAGAACTTACACATTGGATGGGGTCGCCAAAAGGAATGCCCAGAGTATTCATAGCACGTAGAATGGCGGCCATGGACTGGATGGTATTACTATAGACTACAGGTTTGTGTTGCTTGTTATCCTCCTGCGTGAAACCACCTTCATGAATAATCCTAAATTAGAATGGAATCGAAATTAAGTCAGGTGAAGGTGAGATGTACTGTCTCGTCTATGCAACTTTTTCACTCAAGAAACACCTTACATTACTTACTACTACAAAAAAGGATTAAATTAGCATGACATTACGAAGCAGAGTGAAAAGGAGGAATGCTTTTAGGGCAGATCAAATTTACTAATAAATGAACTAAGTAGTAACTAATACAAACAAATTTGGAATATCTCTTCTAAACTTCAGTTATCTAAAGATCACTATTCCTCAGTTCGTAGCCTCACCTGCATCCTAGTAGCGTGCCATACCTGACAATGGATAGCTTTCTTAATTTCTGATTTTGCATTTCCAAGTTAACAGTCAACTTGACTCGATAATAGGTAATGATACGTTATTTAAAACCCACGGCAGTGAAAAGAGAATAACACATTAGTACTAGGTATGAATACTCTTTTTCAGCAATACCATGTCCTAGCTTTACGAAGCGTAATGGCTCATTGGTATATAATCATACGTTTTCCCTCAAATCTGAACGTATACCACGACGAGCGGGGTTTAGAAGTGGAGCACACCCAACGACTTTATCGCAATTCAAGCAAGACATGCAATTAAGTAATTAATTAATTTTTTGCCCAATTGAGCCAGAGTGCTTATTGCACAACATATCAAGGAACGGATACTTCACCCTCAGGGTGATTTCTTATTAATTTTCAAAGATGTTCTGATTGGTGGCCAAATTAAATCCATTCGACAGTGATTGATCTTCAACTATCGATCAAATCGGAAAATCTTCAAAATTTTGTGGTCGTACACAATCCTCTTTGTTCTATTCAATAACTGTAGCTAATTAAGTAAATTTTTTTCAAAATGAACTTATTAAGCATTATTTATATAAAACGAGTAGGTAAATCATTTGCATTGATAATATAATGAAGCCGGAATTCACAGTTTCAATCTTCATCAGCGCAATCATCACTCGGCTCAACTATGGGAATACGTACTGGTAAGTTATGCCTATTTCTCTCGAAAATGTCGCATTGAAGATACACTTTTGACAGATATAAACAAGGGTATAATATTCATTATTCACTGTTTTCAATATAATTTTCACTCGGAGAGAGGGCAGATACGAATCATAGGCGTCTGCAAAGACCCTCTACGCATCAAACTCTCATTTTTTTGAAATTCTGAGATGATTTGGTTGGTACTCAGTTTACAATTCAAATGGATGAAATATTATTTAGGTAAATCAAACATCGTAATTCGCATATAACTGTATGCATGATATTTTATATTTCAAATATTCTACATGTGTCAGTAGGGCTCTCTCGCCTCTGAAATAATGAATCCCATTCACTTGAAACTGACAAAAGATTGATTGTTGCTGACTAGATTAAAAGTAGTGAGCTAGTGAGTAGTGAGTTCCCTCCTCCGCGCCCCCTACCTAACTTAGTTTTCACCAAACTACTGAGAACATCTAGTCTTCGTAATTTTGACCAGAGGTAAAATATAACCTTTTTAATAGCTACATGAACGAATTCATTAAAGTTCCTAGGTGTAATGAAGTCAAACCCTAAAAATAAACGGCAACATACAATTTCTTTAAATTGCCAATGGACTTACTGAAGTAGATCTAATTTATCATTTCTACCTCAGAACAAGGTAGAAAAGGAGAGCATCTTTGTCCTCTTTCTCCTATGTTAGTTTTACTCTTTTCAATATATAGTTAATTGATCCTTACAGAATCCCGATAAAAATAGAATTACGAGCCTGCTTCTTCTCCGTTGCTTAACAGACAGAATGAATGAATGGGCAGTAAATCACAATAAGTACTTGGGATGGGTGGATGAAATTTCACTCCGCGATACCAATCCCACATCACTATCCTCCCTAAGAGAGGAGAATGCATTTAATGTAAAGCGTGCATGCGTGCGTGCATGCCTCTATTCTCACTTCCTAATTGGTTGGCTTTGGTCCTATTTTTTAATCCCATGTCCTCCAACTCTCCTCTCTCTCCCTCGCCGAGGTAACACCCACGAGCCTGATCTATGACGCTAACACACGGACAAGTTAACTCCCATGCAGGCCTACGGACTATTAGTTTGCGTTTCTCCTCCTGCTCGACCCCGTATGAGCCTTGTAACCACTTTGTAAAACTAGACTCTGAGATCCAAAGTGTTTATTAACTCAAACATTCCACCAAATGTGGTCAACTTGTTTGATTAATCATTATTGAGAAGATCGCGTCCATAATAGGAAAAAAATCACTTACTTCATTTGTTTCACAATTGTACTTTTGCCTGATTCACCAGCGCCTGAAATTGGGAGAAATTATGATTTATTTATTGTTTAAATGCAATCGGTCAATCAATAGCCGGTTAAATCTACTTATAGGTAGAATAATTAAAATCGGGAATTCAGGGATTCCTGAAAGTGATTTCTCTATTAGTTTGCCTAAAATATCATTTTCTCACTTTTTGCCTCACAGAGATGACCAGGCGGAAATGGGAAGTCAAGAAACCGCTATATTCTTATCCCTTTCAGGTGTTAAATTAGCGTTGGGCACAATGACGTAAGCAGATGAAAAATGAGGTCGCTTTCGGGGATACAGTTCCAATTTTATTTCCAACCAACCAAGCTAATAACAGGCGCTTAATTTAAATCCAAAGGAAAGACAGACACACAACTGTTATTTAGTGGATAGGTTGAAAATATGATCCTGGTTGCTTTTCCACGTTAGACTGGAAGTGAAAGTGGTTATTTATGCCTTTTGTTTTTCAGAATACTCTACCATTCAGTAAGCTCCAGTATTGATGACTAATCATGCTGCCTCTGTAGTGAAAGCCAATGTAATTAAATGGACATTAAGCCAAAATGAATTGGGCGAGAGTGAATTTCCAATATGTGGCCGCCTAGTTCCAAACTGTTTTGCAAAATCGCTATCGAAAGGCAATCAAAAAACCTGGAAGGTTTATTTGCCCAGGTTGAGGGGGGGGGGAGGGGGAGGAATAAGGAATGGCTTAGTCTCTCGCATAGCAAGTCCTGAAAAAAACTTGCCTGCTTCATACCTATGCAAACACGTTGTCAAAACTTGAGGGTAAAATTATCAATGGTTCACATCAGACACAAAAAAGCGTAAATTTTCCCCTTTAAGTCTCCATAATTGGTGGGCAAAAATCCGTACTGCATCTCTTAACTAGTTTAGAATGTTGGTACAGGGTATTTGCCAGAAAGTGATTGGCTTCAAACTTGGTTAAAATAGCGATATTATTTGGAAATCCCAATCGTAATTAGTCAATAATGCAACGTTAAATTACAGAGTTATATTTATTAGAATTGGCTAATCCACGATTTATTAAATTAATAAATCAACAGCAATTGTGCAATAAAACTTGGCCAATTGAGAGCCCTAGAAGATTAATCATAACACAACCAACAATCGACTTGACGCATTTCGTCATTGACTAACTAGCCTATTCATTTTCCTGAGATATGGCCTACATCCATAGTGAATATATAATTAGGAGGCTAATTTAATTTATTAGTCTAGGTTTAACTGCAGCTGAGGTCATTTTTATCATATTGCTAAAAGCCTAAAGACTTGATTTAATGAACACAATGCAATCAAGAAGTTTCATATTTGAAAAAGACGTACCAAGGAGCAAAAGTTTAACATCCTTAGCAGCCTGCATTCCATCTTCTTTGAGTTTTTTGTCGATATTGCGGCTCTGTTCTAAAGCGTCACGTTCCTCCTTTGACAGCGTACATCCCATGATGTCTTAGGAGATTGGGAAAAGAAGGCCACGACAAAAGTCGAAATTGAAGGAAAAGAAAGTATGAAAGATAAATCCGAAAGGATAGGTGAGTTTTGAATAAATCGATGAATGAGTTGGTCACTCTTTCAATCTCGTGTTTTTCTTCAAAACGTACACACTCACACACACGCTATTCCGTTCTCTTCCCTCAATTTTACGCACACGTCCGTTCTTGCCTTAAGTTAGGAAATGCAAAATTCTCCCCACTCTTTACAACTCCGAGCTGATTGGTTACCGATGCATTCACAATAATACGCACGCACTTCTGGACGGCCGCAAGAAATGGCTGAAGT
Organism: Hymenolepis microstoma; assembly: GCA_000469805.3. Classification (NCBI taxonomy): domain Eukaryota; kingdom Metazoa; phylum Platyhelminthes; class Cestoda; order Cyclophyllidea; family Hymenolepididae; genus Hymenolepis; species Hymenolepis microstoma. The sequence goes on from LR215994.1 coordinate 1,697,220, forward strand.
GCAGAGGTGTATCCACTACTTGATAGTCTATTGGTCAGCCCAAAAGCGTTCAATACATAATGCTAACGCAGGATTGGCCGCAAACGGAAGAAAAGCAGGCAATTTTAGGGCCTTGTGTGTTGTACACGTACGTCGCGCTTGAGATCGTTGCTGCGGCAACGGGCGTGCGGTTATGTGTGAGCGTGCAGAAGAGCATTGGGACATGCCGCGCATAGACCCCTTTTGCCAGGATGATGTTGACAGCACTGATCATCCAACGGCTACTCATATTAAAAGTTTTTTTGTTCTCTTTTTAAGGTTCCCTGAAGTTATATTATTTTTTAGTATGTATGAATACAGCGGTTGGATATATGGAGCGGATATATTAATTTTCGCTCCTTTTTCGCTCAATCATTAATACATGCACGTACTAGTCGAAATTTATCTTCAAAAGAAGAAGTAATGAGTTAATACTATTACAGTGGAATAATTTAATATATCTCCTTTTATTATTATTGCCAAAGTAAAAATAGTGCCGATATTTAAAATGGGGAAGAATAATTAGCCTAGTAGGGGCTGTTGAGAGATAGGATTTGAGCAGAAGGAGGAAATGCATTTAGGGTACCAAAGGAATCGTATATTTTTGGTTTTTATGCCGACCAACTTGTGTACTTTCCAAATGACATTCCTCTTTCACTTCGGCGCGTTCAGAGTGAGACCCCTTGGTTCCGAAGTAATGTCAAGTCTACTGGGTTTAATAAAATGAAACCAACTTTATTATTTCAATATATTTATAGCCTCTAATAGCTGAAAAAATTTTTTGAAAGTGACTCAATACTTAGTTTGAAGAAGTCAAATTGAATTTATATTAGCCAACCTAAGGCCAAAGCAGAATTATCTCTAACTTGATATAGTAGCTATTTGTGATAATAATTGAGTAACACTGATCTAGCCACTAACATTAGTTAAAATGCTCCACCAAATCAGGCAGCATATCCCCATACAGATCGAATGAATTTCCTAAAAGCAAATGGGGTACCGATGCCTTTGAGTAAATGAGAGGGAATGCATTAGAAGGGGAGAATTGGGAGAGACAGAGCAGCCCTGGCTGTGAGGAGAGAGTAAAATAACGTACGCTAAGATGAGTTGAGTGGCTTTTGGCCTGTTCGTGGCATTACATGCCATTTAGAATGGATAGAAGTGATTAAGACTCTGCAGTACTATAGTGTTAATTAAACAATAACATAGGTCTGACAAGCGCAAAATATGAATTCATCCAGGAGGATATTGGGGCATGTTAACGTGAGGAAGTGTACAATAAAATGTGCTTCCTAATTTACTCACAATTTCTATTTTAATGTTCACGTACTTTCTTACAATTCAATATGGAAGTTGCCTGCTTTGTCGCGCGTGGTAATAGCCAATGTTTGACATTTGTTATCTGTTTTATTTATTTCATAATGTCATGTCATAATGTCATTGGTTGTCAATCCTCCGAAATCTTCATATTCACAACAAGACGAATGATTTCCTATTTTAACTATTTGTAACAGAGCGTCTGTTTTCTTTAAATTGCTCTATTGTAGATGCCTGCAAGGAAAGTAACAAGAGTCGTCAATGATTCTGATAATGAACAGGTTTTCACTCTACACAAATGACGGGCCTTACGAGCAAGAGTACATTCATACGAGGTAGCTGATCTCCAGGAGGTAGATTTTAAATATGAAATTGTACGAGGAAGGTGGTGCACAAGGTCCCATTGGAACAGAAGTTTAAATATTGCTTTTGACATTTTCCAGTTTCTTGAATGCTAAGTTCCAAATTCTAACAAACTCTGAAGTAGCGGTGATCACAGCATGATGAACTGTATCCATTGCCACTGATTCGACTGGCTGAGTATGATTAAATATCCCTTAGCATCTGCCTAGGTTTACACACTATACTGTGGTTGTTAGATAGGCAGATAAATTAATTTGAAATTTTAGTTAAATCTAATGAAATATTTTCGATACTTTCGAGAGAAATTTCCTTTCTTGTGTGCTGGATTCTTGATCATGAGATTTTCATGCTTGCGCATGAATATGCACGACCACAAGTGAAGAACCCATCGAGGCAGTTAATAGCTAGCTTGAAGGCTTATCATTTACCGCATAAAAAACTATATTATTAATGTAGAATCACCTTTTGAGTTAGAAGTCTTCTTTCTGAGGTCTGAGTAGAGTGTAGTTTTACACAGATCAACTGGGGAGAATTAAAAAATCAACCGAGATTTAAACACTCCAAGTTGAAGGAGGACTCTTTCAAGTCAAATTTCGAAGGAGCCTAACACTGAAGATATAAGTTTAATATCTGTCTTTCGCTTTATTGCAATCTTACACACCAAAGAAGATATGATCGTTTCAATCCGACACACGTCAATATGAAGTGATTGTTGAGCAAATATTTTGACGACTGGTGATACTGAAGTCTTGGTCTTCACTTCGCTCATAGGTCTGTGGAGCGTCTTTCGTGCAAATATATGTTGTCAATTGCTTATGAGTGTTGAATGTTATGAAATATATACAAAATGGCAGACTTTATGATAGTTATCATTAGTCCGTTGGTTTACTTCGGGCTTCACAGAGGGGAAGGACATCATAGTCACGCCAAAAACTAGAGAGGGTGAACAGAAGAATGATTCACAGATGTAAAAGAGACGGACAAAAGGGTAGAGAAAAAGGTAAGGTGAGTTCTGTGGAAGTGGTGGACTATGACATGCAGTCGGGTCATGGTAGTTTGAAGTCAACTGTGTATTTATAGACATTTTTGCCGTACGAGTATAAGTTGCCCAGAGTGCTCCACACGGAGGCAAGTTTATCGTGCACCCCGTGTTTTGAAATCGTTCAGTGGGAAACAGCATCTATAAACTTCAAATCAATTTTAAACTCTCCAATTGCAGACGTTTAGTCTTATTCAATGAATATTAGGAGGTTGGGAAACAAAGCCCCATGCTAAATTTTTGTAACGGAATTGCTCATTAATACAGTTGCTGCTAAGTCATTTGTCATTCTAATCAATACGTGGGAGCACGCCGCTCAAGACAGCTTGAAATTTATTTGGGACCTGCGATGTTTTGAATTCCGAATAGCGAAAATACGAAGGCAGCCTTTACTCCCAGATTATGCCTTCGTTTGGCTGAAAAGATTTGGATTAATTGTAGTCCAGTGAATACTAGCGGTGGATTTAGTTTAACAGCAGAATTAGATCTCCTGGGGTTACTGACAGCCATACTTGAAAAAGTGGACAACTTAGTAGACACAAAAATAGCGGATCCTTTGAGTTAGTTCTAAGATTGAACTTAAATGAATATTCATTCTGTGAAAAGTTAGCCATTTATCACCCCTGTTAGAGATTGCACGGCGGGTGAACACACTTCATCTTTTGAACTCGTGTCGTTTGATGGGCAATGCTAAATAGTAAATTTCATTGTTAGAGTTTATTCTGAAATAGTTTTAGTGAGCTCTGTCCTTGAATCTTAGTTAACCGAATAAAATGCATCTTGGGAGGCTGACCTTGCAATCAAATTTATCACTTGATCAATAAACATTGACTTCCACGAAGATGAACGAACTCAGTTAATGGATGACAGATCCTGAATCTTAAACCTGAAAATTTAGCATTAAAATACGTATTGTAATACGTATTGGCAGATCAGAATTCACATATTAAATTTTAACGTGATGACTCCATTTGCTCGATTTACTCAAACCTCCTCTATTAAGCAATATGAGATTCTGTAGCGAAATTAGCTACCTAACTAAGCCTGAATGCACTCAGAAACCTCTATGGCAGTTTCTCCTAATTGGTAAGACTCCCAGAACTGGCAAAGCTACTGCAAAGCTATAAAAGAAACAGATACCGCGTTCGTTCTAGACATCCATGGCGTGGAGTGTGAACAGGGCGGGAGCTTAGTCATTAAACATGGCGGATTAAGTAAAACTAGTGAGAGGCATTTGATTGGCTATTGGCTGTGAGCCCTCGGACTCAATCCGTACGCGAAGTTGAACGGCCACTGTGCGCTCATGCGATGATGTGTACCACAGTTCTCTACTGTTTAAGGCTTTCTCAATATGAAAATCAAAACTCAATTTCTAATGACAAGAAAATAAATAGAATTTCGATAAAACACGTTTGATAGGTATCGATAAGTTGCGTAATTATTTCATTCAGTAGAAGTTATGTCTCTAATAAAACAGCCGCAATTAAACTTTTATTAGTTTTCAAACAATAAATTATGGTGGTCTCTCAGCCACCTTCGAAACCTCAAAACTATCTCACATTAAGTCCACAAGAGGGTGAAATGTTTACTTAAAAAATGGTCAACTTCAGGTCTCTTAGAGTAATATTGATAGCTGAAAAAAATCAATTTGTAATAACTTAAAAAATAAAGTGTGCTATGGTGAGGACTTAACACGATGGACGATATACTGACCAAAATGTCATTAAAATTATATTTAAGCCCAAAAAGAAGACCTCTTAATCCGCATACACATCAAGATTTGGTTAGCGAAACGTCATGCAGATGGTAAAAAGTCTTTCGAAGGGATTTGCGTGTTGAATTTTGAGACGAAGTCCATTCGTGGATTTTTTGAGCACCAACCACACCTGAAGTTACATATTATTCATTCTGCAAGCAGCATGGGCTGACACTGACAGAACGATTGCCATGACACCAGAAGATGACCGTCGACAAATCAAATGAAAAATTGTGACTCAGAATTCCGTATAAAAACATGTTACTGAAAATAAGGAATTTATCGGGAAGATTTTCATCCTTAAAATAAGCTAATCGGTTAATTATGGAACTCAGATGAAGTGGAAATTCCTTTTCCTTTGGTTTATTAATTCAGTCTTCGTATTTTTAATACAATTAAGCACAAACCATTTTATAATTAAATGGCCAATTCTAAATACTAAATCATTGAATTGTAACAAACAGGACAGAAAAGATATTTTGTAAAGTGCTTCTTGAACGTTCGCGTTCTGATGTAAATATTTTTTATGTACTATGCTACTGTAAAGATGTTAGTAGCAAAATTAGACGGCCAACAAGTTAACATCGTTTTAGAAGCACCAAAATGCACCATGCTAGAAAAGGAATGGGAATACCCATATATTCGGCAAGTTTTAAGACTTGTTCAATAATTCATGCTCTAACATTCCCTTCGAAGCTATAGAATATATATCAAAATGAATTTATGAAAATAAAAAATAAGAAGAAACTTGTGGATAATAAACTATTATGTAAATTTGAGTTTTGAGAAGAAGAGCCATTTGCAATAATGAATTATCAATAAAAATTGGCTGCTAATGTTAAGAAAAAGTTATATTCTGTTAACTCAGAATGGGCTCTTTAACCATCTACCACGTTGTAGATATGCGAACTACGTCATAGAGTTATTACCATTATTGTCATTCGAGTAGAAAGTTATTTTCTTTTAAGGTCATTTTTGCCAGCGTGGTGCCAAGATTGATGCATGTGATACTTCTTTACGTTTGAAATTGTCCAGATACTCCAAATTTGCCTTACAAAAAAATATGAAAGGTAATCATATTTGAATTAATTGGATAAGCTAAATTAAACAGCGTATCAATACTATGGACTTATCTCTCATAGATTCAGAAAGAAAAGAAATAAATACTGTGCTGGCGAATCAAGAAAGCGAATGTTCTGAAAATGAATTAAGAGCCAGCTAGAGCAAATGTATTAAATCCGAAAAATGTTTTATACTAATATGTTCTATGAATATCGTAAATGTTGAAATATAAGGTGTTGTGGGAAATTACATTAAAAATGAGTTCAGGCTGTTAGATATGCAGTCATGTGATTAGATGCATTTACTCAAGAATCTTAAAGCATGCGTTAAAATAGAATTTTCTTCCTGAGATTAGATTATCTGGAAAATAACATGAAAACTACAAAGCAGGTAAGAGGCACTATATTGGCGTAAACAAGAAATTAAATTATACCTACCTTAATGATTACCATCATATTATATGCTTATAACAATTGTTTGAGGCAATAGATATTTCCAAGTTCTGTGAACAATTTCAGCATATGCATATGAATAAATGAAACTGTCATTTACTCATAACAGAAGTATATTCAATTAAAATATAACATTATTTTTAAAAATATGTATTTAAAATTAATTCTAAAGAATTTCTTGCTGGATAGCAGAAAAATACGGAAATTATGGTTTGAATTGAAATTAAATTAATCTAATAATATGTAAAACTATTATTCAATAAACTATTCGCAGTAACAAAAAAATTAATGGTAAGTTTTTGGAGAAAAATTTGCATTAATAAGTTAAAATTCTATAACGTGACCTTGGGTTTTAATGCATTGCATTGTTAATTCTTTTTTCTTGATTATAAAGCCGCTCATTTTGAAAAGGCCAATCCTCATTCTGGTCAACTGGGAGGAATAGAATGCAGAAACCTCACTCGAAGAAACCCGAGGATGATCGCGTTGTTAAGTGTATGTAATTATTTTAATCTAAAATTGTTTAAATGATTTTTAATGTATGCTGTAGTACGTGATATTGCCTTATTGTAGTCGTAAATTTGTTTATATTCTTACGAATTTTATAATTCTCCTTCATATCTATTATGGTTTTTTTCTTTATGGGCCTGAATCATTTTAACTTTTATAAAAATCTTTTCCAAATGTAGTTCTGAGTCCCAAATTTTATGCATCATGATAATTACCTTGAATATTTTTGTACCGTAATATTAATTTCTGTTTAATTTCCAATAGTTTTTCATTATTTATTGTTGATGTCAATTTGTTACTTATGCATCCAATCTGTTTTATAATTTGGGCTATTGCGTTTTCTGTTCATTTTCTGAATTTGTATGAATCTCTTTTATTTTCATTCAATGCTAATCTAATAATGTATTCCATTTTCCATTTACTTTCATTATGCAATTTTGCATATTTTTAAGCCGTACTTCACGTCTTTATTTAAATGTTGAATTTGCTTACCTGGTTATTCGTCGTTAATTTCACTGGTCGTTTTCGTATTTAGCATTAAAAATGGGCATATTTATCTAAATATGTCACTTTTCTATTATGATTACATTGTCTTTGTTAAATCTTCTTTTGTATTTTATACAATGGTTTTTAAAAATATCTGCATTAATATCAATTGAATGTATTAATTCAGTGATACACTAAATAATAAATGCGGAACGAACATTAAAATAGATAAAAACAATCAACTGAGAAGGAATCAGTGAAGCGATGGGAGGGGAATGAAGAATCGAACGAAGGAAGTGGGTTTAAATTTTGCCTATTTATTTCTAAAAGATTCAATAGAACAACAACTGAATGCTGGTACGAATTGAATGCAAAATCAAGGTTAAACTAAATTATTAAATCTTTGGGGCATTTTTTTAAATTTCACCCGATGATCCAATCCAAAGAATAAAGTCACATTCATTTGTCCAATGTCTTTTCTTAGTAGTGGAATAAATGTATGAAAAATGCCAATAGGGGGCCAGGGTAGAGGGGTGAGAAGAACGGGCGAGGGCATAGCAAATCTAAAATAATTTTGGACAGCTCTATTAGTTAGGTCGGAAATGGAGGGAAGAAATATTGACCAAACGCTTGAGGAAGACGACAGTGAATCGGTAAATATTTGGATGGGAAACGTGCACATCTACAAAGGCGCGTACACCTGTAGCGTTAGTTTGAACGCTAATTTCTGGGGAGTTAAATACACAAACCCGCGCAAACGGGCGACGGACAATTTGTGTTCGTGCGAGGTATTAGCAAAAAAAGTTGAAGGGTGTGTATGCGATCCATGAACGGGGAATAGTGTATCGCGTCCGACTCCTCCCATTTTCAGGTCAAATATGGTAGAAGCGGTCACTTTTTACCTTGACCTGGAACTTTCTATTTTATTTTTATTAATTCCCCATGGTAGATCTTTTAATTATAGGAAAATTTAAAACGCGTGGGAGGAGAATATAGAGAAATTATAGTAATGTTGAGACCCTGCGAATCAGGAGCATTCATTTTCACCTAAGAACCAAGATCATTCTGTCAATTCGGAGTCGAATGAAGGCAGACTCGTCAGTGTCCGAATTTCATTATTTGCGGACATTTTTTACAGCCTCCATCTAAGAGACAAAGCTGGCTACCAGTGGCGGATTAACCACGATTTTATGGGGATAGACTCTTTGCTGTCTTCTCTCAATCTAACTTTCTTTTTGTCAAGAGTCAAAGCTGTCACACATGAACTTTTTCTTCAATCATAATACCTTTCAGTTATGGTTAATTTTTGCTAACGCGAAAAATAGAACCCTTGGAAGGTCAGTCATCCACAGCTTGCACTCTACTGCATTGATCACCTGTTTAGCCTCCCTGTGGAGTTGCCTACTTAGGACATTGTGTGTGTGCAGATCTGATGTTGCCCAAGTTTGTTAGATCAAATTTCAATGGGACTTTTATGAGTGTCGCTTTTTTTCCTGAAGACTTACTCAAGTGTTTACTCATAATGATACTTATTTGTTAATTGTGTGGCAAAGTTTACCAGAGGCAATGTTTCAGCAAGACCATTAAAATTTCTAATTAAGCTTGCTAATGCAAACAAAAATCTTTTATCTGTGTGTAATTCACGTCTTTAGTTTATCTCAATAAACCCATGACTTGAAATGTTTACATTGATATCTGAAAATTGTCATTAATTTGATATTATCCACGCATTGGTCTACCGTTTAAGTAATTGAAAAGCTTATGTTTGGTTGTGAGGCGAAGTGACCTTGTATGATTAATTATTTAGGGGAAAATTACATTGTTATCGAAAATCTTTATCGCTGATGCATAGGCTGAAGTGAACTCTTAAATTGTTATATAATTCATACAGAAATGTTATGTAAAAGTGCAATATGGTTTTTGATGCTTTACGATTCCATCATTCAATTTTGATTTCTGATATATAATAGCAAAATATCTCAATTTGAATTTACAATTTGGTGATGAAATATATTGTGTTGATATTCAATAAATTTCTCTTCCTTAAGTCTTGTAACCACTCGCTTTTTATTTAATTCTAAATAGCAAATATTTTAAATACAGTAATCAGTTTTTCCGGTTAAGTTTGCTTTTTCTCCAAATAGTTGAGAAGAAAACTGAAGCTTCCTCCATCGACGTATCTTCTGTATCAATCACAGTTAGAAAACCGGTTCTTGTTCTTGAAATCCTATTTATTGAACAGCTAAGTGGTCCCTATTGATTTTCCTTGTAGAAATATAAGCTGGTGTATCGACTAGCCGTCTTATTGATTTATCGATGCATTTACTCTAAGTGTTCATTTTCCTTTCTTATTTTATTTACTATTTATACCACAAACTCGAGTCACTTTCGAGTTTGCTATGTGTGCGCCAATTTTAAAAGATTGATATTTATTGCATTCATGGTGCTGCTGAAGTGCATGAAAGAATTGGAATAAGCCACAAAGTTAAATGGTGCACGACTTATCTACCCAGCTGTCTCTTTTGGTTTTGTTAAAGAAAAAAAATTTGAAATGAGAGACACTAGTTGCGGGAAGGACGAGAAGCAGACAGACTCCCGTCTTTAAAAGCGGGCTTTCTTACTGGATACTTTTGAGCAAACTGTGCGGTTTTGACTTGGAATTTCATCTCTTTTAATTGAGAATATAGGTAGCTGAAATGCTTTAAAAGGGGTTAAAAATGTCAAAAATATTTGAATAATTTCTCTTCAATTTGAAGATTTTCATTTACTCCATGAAACATTTTTGGTTTTTCCGAGATCACAATCAACTTCTACTTTTGTAAGTTAATTAGTTGTGGAACTGGGATAGTTGGACAATACCTAATAATGCCTTGTCATATTTTGCAGGTTATTAAAATTGGGTACAGGTAATTACTAATTATATGGATTACTAAAACATTGGCCTTATGGTCCGTCCTAGGGCTGAGTTGATGATATTTGTTTTAAACAATTCATGATATAGCTTTGATTTTGAAAAACAATGCTCACGAACGATTGACAAAAGCTGATTTTTAGCTTTAAAGTATTACATTAGTTGTTACCATTTCTGTGAAAGAAGGCTTAAAGCATTCGAAACTTTTGCTTTTAATAGATTATATAAATATTCTCATTTTTCATTCCAGTCATAGGTTTGAGTTTTGGCTGAAATTGTATTTCTCGGTTTCCAATAGGATGCCTATTAGGATTGATTGTTGCCTTGCATGCCACTTCTGAGAAACCAAATTTGAACGAGTATGTCTTGGACTAGGTGGGTGTTTTACAATACTTCACACATGACAATCTCTTAAAATATTAGCAGAAAATGGAGGAATATCGGTCATTCAATAAGCGAATTAAAAAAGAGCTGTTAAGATGAGCGATTTTGTGGATAGAAAGAATTGGTTTTTAATTATTGAGTGAAAATCAATCACAATAATTTCTAAATTGGGCCTAAAGTGTTAATAGAGAGTCAAGTTCCATTATTTTTAATACGATTACCTATTACTGTTAAAGTTATCTATATGGGTTACGAAATTGTCGAGCAGTGCGCACTTTGACTGGAGAGGAGGGAATCAAAAAGAGTCTGGCTGTTATTCCTGCTTAATAGTCGTTTTTAAGCACAGTTTTATAGCCAAAAAATCACAACAACCTGCAATTTTACAGTTGTCCGGAAGTGATGGTACAATTATCCTGGATGTAGTGTTGCTTTTTAACGCCCAAAATTTGCCCAATTGCAGGACGCGAAGGGCTTTGATGCATTATCCATTAATTTAATGTGAAGCAACACATAGTTAAAACATGTGTAATCTTGATTGAGGATAATGCCCTCTCAAAAAACTTGTTAAACCAATTTTGATAAGTTTGCCAACCTGAGATAACTCTGTAGACAATTATGCTGTATCAGCTTATAGAATATAGGGTTATATTTTTTCATCTAAATTGTTGGAGTTCATAGCTTATGAAGTCATTAACTCTGCCAGTTGCTGTCAAGTCACTTTTGAAAAGTTATTTTTGCCAGTACGCAACTTTAGTATGGTTTAGTACCATGAAGCCCACATTGGGTAAAGAACTAGAATTCGCTTAATCCAACCCTCCTCCCTCCCTCCCCAACTTAGACAACTTGGTTGGTCATTCAGCTCACTGAGATGAATTTAATTCGCGATCTCTGTCCTTACAAACGAGCGTGTTTAGTTGGGCCAACATGCGCGTTCACGAAGATACGAATTGGAGGGAGGGGAGGAGGGGAGGGGAGGGGGGATGGGAGGGCATTTTCATTAATAGAAATCCATTAGCTGAAACGTTATCAGCTGAGCCTCACTTTTATCTCGCAATAAGCACTAACGGGCCAACATTCTCAGCTGATTGTGGAATGTGCTACACTTTCAACGAAATCACAATTGCTATTGAGTAAAGTCGTTTTCACCGTTTAAACAAATGCCAAATTAATTCAAATTTAGCCTCCCCCCAAATTTCGATAATAGACAATCTAGAGGCGAATAATTGCTTTTTACAGAAACAGAAGTGTTTCAAGCAGTGCTACGAGGCAAAAAATAACAAATTAAGCCGACGTCAATGCCAGTTGCAGTCTGACGTTTTCAATACGATAGTCATTTTATTGTAACGTTTTTTAATAGAATGCCAATCTTAAGTCAAGATAGGTTTTCTCATGTAACAGTTCACTTTCCCACCGCAATTTCTAGAATATATAAAATCTGTCTTTTCTAGAAAATGGACATCGGATTGGAAGTTGGTACAAATTATGTTAATCAGACCGATCTCATGTTATCCTAATATTGCGTGATTGATAAGCTAGATCACACGCTCTGCTTTCTTTGTTAACCACCCATTGTTGTGACTTCTCGTGAGTTCTTAGCCTGAAGCCTATCAATCTTTCCGTTATTTCAGAATTCAATTTTGGCTACAAATGTCTGGCTTTGCAACATTTGACATCCACTAAAGGACCCTTAGTTTCCATTGATTTTTTCTAAGTAAATTGAATATACGACGATGATATAACATGTAATTTTATTTGCTATTCGAATGAAAAGTAAATATTTATCAAAAAATTCCTTTAACTACTACGGAATCCACGATAAAACACGATTCTATATATAAGTACAAACTTGTACTTTTGCAATGTTCTACCGTCATGATAATATTCGAACAGTTGTGTATAAATTTTCCTATTGTTCGAAACCTTGGCAGGTTTCCGAAGATTTAAAGGTCTAGTGATCTGTTTCTAAGGTGTACATTTTAAATCACTTATAGTTAGTTTGTATAATCAGCAATTTTGTAAGACATCTTTTTAAGGAGAGTAAAGTAGCTATATAAACTACTTTGCCTTTCAAATAAAATGTCTGTTTGAAAATTTTTGTTCAACCATGTCGTTCGATGTTACTAAAATTATCACTTCTTGATCTGATTTTTGATATATCATAATTGAATTTTTTCAAATGGATGTTTTGAGTAGTTTAAAAAGGTAAATCAAATTTTTTGAAATAGCTTTTAACAGACTTTCGAATTTGATGGATTATGAGATCTTTTGAAGGATTAATGCGCAGTTGGGCGATTTAAGGAATGGAGTTAAACGTCACTTGATACCTAGCAGTTTTGAGCATTTTTGATGCAGTCCGTCGTTTTAAATACAGCAACTTGTTTGCATAAGTCCTTTTACTTAAACTAACTGTGTATGTTTAACAGAAAGATGCAGAGAAAAAGTGCTTTTCATTTAAAATATTAAGAAAAGTTGTACGTTCGTGGCACATTAATCAGCGTGCACCACTGCCATGCTAGATTTCACGGGTTTGGTTCGCATCGGCGTGATCCAGTTAGTAGAATTCAACTCTCTCACCAGGGGGGGGGGGTTTCATGATGTCATTCTTTACTTCAAGATAACTGATGGAGAATGCCTTTTTAAAGGTGTAAAAATTAGACCGGGTCCTTAAAAGGAGAATCCTTTCAAACGGTGTTATAAAAAGGCCAACTTAACCCCCAGGTTTGAAGCTTTTTCCTTTATCATCGATCGCTTAATTTACGAATAATCTGTCTTAATTATCCAAAAAGCATTAATTAAAATTGACTGATGGTTTACTTTTGGCAATGCAGATCGTATTTTTCCTCAGTATTCAACTAGATGGAGCAACAATATGGTCAAATAAATGAATAAAGAGAAGTGGGCCAATAGGAAGTAGGCTGCACATTTAGTGCTCCAAAAATATTTATTTATTTTAATCATCTTCAAGTATCATATTATTGATTCCCACATTCATGGGAGAGATTGTATCTTTTATATTGACGACCTGATTAATTGGTTGATTTGGTGAGTTGGACGCGTAGCCTCCATTTTTTCGTATCTTGTTATAGCTGAAAGTAGATAGAGAGACTTATATATCAAATTTGATTGTATACTTTTATCGAATCTGGAGGGATGAAAGTGAGCAGGAAATACTTCTGAGGTTCTCTCCTTTCCAAAAATGAACAATTGACATTTTACTATTGACACTACGTTGAATATTGAGTTCTAAGCAAGCAATATTGTCGGCCATTCTTAACAAAATATTTCACCAGCAAATGAGGTTAAGAGTTCGCACCTCAGTGATCTGCAGTTTAAAACTTGGAAAGCAGTCTTTTCCAATAAAGTTATTTATTTTACCTTCGAGAATACAGGAATTCTATGCTTCTTTAGATTGCCTTTCAAATACGGTGTATTTTACACCACAAATATTAGTAGAATTTCATAATTTGCTCCAAATTTTGCATGTCATAAGAATTTTTATAAAAGTGATCCCATCCAACCAATTTACTCTCTTTATGCAGTGATTATCCACCAGAAGTGAATAAATTGGCATTTTTAAAAGTGCAATTATTTCTCTTTCGTGATTAAAGGAGAAAACTATTGTTTAAAATAGAATTGACCATTAAATGCTCTGATAACTACTGGTAGCCATTAACGCCTTTTTTCCAGCATCATGATGCGTTGTCATTCCCAACTGAGATAAGTGGCCTATTTTAATCACTTCCGAGTGAGTCATTCACGCGCGTGTTTGGCAGCCTCAATCCTAAGCATAAAATTGCAATGACTTTTAATTCTGCACCTGCAAGGGGTAGATAAGTGTCGCAACGGTGTTAGGCGCGAAAGATATCATTCGAAATCCAAGATTTACTTTCTATCATTACAACTTTTTAAACGTATAGGTATGGGAATGATAATCAAAAAATGAGGAGGTAACCAGGGTGGAGGGAGGGTGGAATAAACTTTCATATGAGTCTCAGAATCGGCAAACCGTCCTTTCCTTGTCTATACTTATATTACTACAGCCTTTGGCAACTGAAAATTTTAATAGTTGAGTCCAATAAAGGATAACAGACAGAAAGAGAAAGAGAATCAAACGTCAGTTTGGCAGAGGAGTCTAGCCTCATTTGGTTCAAGTTCTAAAATCTAAATTTCACGAATTTTCTTCTTAATTGGAGCAGTTCATCGTCTACGGTATTCACTTAACGTGACATGACCTTAAGCGGTTTACATGATCTTAACACTGCAGACCTGACCAGAGATTTTTGCCATTTCAACTCTACGGAATCTCGACGTGCGTATATTGGGACTTCTTTTTAAATTGCCTTTAGATTTTTAATAAATGTATTAATTGTATTTCAACGGGGAGCGTTGTAGGTTCTATTTCCATTTAGCTTAGAATATACGCCCTGCTAGCATACTCAGTAGAAGTTGCAGCTTATTAAAGTAAATTGAATTAATTAAATATACACAATCTTGTATTTTTCTTCTCAATCTCTTAGTCCTCTTGTCTAATTTGCCTTAAATTTCGTCATTTTGAAATGATTTTGCATAAACACACAAAGTATCTTTCGTTTTAATTGGCATTTCTTAGAAGTGTGCAAAGGACTCGTCTTCTGTCTATTCAATAACTTACAAAATGCAGTCCGCGAACTGAATACTTGCTGAAATCCAACAATGTAGTTATCTTAACGAGTAGGTGATTTGATGAACTGAGGATAAAATTTTGTAAGGTCAGATAATTTAAAACAAAGACCGCACTTATATATTCGTAAATATTCTAGATTGGGCCGATTTTTTGGTAGAAAAATGGCTCCGTCAGCAGCATTAGTGCTGTGTTCGTAACCGAAGAATCTTTTGCCAGATACAGCAAGTGTGTGTGAGGAAATCGACCATGCGATCGCGTATTCTCGTATAATTATTCCAGATTCAAGGTTGCTCAACCATTAACATAACTTCCAGAGTTCGAAAGCTACGCACCCAGTTATCCAATTCGAATGTTTTATACGTTCATTAGGTATTTGGGTCATTTTCTGTTTGGCAACCCAACATTCGACCCTTTTAGTGGGTAAAATTGATGAGTTTTCTCCACGGCACTAAAGTATTGTCCGGCTACACTTTCGTTCGATCACACTTAGAGTACCTCTGGTAATTGGGTTGCAATTGTATCACTTTGTCTTTATCTTCTTCAAGGTAGTTGAGAGCTTACTTTTTGTTGTCAATATGTCATTTCCCTGTCGTAGGCCGGAATTTACTGGACTTTAATAGTATCGAAAGGTGGGATCATGAACTAATCATGATTCATCTCAGTTGCAGATATGTGGGGCAGTGAATCGTAACCTAAATCGTCATTTGCATATTATCTTCCAGAGCGCCAGTGCAGGCATTCATTTAATTGCAACAAATTAAAATTTCGAAACAATGACTACTGACCTCGATCATTGACGCTGGCCACTTTAAAAGAATAATAGTCTTCATAAACGACTAAGAAAATATTTTGGTTAAACATTAATCACTGCAACGAATGGACTGTAATTTATAAAATTTTACTCTGAAGAAGTTGAATATTTCACAGCCTAAATAAGTTCGTCTCTTTAGTCTAGGATTGCAGCCATTTTTTTCAAACTTTGATAAATTAAAAATTGAAATATCCTAAATTGGTTCATAACGCTTCCCTGTTCTTATGAATTCTAAATAAATAAATTCAGAAAAAATAGCTGCTTTCGAACCTTCAAATTTTTGGCAATCGCACCCTTTCCTCCTCATGGCATGCGAAATTTCGCAAAATTAAGCAGTTTTTTCGAAAACTTATACATTTCATGTCCATATAAAACGAAAAATTCATAAGTTAGGCGTTCGGTGACCTTGTAGCATTGTATCTATCTGTTTATTGATTTTTATGGCACATTTTGAGTTTAGATCCGTTTAGTCTATGACTCATCCTCCTAAACTTGAGTGGTTTAGTAATTTCTATCAGTTATTTAACCCCTCTTCTCCCTCTGCACTCCTTTTGCAGTATTTTCATTTTATGAATTTTGTACTGGACGGATACCTTGCTCAAGTCACAATCTATTTTTTCTTCTCTGTAGCAAATTTTGTGGAATTTAGAAGGCTGATACCCTAACTAGAATCGTCATTCTACGTTTTAACTTCATACGTTTTCTAGAAACAAACGTCAGTATTTGAACATATTTTGATTTGAAACTTTGACAACCGGTTAAGGAGATCAAAAACGAAAAGGGTATTTGAAATGGAATTAGAGTAAAGAGATATTAATGACGAGAAAACAGCCATCGCCAAAAATCTCCGCTTGAACATTTGAACTATCAATACGGAGAAAAACGAAAATCTTTGCTTAGCGGCAGATCGTCATCCGGAACATACACCATCGTACATTTTGTATTTTTTTTCTGAAATTCTTAATGGGAGCTGAGTCGGCTTTCTACTATGGCATAATATATGTGTGCTGTTTTCGTTCGGGTGGCTCAAGTCAGCCGACATTTTCTCTCCCACTCTCTCATTAATGATTAATAAATTGCATTGAATTGCCGACCCAAACAATGTCGCAACAAAATTCATCTGATTACTATTCTTTGTGCATTATTCGCTTTTAACTTCTTTCAACTTTAATAATTCCCTTTAAAGTAGTAAAGGAGTAAGTAAAGCAGTTTACTGATAGATAATGGGCATTCAATTTAGCCCATTTAGGGAAAAGTTCCTTTTAAACATACTATTTTGGACAGGAAGTGCGCTGATTGTGAAGATGCTATTTGCTATAGGAAGATGAAAAGTGCTATGGGAAATGTCAGTCTGGAAACCTGGATTTCTAAATATACGCCATAGCAGCTTAGACCTCATTTTTCATTAAATATTTCCTTCTTCCCGATTTTTTCACTCATTACCTTGGAATTTTGGCTTTCAAGGTAAATGAGCAGAAGTTGTGGATATTCGTTTTAGTGAACGCAGACCTGACTTCTTAACGTCAATCAATTCAAATTAGTCTAATTGAGAACGGTTAAAAGATATTAAGTGATGGCGATGATTTACTACAAGCAGGCGAGAGAGTGGAATATTTGTAGCCAACCTGATTTAATTTAATTTAGATTACTTTAGTTATATCCTCTGTCCTCCTTTCTGGTAATTTATTCTTTTAGAAAATGAATGCTCTCAATAGAGAACGTGCTTTCCTTTGTACTAATTTAATTTTAATTTTGTTACTAGAACACGACTTCCTAGGGTCTCCATAAGACTGGTAAAATCGGACATTTCGTAAGAAGTGGTCTTTGAGAGAATAGGAATAGGTCCTGTCCTTAACCGTTTCTGTTACTGTCAATATTATTATTTTTGCAATTTTTCCAGTAATTAAAGAGCTTTCACATCATCGTCTACTCTACCATATTCATCGAACCCTCCTACAAGTTTGCAGCAATAAAGGATTCAAATTATTATACAAACCTTTCAGCTTTAATCTTAAATCTAACCTGATTACTATTATTGAAAGTAGGAAGTGCAACCGGAAATGAAAAATAATTAACGTTAAAACGAGTTAATTAACTTCTCTAACCTAATTACATTCCCATAATTTTCTGATTTCTGTTAGTACCTTTTTGGAATCTTCGCTTCAATTAAGTCCATAACCTGAACTTGCTGAGTGCTCAGATGTAAAATTAGGAAGTACATGAACTTGACCTTGGGATCAATAAAGTGAACTTGCTCTCGGTAGGTTCATTCTTACAGGCTGTTTACCCAACTGCATTTATTTCGTGAATTCCTTAAAATGCAAACAATAAATCGGCGCAAAGTAAGAGCTGCCAGCTAGTCGAACTGTCAAAATATTGACGGAACTAGCCTTGCTTGAGCCGAATTTGTAAACGAAGGCAAAATTTTCGCTTGATTGTGATTTATCAATGCGTGAGAAGGGAGTTCTGAGTCCTGTTTTTTTCATATAATTTAACTGATTCGGATGAGTAAATGTTTGAAATACCTAGTATAGAATAGAGACAATGTGTAGATCTAATATGAACTACGTAGGGTATAGAAAAACTACTCTGATCGGCTCACTTTTTATCCATTCTCTTGTTTACCATAATTAATCCGTTTGCCCGACAATCCACATCACAGAATGCGAAGCGATGAGTGTCGATACCGTGGCTCCTAATTTAACGAACACATTTGGATGCTAATTGTATTGGACATAGTCTTCAGTTATTGATTGAGAACAAAGACCTTATTAAAAGCGACTAAATTACGTGCTCAGTTGCTCAGAGAAAAAGATTACTATGAGCAGAACTGATGAGTTTAGCACTGAGAGCCAAAAAGCTAGGTGTTTGAAGGAGACACAAAGTAAATTGCGAGTTCCCAATTTCCAAAGTGAGGTGTTGTCACTCACTATATAACTGAAATAGCTATTTGCTAAAGGCGGAATTTCTATGAACCATATTTAAGTCTTTTATATTGCACCTCGCCTATAGATTTGCCTTGCACACGAGTTAAAGTACCGCTAAGATAGATCGAGGAGATAAATAATAGAGGATATATTAATTTACCTCAAATGGCGTTTACCTCCAGAGATAATTAATAAGGTCACGTAATACACATCGCAGAAATTCATTTATGCTATAATGATTTGTTATTTTCAAAGTCATTTGTTTACCACATCAACTTAACGGCATGCATATTGTATTGACATTTATTCATTCGACCATTCATTAAATTTTTCGTTTGGTTAATGGAAGATAGTGCTTTAGAACATTCTATCAGTTAATACTTTTGAAAGTTGACGTCGAGAAGGGATTAAGAGAGGCTTTAAATCATTTGTTGTGAAGCACACAACTTGTCTATTGTGCGAATCAGGGAAAAGAAGGGACATAGCTGAACACAACTCGTGACATGGATAATTGACGTTGATCCTAAACGACAAAAAGGAATGCCCTCGCAAAATGGAAGCCACTTTAATGCCAGAAATTAAGAATCTCCATAGAAATATCTCACATATTGAGTAAAACTCAATTAAAACATACAAAAAGTAATGCGATCGAATGAAGGTCGAATTTTGTTCGTGGTGTTAAAATATTCCACCGATTCAACTAAAAAACTTCTGCCGAGTCCTAAATGTTGGGCTTTACGCTATTTTCTGACATTATATTTTTATAAAAAGAATATTCTTAATGGTGCCACAATTAATGCTGTCTAATTAGTAGCAGAGGTTGGAATAGACTTATTATCCACAGCTTTTAATCTGACTTTGAGTTACAATTTGCGATTTTTTGGTTCTACTTTCTGACTTGTTCGGAGAACCGATTATGTATCCTCAAGAAATTTATGCAAATCAAATGCTAGCCAAATTTTTTTATACGCAAACATTAGAACAACAGGAAGCTGCCTGGAAGACAAGATCAATTGCATATTTTTTGCAAAAACAAATATTTGCTTTCGTAAGAAAGTGGTGCAAATATGGCGATTTTATGAGAATTAACGCTGATTTTCGTTACCTTCTTTGAATAGCTATTTGGATAATTGTTTTTCAATTAGAATAAAGTGATTTTCAAAGGGGTTGCTGAATTTGACTTGATATAATGATTAATTTAGAAGCAAGTTCTTTTTGCAAATGGTAAATTAATTATAAGTCGAGATTTCTTTGAATGAAGACGAAAAGGAAGAAGGTCTTTATATTACACTGGTTTATTTGAAATTCAAATTTTACACTAAATCTCGCCTCCCAATGAATGTCATTTGCGGATGCGTTAAAGATGGAGCTTTTAGAGTCTTTGCAATTAATTAATTAATTAGTTAATTAATTTGTTTGAGCAGCCTTGTAGTTGGAATAATTTCATGAGCGTGCACGTTCGATCAAACGAAATCTCAAAAGTGGTCAAATGAACAATTTCTTCCTAAATTTTGCCCATAGTTCCTTAAACGGCTCAGGGTTCCTTTATAAACCTTGCAGTCATTTTAAGACTCTTTGGATTTGCGTGAGTACAGTCATTTTTCCATTGATTCAACCTCTTTTTCTAACTTCCTAGTGTGTTAACAACTTGACATATTCTTGGATATTTAAGAACGTCTAAAAATGTCTTTGGAGAATCAATTTTCCAATATTCAGTATATCCACGCTTTGATTACCTTTTATGATGAGAAATAAATAAAAAGTTCATGATTAGTAGAACATTCAGGCTCACTCATCACTCAATGGACTTGAGCATTTTTAAATTCTACAACACATTAATTAACACCCTTAATTCCCGGACTCTCCATTCTTCCTTTTAAGCAGTTATCAAGGGTCGCTCTCATTAACGTCAAAGTATCCACTAATGAAATTTATATATGTCACCAGCCAGGCCCTCAACCTCAATACACCTATTTTGACAACCAGTCTGCCAGTATGCTTTTAGGGGTGGGTGATTATATCAATATAAATTACTCTCACTTGCTCCTTACTCTTATCTCCTTTCCATTGAAGCAGGTGGGAGATTGGCACTTTCTTTGAAGACTACAAAACCAACTATGTTTTCTAAAGTGGACTGGAGGTGGCTTTGTCTGGGGATTATTGTGGGAATGAAACCAATAGGTCACTTTAATGAACGGCCATCTTGTTAACAATACCACACGAGGTTGCATTTCAAATTTGTAGGAAATGAAATTGATTTCACATGTGTATCGTTTCTTTATAATGCACCTTTGGTGAATCAATTCTTTTACATCTCCTTTTGTTTAAACCTCAACAATTTTTTTTCTCAAGAGACATACAGTGATGTGGAATAGATTTTGCTAGATTGCAAGATTGAAAGAAGCTGGATCGTTCAATATGAGTTAATATGAAGGCTGACATGGATAATTTATCGTTTACTGATTTTAAACTCTACTGGGAGTAAAACCTCATCTCCACTTACTACAGATTTATTCCTTCTTGAATCTGAATGTCTCCCAGATACGGCTTAGATTAAAATAATAAAGTTTTAACTAATCTCAACTTCTTTAAGTTCATTTTTTGTATAAATACAAAGATTTGAAATATTAATTTTAATGGCTACTATCATTAATAACAAGCTTATGCGAGGATAAAAAGTGTAGTTTATTGACATGATTTTAAATACAATTTCGTACCGACTAATGAAAGCTCATAGTGGAAGAAAAAATGCAAAATTGAAATGTGTTAAATTATTTCATTTTTCGAGTTGCTTTGGATGCACTCTCCGGTTTACAAAATTTGTGAGGATAGGAATTGTTTATGACAATTAAAACTCGCATGACATTTGACGTTAATAAATGTCAGTAAATGTATTTGAATCCTATTTAGAGAGTTTACTTAACTAGTTCATTTGTGGACGTCGCTAATAAATCAACTCCCAAGAAAACTTAATCAAACTTGAAACTTTTGTTATGAAAACTCTTTAAAATATCTCTCCCTTAGCTCCTTTGTTCTCTGCCTTATTACAGACAGTCTGTTTTTAAAGAAAACGATCATATTCGAATGATTTCCTCTTATGGCAACCATCTTAGGACAAAGAAGAACAACAGAAAAGTTTACTGAGCGTTTTAATGTGTAAAGAAGTGTGAATAATAAGTGTTGCAATAATAAGGTATGGAGAACAGGTCAAGGTGTGAATTCCCGTTTTCGATTTCAAAATTTATTATTTCACGACTTATATGTTAGCTATTGTAACTTTATAAACGCGAAGCTTTTAATAACATGGAGTGTTTAATTGAGGCTATAATCCGATTAGCCTCAATATAGTCACAAGTCCAAAAACTCAATAATGACACGTAATTGTCAAAATAGGGGTAGGCTTCGCTTCACGTCGATACGGCATGTAGCTTGGGGAAATTACGATCTATGGTATTTGGGCTTAAGTTCATGGCAATTATTCCTTTAATGGTAAGTTGGCAAATTTTAACTGGGTTTGATTATGTCGCTTGTGGACGATTCAAGAGTTCTAGGAGGGGGTGGGGGAGGGGGGGGGAGAAGGGAGGTGGAACCAAAAGTACAAAAACCCTCTTCATGTCCCTTTAGACAGTGTATTTAATTTGTTTGGAGATTAAGCATATAGAATGTGAGGCCTGAATGTTGCTTGATCACGATAGACTCGGAGGGATACCGTGCTAGGACGACCATAGACACGAGAAACGCCAATTTAACATTTTCTCAACCTTAATACCTTAAACAAGAGTTTCAGAAGAAGAAAATCGGAAAAAACGGGTAAATCCGAAGATTGGACATAAGTTTTGGAAGAATTTCGAGAACATTAGTAGTAGAAAGGCTTGAAGTACTTTTTATAGGAAGAACCTTTTATTTCTGAGAGCAAGCTCTTGACTATATTGAAAAGTGAACAAATATTATCTTCGAAGGCACACGACCAAGATTTGAAAATGGTTTATGTGTGAATCTTCTTAGCCTTTGTCCATTCACTCTGAATCATGAAATTTTTTCTATATTTAAACACATGCGAACATTCAAATAAACTTCTTTTGCTCATTAATTCGTAAAAATTGATTCAACTCAACACTTTAGACAAAAATATTTAAACAAAAACCCAGCGTTTTTTTACTTTCATATAAAATTATCATTGACAAGAGATTGGCAGATTCACTGAACTCTCTCCTCCCTTTTTAATAAAATTCTTTCAGCAAATCAATTTATTCCACGCCATTTGAGTACTTAAAAAACATACTTTTGCATTTAAATAATTTCCTTTTTTGAACTTCATGAAAACATTGTTCGAGTAAATTAGCCAACTTCAGCTTTTAGAAGCTCAAATTTGAATTATTTCCAAAATGATTAAATGAATCGTTGTAGTGCTTATTTTTTACAGAGAGGTAACATTAATTTTGATTCAATAAATTTTTCTACAAAGTGCGTTCTTCCACAAATAGGATGTTGTACCCATGACCTCAAATGTTATATGCAAAAATGGGCGGAAGGGAATCCAGTGGCTGCTCGTCTGCTCTGAGTTAATTCGTTTTTGAAGATTTTGACATCAATTACAAATGAACACAAGGATCTTACTTGAGTAACTATTTAGCTGGTACATTTATGGAGTTATATTAATACTCACGGTAATGCGAAAAGCGAGTTACCACGTTAAATGCTCTACATTACTCAAATTCTATTGGTCTATGTTTTCAGCTTTCTTCATCATTGACTTAAATCACTAATATCAGACAGGATATGCTTACATTAAATGGCATGCCCAAATATTAATACTGAGCTGCAATATCTTATTAAATTCATAATGTACCCCAAATGATGCACTTTTGTCTTAGAACAATAATGAATCGCGATAGTTATGGAATTGTAAAGTTAGTTGAACAACTGGAGGTCTTTCTTATCGGATTTGCAATCAATCATATTGATTTTTTAATGTTAGTTCTGTTTCATATTAATTTGAAACATGTCTAAAGAGCTGCTGTTATTGACTTATCAAATGCACAAAGGAAGTCGATTGGTATCATTTTATTCGAGTCAATTGAACTTTTTTATATTCGATTAACTATTCCAATCGTTCCGACTGTCATCCGAACATATTAATGCGTGTTAAGATTAAAGAATGTGTAAAAATTAACAGAAATACCACATCATTTTTTCAAATGCTTAAGTTATCTAATCGTTCGCTACCACTTTTGTGCTGTATATAATGTCTTTTAATTAGGTTTAAACAAAGGTAATTAAAATTAAAGAACTATTCCAAAATTGCATTTATTGCATTTCCCATTGTTTGCTTTAAAAAAACCTCTGGAGTAATTTAAATAAAAATTTTTGTGGTTGTTCACATGTTTTATTTGAATGAAGGTTGCATCAAAATTTCGTTTTACGCATGTTGTTACTGTTTGAAAAATAACGCTTCCTTATCTGCTAAGAATGTAAAATTGGGGCTTTTAACTTTAAAAGTTGCATCCATAGAAAATCTTGCAACCAAATTGACGATATTTAAAGAGTGGGCCACGTTTCTGTCTTTGGTGTTAGCTGTTGTAGGGTGTTGTAATGTATAAATTTCAGAATTCGTCCAAAGTTTTAATTTAAATTCGCGGTGTTTACCGTTTAATGACCAGTTGATTGACTTGAGCAATCCGGTTTAAGTTGTGGCGTCAAACATCTGGTTCAAACGGTAGATCATAATGCCAGTTAATAGTCTAATGGGAAAGTAATGGAGAAATGGTTAAATTTAGACGTAGTTTGCTATTAATCATAGAGTTGCCAATTGCACTCCAATGGCAGTTTGCTAAATTGACAGCTAAATACGAACAGTCAGAGAATATTATAGATTTTGTCATTAATTAAGTTAACTATAGTAATCAATTCTGACAAAAAGATGCTACCTGACGTCATGGCTAATAGTTAATTAAATAATTCTATTAAATGTAGAATTTGCTTAAGGTGTCCCACTACTCTTTAAAAATCAGTGCAAATAGGATTTTGCTTCAAAGCCAGAAATCTATGATTTTTGCTTCAGCTTGATTTCGAAAGTATTTGGGTGTAGATCATCTCAGGCTGGCATAATTCACTTTACAAGTTTGCTAAATTTTTCTAGATTTTAAATTTCATGACTTGAATTTTGGATTTATGGATTAATTTTTGTCCGCTATAATCGGAGTTGGCGAATTATGTATGGTAATATTGATTTTCTGATATACTCCATCAAGTGAGTAGAATGATCCATGGACTTTATCAGTCAGATCAACGTCATTCCATTGCATGAATAAAGAGCCTTGACAATTATGAGTATCTGTCTTTGTTTGTGTAAAGTGGCGCTTATATTCATTTTCTCTGAGGGTACCATTCCTGTGCCATTCCACTATACCTTCCTAGTGATGTTTAATTCAACTCGTGGAAACAGTGTTATAACTGAGTGAATTTCTTGCGGGTATGCTAGATTTGGTTTTGCGGTAAATAAACTTTCACATATATATAGCAGATGGTTAAGTTTGTTTTAAAGTAGAAAAGAAACTATTTTTTATTCTCTTATTTCCAGGAGAAAGTCAAAGAAAGAAAGTCAAGCCCTAACTGATGCGTAGAGATATACTCAAGGCAATTTTTATTATTATATGCAAAATTGTATTTTATTGGAAGTTAAGCGTTTTGCCTAGAGACAAACCTTGATATTTGAAAAACTCAACCTTTAACAATTTGAGTTCTTATATGACGAAATGTCCTAGCAATTGCCACCTCGTTGAAAGATTGATTCTAATCGCTACTTGGACAAAGTAAGGATTAATGAAACAGACGAAGTTCACCGATGAATCTAATGCATTAGTTACTAATTCACTTACGCTTTTCCACATTTTAATATATTTAAAAACAGTATCTTAGTATTTTATAATCCTTTTTAATAAGATTTTTATTTGAAACTGAATTTATTAAATTATTTATAACCTATGTTCATGAAATGGTACTCTAAATTCTTTTTCAAACTTTCGTTTACTAAAGAATATATATTGTACGTGATTTTTAGACGAATAATTGTAATAATTGAAGATATGATTATAAAGTTCCTATAATTTATTATTACAAATATTTTTACCAATAACTCAAACTTTATCGTGAGTTAATTGGTTAATTGAAGCCATCTACTGCACAACTGTACGACTTGATGATATACTGCTCATATTTTAATATACTACTTTTATGCATTTCAGCAACCCCGCAACCTCCTACTCAATTGCTGACAATTGATGATATCTTCCCAAAGCCCAATGAGCCTCCACAACTAGAAATCCTTCGAAATCATCTCTTTGGTGAGGGTCGGCTAACGGAGAAGGCTGCACTAAAGATTATTGAAGAAACGGCAGCGATTCTCAGAAACGAAAGTAATCTGATAGAACTCGAGGCTCCTATTACCGGTATGATATTCCATTCAACATTTTCACGCCCATTTTTAACTTACACTTGTAAATTGCAAATTAAGAAAGTGCCAGCATTTCACAGATCGGTGTCAGTTTAGTTCATTTTAACACATGCTTTTACCACAATATACAGTGGACCCACGGTCAGAGGTCATAGGCACGATTCTAATTGACATACATTTGATTTAAATTTCGCATAATACTTGTCAAGAAAGGATGAGTCAAAAGTATTGAATCGGAAGGAGGTCTGAGATATGAATTGGATGAAATTTCCTTTCGGTGGGTACTGAAGTTAACTCCATCTAACCTCTGCTGACCTCATTTAATGCGAAATCTCGGCCCTTCAGACTCATTTTAGTTAACGCAGCGTTCTTGATTTTACTTGTTACCTTGAGTGATCAGTGATTCCGATCGATAAGTTGATTATAACTCCTCCTTGAATTTCCCAAAATACTATAAAGTGGTGTGTCGAATCACTTTCAGAACTATATCTGCATTGGTGGTGACTTTTGAACTACTATCACAGAGCCTAAAGTCACAAAGTCAAAATTGAAAATTTACCTTGATGTCGCACTTTTCCCTCAGCCAATCTTAATTTTTAGTTGTATTAATGTATTAGGGCAATTTTCAATTTGTGGAAAAGAAATTAACTCCTCTTTTTTCCTTTATCTTATCTTAAAATAATCAAAAAGATGCAGAAAAAAAGTAATTTCTCATTAGATGATAACATTTTTTGCCGACTAGACCCTTAAAAGTCCGATACAACTTCTTAATGAATGAAGGAGGCTAAATTCTGCTGCTAAGCGTGTAGGACGGTTCAATGTAAAAATAGACTGTCTGATTGCCACATTTCCAACTTGTAAACATGGATCTATGTTTAAATTTCAGTGTAAATTGCCCTATGTTTAGGCAACTGGCCAAATACTGGGAAGCGTAAAATCTTAATAAAAGGATAGTTTTTTCGTTTACACACACTTTAAGCTCAGTTGAAATAGGAGACGCACAAATTTCAAAATTGTGGCTTTTGAACGAGGTTTGATGTAATGACAGTTTTTCCAGGATTAAGTACTGTAAGCAAAATGTAACGTTACTCAAAGGTCTTTTTTACCCAATAATGAAATTATGTTGATTACAGCGAAAGGTTTTATTATTAAACAATCTTGCATTTACTATTCGAACAATTTGGTCTGTTTTGATTTGTCAAACCGTCTTTTCCATTTGACATTAGCAGAGATGTTATCAGTTAGCAGGGACGAGGAATTTTTCAAGCAAAAATACGCGCTTCAAAAAAAATTCTCAGAAAGTTAAAATAATACAGGAAAAATAGGTATTTCATATTCTTTTAAAACAAAAGATCATTTCTCGGATTGCTTATTATGAGTATGTTTCGAAGCATGAGGTTTATAGTTTTAATGAATGAGAATAATTAAGAGATTCTTTGGGTTTTTTTACTCCTATCCCTCGATCTGGTATCTAAGGAGGGGCTAACTACCGACAACCATGGCTCCCAGATCGCAATACAATGATAAAAATTCGAGAGGGAGAGTTAAAAGAGGAACCAGAAAAACGATTTAAGATCGGAAAGATAGACAGGGAGGGAAATAGCAGGCATGAAGAGTGAAACGAAGGAGGAAAGGTGCGCATTGACCGAGAACTTCCACAAGGAGTCTTTAAATCGGTGTACGTGAAAGAGCGACAGGTAATAATCGATAAAAAATTATTAGACAGGAGTAAAATTCATCAATTGTTCTCACTTTGTGCACAACGTAATACAAATTTTGGAAAATTTTCAAAATAGACACCATCTTTGATAAGTAGTTTTGCCAATTCCATTTATTGAGAAAATTCAGTTATTGCCGAGAGTATCGGAAAATGAAGTTTAGCATTCCTGATTGTGGTAGGAAACTGAAATCGATGAGCAGAAAGTGTAAAAAACTGGTATGGGAGTAGGTATTCAAAACGTTATTGAGGGTAACATCAAGTAATCTACGAATCTTACATCGTTTTGCTCAAGGATTGTCAGTTGGGTCACTTAAATCCTTTTTCCCTATTTTCGGAGAAGACAAAAACTCCAACATGCTATTCGACACTTTACAGCTTTGACATAGCAGAGATAAAATTGATAGCAATGTTTACAATTAAAGTTAATTCACTGCAGCGCAGTTAGCGATTGCATTTAACATATTAAATTACTGGCTGAAGGAGGTTCTTGACTTCTAAACATACATTTCTGAAATCCAGATGTTTGTCTAATAGTCCTCCACAATAGACACTTGAGTTCATTTAATATATTCGTAGTTTAGCTGACTAAATTTCGCTTTTACTGCAGAAAAGTGTACATTTATCTATACTCTTTCAATTTTGTACTAGTCTTATTTATGTAATGCTAATAATTTAAGCACTCTAAAGTTTGAATATTGCCGCCAATCTATTCTTAAATGGTAAAAATTTTTAATTGATTTGCATGTAGATCTAATCGAAACAACGTATTTCTACTTCAATTTTGTTCAGTCAACAATTCTATTATTCTTGAATACCATTGTTTTAAATTCATAACATTAGTTGATGATCGTACATTATTTTAAAGCCTAAAGTCCATTTAACACCAAAAAATGTATTTTTTTTTCTTCGCCTTGGAGGTAAGATTGCATTTTATGCTTGGTATATGCGTTGAATATGTTGTTGTATGAAATTCTTGTGCCTTAGTTGTCTCTTCTAACACTGAACACTGTTGAAGGCAAAACATAACGCTTACGTAAATGCCAAAAAGAACTAAAAATCGTTTCAGTGTTTCAATACTGCAATGGTTCATAGCCTGTTTCTTTAAATACTGCAATTTTGTCAAAAGAATTTTGATTAATCATTGATTATCAACAAATTATTGATTTCAAATACCTTAATATCATCAATCTCAAATTTGCGATTTTATTATAAAATCCAATAATCTAGAACACCATTGCAAAATTGGCACATATAGAGGTATTAGATAAGGAAACATCGATGAATAAACTGGATAATTATGAAATGTTCTTTAATTGAGCTAAGAAGATTAGTAAAAATCGCACTCCATCATCCACTTTCCAAAATATTTGTCAAAATTCAGTTATTTTTTGCTTACTTACCATCTTACCAAGTAGAAAGATCCTTTTGGAGGATATATTTTGTATATGCAATAAAATTACAGCACTTGATAACAAGGCAAGTGGGTTAATTGCCTTTCTGCAGTCAATAATCTTCAAGGGTAAGGCCTTGTGGCAGTGATGACACTCCACCATGCGTGCTTCGCTTTATTCAACTAATCACCAATTCAGTGATCACCTCTATACCTTTATGCGCAATTTTCAAAATTGCCAAAAAAGGAACCTCAAGTTAATTTAATGGTCAATAGTTTTCGACGTCTTTTTTTCGAGCAAATTCTTCTTGTAAAAGAGGAGAAAAATATGAAACGCGGAGAAACAACCTTCATGATTAAATTGCATTAGTCTTAATTGGTAGGGCGCTGACGAGGAAAAAGGTAGCAATTTTTCGATACATAGTAATCTAATTTCCAATTTTAGGCATATTTGTATTTAATTTTTTTCAACAACAATTATGACTACTTGGAGTTATGTGAACAAAATTTCCACCAGTTTGGAAGCTACACCACTAATGTCCAGCTCGGTTATCATTAAATAATGTCAGTTATCCCTTGAGAATCTTTGTCCCTTGCAAGGTTTGGTTCCATGAGATTGTTGAAAAATTTTGTTCGAATGTTAAATTTCGAAACTGCAGGCGATAAAAGTCAAATTAGAAGCCGTTTTTCAAGTTCGAACGCTCGCATTCATTATTTAATACTTCCGCTTTCATCTACTCAGTCAAATTTCGCATCACAAATAGCGATTTGGACATATAGTCGTATAAATTTAAACATTGAAGTTATTAAATGTGAATAGATTTTTCCCCAAAACGTCCGCGTATTTTTGAAGCTTCAGTTGCAGTCTACATCTTTCTATGCTTGAAATCTGTAATATAAGTTAGAAACTCGTTTCTAGCAGTAAATGTTTTCAGTACGGAGTTTGAGGAATTGTGCTGATTTTCATGAAAGACGTTATGAATTTGAGTATATTCTAGAAATCACATATTTTTCCCTAAACTTTCTCGTGCTCAAAGGTAGCTGAAGCAGGAAAGATCAAAGAATGAACGGTTGCATCACCATCAGTTTCATTTCAGTATAATCTAGTGTAGTGGTTTGAAACCAGCTCAAACTTCTGCTCAAATAGGCATGTTTCCAAGGTTAAAGGATTATTGAACAAATCACCAATCTCGTTTTCGTGCTAAAATGCTGCTAAGTCCCATTTATTCCTGCAATTTTATCCATCCACCTAAAAAATAACTCGCTGTTTTGTTTTGAATTTACTTGCTCAAGTGGTTTTCGACTTCATTCGCATTTCAATGTCGTTTATCTCTTAGAGTATGCCACATGCACCTGAAAAGGTGATAAACGGTTGGGACAAGGTCTTGCAAGTATGGAAGATGTGTGAGAACCTCCAAATTTGATTATCGGAAATTTTTCGAAGGTAATTCATGCTTTGTGGGTCCGGTCGGATTTTTTCATGTTGAAGGATTATCCTCTTTTTGCTGAATAAATTGGCATGTTCATCTTTTAATTTCGGGTTTAGTCAATGAACGTTGGCTGCAGCTATTTTGTTCGCTTTGAGAAATTCGTTATCAATTTGTGCACCTAAATTTCATCAAATTCCTGAAAGAGGTTTCCAAATAGTAAAACTCGGTTTGACTTAAGAGATTCTACGGGTGTTTAATTTGGAGGCAAGAGCGTCGCCATAATCAATTCAACCTATTTTTTCAGTAGTAATTTTGTGTAAAAGGGACAAATACTTTATTTTTAAGAAGAAAAATTGAAATTTCTTTTCGTTCATCTGTGCCATGTTAGAAGAGTTGATGCGACATCATTCAAATCCCCAATTTATCGATATCCTGTAAGAGTAGCTGTAAAGTGGACCATGAACATGCGAGTTCTGCGATAATTCATCGATAGTTGATAGAAGATCTGATTTAACCAGCGATTTTAAAACGTTATCAACAAAATTTGTTGCTTGTCCGGATTTCGACGAGCCCTTTTGCTCAATTTGAATTTTTAAACCTAAATTGCTATTGGTGGGCTGTAAGCACTTGGTCATAAATTTCATAATAGCCTCGCTAAACTCGCAGGTATTCAAGCCCTAGTGAAATAAAAGCTTCATGAAATGTCTGTCTGACGTGTTATCTGCTCTCTGGAGTTGGACATTTTCATCCCTAACAATAGAAAGAACTTTATTGCTCATAAATAATGTTGAAAAAATTGTCCTTCACATTGCATGGACACAACGTGCACTCAAACCCTCAAGTGCTTTCGATACCTCTAATATTTAAATTTAGCAACGATAAAATAGCTCCACCAAATAGCGTAGTAGATGTGAATCAATAACGTCAGAGAATTGAGTAATTTGCACGTTAGATCTCATCATTAATTTGATATCGATTTCATTGGCATCAACCACTGTGACATGTTATTTTACTCAAATTTTACAGTTTAACTTTGATTATTTCATGGTCGGACAGCAAAGCTAGTTCAAATCTGCGGAATTCAGAGCTTAGTGATCAGTTACTAAATAGGGTTATTCGTCAATCATCTTGCATGATTACCCAGGATCACCTGATGGACTTTGACACCATTCTTCAAAGTAGAGCTTACAGGAACTCGGTACAATAAGCGCATTTCAAAATATTGCGACGCCTCTTTAAAACAATCATTTAGAATACGTGTGCTTAATCGATTCTATCCTATTATGGAGAATTTTGAACATTGTGGTGATTATTTTTCGCTCAGTTTATGATTGATATCGCAGTTGTCTCCAGTACTATATTTCATTACTAAAAATTTGTTATAAATGAAAATCGTATAATATATTCATAATATTGCTTGCTACGATAAAGTATTTTGATTGTAGGACACATCAACTTTACAGTGATGGAATTCCCTTTTAGTTACGACCCTTTCCCACTCTCACATTAACCAATTTGACCTTCATTTTACGATGTGGTATTTCTGCCTGGCATTTGTAAAATTGAATTGTGAATTTCAAAGCCAAAATTTTATTACCAGAATTAGACTTCATTTGAAATATTATTATTTCACTTTGCAAATAGAGTGTGTAGACAATCCTTATTTGAAAGCTGGTGCTTCCGAAGCCTTTTCGATTCATTTGAGTGAATTTTTGATCATTTTTTCAGGAAATAATAGCAAATATCTATTTAAAATTTAATTATTAAGGAGGAAATTATTATTATTATCCATAGCAATACCAAAAAGCTCAAAATCTGTTGATCGCGGAAAGCTTCTGACAACCGATATTAGTAAGGATCCTGAGATCAACTTAGAAGTAATAATGTATCTAGTTTTATGGGCTTTTTGACTTGTATTGTACCTTATTGGTTAAATGGATCGTTTATATCCCAAAATAATAATATAAGATTGGTCTCCTAGAATACAGAGATATCTTGTCAATTATGCTTAGGGCTTATTAAACGAATTTCTGATTAAAAAGGACTGGGCTACCACGTCACTACCTTTTTCGTCCAGTGGTTGGGTAGACAACTAAGTCTGTAGGGTATTTTGCAGCTATCAGGTTTAATACAGCAAAGGCTG
Organism: Hymenolepis microstoma; assembly: GCA_000469805.3. Taxonomy (NCBI): domain Eukaryota; kingdom Metazoa; phylum Platyhelminthes; class Cestoda; order Cyclophyllidea; family Hymenolepididae; genus Hymenolepis; species Hymenolepis microstoma. Next base: position 1,730,055 of record LR215994.1, read on the forward strand.
CAATATTATTCTCTCAACTAATCCTATGCAATTCCTTGCAAATAAGAAATCAAATTCTTTCATCCACATATTCAGTGCCAAAGGCAAAATAAAGATTTGATCCTAAATTCAACTGAACGTCTGCTGTTTTACTGATTTTAATTTTGGGGTGAATTATGGACATGAAAATGGCATAATAATGCGGAAACTGATGGACCGGTGTCCGAAATGTACTTTATAATATGGCACGGACGCTAGGTGACTAACCTGATTGACATTTTGTTCCCCCAATTTTTTCTTCAAATTTTCCAAACATCAACTTTCAAGGTCATTGCAAGTTCATAACCACGGTTTTCATAGCCTGCTGTTTCTATTGGTGGTCTTTTGTGTCACCCAAATTTAATTCTTTCATTTTACTGCCAAGTGAAAGAAACGGCGTCTTTTTAGATACTTTGAAAGTCAAAGCTCCCTAGAGTTCAATTTTGTTGCATTATTATATTAATAATGGCAATATTCTCTGCATAGCTGGTCAAAATGCGGATTTGTATGGCGTTGGGTTTTTGGATCTAAATGAACACTTTTCGTTGCATCGATTGTAATATGATTGCAGCTAACAATCCCAAAATATCCACGCAAATAGCGATAGAGTGGAGGAGAAAAACAGTCAAATTTAAATATTCTGGAAATTTGCAAATGAATTCGGGTTGTTTTGAAAAATTTGCGTAACATATAAGGCTATTCTCTTTTTCGCATAAAAATTTTTATAATTAAGCGTTGCTATTAACAAGGATGTAAGATATTAATATCGATAGGAAAATATTACCTATTTGCGTGCCCTCATCTTACATTTTTAAATTACAACTTCCTAGTATAATTTCAACTTCGAATTCATCTGAAGTCGTCTGGTCTTTTTGGAACAGCGCATTTCTGCTTTAATTGTAATTTCGTATGCCATATTCTATTTTCCCCCTTGGAGTTTGAAAATTGCCAACAAGAGGAAAAGTAGGTTGAATGCTGGCGCTAACCTAGTTCCCGCAATGTGCGACCTTAATTGGTTCCTATGCCTTATCCAAATATCATCACTTACTTAGATATCATACATAACTTTCCCGGCACTTGGCCACAATTCTAGCCTCCCAGAGGTGATTGATTCTGGAAGCACGATCAAACACAAAAGGTGGGCCAAACACTTCTATCACTTGTCGCTGATTCATTTATCGTGTTCTTCGATACCATAGTCTGGTTGATCCCTCGAATCTTTCTTCCACTTAGTAGTCCTAAGGTCGATTTACCTCCCAGCATCCGGACTGTAGGTCAGTAGGAGCTTTCGAACAATCTCCACACTATTGCCTACACCTTTGCTGTATGCGGGACCCTTTTGCACATGTCAATAATTCGCCTTTTGAGGGCATAGAGGTGTGACCAATAAGCCATACTCCTATGAAATACATTTCATCCGAAAAGAGAAACGAGAAATGTTGAGGCAGTAGAGTTTTGTCTTTGTTAGGAAAAGCGGTTTATTCTGCGTAGAGATAAGATTTTAATTGAGCTTTCGGCGCCATAGCATTAAAGAGGAGTAAAATCCAAATGAAATACTTAATTGGCTCAAGTTAAAGTCTCTTTCAATCCTCTAAAGTTTACTTTATTTGAACAAAAGTACACTTAACCATGTGCCTTTGTTCTTTTAATTTCAACAACCAATCACTTCGATCGGTTAGGCAATTATAAAGTCTAATATTATTCGGCTTTAAAATTTCGAAATATTTCATTCAATCTACTCCAAATGTGGTCGTTATAATTTGGAAAATAAATAATTGTCCAGCCTAAAGAAAACTTCTAATTTTATCTAATACTGACTCAGTCATATCAAAATTATGGTCATTTGAAGTCTACTCGAGTTGTAAGTGAAAATGAAATAAGATTTGGAAAGTACCACCTCTCCTCAGATTCTTAGATTGCAGGACTCTTAGGTAAATAAATCGGATTTAAATGGATCTGAATAATGTGTGCTCTGGCACGAATCGCTGAACGAAAATGTCGACAGTTTCCAATTCTGTCAAGAGAGCTGGATTTAAATGCAAAAAAATGGTGTATCTGAGTCGCCAGGACTTTGCTTGCATATGTACGTGGATAGCTCTTGAGTTTTATGATAGTTCCACCCCAGGCAAATACTAGCCAATATCTAATTAACCTTACTTGATATATAATGCGTTAATGCGACGTAAATTTTCTTAAAAGTGAGCCATTAATTCTCAGTTCGATTGACTGCCTCACTTTCTTAATCGGAACTATTTTATTGGATGAGACCTTCTCTCAATGAGGATTGATACCCAAATTACTTCAATCTGAACGTTCAGACGAACTGAGTCGACTCTCTGGGTGAATATGTGGGCATTCGTGCTTTGTGACGTCTTCGAAATGGTGACAATACAAGTCTTATTGAACGTCGCCTATCTATTTGGCTAATAACTGCGCAACGATTACTGTAAAATAATAAAATAACATTCAACTAGAGTACCAATTGTAGTAGCTTTTAGATTCACGTTTTTAACTAACACTTTACTTTGGGGAAATTTTAATATGCTAAGGATGTGATCAGATAAATTGCGTCTGCTTTAATAAAACGAAATCATTGGGCATTTTTTGGCACTTTGGATAAAATATATTGAAAATTGGACTTCCGCGGTAGAAATAAATGCAAATTATCAAGAAGTCTTTATCGGATTGCTACACAAATAAGCCTGGACTTGTGCTTAGTAATTTCTATGGCAAGTTCACCTAGGCTTCCGGAATTAGTTAAATTATCTCCATGATAGAAAAGAATCAGACGTATAGCGATTATTGCGTTTATTGAAATTATCAAATTATGAGATTATGATCACGGCAAACATGATTAGTGATTGAATACATTAAACATAACTTGAATTAACCTTAATGGCTGACCAGCTGAGAAGTCCTCTGCACGCACGGCCGCACTCTCCAGAATGTTTGGGTGTCTAGTTTTATCGTGTTGGTGGGAAGGCTTACACCACAAGTCCTAGTTCTTGTGATTTTTAAAATTTAGTAGTATACTTGTTTTTGAATAAATGGTTTGATCGAAATTTTTATTTAAGACTTCACATGGAATTATTAAATAAAGACTTCTGAACGATTGCATTAGGGCAGCTCAAATGTCCTTCTATCTCTGGTTGATATTTTTGACCAAAATTGTAGATAAAATATACAGCAATATGCCTTGGCGTTTAACAGCTTCCAAGAATAAGTACCTCTTTTCAGAATTGCCAATGAACTAACTGTTCTGCAATTAACAGACTCGATTTCAGATTTCCATTTTGATGGATAAGGTAAACGTTAGATCTTGACATGGCTATTTTACTTAAAGGAAGTATGGAAATAATTGCTTATGACATGTATATTAACTCTTATCAACCATTAATCAATCATTATATTAGTGGTAAGTCGATGTTTTCACAGCTCTACATTACGTACACGCAGCTTATACTGGACAGTAGTAAAGTCCAATAGAAGTTTCCCTTCGAACAACATTTTCTTAATGGGTATTTCACGTTCCAAAATTACCAATTCATGATTCTCTGCCCAAAACACTAAACAAAGTCTTGAGGAAAACACATCGTGTCTCTGCAATGGGTGCAGTAGATTAAAGTGAATCTTTTACCGCACCAAAATAATGGCGATTATCAAAGGGACAGGAATTTTACTTGAACTTAGCAATTTACGTGGTGATTTAGTTCGTTCCAAAATTTTGATATTATGAGACGAAATAATTGAGTATAGGAAGCAATTTGTCAAAGAAAATGATCTAAATCTTAAATTAAGCAAACATCCACTCCGATCCCATTTTTGATATTATTCGATGCTAATTCAACTGATTTTTCAAGGGGAGAGGAGGAGAATCTGATATTGTTACTTTCATAATGCCGAAATGCTTGGAGCTCTAAGAATTTTTGGATTCTTTTCTGTACCAACTGCATTTATCTAATATACACATCAGCAAATCTATTTAAGAGGCAAGTAAATTTCCCATTCAATAATACTTTATTTAAAAGTGATTGCTATTTATTGTCCATTCTTTAAACTGGTATTTTTTTGAGTTAAAACCTCCATTCAACATACCATCTATTCCATTAAGCTCTGAATTAGACATTTTTATTTTTATACAGGTATACTCGTAATGATAGGGTTTTTGTTCCTTGAAAATGACATCTTCTCCATTAAAGAACTTTTTATTCCAAATTAAAAATATCACCATGGCAAATAATTGCCTTTTGTCTTCAACAGCCTCAAATAAGCATACACCCGCGACTTGATACACAATTCAAATAGTCCAGTCGTTAACCTTGCCATTTAAATAGGTAAATACTTATCATAAATGGAAAGAGGAGACGGTTAGAATGACAATTTTTATTAACACTACTCCTGTGACTGAGCTTTAGTCTGCTAAAAACACTGTGGTTTTAAGGAATAGCACGGTCAATCCCTCAGTTTACCAATCCATGCATGTGATCCTGAAAATCTTGCGTGTTAGGATTTTGCAGAAGGCAATTTTTTGCCTCTTTCGTATTCATTAATTCTAATATGCTCTTTGCAATCCCTCCAGCAGAATTATTCTAAGTTGAGCATTCGGGGAGTTTCTGAAATCACTCTCAATTCACACCTCAATCGCTATTGCCTTAGCCAATAAAAACAAACAAGCAACAAGTCAATCGCGGATCGTGATTAATCCTTTCTTAAAATGGAACATTGGTTTATGGCGTTTCTTCAACTCGTTCTGCCTATAGGATTCTGTTCTATATGAACATGGTTCACTTAGACTGAAAGTATACTTCAAGGCAACCATAATGGTCATCTTTAGCTAGGCTTGAGTCAGAGAAATGAAATAAATTCTTTTTCGCAATGGATCAATATTTCAGCTAATGCGTGGTTTAATATTCAAGTAAATGATCCTTACAATAAATGCGATGTCCATATAAGCGACATTTTGTATCCTATTGAGTTAATGTGTTCTTCGGTAAAACCAGAGATCATAGCTTCACACATTCAGTAAGATGATAGCCAACCGCACTAGATTTTATAGTCCAATTTCGGAAAATACATTACTCAGAAGACTTGGGAATTAATATTAATATTATTGGGACAATTGCTGATGAATTTATTTGGCGATCAGGATTAACTGTCCAGAGTGGGGATAGCGAAAAATGATTATTAGAGTGTAAGGAATATCAAAACAGATCAATGTGGAAATTGGCGGATAGAATGGAAAGGTTCATTTGAATCTAAAATGCCGATTTCTGATTAATTCGAAATCTCCTCTATCTTTTTCTGAATTAAAGGTATTATAATTCACTAATTTCCATCTTAAATCTGCTTTAAGGTCTGCATAATGAAGAATTGCGTCAGTTAAGTGAAATTTTAATTTATTTGCATTTTCTAAAACACAATTCGCAAACCAGCTGTAATAGCTTTAATCCTCGATGAAAGTATTGGTCTTGAACTACGCAATTCTTTTTGGGGTTGACGATAACGCCGTTTGCATATCTGAGCGATCGGTGATTTACAACTATCTCTAATTAAATCAGCTCAGCTATACCAGCGAATGGTTTACAGCGTGGGCCGTTTTTTGAAGGGTATCTTCTTTGATCGTCGAAAGGTACTGAAAAAAATACGCTTATGAAAAATATCAAAAGCGACAAAGTATGGAGATCTTAGAGCTTAATGAACGCAAGGTCAGATATTAGTTTGAATAAATACTTACAGTTATAAAATTTATTTCCAATGCAAAAATGATGAAAATATATCAAACAAAATAAAATATTAATATAGTCATGAAAAGATACTAATTTGCATGTTTTTGCTTCCTTTCCTTGACAATTGACATGCGCAGTAAATAGTTGTCTGAATGTCCACTTGAAGTATTCAAATGATGTCTAATTATGTTGCGATTTCGGGCTCACTCAAGCAAGCTTGTTTCTAATATGATGACGCAGGGGGCTAATAAAAATTCACTCCTCTTCATTCGTTTTACGAAAATGATTGTGTAATTTAAATTCGCTCACTCTTCCAAAAATGAACACGCAAATCATTTGGGTCTGTCTCAAATTCTTCCACTAAGGCAAAATTATCTCATCCCTGTGTTATTTAGCTACTTCCACAATTTTTGACCCGAATACACTCGAAATGGCCAATTAGGTAATACTACTGACATTTCCTATGCCAAAATCTACATGTTTGCACATCTGGGTTGATTATGGGAGACATACGTAGATGAAAGTCCTCAGTTTACGTAGTAGGTTAGATATGTAGTTTTAAAATTCGAAGATACTGCCGACTATTTTTTCAGTGGCATTCGGGTAACTCTTCTCAAAGTAGTCACTTTGTTTACTCAGTTACAAATTTATTAGAAGCCTAGTGAAATCAACAATTCACACGATGTAAAATATCAAAGCAAACAGTGCAAACAGTGTTATATTAATAAATGCATAATTTATTTGCAGTTGTAAACATATCGTGACAGGTACTGGGTCTGACGACCGCTTCAGTCACTATAAACACGCCGACGTGGGCGTTGAGAAGGAGTTCTGTAAATTGACTGTGGTAGAAAAGGTTCAAAAGTACGTGCCAATGATTTCCAACTCTTGATTAGTATTCATGCGAAACTTATGCTATTTGTCCAAAAAGTTATAAAAATCAAGTTAAAACCATGATTCAGAACTTTTATGAAAGTATTAATTAATTTGATAATTTAACCTCAATTTGTAGTTTGCGGGGACATCCATGGGCAGTACTACGACTTAATGAAACTCCTAGAAGTTGGCGGGGACCCTTCTGGAACACAATACCTCTTCATGGGAGACTACGTCGATAGAGGCTGCTTCAGTATGGAGGTTAGTCAAGTATTCATTGATATTTTCATCAGTTTACCGTTATAAAGCACATTCGACTCCTTCAAAATCGGTTTCACATATATTTTAACACAGTTTCAGTTCAGCACTATGGAATCCTCCAACATTTTCGATTATATAATCCATGAAAATTAACAATCACCTTGAGAGCAAAGATGCGACCTATTGTCAATAAATAAATCCATGCTAACTTTCAAGAATCCAAAATAAAACAGCACTGATGGATGGTTTTAGACGTGGGATCTATTCAGTGTAAATACGGTAGAATTCAAAATGAGGCAATAAGCTTAGAAATGCTTTTGGCACGAAAACAAGCTATTTGGATTAAGGACTGATTTAGTGAGCTTTAGTCGAACATTTACGATAGCGTGCGATTAGAGCTTTCCCCAAACTAACAATGAATTCATTGGTGAATCTATTTATTATTATTAAGCTTATTCCCAAATCAAATCTATGTTTGAATAAAACGTTGTGTTAAAGTAGGAACACAGTTCCGGTATAACTCTAGGTTAAACCACCCTGGAATTTATTGTAGATTCCACATGTCTACGGTTTCTGTCTTACTAATAGATTAAACAGCGCTTAGAACTTTACCTCAATGACATTTTGGTGACGAAATGGGATCTGCTTTGTCAATTTCGCCTCTAAGTCGCAAAAATCTCAATAAATACGTCTTTATTCCATGTTTCAATTAACTTTCGGAATTCGCAGACAAGTTTTTGCTTCTGATATGTCAAATTTGTAAAACTCCATGCATATTAAATGCATTATGGAAATGTCAGAGCGTTGGAATGATAAACATAACTAAATCATCTCACTACCAAAGAGGGAAAATCAATATTTGTGGGCTGAATCTTTCCAACTATGTGAAAAGGTGTGCGTATCAAAGGCAGAAGAGTGAGATTAGTTTATGAGAGTTAAAAAAATACCTTGCTTGGGTCAGTTTAATGGAAATAATTCATGATATCTTTATGGTTATAGAAGTGAATCTTCATTTTAATTTTTAGTGCGTTCTCTACATATTCGCATTGAAAATGACCTATCCGTTGACCTTCTTCCTTCTTAGAGGCAACCACGAATGCAGACACCTAACTGAATACTTCACCTTTCGACAAGAATGTGAGTTATCACTGTCCTATTCATGGCAAAATAAAAAGAAATATCATTAGATAGAAGGGTATAAGGTATGAAGTAAAAGGAATTGTAGAGAATTCTGGACACTTGAATTCTTAATATATTTTACTTTTGGAAGCTTGTTGTGGCTCGCGTTCTTTTATAAAGAGCTCAGTTTACTTTCCTAGTTCCATTCTCTCTCTCTGCGATGTTAAAAGATTTTTACATATTGATATATTTAGGGAAAAAAGAAATGTCATAAAGACTTATCCATATCTTCCTATCATAGATCCAAGGTTAGTGATTGTGGCTTCGAGTTTTACTATAACAGAGCTCACAGTGTTGGTCATTTACTTAGTCTCTTCTACTCCAACCTCAGCGTCGAAAGGACTGATTTACTGCAGATAAAAGTAGGCACATTTTGGACTGCCTTTTCAAATTTGCTTAGATGCGAGAGAGGCAGGGTGCGGATATTGAAGGTGTTTGCATGCTAAACACGTGAAGAGGTCTATGAGGTAACTGATACATCCAAACACAATGAAAAGTGGGATCTTTTGAGGATCAGAAATTGAATTTAGTGCTCGCACTTTGGGCCGAAAAGGTGAAAGTGTTTTATTTAGACAAAAAAGCTGTTAAGGAGGAAAAGATTTAAAAATACTAATGTTCTACAATAACTCCTGAATTAGCGAAATAATTTCTGACATGATCTGTCTACAGTTGACCTATAAGTAACTCATCTCAAGGCAGTAAAAAAAGACTCCTAAAGACCAATCTGAAAAGGACCTTTTCCAGAATCAGTGGACCAGGAGCTGATTGGAGAGAAAGACAAGAAGGGAAAACCAAAGAGAGAGATAGAGAGAGTGAAATAGAGAAATTAAGAAAGGCAACGAATTGCTGAACACTACTTAGTGTTCTCTTCTCGTCCAATAAGCAAAGTAGCCAACAGTCCATCATTTGACAATTGCTAAACTTGGGTAGATTTTTTTTGTAGGAATCATTTGACTAACTTGCATTCAGTTCTAAAAGTGTGCTATTTATCAAGAGAAAATTTTAGCATATTATGCTCTCTAATTACCTCTATTTAAATGGGCCATATTAATGATTTAATTAGTCAGGAAAGTCTTTTCTCGCCCAATGGAATGAGAATTATTTGATCCCCTCCACTCTAAAAGGAGGCCTTTTTTCGTTCTTTCATTCAATCATACTTGATTGGGATGAATGAATTGATTAATTTAACTCTCAATTATCATAATAATCAATTATCCAACATCTTTTCGTTTTCATTATTATTATTATTATGCCAAATTTTACTACCTTAATTAGCTATGCTTGAATGGCTGGTGTCTACGCTTGAGCAGATAATTTATTAGTCAACCTGAACCAAACTTGGTTGAATGCAGTGCTGGGGACTCTATCGCGGCATAAAATATTTTCATCATGGTAAAACGGCAACCTGAGGTCCTTTTTCCACCTCAATAATTGGGAGGAAGAAGTGAATTGTTGTGGCAGACTCGGCACATTGTGATTAAAAAGTTGGCTGTCAATAAGCAGGGAGCATGACAGACAAGTATTGCTTGCAATCAAAGTGGCAATTCATGAAATTCAACTTGCCGGAAATTTAACTACCTAGTTAGTAAAAAAAACCTCTAGAACCTGAATTCAACATTTAAATTACGAAGGATTCATTAGTGCCTTGATTGTTGCTCTCAGAATATTCTAGTCAAATTCAATGGCCTAGCACAACTGAAAATTGTGTATTGTGTGTGCGCTAACGTGGATCATCGTTATCATAATGTTGGAATACATCGTTTTAAGAACTCTCAATGACACTTTAAAGCCACTTCTTAAGCCAATTTGAATTGCATTTCTGAGGTTTACTGCTAATTCTATGCGTTTTAAAATTACCTATCTTTGCACGTAATATTTCAAAATTTTAGGATGTTATGAAAAGTCTGTACTGTTGCCAAAAGCATCACTCAAAACGAATTAAAAGGGATAAGGCCTTCTTTTTAACACCGTATAAAAGCCGTTAGCATCCTTGTGTTCTCAGGGAATTCACCTTGTCCCCTCGGGATCATTTAGGCAATGTTATGATAATTTGGTCGCATGAACTTATTTGAAATAAGTACCAAAATTGGCATTATATTGGCCATCCGTTCCATTGTAAATGCTTTGAATAATTTAAATGATCAACAAATTTACTGCTTGAAAGTTGGCAATGGAAAATAGATAATATTAAGCTATTTTAATTGAGTTATGTTCAGAGTTATGATAGTAATGCTTGGTTTTGGTGGAATAGAAATGGTATACCCACTTAAATGAGAATTTAGCCCGTTTATTGACTGCAATTAACCAGAACAAATGATTGTCCACTTCAGTAAATATACATGGCTGAACATAAATCTTGTCACGTCTTGCTCAGCGCAGCAAACATTGACCTCTGTGACAAATAGCCAAACCCCACTTTTTCCAAATTCAATCTCGACAAGAGAAAAGAATGACAGAAGTTCAGAAATTGAGTAGCTTGTGTCTGTTATCTGTTCTTTCCCTTACACCTATCTATTTCAGTAGCTGGGTACTAAAAGATGTTCCGCCGTGTCCTTCAAACGTTTAGACCGTCAACTAGGAAACTTGATTTTGTTTCATTTTATTCTTAAGAATATACATTCTATCTGCTACAATAACAGGATCAAAAAGATTAAGGTCAAGACAGTGGAGGAGAACCAGGAACAACTGATGAGAGAGTGAGTGTGGATAACGGATGAAGTGTGCCCCTACAAAGGGCATACAAATGAGGCATTTTGATACGGTGTCCATATTTTTCTGAAGTTAGAAAGCATATAATTGCAGAGGCATTTAATAATAACCGTGGAGTCTCGAAAGCGCTATCACATTGACTGGGGCAACAAGGGACGTCCGAGGGAAAAGGGACCGAGAGAGAGCATTTTTCTTTGCTTGACCCCAAGAGTCTTGACCACTGTTTTCTCAAAGAAAGCTACACTGATAAAGAAATTGAAAAATAATTAACTAAATGGTCTAAATAATACAGAAATTTTAATTATTCTATCTTAATTTCTGCTATTTTCTGAGCAAATTTTTGCTAAATTTCCCGCAAGAAATTAACAACACCAAAAATTTTTGCACCAGTGATTTTCTATTGCAATTTTGTTCCTAAAAAATATTTTAATTAAAAAAACAACTGTGGAGGAAGCATGTTCTTGGGTATTTTTTAATAAAACCACTGTTTACGCTGTGATGAAGATCGCAGAAGTGGAAGTCTGTCAGTTAAAAGAAATGTACCAACATATATTGGACTAGATTTGCAAAAAGGCATGTATGTGGGAATATTCCATTAATTTGTTCCTTCCTTGGCCTGAAATTCAAATTGTTTGCAGGTATTTGATTTAATCCAGTATTGACCATTGGTTTCTAAAAATAACCTATTTAAATGCGGTATGAAAGTCAAAAATTTACTTCTCGAACAATTTTTGTCGAATTGTTTAAATGAGAGTGCAAAAAGTTGCATACGTGGAACCGAGTGCTTTCTGTTTACAATTAAACAAGGAATCTTGGAGCTTGTAATTAAACAGTGCGAGGTAACCAGTTTTCAAAAGTGAGAAATATGTTCTGCTGTTCCACTTGTCTCAGTATCTCAAGGTCATTTGTGGTGTTGAATTTTAACCGAGCGGATTAATATCAATTGCAGTTCTCTTGCATTAAACATATTTTGATCATGAGTTTGTTCAGCTAATCTTCCACTGAAAACCATTTTTGATTAACCGTCGTTTTATATACCGGCTATTTGGTTAAGAAAGATCGATGCCAATTTGGTTCATAAATGGGAAATTGATTTGTTAACTTTAGAAAAATTGAATTCGGGATTCGAGGGTACACATTTAGTAAGGCGATAATACGTCTATTGTAAAGATCAATTATTATGAACGAGTAGCTTTAAAATAATCCAATACGGAAGTAGGGTCAACTAGAAGTCAGGTCTACAAAATTCGTTCATTATTTGTATTCTAGGTGAATTGATTTGGTGTCATGATATTCTAAAAGTAAAGTTTACCAATTCAAGCTGAAGTCTCCCTGACGAGATTGCTTCCGTCAGGTTCAAGGTATATTGAATGGATTGATCAGCCTCTTTTTTCGACCACTAGATGGTCAAACTAGGGTGGAGATAGTATTTAATTATGGAAATGTTTAATTTTGCTCACAGGAGATGAAAGTATGCAAGAGAGATCTCGTGAAATTTTTCAATTGTCCAGTAGTACTTTTGTAGGCTGGATTTTGCAAGTGCTTATAAGCATAAACAGAGCTCAAATGTAGCCAATGCTTCACTTGGCTGATTATTTAAATGCTTCAGTAAAAATAATGTTTTAGTATCTCACGTGGTCTTCCTTCTAGGCAAGCAGTTTTTTAGAGAAATTTCATTCCCTGAATTTAGAACACCAACCGAATTCCATTAGTGTTTTATTACTATAAACGAAGTTAGAATTGTAAGTAGAAATAATTACAAATTTCACATTTACATTTGCAAGATTAATTACGAAGAGATCTTTGGCAAAGCAGCGACATTCAGCCTTCAAACAAGGGGTCTCAAAAATTGCATGTGTTAAAAAAGCTTTGGAAAAAGGTAGACATTTAATTAAATGGTTTTTTGACCAGCAACTCTGCACAGTTCATTCAATTTCAAATTTTGAATTCAAATGAATTAGTGGCTTATAAAGGGGCAGTTTTCATTGGTGAGCAATTTTCAAAAATGAAACTATTTAAAGAATACTAGTTAAATGGGAGCAAATACAACTCCACCGGCCATTCTCAAATATCATGATTCATCTGACTTTGTTCATTGCTGACTCGCGCCATACTGGTTTAGCATCTATATTTTACTTCCATGCAACGGTTTAAACATGGATTTTGAGACTATATTTTAGCCAAATTGTCTGCCTCTCAGCGATACAACTTCTGGAACATCTGTTCTGTAAAAATCGGCAATTAATCAATTCTAACTGTAATATAATTTGAAGAATGAAATATACTTACGTTTATATTGAGGAGTAGAAATGGCGTCTAGAGATTTGGACCCTAGAAAATCAAATATCTGTCTTAGTGGGATTTGTTTTGAGCGCCTATTTTACTGGAGCTGAGTGGAGCTATTGCAGGAACACAATTTGCGAGTTCCTGTGGGAAAGACATTTTTTTCAAGAATAGCAGTTTACATGTAGAATTGCTTCTTCCAACACACAATCAACCTGGAATGAGCTTCTAAAAAAATGCATCCAACTTGCATGTCTTTATAAACTAAAAATGCTTTAAAGTGACTATTTTGCAGATTGACGAGGCTAATTTGTCTTTCTACTCACGATTACCAATTGTTTTTCAATATCTTAATAATAAGTGAATGTAACTCTTTTCTTGACAATAAAGTTGTGCCTTTGAATTCTTCACCAATCCCTATCCACATCTTATTATTTCCGACCTCTTTCTAGATCCTCTGAAAAAAAGGAAGAATTATTATTATATTAAAAATATATTTCCAGCCAATGATTTCTATCACCATATGTTAGACAAGGAATGAAAAAGCTTCACCAATAAGCCCTGATGGCTAATTGTTATAATAATACTGTAATTGATTTAGATATTAATAATTAAATTATTTCCCTGACTCAAATAAAATATATGTAGATTAATACTCATTAATGGGACATTCAGGATTATTATTATTATTTAAAATATCCTAATCATCTAAATATCTATTGATCCGTGTAAATAGTCCCGACTGCATTTATTGCCTAATTAATTAAATGACTAGGAATAAAATTCACCTCGGAAGAAAAAGCGTATCCTCAGTTCGCTTCCTCTAATAATTTTGTTTTGAAAAATATCTTAAGCAGCAAGCCTGCTAGGGTTGGAATTTTCGTATCTTCGTTTTATGTCATCTGCGATTCAACAAAAATTTTTATTGTCTCTGATTTATTAACCAGTTGTAGTCTTTGTGTGCTAAATGTTTACGAGGGGGAATTCATAAATAATTTAGCTATGGTTACTGATCTATCAAATTCGTCTACTCTTTACTCTCAAAGTGGTGAGATTTTTGGCAACCAAGATGTTGAAGTACCCAGTGAGTGCAATAGGGCTATGCATAACTGGATGCTAAACTATGTGTTTACAAACAGAAATATTAATTAGTATATGAGCTTGCAACGGTCTTTTAAATAGGCCTTTTGGGACTGCAAATTAAGAATCCGTGGTTTGATAAATTGATTGTTGATAAAACGGTATCCAATACAAATTGGGTTAATCGCCAATGCGTATTTGTATAGGGAAAAATCGATAAGTAAAAGTTGTGACAGGTTATTATCTATCTCTAGTCTGGATCAGCATCGAATGGTGGGTTCTTCTCGTCTGCATTAATATCTTCAAGTCCACAAATACTTATTTGGAAGTGTGATTTTTTTGCCTAAAAATCTTGAAAAATAAACTGTAATCGGTTTTGATAAAGATCGATCAAAAATTGAAAAATGCGGAACGATTATTGCGACTGTTGTGCATTGGTCCCCTAATAAAGTACTTAAAGTAAAATTGAAGGTATTCTAGTTCCTAGGTCGCTTTTCCTTTAAAATGTCCTTTTAATGGGAATGAAGTTGGTTCAAGTCACGGATGGACAACTATTTCAAAATGTAGAACAGAAATGATTTTTTAATAGAAAAAGTTTTCAATGCAGCTCTTTCCTCAACTTCAATAATTAATATGTGCTGATTATTCCAAATTTATAATTTACGATGGGCTTATGTAGCATATATTTATTTATTTTATATTTATTTTAGCATCTAAGTGATTTAAAATATTAAGACTTCAGAAATCTTCCATAGTTAACCCAAATTCAATTTTCGAGCCAAATAATGTAATGACGATTCACGTGACTATTTGTGACAGCAGTTGTCAAAGTCCATCTGCGTTATAGAGAGTGACATCATGGAGCCTCCTTAGTGGGAAACTGGAACTCTGCCGCTCCGTATTAGTCCGATCTAACCAGTGTGTGTGCTCATTTCGCTCACTGGCGTGTGCTGATGGGAATCAAACCCATGTTCTAAAGCAGTAGATGAGCACGATGGCAAACACAGGCAAGTTAATTGCGCTAGTTTACACTGAAAAATGTTGTTAGAAATGGAAGATAAGCACTTGGCTTGGGGTTCAACTGACAGCAAAGTCAAGTTTGATTATATGAGATCTATGGACCTCAGTTGGGATTAATGATGTCTCCAGAATTCAAGGGCTGAAACAAAATTATTCTTATGTGATTTGGAGATTTTAGTCCTCGATTAAAGACTTGTTCATATTTGTGCCAGGATTTTTAAAGCTTAATTTAAAATTTATTAAATTTAAGCATTAAATAAAAGTTTAAATTAATAGTAAATGCTATGGTCTCCGAGGACTTTAATTATTATAGAAATCTAACTTTGTAAACCAGGCGTATATGAAATATATTTCATTAAGCTCTCGGTAAGCTTTCCAATGTGACTCAAACTCTGACAATGTCAGAGAATATTACTCAAGAGGAGTAAACGAATGTCTACTTATAAAGGAGAAATTATTGAATTTCTGCGCATTCTCCCTCTTGGAAATCTAAATCAGGTGGTTGAGTGTCTCTTCATCTAGTTTACACTCTTAATAGTTGTTGAAATTCATTAATTACCTCACTGACCTTCCTTATGCTCCTATCTGAGCGTCTTCAAAAGGCTGTAGCAATTAAATATGAAGGTGTCTTTCGAGAGATTTCTCAATTTTGCCTAAATGAGATCACTGATGTCAAGTTAACAATGTGGAATAGAAGAGCTATTATAAGTAAGCAAAGTGGATCAGCCACAACTCATCGTTAATGCACATCCTATAGAAAAGTAAGGTTGAAAAGGAGGACCACGAAGCAACGATTATAACCGCTTAAAGGGAAACTCATAAAGACACGTTGGTTCAGCCTTGTTATGTTTTCTTAAACGCATATGTTTCTAACCCCAGTCTTTGCTTATAATTTATAGTTTCGTAGTGATGTAGATTCGAACACAACAGATCAATTCCAAATTCACTGAATTCGTCGCATTAACTATCAGCACCCACAAATTTTACGATCGATAAATCCATACTCAAAAAAATCTTTTAACTCTAAGGATTTGAAATTGACTTGAAGTAGAACGATTGCTTTGCATAGGAAATTTGTCTGCTTATTTGAAGGAACGGCGGGCTTGAGCAAATTCAATTATGATAAGAATTGATGTTTGTGGTGGGTGTGCGTGAGTGTGTAAAGTGCTTATTGTTAACAGGATCGTTAAAAATAGCATGTCTGAACATTTAATGAAAGTTTTGCGTGTTTTATAGGGTTTAATTTAAGATCAGGGCGTATTCAAAAAGAGTCACTCAAATCTATTCATGTCTATTCTAGGGATATCCATTGAATTAATACTTTTTCTTGAGTGGATATGGGATCTTCTGGGTACATTCAAAGTTAGTTTCGTCTTTCATTGCTGCTTTACAAGGTAATTGATTCTGGCAATGATTTTTTAATTTTAATGAAAAATGCTAAGTTAATGAATGTAGTGATTGCACAGCACTTGACGAATTTAAGAGGCTCCTCGTAAGCCATATTGAATGAACAGGTTGTGCCTATACTCCTCTCTTAATTTTATACTGTTTGGGATATTCGGTCCCCTGTGAAAACTCTCCTGTGTGCTTCAATAATGAAAGGGCAGATATGAAATAGTTAGCTAAATATAGCGAGATTGGTTTCAAATTTGAAACGTATACATTGTAGGTCGGCTGAAGTACACAGATGCAGTTTATGACGCCTGCATGGAGGCCTTCGATTGTCTTCCACTGGCCGCGCTAATCAACCAACAATTTCTTTGTGTACATGGAGGTCTTTCACCTGAAATTCACTCTCTCAGTGACATCAAGAAGGTAAGCTCGATCACTGGTGGGGAACTATTTTGGTTTTACTAATTAGTCTGCTAAGACTGGGACACAGTGTGTAAAGCTTTAAACATTACTTTTACTCAGTGCTTTATAAAACTGAATTTTATCATTCCAAAGGAAAAAGAAAATTAAACAAGCAATCTGCCACATATATTAATTCCGTTATTGCTTGTTTAAAATTTCTCATAATTATTAAAATAGTCCGAAATTATGAATTACTATTGGAGATAGTGTAAAGTAAACGGAAAACTTCGCTAAATTTCGTGTTTTCTATAAGTTCAGAAGTTGTAGTTATCTGGGTGGGTGGCGGTTGGGGATTGTGGAAGGGAGGGGGGGGGGGAGATGAGGTCAGTTAAGTTCATGCCACTGAAAAAGGGAAACTAGGGGGTCGATGCCCAACTGTCTGGACATAACGCTGTCCATGGTCTGAGCATCTTGGCGTATTCTGCACAGTTAATTAACAACTGTAACTAGCCTAAATAGACGTTTGTATCACAAATTTATTGCTGTTTTTCCATTTCATAATCCTGCGTTTCACCAACTACTTTACATTGGTCTGATGGTAGAGCGATTTCAAAATATCGGGCGATGTTAAAATTTCCATCTTCAGGTTTACACTGTTGTTGATTGCCATAACCAGCGGTTTGCAATCAGCACATCTTTGCGAATTTATAATAAGTATTGTCAATTAAATACCTCCTCTAAATGACAATTCAAGTCCATTGGCCAATTTAAACCCCATTTAACTTAGTCGTCGTAAAATAAAATTTCCGATTATTCCGGAGCTTACAAACATCGTTTTACACTTGAGATTGCTTTATCAAATTGCCAAGCCAGTGAAGTAAAGTTCATTTTTGTTGTTCACAAACCAATCTCAAAGTTAGCTGTATTACAACCTCTAAGCCAAGTTGGAAGCTTATTTAAACAAAAAAATATATTGTTTTTTAATTTATCGGTGTTGCTTAATGTCCTTACATTTTACACAAAACTTACAAGTTCCAGGAAAGTGGAAAGCGAGTTTGGTGGGGCGAATGACTCCCGCCACATAAATAAGTTTATATGAATGAGATACTAATTCCCTTCTCAAAGAGGCAATTGAGACATTATCGAATTAACGAGTTCCGCTTCAGCTAACATGTTTCAAACTTCAATCATTATCTTTCATGACGATTTCCAACAAATTTGATCCTGATTTGTTAAATTGACGACAGATTATAGCTTATATGCCACTTGCCAAATGCATTTTGGGTTACTGTAAAGTCTTAGTTGGTGAAACATTTAGGTAATATATAAGCTTACTTTAATCACAATTACCTATATGCAAATATAAATTACAAATGCAGTTTCTAGCTGTAAGACTGCTTACTTGCAGTATTTTTTACTACCACAATAAATCACTTCCGGGCTTGTAACGCAATTTTTTGTTACTTTAATAGTAAAACATGGTGCAATTTGATTGGTTGCGCATCCACTCAATTTACTAGATTTTCACCCTACTTAAAGTTCAATTTGTTTAAATCGGAGCTTAAAATATTGCATATTTACGACCATATTTCACGTCCATTTGCAATCGATCAAGTAATGTGGAGATGACAATAAAATTCAGAAGTTTAAGTTTTCAAGTTTCTTTTGCAAATAAGAGCGACTGTCTCCAACGCTCTGCCTCACAAACTAATGCAATTTTGAACACTGATAATAAAATTGAAGGGATGTAAAGGGGTTTGGTAACAGTTTATTTCAAATTTCTGAATGTCGTCCACAGTTTAACCGTCAGGTGCATGGTGAGGAAAAAACATATTTTTTATATAAAAGTTCCTTACATACATGAACGGAGGCCTGGGCACCACTGATAACTCGTCTGTACTGTGCTGTGCTTGTCAAGGCTAAACATCCATTCCACCACCCACGGCTTAAGTTTCGCTCAAAATTTTATTGCTTTATTGCAGAAGCTGGAATAGCCCCTTACTGTACAAACTATCACCGACCACCAAATTCCATTAAGAGGGAAAATTTACTGAGGTCACACTTGCGTTATTTAGGTTGAAATTACCTCAGGTTAAAGTGTACTTGCAAGTAGATGCTTTAGGGATGTGTGTGTGTAAAATGAGGGAATATCAGATAGCGCGCAGAGGAAGCACCATTTTTAAGGTAGAAACGTCATCTTAAATTGATTTGTACAGAGCATTTTAATATTACATTAATTCCTGTATATACCTGCTTAATGCTGCTCAAACGTTAGCATACAATCTAACACATTGAGGAGTTCGAAATTATGTACACAAGTGGGATCTCAACTTGCGAGCTTAAAAGCAAATACATTTATTTGTATCAAATAGCAGGCTTTATGATAGCTATCATTAGCCCTTTAGTTGACCTCGGGCTTCATAGAGGGGAGAAACATCAAAGTCACAAAGGGTCGACAGGGGGAACAGACGCGTGATTCATAGATGTAAGAGACAGACAGACACAAAGGTAGAGAAGAAAGTGAGGTGAGTACTGTGGAAGTGGTGGAATATGACATACAGTTGGGTCGTGGTAGTTTGAGGTCAACTGCCTGTTTGTACACTTTGTTGGCGTATGAGTATACGTTGTCCATGGTGCACCACGTGGAGGTAAGTCTATCACGCACCTCAAAGCAAATACATAATATGTGAATTTAAGGTTTAATATTAATACTTATAAAAGCTTTTAATTATAATGAAATGCCTTCAAATCCCAAATTCAGCGCTAAATACTCAAACAAAAGTGGAGTAGTTAACTGGACTGCATTTGATAACTTCTTAATTCTCATATAAGGATGTCCAATCTTAGCTACAAACAGCCAGTCTGTAGTTTAGATATTCATGATGATAAAACGTCAGTTAAAATTAAAGGTTAAAAAATAATTTTATCTCCATTTTCTATAATTTTAATCAACACGAAAGAAGATATAATAAATTAGTACTTGTTTTTATAGCATTAATCAATATTATTACAAGTTATTACTGGGGTGTGTTAAGGTTGAGAACATTAAAAGTTTGATTGAATTAATTATACATATTTTGTTATAAACATAAATTTGAATTTTTAAATAGTATAAATAACAAAGAATTTCGTAAAGTCTTCTTTAAGTTAAACAATTGTTCCTGGGCATATCTGAAAATCAGTTATATTAATGAAATTAAACAAAAAACGGCTGATGACATTCCCACTTCCGCCTAATGAATTTAAAGATGCTCTGGTGATGTTCGATGAAAAACCCGATATTGAAGGGGTATTGAAGGGGAATTATATCAGTGCCGACGGATAATTCGTAATGAATCAAGGCCAAAGGAATTGGAGACAGGGTAACAAAAGATATATACAAATACGTATTCGGGTATTTTTCGAAGGGTTTTGCAAAACCTTTGTTAACCCCTTAACGCCCTTAGAACCGTACGGTCCTTTTTTCAAAATAAGCTCCATTGGTACTAGACTCGTAACAGAAGGCGCTATTGCCCTTTGAAATATGTTCAGTACGTGTCTATCGCCTTCGCCTGGTACCACCAAAACTCATCACGTCGGCGGCATCAATCTGCTGTGGGACACGCGTTAGATGCATTTTTAAAAAACATCATCAAATAAGTTTCACTTCTAGAAAGGACTTACAAATGAAATGTCACTTAACTTGATTATGCCAGCTGTTTTGTTATTTTTCCTGCAATTTAATTTCGTCCCCAAAACAATATTTGACCTTCAGTTGGGTTGTTGGGAAAGGGCATGAGTGAAGTTCTTCTTCGATGTTTACAATAATAATGATATAAACCGTTTCTAAAATAGTTGTCTTCCTTCGCCAGCCTTGAAGGATGATAATCATAGCACACTTTTTTACGTTTTCATAAATAAAACGACAGGAGTTTAATATTATTTTAAAAGTCTAATTAATAATTAAAAAGCTTTTCATGATTGCAAAAGTCCTTAAGCTTAATTTATCACTAATTAATGGGCGACTAATTCATTTGTCCTTATAGAAATAAGGGATTCCGATTGATGCTCCTTTTAGATTGCCCTTTTGGTTCACCTTTAGCCACATTCTTTGTGCCTTCACAGTTGCTCTCTTGAATGTGAAGAATTAATTACAAATTGATTGCAATGTTAAGCGATTTTCATCACATTAAAGCAAGTATTTTATGAGATGTCGGATAACCGCTTTTAGTTAATTTTTCAATTCCGGAAGGAAAAATGGAGAATTGGTTCAATGCATGATTTGAGCTGATGATTTGCTAAATTTCTCCAAGGTTCATTTGGTCAATTGATTAAAGGCATGAATCAAACAGAATGGTACTTAGTAGTGCTTATGTTAAAGAGGGCAAGTCAAATTTGAATCTGAAGGAAAAATTAGATTTACTCTGACTTCTAGCAGTTAAGAACATCGATGTCTATTAGAAATGGGAAAGTGGGAATTCGAAAAAGTAATCATTATTTCAGAGGGGAGGACAATTTTATCTCACCTTTCTTAAATAATACTGTCCCTCTCACATCTCCCTAATTATATGTTTTCTGAGCATATGCATTTATATTTGCATGAAAAAAACGAAGCTTTTGCCCAAAATGCTTGAACAATATTTCGATGGTACGGAGAACAAAATGAAATTTCTGTACCCAATGTGGAATTGAGTCCTCTAGAAGACAAGAACGACGATTTTGCTCAGTGCACATTCATTTACGTGAACGACAACACTACTCTTCGTCAAGTTTGGTAAGACGCAAGTTCGCCCTTTTAGCGGTTTTAAAATACCAACCCTCCTCCAAGTCTAACGTTGATAAAACCTACCCAGCCGTTGGAATACTAACCCGATAGTTGAAATGAAATGCGAAATTGACAGTAACTTCCATTTTTTTCTAAAATGTTTGCCAATGAAATAAAACTAATTGAAAGGGATAATTTATTCATAATTTTACTTATGGCTTTTATTGGAGTCATTCTGAGGACACAAATGTTTGTCTCTAATAATGCAGAAGGCAATTAATTGCATAAGATAATGCCATCTGTTACTGATTCAACCTCCTCCTACTCCACCGTGTTTGTTTGGTCAAATATGACATTTTTTGGAAGGAGAAAACAAAACAAGGTATTCCAACGTCTGCGGTTTTTCTACATTTCACCCAAACACACCAAAATGACGCGCAATAAACAAACTGCATATTTCATGGTAAATAAAAAATTCAACTTTATTACTGAAAAAGCTGGTTGGACGAGTATTTTTTAGGCATTTTTAGAGAAAAAAATGATTTTGACATATTGAAAAGAAAATTATTCTTTTTTGCCTTTAGTTATTTTTTGACTGTAATGACCTTGGGGTTTGGTCGGTATTTCTTAAAAATCTTCGTGTCGGTCTTCCTCTGACACTGAAGATTTTTTTTAATGATCCTATTCCAAGAACTTATTAATAATCCAAAAGCACTATTTTCTATTCAATGGTTAGAATTCGAAGATTCAGATTACATTTTTTCAAATTATTAACGTTTATAAAGGCTATTTCAGCTAAAGTGTGAAGTTATTCAAAAGTAACCACGCATAGGCGCAAATTTGGCTGATAGATTAATGCACTCTTGTCAAATAATCAAATAGGCAACGCAGTCAAAAGAACTTTCAAACTTCAAATACATAGAAAATGAGTAGGTCTGGTCGGGATGCGTACTTCTCAACAATGAGTTCTGTCAAGACCATGCACGGAAGCGAACGCAATAGCACGACGTTTCCAGTGCCACAACAGAATTGGTATCCTTGTAATTCAAAAAAGACGTAGTGAGAAGTTTATTAATCAAAATAATACAACAACAATTTAAGTATGAAAACTTTAAAAAATATTTAATTTAATTATAATTAGAATTAGTATCTTCGTTTAATTGGCTCCCAAAATAATTTTGGCCAAGAAAGTTGTCCGGGTAATTGTTGAGTACAAGTCATTTATTAATTATCTGCACCAGTAATTAGTCTTAAAATGTAGTCCATTGGAATTCAAACTCGAAACCCAATTAAATGATTAATAAATGACGCACATATAAATATAATTTTTCTTGATGTTCTAATATTTTTTGAAATACATTCGTTTTTTCCCTTTTTAACTTACAAAGTACTTATTCTCAGTTATGTTCGTGGCCCCTCCAGAAAAAATATACAAAATGGTGCGTAACATTAATTGTTGCGTTCAAATGGTAGCCAAAGATATGTTGCCTGTCTGTGAATTAGATTAGTCACGAAATAAACGATCC
The DNA here is from genome assembly GCA_000469805.3 of Hymenolepis microstoma. Classification (NCBI taxonomy): domain Eukaryota; kingdom Metazoa; phylum Platyhelminthes; class Cestoda; order Cyclophyllidea; family Hymenolepididae; genus Hymenolepis; species Hymenolepis microstoma. The sequence goes on from LR215994.1 coordinate 1,753,271, forward strand.
AACGACGTCCAATTTAGCTTTCTTCGTGTCTTAGTGTCTGGCTTTACAGAAATAGCCCTCATTAAGGATGGAACTTGAAAAAAATTTATCGTATGGCATTAAAATATAAGGCATTATCATCAATGAGAAGTACTTTTTTATAAAATCGAATGAAAATTGTTTCTTCTGACATAACTTTTTCGCTTGCCTTTGCTAATTGCGTTAGTGATTAAATTTTATCTAAAAATATAACGGATACTATACAAATAAGCACTTTACTAAGCCCATGGTAATCCCCTTAAAAGTCTAACTAGATGCAGACAAATACAACAGCAGAGTCTTCTAGCACGTGCATTTACCCCACTCTCCTCCCAATTAGCTAGTCTATTTACAAAATATTGGGAACATAGAACGAATGAAGAGCATTTATTCCATTTGCTTTGAAAGGATACCAATTGCTGGCTAGCTGACAAGACTTCTGTACGCATTACACAGTTGCCCGTAACCCTTTTGATAGCACGTCTGCGAGTTTCCTTGGTCAGTCGTGATACCATTGTGCGTTGAACGGATGTTTGCGGAAATATCAATGATCGTCGTAAGAACGAGTATTAACAAAAGTGCACAGATATTTGACGGTCACGAATTTGGAAATGAATAGAGAATTTAATTCATTGAATTTTGATAAAGATTTTGAACAAATGCTGCTCTTTACGACTATTTGTGGGTCAGATACTGGTATTCACGAATTTTCAAATCAATAAGATAAAAATAACTATTTAAATATAAGAATAAATAATAGTACTTGAAAGCAAAATTTCGAGCTTTTCATAGTGACGAAAATATATCATTTCCCTTTGCTAAAAGGTAGGTGTCAGTCGTCAGTGTATCTCCCCACTCCACCCCTGGATTCCGAGGCATTTGGGATTTCAGGTTGCGATTTCTCCATCTTTGCAGAGGTTATTTAGTCCTTTCTAAATATTTTCTAGATTTTTTTCCATCAATTCAAAATTCATTTAAAGTCAACTGCGTTAATTTTATCGAGAAAATGGTGAGTGAACTGACCTGTGAGGACGCAGTCTTCTTTGGAAAATTGACACACGTTATAAACTAACTTGATTAGCGTCGATAAAAAAGACGCCAGAGTCAATTTTTTGCCACCTGAGAAGTTAAAGAGTTTGAGTCACCTTCTTGTCTTTTTTCAATGCGGGCTTTAAGCACAAAAAAATTCCTTCTAGCCTATTTGATCATTACGCACAACACTTGACTCTGTAAGAAAGAAGGTATCTTATTCAGGGCATGCTTTTGACTGAAATGGTTCAGCGCGTTTAATCTTCAAAACGAGTCCAGAGTGACTTCAGAGTTCACTTTTGTCACAATCATTTTTTCCCAGTGAATATGATTCATGAGGTGGAAAATTCGAACTGATCATTTCTTGAATTTCTAGATGGATCGTTTTCGGGAGCCACCGACCCATGGCGCAATGTGTGACATTCTCTGGTCGGATCCAACAGAAGACTTCGGTCAGGAACGATCGAATAACCACTTTTCTCAAAATACAGTCCGTGGCTGTTCCTTCTTCTACTCCTACGCCGCAGTCTGTGCTTTCCTTCAGGCCAATAATCTTCTATGCCTCATTCGTGCTCATGAGGCCCAAGATGCTGGGTAGGCCAATCTACACTACTCCTTTCAATTCTTTGGACTTGAAATTTGTTGATACACATTTTATGAATTTACATACAGAGTGTACGTATGAAGTTGTCTGGGAAGAAAAGGGGATATTCGAAGTACCGTAATCAATATGCACGTTTGTCAGGTCAGAGGTCTCAAGTCAATGCTCATTTGCACGCTTTCAGGGGTTTACGTGACCACACATCCTACTTAAGTCTGATCAGCAGGAGTGGCGGTGGAATGTGTGATTAGTGTAACGGGTATTCTATGAGACCTCTTCTTTACTTAAGTCACCCACACCTTGAAGGCGCGTGTGTAGTTGATGAACTCCCAAAGAACCACCAACACATATGCATCTGCAAATTATATTAATCAATTTGTCTGCTTGTTAAACAGTTAGTGCAGGTATGCCACCCTTAATTTTACGGTTCAGAGTTCAATGTTCAGAATTTTTGCGTTGCATTTCTAGTTCATCTCTCATATCTAAACAGTGTGTCGATTTACATAAGAAATTGTCCTCGGTAAAGAGCATGTTTGGCTACATAGGTTAATGGGTGCATTAGATGCTCCCTTTGGTTTAAATGTGTTTGCACTGGACGTTTCCATTATGATTTCTGCCTTGTTAAATCTACTATCAAACGCGTTAATGGCAATGCTGTTAACCTTATTGGAAAAAATCGAATTATTTTAATAAAAATACTGGGCTTAGAACATCACTAAAATGTCCAACAAACGAAATCCAAAAATTTTGATACTTTTTAAGGGGGAGGGAGTACTAGGGACGATTTCCTATTTAGGATTCCGAAATATTACGTCTTCACAACTGCCTTTCAAACTAAATCATTTAAAGTGAATGGTATTGAAATGTGTTTTTTAACCGACCACGTCTTTCAATAGGACTTAAAGCATATAAAAGTCTTATACTCTGATCTCTTCAATGATGCAAAAGCCGTTCTTTTCACTTTTTTGAAGGTTGAAGGAGGGGTGGGTGGAGGGAGGGAGGAATTCCTCGCATTTTCTTAACTCTGCTTAACTACTCTCGACAACATCGCTCTTATTATAATATGAATCCGAGCAGTTCGGGTGTATGTTGACAGTTGTATCGTTTCCAATATTCTTCGTCTTTTTCTTCTGTAATACTACCAAATGTTTTGTACGCCTCTTTCACAATCTTGTTTTTCCTCTATTCGGATTATTTATTTGGATTATTTTTTGCAAATATTCGTCCTTCCCATCTTCTATTACAAATTAATATTCCTTTTCCCTGAGTTCTTATTTTTAATACTGCCAATCCAATATTTTTTGCGGATTTTTAAAATTCGTTTCCCCTGACTGCTTCTTTAATTACTAGATAATGTTCAATATTTAAAAATACCGAACACTTATTTTAATTAGAATGCTAGAGAATTAACGATACAAATTTTCTGATGTCAATATTTACTGATTATTGATTTCATTTTCACCTTTCCATCCAAGCATAGTAACAGAACCACTTTTAAAACTACGAAGACCATATGATTTTCTCTAAGCGGGCCAATTTTAGTTTCCTTTGTTGAGAAAGGGGATATGGTACATCTGTTTTGGTTTAATTTCTGGTTTAAGAAGATGTCTTAAGCTCTAATTCTCTAATAAGTAGTTCCCTATGGGTGGTCTGTTTGAGAGCGTGAGTGATTCGTCCAACACAATCGACTTTTCAGTATTTTACGGTTCTCTATTGCTAACACATTTCCATATAGACAGTACGCTTATTGTCAAGCCTATTTTTAATTGTTTTTCATCTTATCGCCTTTTTTAATCAAATATGCTCAATTAATATTCTCACATTTCACAATAATAATGATAATTTTAACTGGGTTAATTTAATTGTCAAATATTCATTACATTTTTGAACCCTTGAGCTCGTTACTTCTTTGTCTTTGTAGCGGCCTAGCTACCTGAATAAGCCTTGACTATTCTCAGAAACCTCTATGGCAGATTCTCCTAGTTAGTAAGTCTCCCGCAAAGCTATAAAAGAAACAGACGTATATCGTGGAACACATATATTTAGTATGGCGTGCTGGCGTTTAAGCGTGCAAGCGTGATGTGTATAGTATGACGTGGAACTTAGTCCTTATATATACTTTGTGGTATGGTGACCTCATATGACTTTGGTTACTGATTGGTCGGGCAATCGTGTACTGGAATTGGCCATTGATTGATCCTCTTGGCATTGGTCATTGATTGGTCCACTTTAACTTTACTCCACTATTTAATCTGCTTTTGCACTCTCTTCAAGTTGATTAACATATCAGTATTCATCTCCATTGTTGCTTGACTTTCTCTCCCTCCTTCTAATAATTCACCTTAACGCCATTGTTTAAATAAATTGACGAACATGATCGCTTGTTCAGGTCGTGCTTTGAGGAAAACGCGGTGATATAGCACAGCGAAACTTGAATTGTTTACATAAACTATATGATGGTTAAGTATTAATTTTGCTTTACTAATAAATGAAAAAAATTATAACAAATCATAACTTCTTCATGAGGAAAAAGATGCAATATTAAATCTTTTTCCTTAGTATCTAATCTTTTTAGGGAATTTGCAGTTTCCTTTTGCCATGATTTATTGATTACTTTGAATTTATCTGTTTAATCTGTTTATTGATTAAAAGTCAATTAAGTGCGTGCACTTTTATTTAGCTTGGAAATTATCTCAACTTAAGAAATTTATTATTTCGCTCTTGAAAAAAAGGCATAAATGCAAAATGCACAATCCTAAAATTAAAATTTCGAGGGGATTTGAAATGAGACATTTTTTTATGAAAATATTCAAACCATCATTTTGGAACTACATTTTCGCTTATTCAAGTGTCTTATGAAGGCTTTTTCATTTGGTTTTATTATTCCACCTACATTATTTTCTTTTACTTATTCAAATCATTCATTTTTTGTATTGCCCGACCTCCTATTCATCTCGAAATCGCTAGCAGCCTGTCATTTAAGCCCTTTATATCGCTCACCAATCCCCTCCCGCTCACTCCCTTGCATTTAGGCACCTACTCGTCACAAAATTAAGAATTTTTTATTTCAAAAAAATGATTTTATAGTGAGTCTATTTTTTACTATATAATGAATACCTTTTTTATTAGATATCTCAGATTCTCTGAAAGTTAAATTTGCCATTTTTTGACTGCCTTGTCAATTTTTATACCAGTATTATCGATTTCCATAAGTAAGCCGAGTCGTCTAATTAACCTTTAGCACAGTCGTCCATGGATCTTTTAATTTTCTTAATTTACATAATTCGTCTCAACTTTTAATAACCCCTGCAAATTAGGGAAAATATATTAAAATAAAATGAGAAAAGTATTCAAATTAATTAAATCATCAATGGGCTCTGTATGAAGCGGAAATAAATTCACTTATTAGTCCAGGTTATTTGTAATATATAGATTTTTCTGTTAAGTAAAACAATTGTTACATTTTAGCTTACTTGGGAAAATGTTTCCAATAAGTTACAAGATAATTTAGGTCATTGGGATTTCTATCTATTAACGCCTCCATGAATTATTCATCTAATCTGTATCCTTGATACTTTTCTTGACATGGCAAGATATAATTCATTCTGATTTAATTTTACTCATAATTTTTCCGGAATTTTAACAGTTAAAATTTTAAATTTTAAGCGCCTATTTTTTATAAATGTGGTGTCGATTTGGTTAGTATAAAAAATATATTTTTTTATCAAGAATATAATTGAGAAATACTTCTTCGGAAAAGGTCATAATTGTCGCTTTCAATTTACTTTCTCATTAATAAAGTGCGTCCAACAATAGTTTTGGTACTTACTACATTTTTATTTAATTAAGAAGAGAATCATTCCATTAAAAGTTCGCAGTTCGATTTCTATGCATATTCAGCCACATTTGTTCTTTAGTTTGATAAAATTAAATAATTTTCAATTGGGATTTGCATACTGGATCTGTTTGTTATTATAATAATATAATTTAAGGACAAATATTAAAATATTGGAAAATTGAAAATGCACTCAAAATGAAGAAAAAAACCAGGACCACGTTGTTATTCTCTTCTAATTTGTAATTGCAATGTTAAATCGAATGTAGGCGAATTTTTCATTTCAAGCATTTAGATCTGTTCTTAAGAATACTCTCATTCAGGGACTCAGTAAATAAGCGACAGTCGTAGGCGTTAGTGCTGATTGGACAGTTAAATGAATTAAGAAAATAGAATAGTCCTTCGACTCATTTAACAGCACATGGTGAACCACTTAAATTCTATTGCCGAAAAGTATTTGAAGGAATAATACTACGATTTCAACACTTGGAATTTGAACCTAGAAACACCAAACCAATAAAATTGAATTGAAATGGAATAACTTAATAAACCCAAAGTTCGAATATTGTGTCTTTTGAAGAAAGAAAAGGTTTCATTTGGTCTTTTGTGCATTTGCCTTGAAGAAACTACTCCTGAATCTAGAGAAAGCTGAATTACTGCGCGTATTTCACAAACAGCACTTAACTGAGCTGATAAGGGCTCTTTTGATGCATTTTAGGGGAACACAAAGATACTGAATTTGCACCTATTTGGCTTCTTCTAACAATGCTAGTAGATTTAGAAAGTGTTCGTTTAATCAGTCGTTTTAAATCCTCGCAAATTTATTCTTGAATTCTATTGAAAGATTCCTATAGGTAGTCGAGATGTGTTAATAATTTTTAGTATTCATAAGAAGACATTGACATTTTAATAATAAAAATTTTTATTTATTTATATTCAATGACAGGCTTTAGGATAATTATCATTAGCCATTTAGTTGATTTCGTGCTTCACAGAGGGGAGAAACGTCAAAGTCACAAAAAGTCGAGAGAGTGAACAGAAGAGTGACTTACAGACATAAGAGAGAGACACAGAGGTAGAGAAAAAGGTAAGGTGAGTACTGTGGAAATAATCGAATAAAACACACAGTGGGGTCATGTTAGTCTGAAGTCAACTGTCGGTTTATAGACATTTTGCCATATGAGTATACGTTGCCCAGGGTGCACCACGTGGAGGTAAGTCTATCACGCACCCCATAAAAATCATTATAATACCAGGCAATTTTAGGGTACTATTTGCCTTTAAGCATTTATTTTGAAATCTAATATTAATTTCATCAAAATTGGGAACGCATCAGGTTGGCTACTTTTCAAATGCATTGCACGGAATGTTATAATTTTATGACTGAATTCCTCAGCTTCTAATTTTCGTCCGTATATTCAAGTTCCTGATGCCCACGTGGTTAAGGAACTCGTCTTAGTAGAAATGAAAGCACTTTAACTGCTGAATCTCCCTGCCAATCTGACTACTGAATGCAAAATAGCATCTAATTCAAGGTTTTGTTTCAGCTTATCATAAATCAGTTTAATAGACAGTCGAGCAATTCCGCTATTCGATTTCAATTCTCTAAAGAATAGCGTCTTCTCTGCATAAGGATATTTAAGCAAGACGTCAGATACTATTCCAGGGGAGTAGGACTGAACTACTTCTTCAAAATGAGTGAATATAAAAGTTTTATGTTATAATTGGCTGATGTAAATAATAAACCATGAGTTCACTTCTTCTCGACATCCGGTTTTATATGAATGACTTTGCTTATTAATTTGAGAAATATAATTAGTTATTTTTGTCAAGGCTACTGTACTTGTTCTCACAGTGGAAATTTGACATTTTTACATCTTGCGATGTTCATTTATTGAACTAGAGAGCATAAAATTGTAAATAGGGGATATTTTTTATTTTATTAATCTCTTAATTCCAATCTTAAAGTGATTTGTTTGTTCCTATTTTGGTCAAATAACTTGATTGGTTGAATTTCCTCACTGGTCCAAAAAGGTGCAAAGTTTCCCCAAATTATGAGCAAGCTGCGTTTATTGGATGATCTAACATTTATAACACTTTTTTTATACTGAAATAATGAATTAATAATTTATTAGTTTAGATCTTCTTAACTAATAATAACTGACTTAAGAATATTATTTTAAACACGTCCTGAATTCTAAACGGTTATTTGCGTACTTTGAGCATAAAACTACTCATGTTATCGAGGGACATATTTTGTCCGCAATAAATATCGAAAAATTAAAAAATTATTATATATTTAAGAAAGCTCCATGGAGAAGTCAAATTTTAAGGAAAAAGGGATTAACTCAATGAATCTTTGGAAGGATTTTTATACAGATTAAAATTTTATCGAAAATGTTTATAGCCTATTATTGCTTAGAAATGGGCGAGGATTTTGACTGCAGTTTTACTTCGTAAGAATATACAAATTATTTCATTTAAAGGCATTGTTATAGATATATTGGAGTTATTCTCATTTATCTAACTCCATTATTGATAAGGTTTTCAGTGAAATTCAATTAAATCTGCACATATGTAAAACGACAAAATAAATGTCTCAAAATCGCTGTCAAGTCGTTAGAATTCTGAGCCACGCGCCCCAGTTTACATTTTACGCTTCTTGATTGGCGGTTGATGTTCGGACCACAAAAGAAGCAATGACCTGTTAGAAAAGACGCAAGACGCTGCTGTTTAACTAATTCGCATTCTGATATTTCAGATATCGTATGTATCGCAAAAACCAACAAACAGGCTTTCCTGCTCTCATCACCATCTTCTCTGCTCCCAATTACCTCGATGTTTACAATAATAAGGGTAAGCTTCATTTTCGGATTCAAAATTGGAGTTCGTTTCTGCAATTCAGCTAATTAAAAGAGCTCTCTTCGTTTAGTTATGAGGTGACCTCATATTTCTCATAAAAATAGTGACATCGCATTCGGCATTCATTTGACGAATCAAACTTTCGTCAAGTAGGTTGCGGAAATATGCCAAGACAAACGAAGTTGCGTCAAGATAGGCTTTATAATCGTGTTGCAAATTCAATTTCTGAGCATAGTATTTAAAATACTTAGGTTACATTATCTATGACAGAGTTTGGAAAGAGTAAATAGAGATCTAGGCAAGTTATGAATATTTACTGACGTAAATATCAAACATCTCGATTTGAAACGATTTAAATTAAATTCTATTATTAACCACCTTTAAGATTATAACAACTAAAGAATGGCTGTTCAATTCTTAATTCCTTAAAAAAACTTTCCTTGATATTAATTGAGTAAATTAAAAATTGCCCCCAAACCTTTGAAAAAACAAGTGGTTCAAGTGTTTATTTTCCGTAATTGCCAAGGTGATTTGATGAAATGAGTAAAAATAGGCCATCTTTGATACATTTTTTGTTTGATACTGGCGCTACTTAGTATTTTTTGCAATGTCGTTTGAAAATTTTGACGACGGGGTGTACAGACACTCGGAAATAACCAGTTAAATGTCATATTTTTCTAGCTGTCTTAGATTTTGTCTGTAATATTTTGTTAGGAAGTCGAAAATTTCCCTTCATTCGAAACTTAAAAATAAAATTAATGAGGGTAATTCTAGTACCCTAAACAAGGTAAATTTTCACAGGACAATCGTTATGGTTATAAGAATGCAATGTGCAGAGCTTCTAACAAATCGATTTGAACCCCATGATATTGTGCTTATGAAAATTGATGAAAGAATGTTTCAGATCAGGAGAAAACAAAGGTGGACACAAATCATGGCTCTTCACAAACTTGGAATCTCCACAAGGGATTAAGACTTGAGTAGAAGTTCAGTCTTAGGCCGGCCATGGAAAGCATTCCTCTTTCCCGATTAGTGAAACGAAAAGTATTATCTAATCGAAAAAAAATTAAAACTTACCGATAGCTTTCAGGTCGAGAGATGAGTCATAATCAAATCATTACGTTGCTGAACGTGAGAAGAATTGGCTATCTGATAGGCAGCTCTCAGTAAACTCTGAGATGTTTGCCCTTTAGTGTTTCGCAATTAATTACCTCCAACCAATTTTTCCAGAGCGCATAAAGCGCAAGAAATCAGATTCAAAGTGTCTCATTTCATGCCATAAAGTGTTTGATTCCTCTAGTGCCAAAAATTTAAGTAAATCACACATTAATTTTTTATTAAACGACTTCCCCGTTGCCCTATTAAAAAGTTGCGGCTACTCAGGTCCAAGAAGGAGGAAAGGGTGGAACTTATAGTTCAAACGACCTGTTCCTTATAAACAAAATAACTTTACTCTTATAGGCTTGAAATAGGTGATATATGATTCGCGACTGCCTCTTTACAGGTGATCTTACATATCAGAGTTTGAACGTAGGAATTCAAAGCTTGATAAAAGAGCTCATGGAATATTTAGATTTTCAACTTCTCTCTTGTGTCAAACAGAAATAATTATGCTTTCAATTGTTCTTCATTAACATTTAATAAATCATTTGCCATTTTTTGTCTGCTTTGCACTTCCAGCTGCCATTTTGAAGTATGAAAACAATGTGATGAATATTCGTCAATTTAATTGCTCACCACACCCCTATTGGCTTCCAAATTTCATGGATGTCTTCACTTGGTCTCTTCCCTTTGTTGGCGAAAAAGGCAAGTGTACACCATTAGTGTATATTTCTTCTTTAAAATATAACACGTAAATTTATCTTCATTTGTTAACTATTCGTTTTTTTCTTAATTTGTTACTTTTTTCATTTAAGTATTAACTTCAACTCTTTTTTCATTTCATTTGTTCATTTCAGTCACCGAAATGCTCGTTAGTGTGCTAAACATCTGCTCCTCGGATGAACTCTTTGCCGACGAAGTGGAAGATGATAGTGAGTTGGTTAGGCCATCAAAAAATGCCTTTGAAGTTGGATCTTTCGATCAAATTTCTGGAGTATTATATATTCTCCACATTGAAATATAACTAACAAGTTCGTTAATCTGTATGCGACATCAATCATATAAAAGTGCGTACCTTGTATCTGGTTATAGTCAAGCATTCACTAAGACTGCCAGGCTTATAAGTGAATAACCAAAACCAAAGTCCACTCCAATGTTTTAATACTTTTCGATAACATGGCGATAAATTGAAATCAGTATTCGCTGTAACCTGATTAATTATTTACATCCTCTAAAATGTAATTTCTTTTGCATTAATATATACTATTATTTTTCAGCCAATATGAACGTGCGCAAAGATGTGATTAAAGGAAAAATCCGTGCTATTGGCAAGATGGCAAGGGTATTCACTCTTTTAAGGTAAGCGTTTCTGCACCAATCGCGTTTTTGCTTTATAAAACAGCAGACCATGGCTTTCTTGAATGCATTGAGAAGTGTGTTCAGAGATCACACGCCTAGAACAAATAATATCTGTGCGTACTGAATCAAATCAAAGGTGTGCAGGCAGACTAACGTCCCACGAGGATATTTCGCGAAGAGTAGAATCGAGGGCTTTTCCTGCCTCCTAAATACACAGGTATCTGGAGGCGAAAAATGTGTACGAATAGACCGACCATAAAACACCCTTTTAAAGATCTCTGTTTATTTGTTCCGATCAAATGAACTCGGCATCTGATTTAATATATTTTCTAGCGAATTTATAGTAAAAAAGGCAAGATAATCGTTAACTTGCATCAGCGATTTTCACGTTTGAGCAGTACATTTTTGCCCTTTTGCTGCAACATGACTTAAATTAGTGCCATGCTTAATGAATAATTAGGAGAGATACTTAGCAGTTAACTCACGACCTTCGTCACACTTCATTCTTATCATATCTCCTCAAGAATAATTACCTGAGATGAGATATTTACTTATAATTGGATAAAGTTAGATTTATTACAAAGCTCCTTCGTAAGTAAATATACGGCTGACGCTTTTAGAGAAGATTATGGAGTGACATTTTCATTAATACTGTCAAAATAGGAGATTCTTTACGAGCCATTGATGAAGAAAATACAGGTTAATTTGTATTATCAATTAGTGGGTGGATATCATCTGATAGCTGTCAAAATTAACTGTTGTTGAAAGAGAAGAAAGTGGATTAAACCACTCTATTTTGAAATTTATTTTAATTATGGGAGTTATATGGTATTTTAATTTTAAACAGAACGGATTTTTTAAGTACCAAGTTAATTTTTTTTCCTCCATTGAAAACCTTAACAGAGTATCCGAAGAAAGGGGCCTGAACGTCAATTTCGTGGGCGTAGTGTAAACAAGTTAATTGTTACAAAATGGCACCAATCAAGAATGAAACTATAATTACGCCTAAGATTGAAATAACTGAAGTAAAAGAGCAGAATTGAATTTTGACAGATATAATAATTTGCATCTCCTAACTTTCCGAGACATCTGTTTGCGAGAAATAGTGTCCACGAGCCCAGCACTTACCTTAGAGCATGATTTTTAATTTTTTACCAGTTTTCTCTTTCAAAATTCACATTCTACCACTTTAATTTTCGGTTCGATTTTAAAACAAATAAGATATTTGGCCTACGTGCTATCATTGGGTCAAAAATGCAGTATTGAAGCAGATATGATCTGTGGTTGAAAAAATAAATCAAGAATTCTTTCCAAAATCTAAATTTTTCAAAGAAGAAACTCGTTAAATATCCAGAACAAGTCTCTTCTCACCCTATTACTTATAAAGTTAACGAAGTGTCACAAAGTTTCTCTACCCATCCAGAAATTTCCTGCTTCATTATGTAAAGTGAACTGGTCAGAAAGTCTCAGAAATTTCTCAAGCTTTTTTCCATTGTGACTTCCAGACACCTGGAGTTTGAAAACATCTCACGATTTGGCAGTCTCTATGCCGTACATAGGTACTGGTTGTGTTTCTGCGTAGAACATCTATCTACCTACAAATTTAAAGTCTGACTGTATAAGTTAGAATGAGCTAGTCATTACCCAAATTAGTCCACATTTTGTTCTCTTCCTATTGATGTCAATTAATGAATTCTCTTTGTACCCAAGGGACAATGAAGTAGGTAGTTACCATGATTAAAGCTCATAGTCTCGTTTAATCGAAAACTATTAGAAATTAGGTAAATAATCGCAGAAGTGAAATTAAATAGGATTATTTAAATATGCAAAAGAATTTGGCTAGGATAAGTCTATTTATGGAAAGTATTGAGGACTTTGTAGGTAAAACAAATTTGCGTTCGTGTTTAAATTTGTGCTCATAACAAATATGAGCCAAAATGAAAGTTGGAAAATATGGGCAGATACTTTAAGAATAACACTGTGGACAAATTACTCATCATTCGACCCTGCACTGGTGAAATGTAAGAAGGTTTCTGGGCTATAACTACCCTAATTAATATTAAAGCTTTATCTCTTGTATGTGTTATTTTAATCTATTATGACGGAGAGACATTTCTCTTATATTAAGACGTAGGGTTGATTAAAGTACACTGGAGAGGCGATTATCAAGCTTGACGACGAATTTATAGCACAGGGAGAAATTAAAATTGAAATACAACTTCCAGAAGTGACATCTGTTTTTTTTTGTGATGAGTCAGGTTAAGAATATGTGGATGAACCCTCTCTCTCTTACTTTAAGCAAATGGAACTATTTACTGAAGTGATAAACCGCCTACGGATTAGCAGTGGAGAGCCGCCTGTTTTAAATGGGAATATAACTGTATAAACTACTGCGCGCAAGTAGCAAGATTAAAGGATTGTATGAAATTTAAGGGCAGGAATGTTCGGAAAATGGAATATGCGTGAAGAGGCAATGGTGAGTCCAAGCCAATATTCGTTATACAGGATTACTTTGGGAACAGGCGAGGACCCTCTCGGACACAATTGCATTATATTTCACAAATCTTCAACTGACAGAACAGAGCAGTCACTTGCTTTCAATGGTACTTTTTGTGCATTTTTAAGAAAGGATATCCTTTAACTAGTCTGTTAAACTTAAGAGCTTTGCAACACTTGCTGAGTGGAACAACCAAGCATCATATTTATACTCTTCAAGGTACAAATCATGACGATATTAGTGTAATTTCCTTCGAAAAAAGTAATTAATCTTAACGCCATGAGCTTGCACGCACAAAAATTGAGCCTTTATAATACTAGAACCAATTTTTGTGATAAATTTTTTCTATAAGTCTTCATAAGTGGAATAGGTTGGGAGGAACAAGATCCCTTTTTTCGTTTCAGATCAAGAAACTAATATGAGATAATGCGTTTTGGTCCTGCGCTCACATGACCGAATTAGTAAATCTTTATAACTCCTGAGATATGCTGTTTGCTGTCCTAGTCATTAACTAAAAAGAATGTTTTTTTCCTATTTTTAGAGAGGAGAATGAAAGTGTACTGGAATTAAAGGGTCTTACGCCAAATGGAATGCTTCCAATCGGTTTACTTTCCGAGGGTCGTGAAAATCTTAAACAATGTAAGCTTTCCTCTTTCTCCTTGTCAAATTTCTAACAATTTTTTGACAATGTTTGATTATTTCGCATTTGAAATTTTAGTCGATAAAGCACCGTTGTTATTATTCCAATGATTTACGTTCCTTGATTAGGTCAAATATTTGAGCTTTTCTGGTCATTGGGTGAAATTTAAATAAGCACTGCTTATTCAATTAAATCAACTATCTTAATATGTGAGCGTGAATATTTTCAATAAGAATAAAAGTAACTTTTTATAGGCAGAAAATAAAAGGCTATTTAATGGATTTTTCTAATGCTGTCCTTAAATAATAAAAATTTGGATGACGATATTTGTTTGTTTTAATCTGGATTATAACACCTTTCAATTAAATATTGCCATTTCTACCAGTAAATCAATTTTCAAAGGGGATACTTTGCTAATAAATAAATTTCAATTATCTGGGTCAGTTTAGGGGTTGTAGGTCAGAAATGAGATGCCAACTTTTTGAAAATTGAACAAATGCCAAGTTTTTGGGGATTTCGTTAAATGTAACTAAGCAATCCAGTAACCTATTGGTTTGCCCTCAGGCTCATGTACCGTCAAATATGAAGAATTTCAGCTCACATATATCCACATCCGTGGAATAGCAAATGCCATTATTATTACTCACAACTGAGCGAAAACTATAGTTTGCTCATCTTATTTGAGAAATGGCACATTTTTGTTTTCGACTGAGTTAATGTTCATTAAACTCAGAATTTATTGACAGGGAGGGAAGATTGAAAGAGGTATTTAAAGCGTACCGGTGTTCATTGGGGCTCATTTGAGGTGATTATAATTTTCAATTCAAAATTGTTTGCACTTATATACATCCATGCCACGAAATGAGCTTCTGTTGACCGCTTTGTTTTTAGATATTGCTTAGAAAGCACTTAGTTGAACGCAAATAACACATCATTGTGTTGTGACCACTCATCTACTAAGCCAGATACCGCGAGATTCACACCTACAGACTAATATTCAATTACTTTTAAGAGTCTATATCAGGGTTTAAAATTTATCAATTGAATAATGGCATAACGCAAGATTCCTAACAAAAAAAGAGTCCTTCCTCTCAAAAAAGTAGCTCAAAGAACACTTATCCTCTCTAATTCCACGTTTGAATGTAATGGAATTCATAATTGTGATATCCAGGATGAAATGCCCCGTATTAATTGTCATAATATTTAAAACTATAATCTTGTTAAAAGTCCCCACCGAGTTTGTTGGGTCCAGCGCATTGGAATTCTCATAAACGTTATTATATGGTTCAGGCACTACTCTAATCCTAACCAGTAAGCACATCAAAGTGTGTTTCTTCTTAATCATTTTGCGCGAGAATTTTAATTTAATTGTTTGATATTTCATCAATACTTGTTTGAGAAGTGCACTGTGGATAGTAGAAAGCACCCAAAAAAAGTCTTTGAATTCATTAATTAATATATCGGAACTCACTTTATCCACTAATCCTTGTAATGAATATTCGGTCAGTGTGTTATCTATTGTCGTGATTTGCCTACCGACTTTTGCCTTGCTTTAACTTCTTTCATCATCAGTCATATCCATCAACGGGTACGTGTATTTTACCGATTGCTTCCTCCGTATTTACCATTTCTGTTAACGTCTGCTCTCTCCCAATATATTCGACCACATTCTAGTCCCATTACTGAGCTCTCACACTTAGAAAGAGATGTATCCTGACTTTCCATCTTCGTCCTATATTAGTGAAATGCTATTTTGTCACTGCCTTAAATAAGGACCTGTTTTAAAATAAACGCTAACTTCTGTAGTTTTTTTAGAAATTTTTTTGCCTTGTCCCTCACAATTGCTTTATGTGGTCTTTGAAACTAAATATAGATTAATTATCTGTGATTCATGCTCTTTGATAAATCTTCTTTTCATAAAAAAAAATTCTTGTGATACTAAAATGTAGGCTTCTAATTCATTTACTTTAAGTAATGGAATGAAAATTATCGATTCGCATTTAGTGTTCCCATACGTCTTGGAAATGTATAATAAATATGAGGGAAATACTCTCAAAGTTAAGTATCTAATGATTGAGATGGTAAATAGTTAGATCCATCTAAGGTTTTTCGATTAATTATTTTACTAGACCTTGTAGAGCTAATCTTAGTCATCGTTTCTTTTTAGATGATCGAAACTTTAAATATATTTTTTTCCTGTTTTACAGCCGCATTATCACCACATGCGAAGATCAGTTCATTTGCCGAGGCAAAAGCAATCGATAAAATCAATGAACGAATGCCACCTGCCCAGGTTCCAACTAATCCCAAGGACTGCGTGGCTGCGTTTATCAAGGCCGCAGATGACTCAGGAGAAAAGAATGCCAATACGCCACCAGCAACTTCAAGAAGTGCAAAGAGGGGGGCGGCAGTGAGGAAGTAGGTATCAAACCAAAATCATATCCGTCTGTGTTTCCCTAGTCCTTTTCTTTACTCTTCCAGCCTGCACCGATTAACCCAAATATTCACGCACACCTACTCAATCTTTTATCACCTCTCCTCTTGCAATCTTCCAAGCGCTGGTAACTAAGCCCCATCCCCTCTCTCTCTCCCTCCCTACCGACCTTTTACTTCTACCTAATCTTTGGCTCTCTCTCTATCTCCACTTCTCCTTTATTCTTCTTGCTAAATCTCTTCCGTGCAATATTTATTTTGAGAAGATGCTACTGTTACGCTGATGATGGTGATGGTGATGATGATGATGCATGGGTTGATTTACGCAAAAGTATTAATATATAAGCATATTTATACTTTAGTTCATGGGCTAACAACTAATCTCCTGCGTTTGAGGCCTCGGTATATGTCTGACAGTTATTGAGTGGTAGTCTAGACTTCTTAACTCCCAAACTATAAATCTTATTTGCATTGTGTTTCCAAGCACGCATCGATTGATAACTGAAGTAAAGAATTGAGAACAACATGTTCTGATTGAAATTGTGTATAAAATCTCGAAAGTCTCCATCAAGAACACACTGCAGCAATTTAGGCACACTTGAGGTAATTAAGTAATCAAAAGTGGTAACTATTTAATGAAAATGTGTATGATAGAGTGATGATCTCGTTTTCTTCCCATCTGTCCAGAATAAAGTCCTCTAAAGAGGCAGCAAACACTATAGCATATTCCGATAAACCAATACTATTTCCCACACCAAACTGACATTCAGCTTCCTTTGAAGAAACTCGCATTTCAACATATTTCATAGAGAGATCCTTATCTGACATCAGCTTTAGTGCCAAATAAATGGCTAATTTGGTTCATGGAAAGTTGAAGGAAAAGTTGAAAATAAGCCTTTCAAGTACGTTTAAAAAGGTAAATAAAGGTTAAACCCTACAACTGAAAAAAACACGTGCTTTCTAGGTAATTAGTTTGGGTCGGTGGTTAATAGTAGACAACAGTTATCTCAAGAGAGCTCTCATAAAATTAATAGATTCAGCTGTTTTCGAGGCAGCAATTATAAACTTATGCTGGCCAAATGATCCACTGAAATGAGACTGAGAATGGTGCAAACTCCCACATTGTTAGAAGACATCAAATCTACATTCAGATATACAGTGCAATTTTGCCAAGGTGTCTTGCAAACCATCATTTGGTAGTGTTGAATTTCCCACGTGCCCAGGAAATGCTCATGCAAGGAGGTGAAAACTGCGACTCGATCTCAAGTGATGTTCTCACTTTGCACGAATACCTTCTTCTTATGTCATCTTCTTCCACTTTTAGTAACCGCTGTATTTTTGGTTATGCATCTATATATCCAAATCGTTGTTTGCAATTCGAATATTAACTGATCACGTTTTGATCATATGGACATAATGACATCTAGTGGTTGGATTGCTTTTCTGACACGAATGGTGGGAGAGAATTATCACCAACTTAGTGCAATGTAGCCGTGGAGAGACAATTATTAAAAGCGGAATGTGATGAATGAATTGCAAGGAAAGCGATGTGCACCGATAATTTTCTCTCCTTCCGTGCCATTGCACCCATTGGGCACATTACATTATGGCCAATACAAAGGAGGTCCTGTGTACTGCATCACACTTAAAGCCATGTTGCGCACTTGTACGGGCCACGTGATGCCTAGTAGCCATTGCCTTAGCGTTGGGTTGCCAATTTTTAATGGTGTTGTGAATACAGTTCCACAGACTGTTGTAGCTTAATCGAACGACGAGCTTTTTATGGATGAAATTTCATCAGGAGGTGAGGCATTTCCAAGCCTAACCACAAAATTTAGATCTAAACGCAACGGTGTAAATGCGATTTATTCACTGGAAAGCATTCAATGTGTTCACAGAGATCAAACAGACGTCTACCTTTCCAACATGCCGAAACATGTTGAAGCATTTACATAAGTCAAATATCTTATTCGTAATGGCTTTCTAACTCTAATGGGAATGGGTATTACAACCTCCAGATTGCCCAACACGATAACTGAGAGTTGCAAATGAAAATTCGCATTACGATTACGAAAACAACACCAAATGAATTTGTAAAGGTTTCCCAGAGCATGTTAAAACGTGCTGAGTTGCGCATCGAAGTTCACGATCAACACTCTTAGCACATCGTCCAGTAAGTTGTTAATCGATATTGCCTATATGTACTACTATTTAAAAAATATACACCGATACTTTAGCCTTCTGCATTCACACGGAACCGCATTTATTTTGCCCATCCCTGTATGAGTATTGCTAATTTACAGTAGAACTTTAGTTGGAGACCTCTTCACCAACTTTATGTCATACTCAGACAATATGGAGTTTTCCAAAAATAATTTGTCATCTAAATTCTGGAAATACTTTTGCTTTTCTATTGTGACGCCTCTATTTTCTCCTGATAAACCATATTTTCACCTCTGTTTTCTCCCTATTCTCTGGAAATGTCAGGTTTTCCCTATCAAACTGTTCTTGAGGCCCAAGCCGATTTTGCATAATTTGTCTTTGCTTTCAAAGTTATGAAAATATATGCATCCATTCCAATATGTATATAGAACTGATTTGTTGATAAATAGTAATTCGGGGTCATAAGTATAACTGAGTAGGCAAACGCTGTCCAGTATATCTCAGGTCGGTAAATAAGAATAGGTAGTGTCGTTAATCTCAAACATGGCACTTAAAGTAAACGTTACAAACATAGAATGTACTGATTGATCAATATTCTCTTAGTGATTAATTTACACTATTGCCATTATCTAAATTCATAGCATATTTTGTATTCGGAAACAAATTGCTCCGTTATTTTTTATATAGTGCAGACCATATTGACTTTGCCTATTTTCATTATGATTTAACATTTAATAATGAAAAAATGCACCACATTATGGATATGCTATATAACGAAAGCATGACATGCAAGAACAATTATGCAATTAATTTTATAGCTTCACAAAATTATGAAGCTTGTGTGTGGGTCATTATGTAATATATTTTAAGAAAGAAATGGCTTAGTATATGAGATTAGCCTCCGAATTCACACCTTCTTGTCCGGTGCGGTGGATGCCTCTTTCTCCGCTACTCTTCACTATTCCACAATTTGCGGTCTACCCTCTATGTAAATAAACTACTGTTATACACTTCTCCCTAAGCTCAGTCTGCCTTTTAATATAATTGCAAAAAGCCTATTGTGAGTTTGGAATCAGATATAATTTAATAAATATAACAATAGCAAGGAAAATGCGGAGTGAACGTTATAAAAGGGGGACTTATCAAATTAGCAAAATACATCTAAAGGTTAACATATAGATTAAAAGTGATGTATCTGCTTTAAAATCACACTAACACTAATGATATATGCTAAAATCACAGAAATTCGTTTAGAGATTTAGACCTAGGATGAATTTCATTTGTGTAGATGACATCTGAACAAATACATAGCGTAACTTACTTCATAATCGAAAAATAATGGTTTAATAAATTAGATGCCGGGATCATAGATAATATATAACTCTGACAATTAAATAAACACCACAAATTTTATGTTACAATTAATCATAAAGCATAAAATATATCAATGTCACATATTTGTTAAACAATATAAATTAAAAAAAACTCACGACTGCTTTATATGAAAAGAATAAAGTATTAAAACAAATGTACTATAATCTTAAGGAGTAAAAAAACTGTTTTTTTTGGGCAATTTACTGCGAGGGATAAAAGAATGAAATAATTGCCAAATTGGGTCATGGAAATACAATCCCAAGTTTTGTAATATTACCCTCCTTATTTCCATTTTTCTTGATAGTATTTGAGAAAATAAAATGGTTCGTAGAGAACTTAAATTTATGAATCCAATATTCTTGGGCTTTATCAGAGCCAGCTAATAGAGAACAAAAATGATTACCAATTGAATTACTAAATATTAAATGAATAAGATATTAAATGAAATTCTTGTAAATTGTGAATAAATTATCATTTTATTCTAAATTATCTAATCGACTATTCTTTTATTTCCTCATAAATAATTTGAGGGGGAATTAATTCTACCGGCTTATGGGCTTTGACAGATTCCTATTGGCTTATTCGTCTGTTTTTGTGTGCAAAATTTTGAATTGAATGTACCTATTGCACTACATTTTTCACATGATAAATGGATAGATTACGTACTGTGATACATAGCAATCTTATCGATTCCACAGATAAAGCTGAACGGAATAAGAAGGACATGACTATAAATAACCCAAATGAAGTTGTAAATGCGCCCTTTGTACAGAAATCGTCCACAAGTTTTCACGATATTGCTTCTGCTCCTTTAGCCCAACCACCAAGCATATTTCCCAAAAGTAATGAGGGAAATCGTCTCGATCCACTCTATGTGTCTGTTAAATCAAGTCGTGGAGGGAATTCACCCCTCCCCCCTGCTCTTTCTCCAGCCAGTGTTTCAAATTCTCACTCCTCTGCTTTCGCATCTTCACGTGCTTCCCCAGCTCCTCCCATTATAAATGAGGAAGACGGAGCGAGTACTAACTCGACAAATCCAACTCTTCATCATCCGAATGCTGCCTTCATTGCTTATCAACAAAGTGCTCCGATTCTTGCCCCGAAGTCTTTTGAACAGCGAAATCTGTCTCCCAGTGATACCTCTACTACCTCTTCTAGTTCTTCATCTACAAGTGGAGACAGTGTTGCTTCATCCCTTGTTGGTGACATGATTCCACCCACCAATCGAGCAAATGGAATACCGGTCTTGGAAAAAATGCCCTCCTGTAATCCCACTCCCCTGTGTGCCGCTTCTCCTGTAAAATCGGTTCAGGTGAAAACAGTGGAACTGACCACAGGTGCTTCACAAACTAAGCAATCCGCCCAACCGAAGTCCCCTATTACCGTTCCGAGTGAAAATCATCCTGTGGAAATTCTTAGTGTTATTCCTTCTGACGCAACTGCGCCCCCGCCCCCTAAAAAGAAACCAACACGAAAATCGGGTGCTGCTAAAAGACGTCGATCGCAAAAGAAACGATGGTCAAATGGGGACGATTCCGACATAGAAATCCTCGGAAGGCGAGGAAACATTTTAAGGAAAGCTCAAGAAACTATTAGAAGGTATGTCCTGACTTCTTGATTTAGCCTTCCTTAGAGGCTGAACTCGTATTTATTTTGATTTTGCTTCCAAGCTTTTTTCCACAATAATAATTTGTTTCCATCTTATTTTCTACGCTCTTCATTTTTTTCTGGCAAGGTGGTGAGTAGGATAAACGTCAAGTTCGTTTAATGTAATTGATAACACTTGATTTGGGAAGAAAAGGGTATCCTGGGGTCGTTTTTATCTGAAATCATATTCTTTTGCCTCTCCTGTTGACTAGACTTAACCATTGCGCTTTCCTGTTCAGATCACCGTATGTGCATTGTTTTCTTAGCCTCCCATTTAGCCGATGTCCATGTTAGCGGAGAATCATTCTGTTACTTCTCTGAGCAGAAACTATCATTTTATTGTATTTCTATTGACTAACTTTAGCCAGTACTATTGGGTTGATAGGTGTCGAAGCCTTGGAACTTTGTGTATCTGTACATTAATCCATACTCCCATATGTGAACAGTCGGGCTGGTGCGAAATTTCATTTTGAAACATATTCCCTTGAAAATAACTAATTTTCTTGACCTAAATGCTAGTTTTGTAAATTCAAAATTTGTTTTGTGTCCCTTACTGTTTTCATGACCAGTTTTGAGCTAGTTTGGACAGAGCACATGGCAGAAACCGTCTCATTCTCATAAGTTCCCTTATTTGTCAAATCTGTTAGTTATTTCCACCTTTTCTTACTTAATCTATTCGATTAAAGGACATGAATGATTTCTATTAGTCTGCTTATTGGTGGGCAGGAGTTGTTTAATCTGAGGATTTTGTCTCGAATTATGAATCTTGTCTCTTTGTCCTTGAGATCTTTCTGGCTCTCAGCACTCTAGGTCGCTAATTTTTTTGCTGATGCCTGTTGAGTGAATGATTTCCGAAGCTTCTTAATGGAAATACATCGAAGCACAGCGCAGGAAAGCGAATTAAGATGTTGTATTTGTGTAGTTAAAGTAACAATTTGATTCAGGAGGACCCTCCTTCGTCTGATCACCCGAGTCATCGGGCCTACTCTCATATTTAATTTGATCCGACTTTTCTTTCTGTCACCTTTCTACTTGACAAGACAGATCTTTAGATTTGTGCTCTCTTTTCTTACTTTCACCAAGAGCCCCTAGCACCGAGAATCTACACTCAAATTCTATGGTAAGTATAGCTTTCAGCTAAAGTTGTTCAATAATGCGAGAAATTGGCTTTATTGTGGCAGCATTTAACATCCTTCTGAATTTACTTTAATCGACTCCGTATATGCAGATTTAGATTGAATTCTTTAGTTTAGCTACTGATTTTACTGTTAGTTATCTACTTAAAATTTGAGATTCTGAAGTTCGTGTTTGTCCGAAATTTGCTTCTTATCATTAGTATTGAGATCTTTTTGCCATTTGAAGGCCTCAAACTGCTAATAATTTTAAAGCATAATAGTTTACAATGTTCCCATTTCTTTTAATTTATCTCTTTAATTCAGACGATAGTATCATTAAACTCATTAGGATCGCCCACGGTCAGAACATCCTAGGAACTTCCCTCTACTAAGCATTTTTTCTCTTACAGGTCTGGAGCACAAAAACGTGGGGCCAAAGCTGGTGGAAAGGCAGGGGGAAACTCCCTCGCTATCGGTGAAGTCACAGGTCAACAACGCTACCTCAAATCCCCCTTCTTCTGTCTTTGCCAATCAGCAGTAAATGGGAACTTGCCTGGCCCCTCGAAATCCGCCCCAACAAATGAAACAGAGCCTCCTACTGCTCCTCCTTTACCTATTCATTCCGCTCACGTAATCAACCCCGCGGTACCGATCGATGAACCTATCAACTGTCCCATCCTACAAGCCAACAATGCCGCTAAGAAACGTCCTTTTCGAGTCCTCGACAAGCCAGCTAATGAACTTAGTGCTTTTTTTGCAACTGCCACCTATAAACCCACTCTACGCCCCGGAAGTAGTTACCCCGACTCCCGGATACCCAACACCTACACTGAGGATGCTTGTCCGTCTTGGCGGTGTGTATTCTGTGCAGAACCACCTACTTTTGATCGGTTGAGTCCCCTCTATGGACCCTATTTTGTGGGTGGTGAGGTGATGTCTAAGCATGGACCATCTCTTCGACTGGTTATTAAACCCATTCCACCAGGAGTTGTTGGCAATGGAAGTGTTTCCATAAAGAATCTCCCGGACATCACACCCTCGCCGGCCAAGATGGTAACAAGTAGTAAGGCTAGCCGGGGAAGGAGAAATAGTAGCCTTGTTGACGCCGTCAAAGTCATGGAGAACTACGCCAATATGACATCAAATCGAGTGGGTTCGGACGGGGAAGTTTGGTGTCATTTAGAGTGTGTTCTCTGGGCTCCTGGGACGCATATTAAGGGAGATGGAACTATCGGCGGCTTGGATGAGGCTGTTATGATGGCACTTGAAACAGTGAGTCTTATATTTTTGTTCTCCACTACGATCAGTTTGTAGAAAGAGATCATTTAACAGTTTATTATCAAGCAGGAAAATTGGTAGTCAGTGAATCATCATCATCATCATCATTTGATCACCTGCTTTTTTCAATTTGATCCTTTTGGATTGTCCTTTCTTTTCATAATCTTGTTTACGCAGACAGCAAGCCTTCAGGCCACTTTGCAACCATCCCTAGATAATTCAGTACCCATCTTCTGGATTAATGGGTCTGCCAGTTGACAGGTCATCTTTGAGTTTGTGGTCATCTCACTTTCATTTCCAAAGAGTCGATGACTCGAAGAGTCTATACCCATAATTTCTTTACGCAAGCTTTTTAGTTGTGGCAGGTGTTCAAATAATGCGAGGAATAGAATTTCTGTGTTTGCAAAAAATGATTTTGTCTTGAAACAGTCAATCTCATTTGTGAAGGAAGTCCATGTGGTGGAAAAAACAATCGTTCTACTTAATGACTTATTGAAAATCTTTCCCTTTTAGACGTGCTCGCATTGCAAGAAGATTGGGGCCATTGTGAGTTGTACAAAGCGGGGCTGTAACCTCTTCTATCATTATTACTGTGCCAAGTTGGCTGGTGAGTATGATTATTTGCCCTGTCGCGCGAGGAGGTGCGCCTAAACGTGAGCTTTATCCTCATTTTAGAGTGTCGCTTCAATGAAGAGCAGTTTGCGGTGCTTTGCAAGAAGCACTATGTATATTCTTAAACTGGCTCTCATATTCCCCATTTGTCGTCCCAATTTCGTCGCAGCACATGTGGGCAATGTTTGAGTGTATATATCAACGATCCTCTATAGTAGTAGTAGTTACCAGACTTATTACTTCTTCCAAACCCTTCTAAATCCGCCCACCCCCATCCCCCTTCAAATCCCCAATGTACTTTGTTCCACACACACACACACACACACTTGATGTTGAATGGTGAAATGTTACTGAAACGTTCTAAATGTCCCTCTTTTTGCGTATGAATGAATTATACGGCAACGTTAGACTAATGCAGCCTTATGTATTTTAGATCGTCCTTTTTTGTTTTTCTATAAATGGGGAAAATAATGGCTATTTGGAGTTTGGAGGCTTAATTTCTAATACATACATTATTGATTAGTCAACAATTGCGACCACTCTTGTTCATGCGATATGAAAATTTTAGCCTGTTTTGGCATTAGATTTATTGAAAAGTGACTACAGCAATTTTAAGCGGGGAATGGCTGAATAGTGGTTGCATTAGGAAGAGTGCAGAGGTGACAGTAAATTGAGAGGTAGCCAGTTATAACAGAACTGGGGTCGATTCGCTGACGTCAGGTATCAAGGACAGATCAATAAAGATAGTAACTGGTAACCACATTCGACCCTTCCACAGTCGTTCCTTTTGTCTTCTCTAATAATCACAAAATGTCTCATGAAAAACATCCTACTTTCGACCCAAGAAATCCACTTCTCTGGTTGATAGCGTCGAAAAGGCACCATGAGACATCTTTTGTGACCCGCTCAAAAGAGCTATTACCAGTCTTTTATCAGATTCCAACCAAAAACTTGCATAACAACTTTTCACAAATTGAACTAAGGAATCGCACTTCTACTCAGCTCCTCCGGCGATCGCGATCTCTTGTCAGCGAAACCGAGGTCGACAAATTAATTCTGAGACAGTTATAGATGAGTTGTCTTCCTGTAACTATGGCGACGTGTCTAACCATCTGCATTTACTAAAACAGCCTTGACGAATTAGTCAAAGCAGCTGAATAAATCCAAGAACCTTACCATCGGGCAATTACTCACTAAGCCGCTCGAGAAAGTAATACCTCCTTACCTCATGTTCCAAAATGTTCCTGTAGTTCGTCTAAACACCGAAATCAAATCCACCACTGCCAGAGAACATATGAAGACAATGCAAATAAATATCAAAGAGGTCAAAAATACCCTTCAGAGAAAATACACTGCCAAGCAGGAAGAACGGCGACTGATCAAGGGCATTTCACAATTCACCACCTCTAGGTAACTAACGGAGATTCTAAATTTCGATCTCTCATCGGCATAGATTTTGAAGTTAAACACGTATAACCCAAAACTCCTTAATTTAGATTTAGAACTTCGGCATGAATTCCCATTTATTTTCCTCGTTCCTGATGGTTCAAATCTATTATTGGTGTTGACTTCCCCTCTTAATTTCACTTACTTGCTAATCTGAAGGACTGCAGCTTAAATGATTGCCTTACCTCCTTCCACATTAGCAGTGCCACATAAAGCATAGGCCTAATTGGCCCACATGTCCTTTGTTTTATCATCAGTCCCCCTCTGAGTTTAAGGCTGTTTTCCTTGTCCAATCCAAAATTACGGATTCCAAGCATGAGGTGAGACATAATATCATTACCAATGGAGAGCTCGTATCAGCTTTGCCACTCGTCTTCATTCAAACAAATTGCAGCTTGCTAATGGGAGATTTCAACAAGCCACTTTTAGAAACCGATTAACCTTCAGATTTTCCATGGCCTGCTTCTTTATACATGGTCATGAAGAATAATTCTGACTGGGGTCCGTGTGATGACTAGCGTGCTCCCAATCAAAAACACTATCCCAGACACCTATCTCGTCCCTTGTATTCATGACTTCTCACTTCAGCCAAATGAAAACCCCTGGATATTATTTGGGATTATGGCTTGATGCGAATGGCCTAGTGGATAGTGAGAAGACAGCCGCAATTACCCCCTCTCCCCCTCCCCCCCCCTCGACCTTTTCGAGTACTTGCGTATGCCCTTTTGGTCTTTGTAATGCAGAGCAGTCTTTTAAACAATTTGTGGAAAAGTGTTTCCTGGCCTATGTTTTTTGTTTAAATTGATTGCGTTCTCATCAATAGCTTCAACTCTGGGGCACACAAAGGCACCCACGGCAAGTATTTGAATAATTGAAGCAATACGAGGTCACTGAGAAGTACAATCTAATCAGTCTGAAATGGATTTCCTTGGATATCACCCTGACACATGGTATTTCCCCTCTAACAGGGAAGACCCTATCTATCATTTATTGTGCTATTCTTCGGAGTGGTGAATTACTATGGAAGGTTCATTCCAAACCATAATCAAAACCTGCAGCCTTTCGCAGATCTGCTTAACTTTAACCCAATGCATTTCACAATACTACCAGAAGCAGAATCAGCATTTGCTAAGACGATGCAACAATTACCTGAGGGAGCCACGATAAGCCATCTCGATACTGCCAAAAACAAATCCCCTTCAAGTGGTTGTCGGGGCTGTTCTACAAGAGATTGTAAATAGCCAAATTCAACTATTATCTTTCTTCTCAATGAAGTTAAAGTCTACGGAGATGAGGTACAGCACATTTGGCAGAGAATTGCTCGCTATCCCCTTGGCAGCTATACACTCTAGGCATATCTTGGAGGGACGTCAATTCATCACCTACACTCACCACAAATCACTAATTAATACTAATCGAGCTTCCGCCAGCCAACATTCACCCTTTGAAAATTCGTCATTTGGACTTCATCGTACAAGTCATCTTACAATGGCATCCGATACATCGTCGACGTATTAATATCAATGTTGATTCAACTTCCTATATTTGAATAAATAAAGTCGCTCTAACTCCCTTTAACTTCCAAAAACTTGCTTCTAATTTAAAGTCAGATGCAGAAGTTGCGGAAATCACTTCAAAACCTTTTTTGTGTTTTGAATGCTTCCCGCTTATCACTTCTGGTACCAAAATTCATCTACAATCTTTGGACGTTTTCGTGGATTATAGCGCCCAAACCAGGCTGATTACCAACCTTTTCGTTTTTAAAAAACTTTCAATATGGCATTTGTCTATGGTCTGAACATTGGGTCGCTTGCAGATTTTACAAGATTCTCCAGCGCACTCGAAGTCCTCTCTCTTCTTTACCTCTACCTGATGATCGTTTTTTGGCAGATCCGTCTTGATATAGTAGGTCATCTCTCTTCATCAAACGCTTCCACTCACAACCTGGCTTGTATCGATCATTTTACGAGTTTCCTTATTGTGATTCTGCTAAGTAGCATTTCACCCGAATCTGTGGCTAATGCACTGGTGGAACCTTGGATGCTTATGTGCCGGTATCCTGTCTGCAATCACGACAGATTGGGGATCACATTTCACTTCTGCTTTGTTTCGACAATTGAACCATCAAACACACGTTGGAACCACAGCCTACCATACAGCTACCAATGGTCTTGTAGTAAGTTTTCAACGGGAGTTAAGATTAGCTGAAATTACAAATTCTCCTTGATTAGATATCTCGGAACGTCCTCCAATCATTCAGCTTGCAGTTGACAACGCCATGAAGAAAGACATCGCATGCTGTCCTGCAGAACTCGTCTTTGGTTCAACTCTTAATCTCCCTGGTGAAATGATTTTCGAATCCCAAGACAAAGACAATATAGCCTCCCGGATATATTCGGCGACCAATCCAGATCTCTTCGCCCTTGTGAATAATAGATCAGCACAAATCCCTAACGATTTATCAACGTGTCCCTTTGTATTTGCTTGAGGAAACCTTGGCAAAATCTTTGGACGCAAAACCCAAGTAATTCGAGCGCAAGTACACTAAAGATTTAATGAGTACTGACACGTTGAAGCCGGCCTAACTAGACTTCTTTGACGTAGACTCCTTGGATAACTCCTATTCTAACCCTCCCTCTACTACATTTGTACCCGCAGTTAATGCTCACCATTCCGATATTCTTGTTCAATCCTTCTCGAAAGATACTGTGCGCCTTTCCACTCACCAGCTCAATCCTTACAACAAGATACTGTTAACTCTGCCATCCCACCATCTTGTCTTTCTTGACCCATCATTTCCAGCACTCAAATTGGTGAAAGAGTTACGTTCTCTTCTTAGCTGGCTGGATATACAGAGTAATTTATCATTGCTCGGGAATAGAAGTATTGTGGAGTGCACAAGCCACCAAGGCTGATTAAAGTGCTTTCATATTCGCTAGAGCATTATGAAAGGTGCATCTGTGCTACAGATGTGTAGCATAAAGAGACCTCTCAGGCACATAGCAACCTATTGTCTCTGCGACGCAATAATTGAAGTTAAGGGCTAAGCTTTGCGGCAGTTAGCCATATTTGTAATAAATGATATTCACTCTACGTTCTGGGTTCTCTAGACTGTTGTGGCAGATTTGTTACTTTCGTGAGCACTCTTATCCCTGAGGATTTTACCAGTGAGTGTTGGCTCATTTGTATGGTTCACTTTCAGTATCCACTATCTATTTTTGATATGTCCTCTGTTGTTTAAATAGACTTGGTAAAGTTACTTATGAACGCCGTCTAATTCATTGGTATTTCTAGTCATGTCATGTAAAGTGTCTGCTGTTAGCGATCAACGTTAACTAATTTTTGTCATTTAGTGAAATTATGCTAGGTTTGTCCCTTTTTCGGAAAGAAACTAAATGTGTTATCAACCAAATGCAGTTTTTTTCATTACAGCTAGTTGTGAGGTCATCGTGCGAGCCCTCTGAATCATAAGTATTAATTTATTGATTAATGCCGAATTGGTCATTTCTATAGAGATTTTTTAACACCTACCGTGATGATCCAATAATAACTGAAAAAGGAGTCAATGGAAATTTTACATATTCGTTTTCCTTACTAAAATGGTGCTTAATGTAGTGGAAATAGTTAACGAGCGGCTGTCAATTTCAATATATGGTAAATCTGAAGTCGGGTAGACGAATTCTTATTTCCATTACGACGTCGTAGTTCAACTATATGAAGTTGAATTCCATGTGAAGGTAAGTGGGGAAATTTCTGTGCTAAAAACCTTGAAAATAATATGCACAGTTATTGTCTCAAAATGTCCCAATGACTCGCTTAAACCTATTAGGTATACAACTTTGCTCCCGCCGTTTTCCAAAAGATAGCGTTAGTAGTCGGTAGCAGTTGAAATATAGTAATCACAGATGTCGAACACTTTGTTTTGACATTTGTCAATATAACCCTACTTCGATACAACTACATTTGTGCTTGCATAATAATAAAATTAATTTTAACAAATAAATATGTCCGAATTTAAACAGAATTCTCGTGATTTGCGGGAAGTATTGCTTATTTATTTCAATATGAAAAAATTTGTGAATTGGCTGAGGCTCACCGGATTATCTCAGGTACTTATGGGAAAACGGCTATTAGTGATGAAACATGTCGGTGGGAATGGCTCCAACGTTTCAAGTGGTGAGTGGTGATTTTACTGTGAAAGATCGACCGGCATAGTGGTGGACGGGAGGAAAAATTTGTTGAAAATTCAGAATTGGAGGCGATTTTTATTGAAGACTCGTGGGTATCAGTGAGCAAGCAATTTCAAAACGCCTGAAACAGTTGAGAATGATTCGGAAAGAAGGATATTGGGTAGCCCATGAGTTGAAACCCAGAAGAGATGTAGAGTGAAGTTTGTTTGCTTGTGAACAGCTGCTGGAAGGGCAAATGCGAAAGAGAGGGGTTTTTGCATCGTATTGTTACTGCGGACGAAAAATGGGTACAGTACAATAACCTCAAGCGCGCAGAGAAAATCATGGAGATTGCCCAGTGGTCATATTGCAACACTAGTCAACACCTCGACTGAATATCCATGGCTCAAAAGTCGGCATGCTTTGCGTTTGGTAGGACCAGCTTGGCGTTGCGTTTATTATGAGCTTCTGAAACCGTCCGTCTGAAACCAACACA
The DNA here is from genome assembly GCA_000469805.3 of Hymenolepis microstoma. NCBI lineage: Eukaryota > Metazoa > Platyhelminthes > Cestoda > Cyclophyllidea > Hymenolepididae > Hymenolepis > Hymenolepis microstoma. The sequence continues at coordinate 1,783,946 of LR215994.1, forward strand.
GGTGAGCGTTATAGAACGCAATTGATGCGCCTGAGCCGTGCTCAAGAAAAAAGAAAAACGGCCACAGTACAATGAGAGACACGATAAGGTTATATTACAGAATGATAATGCTAGACCTCACGTTGCCAAGTTGGTGGTGAAAAAAAATAGCTCGAAACGTTGATATGGAAATTTTATCTCACTCGCTGTACTCTCCAGACGTTGCTCCGTCTGCTGATTTTCACCTTACTCACCTCGTTCAATGGCACACGATCTGGCTGACCAGCACTTCAGCTCGTATGAAGAAGTGAAACATTGGATCGACTCATGCATCTTATCGAACGATGAAGAGTTTTCTTCGCGTGGGATTCGCCTGCTGCCTGAGAGATGGGCCAAAGTGGCAGCTGACGATGAACACTACCTTGAAACTTAATGGATGTAATCGTTTTTTTGTAATAAAGCCTCAAATAAAAAAAAATGGCGGGAGCAAAGTTGTAGAACTAATATTTGAAAAAGGATGAATTTTGAACGCAGAAACGTTCTAAACCTATAAAAGCCCTCGACCCAACGCCTTGAGTCATACGGTCATTTCTGTTTGCACAGCGTAAACTTGACAAAAATGGAATTCTTAGAGGTGTTTGATTGTTATTGAGCTGTAATTTAGGTAATGATTCTTTTGTTAAGAAAATATATCTGATTTATGGAAATGGTTATGCGGCAAATGCTTAGCTGCTTGGTTGGTCAATGATTGCAATGATGCTGACTCTAACGATGGCCTTACAAATTCAGTTGAATTTGTAAAAATCCAAAGAATGAGCTCTACTAGTTGTGATTGTGTGCAAGATAACTATACACTTTGAGTTTTGCATATAAAAAAGATAAGTTGATTGTGTGATTGTTAAAAAGCCCCTCATTTCGAACACGAACTGGAAACCTAGTTCTAAATGAACTGAAGGCGGACATTTTTGGCGTTTCCTAGGCCACGTGAAAGAGTCATACGATCACTTATGTGACCAAACTGTAGGCGAAATAGGCACAAATCATCTGGCAATAATGGTATCAACTAAAATAGTTGTTAATGCTGCAGTCCGATTGGTACTGGTCGGTTTATGAATTACATTATCTCCTGAAAAGTTACTACTTATGGCAAGCTTATCCCGAATAAATCTTAACGTAAACACTTCTTGCGGCAGGGGTCAGGAGTAAGATACCACCCAATCGATGCCTCACTCAGGTAACTCAGATTCGCTCATCTTGATTCGGACTGCTTTTATCACATTCCCGTGTGGGCAACAGATCATAGTAGACGGATGATGTGTTCATCTACAAATCGAGTATCTACGTAATTCAGTAAGGACTCGATAGGTTTTCCAAGTTGTCTTTGTGATTTCAGCAGGTTATCACAAAAAGTAAGACGATGGGACGTTACATGCGTCTCTAACAGGTGATCACGACTACTGTGACAACAGGGAGTCTGTGGAAAGAGCAAACTTAAAACTAATGAAAAATTGCTCCAACCTATTTGTTTGCTTCAACTAATTCGAGTACCCGAACATAAATCTTAATACAGTCTATAGGATGTATGGCCACAGTGAGTGCCCAATTCGGCTTTTCATTAGTCTGTTCAGCGCGCGGGTGTGTTTCCACTTGGTTCAGCAAGGCTGAAAGCCTATTTCTAACGCGTATTACGTATTAGAAACTGCGTGCAAATAACTCAGATGATCCCAAAGAGCCAACTTGTCATGCCTAGATCACATAACCATGAGGACAACTAAAAGTCGGAGGAGAGAACATTTTAGATGTTTACGATGTCCTGAATACGACCAAGTTAAGTTATTCATCTTTTCTTGTTGATAAAAGTACTCTGGTAAACAGCGCTTGTTTCTGTTAAAAGAGACCATTCAGTTGCCTTTAATAGCAGTAGGTATAATATTTTCGGACAAAACTTAGATCCCCACTATGTATTCTTATATTTAATTCCTCTTTTCTATTTTGACCTAGGTCAGTGATTTCCATCTTCCACTGTAGTTTAAAGTTTTTCTAACTTTAAGATCTTCACAATATTCTGAAAGCCAGTAAAACTTGCTGGTATTGTGTGTTAAATTTGGTAAGGGAATTTCTGCGTTCTATGCTACGCCCAACATTGATTCAAAAGTGGACTTTGGCATTTGTGTGCTCCTGTCGGGATCCCATGCAATATTGGTGTGGGAAAACTAAGAATGGAAATAGCAATTATTCAAGTAATGGCGATAGATTTCCATCTAAATATGCTATTTTCATCTTGAACCTAAATGAAACCATTTTTTTCATCCAGGAATTATGTCCTATTTCCTTTGTCATTAATTCACAACAATTCATTGAATTAGAGAATAAAGAAACTCCCTTAACCACGCTGTTCGTACTTCACGGCCATCGTTTTCTATGCACTCGAACTTGAAATATTGCCCAAAGCAAATAATTATTCATTAATATTCAAACGAAACTTTTTCGACAATGTCTGATTTATTAAAAATTTGGATAACAAAGGCCATAATTTATGCATTTTTTAAATTTATTCTGACCTAACTTTCTTGCCTTGACCTGCTGAAGACCCATCCAGTGAGGGGTGGGAGGTGAAAACGGCGCGTAAGTGACATCTTGTCGATAGAAGATTATGGCGCGTGGGATACATGCGAGTTACAATTACGAGATATTAGACAAATATGTTAACCATCACACGTGGTTAACAAACTCTAGTTTAAAGTCAACAGCTTTGCCACACCCGGCATAAGTAATTACATTAGATAATTTCAGGCAATTTGATTGAACAAAAAATTGATCGGTTAGTGTTTGCTTTGAACGTTAAAATTGAACCTTATTTTCAGGCATAGACTTTGGTTGATGAAGTGAAGTAGCTGATCACCTTGATTCAAGTGGTTCACATTCCCCATATCGAAATTATGTCAGAGGATAGGGATCACACCAGAGGATGCTGCAAACAAATAACTTGATTGAGTAAATGGCCTGAGTAGAATTGATATTTGGAGGAGAAAAGGAGTACAATGCAAAGGAAGTCAATTATCGGAATGAAAATATGGAGAGAAGAGATTGGGAGTGTATCAGGAATCTCACAAAAATCGCCTCTTTGGCCCATCGACGATCACCACCAGACTTCGCATGCTGATTGGAACTACTACTACTGTGCCGAGTAGACTATGTTTAGATAGTTGAACTATACAGTTTGAATGTCTGGTCTGATCAAAAACATTAACTTCATGACAGCTCAGACATACAACACTTACAGTTGGCTTAGTTAGTTAGATACTACTGTCTAACAAGAATAATCCATTGCACTTATAAGTTAATGACGCATGAATGGTTTTGTCACGTTCATTGGGCCGAAGATGAGAACAGATAACATCATCTTAATCTAACCGACGACAAAATAATTTGGGTGATCACCTGTGCTTAGGTGATTAGTTCTTATTAATTTCCAAAAAAATTGGGAATAATAACCAAAGGTTGCTCGGATAAAGGTGAATCATGTTTTCGTTTGTTTAAATGAAAATTCCACCTTGTGAAGGAGTACAATTGGAACACAAATAACTTGAATTTGATTTTTTAAACCACCGTTTTACTCTGTGAATCATGTCAATTTTCGTTTCTGCTTTAACAAACAAAAGTATTGAATTTGCAATCGATTTGTTGGTGTAAGTATTGGCAGGGAATCGATTGGAAAGTGCAGGAATCCTGAGAGTGCAATTGTCTCTCCACGGCTACATTGCACTAAGTTGGTGATAATTCTCTCCCACCATTCGTGTCAGAAAAGCAATCCAACCACTAGATGTCATTATGTCCATATGATCAAAACGTGATCAGTTAATATTCGAATTGCAAACAACGATTTGGATATATAGATGCATAACCAAAAATACAGCGGTTACTAAAAGTGGAAGAAGATGACATAAGAAGAAGGTATTCGTGCAAAGTGAGAACATCACTTGAGATCGAGTCGCAGTTTTCACCTCCTTGCATGAGCATTTCCTGGACACGTGGGAAATTCAACACTACCAAATGATGGTTTGCAAGACACCTTGGCAAAATTGCACTGTATATCTGAATGTAGATTTGATGTCTCTTGAGTCCTCATGATCACATATTTCATGACCCACTTTCAATTTGTCAAAAGTCAGAAGAAAACAGTCTTCTAACAATGTGGGAGTTTGCACCATTCTCAGTCTCATTTCAGTGGATCATTTGGCCAGCATAAGTTTATAATTGCTGCCTCGAAAACAGCTGAATCTATTAATTTTATGAGAGCTCTCTTGAGATAACTGTTGTCTACTATTAACCACCGACCCAAACTAATTACCTAGAAAGCACGTGTTTTTTTCAGTTGTAGGGTTTAACCTTTATTTACCTTTTTAAACGTACTTGAAAGGCTTATTTTCAACTTTTCCTTCAACTTTCCATGAACCAAATTAGCCATTTATTTGGCACTAAAGCTGATGTCAGATAAGGATCTCTCTATGAAATATGTTGAAATGCGAGTTTCTTCAAAGGAAGCTGAATGTCAGTTTGGTGTGGGAAATAGTATTGGTTTATCGGAATATGCTATAGTGTTTGCTGCCTCTTTAGAGGACTTTATTCTGGACAGATGGGAAGAAAACGAGATCATCACTCTATCATACACATTTTCATTAAATAGTTACCACTTTTGATTACTTAATTACCTCAAGTGTGCCTAAATTGCTGCAGTGTGTTCTTGATGGAGACTTTCGAGATTTTATACACAATTTCAATCAGAACATGTTGTTCTCAATTCTTTACTTCAGTTATCAATCGATGCGTGCTTGGAAACACAATGCAAATAAGATTTATAGTTTGGGAGTTAAGAAGTCTAGACTACCACTCAATAACTGTCAGACATATACCGAGGCCTCAAACGCAGGAGATTAGTTGTTAGCCCATGAACTAAAGTATAAATATGCTTATATATTAATACTTTTGCGTAAATCAACCCATGCATCATCATCACCATCACCATCATCAGCGTAACAGTAGCATCTTCTCAAAATAAATATTGCACGGAAGAGATTTAGCAAGAAGAGTTCAGGGTGATGCATTTTTTGTGTTGTGATGGTACGATAATGTTTGATGAATTGTCGACTCAATAATAAGAGTTTGGAGAAAGAGGTATATGACTTTCAATATGCCATTTTCATAAACTCGATTTATGATTTTATTTGAGAGAATGGATACTCGGCTTCAGTTTCCAAAACTCTCTAACTCTCGGCCTTGGTAACGTTTTACCCTCCACAAGCTACATTCTTAGACCAAGTTTATTCTGAAAAACTTATTTCCTTGATTTACTGTGGAATGATTCAATTACTGAATGTAGCTTTTCCAGAAACGCACATAGAGATTGTTTGTTAATGTTTTGTTGTTGGCGAAGATAAATCGGTTCTATCGCTTTTAGGACTATAAGTTATCTAGAATAAGGTGTTTCGCAGTTCCCACAAATAATAATATTTGGTTCTTTTCAACACCTTATTTCAAAATGCCAGCTAAACATAAGCTTGTTGACACAGAGTGTTATGATAAAGTCACTGTAATTTCCCTTGACTGACGCAATGATGTGTGCTGTAAACCGGTTAATTGCAAGCCGAATAAAAGAAATGTTCGTCGCCAGAGGACAATCACCTGTTTTAAGAAAAACACGACCAACCGCTCAAATCAGGCTACCGATAGGTCGATCCTAAACAAATTGACAACCATTTATTAAAAGTCTTCATATCGACCAGGAAAATAAAGTATTTTTCTCGAAGTCAAGAATTTAGAGATCAGATCCTGCACTCTAAACCGTTAGATCTTGATGAAATTATGGATAATACGAGATTAATTGAAATCATGCCACCTCGGTTTTTCTTTTGATGACGAAGATGATAATGATAAGATGGGTTAGTTGACCTGTTCCTGGAGCTTAGGTGAAGAAAGGTTCTTCTAATTCCCTGAATTTCTCTCCCCCCCCCCCCCCCATCCCCCGAAATTATACTACCTTTCTAGTCCTGTGTTTGAATTCGAAAGAATTAAACGTTCTTGCTTTTGCATGGAAAATGAAAGGTAAGATACTAGGGTTGGTGTGATTTCAGTGAACTAGTAAGGTTAATTCCAGTGCCATAGGCAACTCAGGCCTAACGCGAGATTGTAATATTCATACGTCCTCATATCTAATACTTCTATGAAAGTGGTGTGGTTGTCTTCATAGATATTTAACAAATATATTTGTTTAAACAACAGCATCTGGTTAAAATAAGTCTCATTTATTTTACTACTGAAATATCACTTCATAATCTCACACAGCCTTCTACAATTAACTAGCTCCATAAGCTTGGAACGGAAAGTGAAAATTCTGTCACGTATTATTCGAAAGGTTGCATGTTTTGCACCTTTTATTATCCGCATCTTTCAATTGTCTTTTATTCGAACGAAGCTGTTTAAATCGTTTGCTTATTATTACGACCGCTGCATTTTGTTTTGAAATTTTTGTTTTCTCAATTTAGATTTGTAACTAATTCAATTATTTAGACGACCTAAATGATGAGAAGTGGAGACTTTATCAAAATCTTAAACCGATACTCTCACAGAGCCAATGCGGAAATTATTTTTCTCTTAATACGACTAAATTGAGAAAGCGTAATAATTGATTTTCAAGTTAAAGCAATAATTTCACGCGATTATAAAAGAATTAGTTTTTAAATAAAGGTATATTTAAAAAATTCAGCGTAAGAACTCTTTAAAATAAATTAAAAATTCGAAAAATGTTTCAAGCAAATTTCGAGTACGAATGACCAACCTTTCGTTACCACTTACTGAGCAACGAACATTCGCGTTAAAATCACCCAACTGAAGGTGAAAACGAATTATCCATGTAAATAATGTGGGCAAATGATATTGGATGATTTTTCATCTCAATGCATTGAAAAAGATTAATTTAAGTATGGGGAAATAAAAACCTGAAATTTGCGTAATATAATGGGCATATCAAGATTACCAACACAAATGATAGAAATAGTTTCCAGTTGAAAATTCATATTCTACCGTTGCTAGCACTGAATCAAAGGCCTGCTATATAAAAACTAATATTTTTTCCAAAATAAATCATTGATTCGACGAGCATTTCGTTTACGCTTGTTTGATTTCCGTTTATTCTAACGATTTGATTTGTATGTCTGTTACGAATGGTTTATAATGTAAATCGGCCAATCAATCCGAAAAAGACAACATGTTTTGACAAGTCGGCTTAAGTCATTTTCAATGAGATTTAGTCGAATTTTATTTGTAACTCGAGGGATATCTTATGGAATCCTGGAGTCGGTTGCGTACGCAGCAGAGTAAAGCTAATCATAATACAAATTATTCCTTGTTGCTTCATTAGTAAATTAGAAATCACATAACGAAAGTTATTATAATGAAATTGGGAAAGAGTGTAAATAAAAATTTTCCTCTCTAAAAGTGCTCGACGATAATCGATATAGGTATGAGTGAGAGAGTAAAGAAAGATACACGCTATGAAGTAAAAATTAATTAACTGATTAAATGGCGAAATATTTGAAAATAAGTCTATAAATATTTAAATATAAGATTTATATAAGTAAAAGCATGTGGGATTACCAAACGAAGGCATTACAATTTAAGATAATTAATTTGTAGAGTCTTTGAGAAAATTGAGGTCGAGATTGTCAGTTCATTCTTGAGAGGCCGGAGTTTTCCAATTACTACGTTCTCTTCGATAATGATGCGCCTCAATTACTACTCCACATATATCACATATGATGTATATGGTCAAACATGAGATTGAAGATCAGCAGTAATTTGTCAAAAGGGCAGAAAATTGGAAACAAAAGAAAATTAATAGTAACCCAAATTTCATTCATAAATCGTAAATATAAAATGTCAATTCAAAACATGTTATTTCAAAATCCCGTACTCAAGCATTTATAAGGGCCGAAATTTGTTATCGGTTAAAAATGGGTAAATTAGTAATAACATTTATTTGCAAATACCATTTTTTTGATTGCGGTTTAGGAATTCATGAGGAGGTAATGAGTTCCATGTTAAGGTCGAATGGAATAGAATATTCTATTTAAATATGGGGGATTTAAATGAGGACAAGTTCGATTATATCCATTGTGTCCTATTTGCAGATATTTTAAAAGAAAAATTTCAATTATTCTAATCATTTCAGGTATCTAATTTTGGAAATTTATTTAATTAATACTTCATGATTAGGAATTCGATATAAAGATAAAAAATAGATGATATAAATTAACCAAAAATTAATCTGCTGGGTTTAACATAATGAAATTTAAGTAATTACTTCAACTATTAATAGCTAAAATTAAGTATGAAATAGCTGTTTTACTATTCAAAGAATAACGGGATGAAAACTTCAAGGACGTGTGGCAATAATTTAGACAGGAGAAGCTAAGGGGTACTCTCTTTGACGTTGTTTAAAAGTATATAATAAATGTGACTTTAAATGCTTTTAACAACATTATAACCACATTTTTATAGAAAAAACAAATGTCTAGCTTCATACCTAGTCTGCTCCGATCACCACAAGCTCAGACCAGAAATTTAGCCAATCTAGCGACTGGCAAAACACACTACAAAGTTCTTATAACAGGTGGTGGCACCGCCGGATGTGCTGTTGCCGCTAAACTCCGCAATGTCGTTCCAGATGGTGATATTGGAGTTATTGAACCTGAAGAGGTCTGTTTTATTACATATATTAAATTAATCTTGTTAATCAGTTTGTGTAAAGTCTTAGTTGAAGTATCTAATTAATTGTATAACTGCAACGTGTCGAGTGGTTTCATTTTTTATCGTAAAAAGGATGCCATATTTCGTTTGAATTTGGAAACCTTGCGCGTTATGTTTTGTCCCTTCTTGGAGTAATTGCACATTTCCTTAAACCAAGGAACTTATATCATTATATATCTTAATTTTTGATGATATTTAAATTTTCTGCAATAAAATTAATAGTTAAAAGAAAAATAGCATCGTAATTATTGATTTGCTTATTTAATTATTGATATGGATGTTACTTTTTTACAACTCTTGCCTTTTGTAAAGTCTTGATCACGCGATATTCATGTTGTAAGATAACGTGATTGTAAAATGGTATTTTTTGCTTCGTACTTTAAAAAATATTCGATAACTATTTTCAATTTTTCTTCCTAATACGTTATGGTGTTCTCTTATCTTGGCTGTGGAAAATGCTTGCCTAAGATATTCGGCTACTGCTGTTTTTAATTAAGAAGAGTTGGTCTTGACACTTTAATTAATTTCCTCCATTTTCTAAGACGTTAAAATCACTTTACATGATATTCTGCAGAGATGAGATAAATAAAGATTTAAAGTTGGCGGAGCCTCGTGAGATAATTGTATTGTAAGTGTCCCCTGCGTTTATCTGCACAATCGCGGAAATTGCTATCATCTTTGCCAAATTGTTAAAATGTTTTGTCCTTTAATGCACAAGTTGATTCTTTGAAGGGAACTGTAGCAATATATGTCGTGATTCAGGGAGTAAGGCGAACTATAAGTTATGGCTTAAGACGCTCCTTCCAAATTAAATGGTTTGTGGACAATAGCGAACCTATGGCATTTGTTTTGACAAAGTTAAATACGACCTTTGAAATGGGAATAAAGAAAATTGGCTGACCTATCTTGTCGTGGATGATTCAGGGGCTGATTGCCTAGTTCTACGAAAATGCTTTGGTTTTGAATTTGGTACTATGGTGCTATAGTTTCCCATATGGATAGAAGTAGCGAACTATTGCAAGAATCCCGCAGTTTTAATTATGAAAAGCAACAGAAAGAAAGACAAACAGAAAAATCACTTAATTCGATTTTGGATTCGACGTTTACAGAATTCTCTAAATGGGCGTTTCTCAATTCGCGTTTTGCATCAAGGGCATATTTACGATGTCTAGAGCTCATTAATTGTGTTATTAATTCAAGAAAGGTTGGCCTTTTTGCGCATAAGTTGGCTTTCTTCAATAATTGAGAATGTAAATGATTTTGTATGATATCCCGCAGCTCACGATTTTAAAATATTGCATTCTATACATGATACTAATCGAACAACCATGACCACTCGACTGTATGTCATATTCGACCACTTCCACAGTACTCACCTTCCCTTTTTCTCCACCTTTGTGTCTGTCTCTCTTTTCCATCTGTAAATCACTTCCGCCCTCCCCTCTCGAGTTTGTGTGACTTTGATGTTCCTCCCCTCTGTAAAACCCGAGGTCAACTACAGGGCTAATAATAACTATCAAGAACCTGTCATTTGTTATAAATAAATAAATACATGATACTAAACTGCATAGTTCAAGGTTCCTGATGCAATCATACGATTATGGGAGCATTGGGTTTTCACTTAATCCAAAGGAGTTATGATCCGCTTTGTAGTATTCTAAGGTACTCCCAATGCCTATGACTTGAAGATTTACAAAATATACACCAACTGTGTTTTAATCTCATATTTTCTGGCCGATTTCATGACCACGATACTCTGAGCTCACGTTACCCAAGTTGATTTAATTGGACGGTAGGTCAGACAACTTGTAATAATTTGTATTTTACTACGGTCATTAAAAAGCGAATGACAGAAACGAAGACTACGTAATAGATATCACATCTAAATGTTGCCTTCTGTAAGGCGTTGTTCGGCTGTCACAGTACCTAATGCATCGATTTTGGAAGGTCAGATGAGATTTCACAACTTTAGTCGTATTTTACGTTCATTTATTTATTGTTTTCATTTTCCAACTTTTAAAATATTTAATTATCTCACTTTTATCTCATAAATGAATTTTCACTTTTCGATTACCTAATCAATTTTTTATAATCAGATTTAAGGTAATTTGTCCCCCTATGCCTTTAATTGAATGCGATTCGTTGAAATTTTCACTTGAATTTTTAATCTCTTGCGTCAAATGGCCTACTGGATTTATGTAGCTCTACTTGAAGAATAGAAAATTATCTTTTTTAATGGTTGTAGGACATTGTCAATCAAAGCGAGCATTATCTTCCAATAGATACGTGCTCTAAGTAAAATGAAAACGTCACAGTTTCTTAAATTTCCATCTTAAAAACTGGCTCGAAGTAAAAGAATGTTTTTGCATTTTGCATTATTATTTTTGCTAGTTCATATGCCTAAAATCACTAGATATCAGTTCGAAATTCACTGACAACTGAGTATAACTTCCACTCCAGGTTTGGTTATTGCCCATAATTTCGGGTCTTTAAGATTAAATAAATTCAATTTTTCTTCCCACACTAAGGTGTCCTGGAGTTTTTTTCACCAAGTGTTCGAAAACTCAATTTTAATTAGATTTTTATTAGATATGATACATAATTTAGTATCGTTTTATTCTCTCCTTGAGGCATAACCCCCACCTGAATTTTGAATGTCAAATATCCAGCCTCAGAGAGAACACGTCTTAACATGAATATATGAATATTGAGTCAATTTCAACAATTTAGTTCATTCACCTCAAGTCATTTGTCTCATCTGAGCAGACACTGAGACCCTAAATACCACACAGTCTGTATTACTATCATAGGCTTAGAAAAATGACCCTTAATCGATTTATGCATCTAGTTGCATCTCATGGAAACTTTTCATGCGTTCAAAGTATGGGTCTTTTCGAATGCAGCCAATATAAATTTAAGCCTTTACAATAATTATCTATTAAATTTTCTCTTCAACCTCTCATAAATCTGAACGAAGATGCGCTGGTGAGCCGGCGATCCAGTCAACCAATCAAGAATTCCGTCACAGTCTGTATTTTATTCTGTCCATTAAGACATTCATTGGGTGACCTCCATCAAATGGGCCACCTAGTGGTTTAGAAACCCCCCTAAATAGAGTCTCTTTGAGCATTAACCTTCCAGATGTATTTATACATTCTTCCATGTTCTTAATTTGAGTATATCGGTGCCCGAGAGGGGGAGGGGGATTTCAAATAACACAGATTTTACGGTTGGTGGCTTAAAGCGTGAGAATGGTTAATCGTGTACTACGACTACGAAGAACTAGAAACAATTATTGATTATTTTGACAAATTATTACAACACTACATTAGTAGCAATTATTTTGTATCAAAGCAAAAGTAATATATATATGTATGTAATGTTCTACCTTTAGCACCACTACTATCAAGGCGCCTTTACTTTGGTTGGAGCCGGAATAATGGGGCTTCAAGACACACGGATTTCTATGATGAAGGCCATTCCTGGCAATGCGGAATGGATCAGAGATAGAGTCGAAGCATACGACCCATTGAATAACAAAGTCACCACAGTCGGTGGCAAGCAGGTAAGAAGTTGTGAGTTTCGGTAGTCTTTGAAAAATTCTTCCTTATTTTTACTCCTAAAAATGGCAAAAAAATAGAAGGTCTAGTAATTTTGTTCGATCTGGAAATAGGAAAGAGGAAATTAGGCCCAGTGTGGAATGAAGGAAGAAGGGAGCGAGGAGAGGGGGGGGGGTTGAAGTTAAGTGAAAATCTCAATATTTTTACTTTATTTGAATTCTGAACGCATGTAGTTGCCAGCGTGTCCACTAGAGGGGTAGAATTTCCTATTTCCAAAAAGTTCCAAAGTCCAATTTCTGACCAAGTCTGATGACCAGCTGGTTTCAGTGCAATGGCCTGTCCCGGCACTTTAATTCTTACGCATCTCTTGACAGTATAGCACAGGTAGTTGAAACCAGCAGTACCTTTCCTGCTTATCGAAACTAACAAGACCTCGTTCAATCTGAAATTGAATTAAAACGAGGTAGGGAATTAATAAAAAGTTCCAAGACCATCGAACAATCAATTCCGGTGATTAGCAAAGCAGAGTTAATTTGTTATTAAATGTCTTCCCTCCAATTCAGTGGTGACATTGTCCTCTGAACAACCAAGCTACCACAAATGAAAGTAGATAATTAAGAAGTGGCACTGTTTGGAGGTTTGAAAAAAATGAATATTGTGCAATATTTAATTGGATTGACTCCAAAATTCATTCATGGAAATGAAGAATACTTGGAGTCAATAGTTAAGGAGTAAATATTGAAACATTTTCTCGTGGATCAATGCTTCTGGAGACTGAAAGCACAGCTTATGAGTAGTAATGTAGCATGCACATTTGTGCGTATCATTTCATTCGTAATGTACGTTAATACAGAGTACATTGATTCCCCCTCTCCTCCCTTCCCTCCACTAAAAAATCTGTTATTACGGCGCATTGTTTAACCTTTTCACTGCACTAATGCTGTCAATGCAGGGGTAATTAATGCTCGTCGTGTTCCGACTGGCATGCGAGTGGAAGACAAGAGTTTATGCTAATCATATGCTCAAGGATAAGAACAATTCGTTGGTATGGTGAGAGTTGGTTTGATTGAAAGTTTTCACAAAATAACCGCATACTCGTGTGAAAACTAAAACCTTTTCTTTACTTGGATTTTACGGTAAATGATTATTTTTACACAGTTCTATTGACCAGTGGAAATGAATCAAAATCCGCGAACTTAAAGATGAACGCTTATTTTCATTACAATTGGCGATTAGGAAGATAAGACGGCCAATTTTTAGTTGGTACTGCGATCAGTTAATTTTGCAAATACTTGTGAATACTAAAATAAGTTCTATCTATTCGAAAGTTGTATTGCGAATTCCCAATTTCTTTCTGACTGCCAAAATTACATTATTCCAACTCTCCTTTGAGTCGTGTGTATTAAATATTTTAACTCATGATTTCTGATGGCGTAGGTATTTGAAGGCAGATTTGAATTTGTAATTAAATGCCACGATCATAGTACGAATATATACATCTTACAACAGTCCAAAGTAAATACATCTGCCACAAACGTGTTAGAAGTTGTGACTAATCAGGTGGCTTTAAAACAGCTAAAACGAAATATCACAGGAAATATTTAAAAGGTGAAATTGTTCTTCAGTACATCTAAACATAATCCCATTTAATGCGCATTTATAAACCCACGTGGCCACTCCAATTGAATTGCATTCATATTACGCAATTGCTTTGCATGAATGCACCTAACGCACTAATTCAACCACTCAAACACTCTTCAAACTTGTTTTATAAATACACTACGTAATGTCAACTTTTTTCCCAGTAACCTACTTGAAATTTAAATCTCTGTGCCTCCGAGATCTAATATAAAGATTCGTTATATCTATCCTCTCTATTACAACATTTGAGTAACTTATTAAAAGACTTTATTTTTACGATCTTTCAACTGTCATAATAGAAGAAATTGAATGATAGAATTTCCTTAAGAGTGGTTATGGAAATCGGAATAATTTTAGAAGTACTATGAGTAGAAAATATCACGAGTTGGACATCAACAAAACAGAACAGTTGGAACCAGTTAAATAGAATGCAATTCTTAAAAAAAGTAAATACGCAAACGAATTCGCAAATGTCACAATATTCATTCTCACTGATCTTATAATTTTTCAGCAATGCAAAATATTAATTGCGAGTAACTAATTTCGGGATTTAATATTTCATAATTAACTCTGAAATTCCAAAAAGTTGAAATCAAAATTTTTGATAAATTTGTGTTGTTTGAGCTTCTAATTGAGGTAATATAATTCAATAAGTTCGTCCCATTTATGTCTTTATGCGCCTAATCTAGACGATATGACTGAACATTCGCCCCTTGGGAACTGTTCCGCTCTCAATTAATGTTTTCATATGCTAAAATCGATTTATTTACCCCACTGTGACAGCTTATTTAATTCTCCCAGAAGCCCTTGTCAATCTTCAACTAAGTGTAATTTTGCAAGTATATTTAAGGTGAGTTATTTTAGCTGAAAAAAAGGCAATTAATTTGTAATTTTTTTAGCATAAGAAATGGCCTATTTCTCTATCTGTTTTCCTACACTACGCCCTACCAATAATTTTCCTGCTTAGTAATGCGTCATTGCATAGATTGTAATAAACAGAAGTCAGCATTTCAAAATTTATCGATTTAGTACGATCATTGACTCCATCAGGAGATAATTCAATGCAAGGAAGGTTCAAAGGTCGTTTTTTTCAATGGTTAATGGTCCTGTGGTGACTATCGGCGCACACAAGTGAGCGGAATGTCCAATCATACTTGTTAAGTGTGACTAACAAAGGAGTTGCATAAATCGAGTTCCTTATCAAGAAAGTCCCTGATGTTACTTCTCTTAGATGAATTTTGGAATGAGCTCCATTAATGCTATTATCTATGGGAAGACAATATTACGATTTTAATATACTGAGTGAGTCCTAACAAAATTGTTAATAGGAGGGACCAATGTCTGAAACTTGGCCACTGAGATGCCATAAGTATTCCTTACCATCGCTATCTTGATTTCATACCTTCCTCTTTCCATGGAGTTCTTGTGACAATCGTCCACTAAGTAAGAAATTCCACCAGTTAGAAAATGTCTGGGTTTCGGTGATGGTCTATTCGGTAGTGCCTTCTCATCTTAACAAGCGTGCGAACTATTTCCAATTTTTTCGCACGTTTTCCTACTTATCGCCTTTTTGTGCAACCTTACCCAGATGTTAAGTCCACGGCTCTGTAACTGCGCACCGAAGTTTCTTAATGGACCTCTTTCCTTAGAAGGTGTTCCCGGTAAAGGCTATTATTTATTCTTTACCCTGTGAAAGACAAACAGGCTTGACGAATGTTTTCATGCATGGGAAAATTAAATGTGATTTTTAGCGGGTGTTTGTTAATGCGTACGTATTTGTAGTGACTTTCGTAATCTATATATTGATAATGAATTAATAATTAAGTCTACAATGTGGCAATTATTATTAATAAATAGTAAACAAAGCAAGAAGATGAAAACACCACTGAGATGATTGGTTGGGCTCCTAACATTCGCGTCTTTGACTTCAGTTATCAAGACATTACCTTATTAGAACTGCAATATCTATGGGCCAGATTTGATAGCAGCCTTTTGATATAAAAGTAATAGTCTGTGGTCTTTTTCACTGAAAAAAGAAAAGCTATTTGAACAAATGAAATTATTAGTATTCTGTTAGACCCTAGTTTAACTACCCCCTTCAAGGTGGTTCGGAGTTTCTTTTAAATATCCATATTTTTAATGGTAGAAAAAGTTTTCAAATCCCATTAAATTATAATTCATCCAGATTTTTGTCCCGGCTTTTCTATTCATAAGCGACCTCTGGTACTGTTAAAATACAATTAAATAGGTGTCACTCACATCGAAATCAATATCCAAAGCTTATGCTTTCACTTTGAGAAATGTTGTAGATTTAATGGGCAAATTAAGCTACCTTCCTTAAGGTGTTTACAGTTGAGCCGACAGCTTTATCCCTTAAGGTGCTTAAAGGAATGCAAGTAACGTACGTTCTGGTGTGTCCGGAAGTAGCCGGGTCCATAGTGATCTTGGTCCTATCATTGAAATAACTAACTGCTAGAAAACCATCCAGAAAACTTCTCGTACTTCCAACTCTGACTTCGACAGTGGCGAGGTATTTATCAATATTCTGGAGCTTTTGAAGACCCACTCCGTGGCCACTCGATAAGGAGTCCTTGCATTTTCCTATTAGAATTCAAAAAGGTGTGATAGAATACTTCAGTTTTGTGAGTAAACTAGTAAACCCTCGATCTTCTTAAGCATAATAATGTTCGGCCAGTAAGTCTAAATTAGTTGACAGAGTATACAAAATAGTTGGTGGAATTTAATTGTCCACTACGGAGTCCGTAGCTAACTTTTTGAATAACAGCAGTGCGTCGGTTACTGTACATTTTTACTATATGAGAGGTCACGGATTCAGTTCCCATTGGCACGCACGTAGTGGGCGGACTTGTCAACTGCATTGGTTAAATCTGGTCAACCTAGAGAATGGCATTATTCAAACCTTCCCTTGACTAAAGGGTCTGATCTGTCTCTGTTTACCTCCCATGATCAACTGTTAGTTTATGGTTTCTGATTAGTTGCTCAATGACCCACACAGGATAAATCAGTCGCCTACTCAACGATTAATTGATTTCGTATGTCATACTTCGAAATGTTCGCCCACAATTAGGACTCCTGCTTCCCCCTCCCCTGCCTAGCCTTGCATTTATTCCCAAATGGTCCATGCACGCTTGTCGACCTAATTTTCGGATTTCTCTCCCATGAGGGGCTGCTTTATTCTTGTTAAGCCCTAGTAAGATCATTAATTCACCGGACCAAGCGTTCTATAGCCTCTAAAGTTGCTTTACCTGAAATTAAATCTACTTTGGTCTGAAGTGCGTCGCTCTTTAAACAAGATGAGTCTTGGAAAATGCTTTCTCTTTGGATTTTTCAACGGACCCGATCGCATACTATAAATCTCCAATCAATGGGTAAATATTGTCTATTTTAATATTTTCCACGTATTTTTAAGTACGCTGAAGAAAAACTATAAATTTAAGACGATTTAAGGTCAACAATTTTTACTATTAAATGAATAAATGTTTTTACTTTTTATTAGATAACTTACGATTACCTAGTGATGTGCCTTGGTATGAAGCTACGATATGATATGGTAAGCGAATGTCAAATATATTTTTTTATTTAAACAAAATATACCACTTTATCTAATCTAATAATAGAAGGGACGGATAAGATTGTTTTGAAGAGGCATGTAGGCGCCTTAGTTAATGGTAGCAAATGACTGCTTCCTAAGCCTTCACCCTGATGATTAACCTTGAGCTCGTGTAATGATTGGTTTTGAAAGTTGAAAATTAGTATCATTTAAAATCGTAAGTATTTCAATTCATTTGTTTCTAATTCATCTGATATCAAAATAAGCAAACACTACAGATTAGTAAGAAATGATAGAGGCACTTTGAGCCGTTAGTTCATGTTCAGTATGTCACTTTAAAGGCAGTCAATATGTCATTTGAACCTCATTAATCTGCAGTCTAAATGACCGATTGAACAAACTGTGTAGAGTTACTGAGCAATAGAGATCTGAATGTTACTGTACGAAAGGTGTTGAAGAAATTTTGATCAAAGATAATTTGTGTTTGCACGAGACGAGGACCTTCCATTGCTCCCAGTATTAAGCAGCTAAACGGTCCCATTGTACCTCGAAGTTAAAGGACGTCTATTCAAATAAGGTGCGGAAAAGATTTGGATGGTAGATAGACGTACATTATGTTTTAGGTTAAAGGCGGCAAATAAAATTACCATCATATCGCCTAGCGAAAGAAGGTATATTTTTTGCTTCGCGTTCTAGTGCTTTGGTTTATCAAAAGGAACAATTTAGACGAATTAATTGAAATTCGAGCCAGTTTATATAAGAGATTTTCCACTATTATTTTCAATTCTTTACCAGAACGGCTTGTTTCCTCTAATAACTACAAGGAACTGACTTTGATAAGCCAGTCAAGTGTAGTTTTTGTAAGCATGTCTATAATTAAGACCTAGGAGATTGGATGAAAAAATTTGTTTTTGCCTAAATTTGAATCAAACTAATCTTAACGGGAGAATAAATAAAAACATATCTATCATTTTTGGCAATTGTTGATCTATTAATTCGAACTTCATGACTTTTTGGAAAATTGTTGCTTACTGGGATGCCTTAATTGTGCTAATTCAAGGGTGTTTATATAGTGCTATAATTAATGGAGTCTTTTTTTAAACTTATCTTCATTCTAGATTTGTGGAGCAGAAGAAGCCCTTAAAGAGGATCCTCGTGTTTGTTCCAATTACTCAAAAAATTACGTGGAGAAAACCTTCAAAGCATTTCAAGATTTCAACGGCGGAACGGCAATTTTCACCTTGCCAAATACACCAATCAAGTGTGCAGGTGCACCGCTGAAGGTCATGTATTTGTTTGAAGACTATCTTGCCAGGGTACGTTAAGACAATGTTATGATTTATCTTCCAAAAGTTTTGGGATACTATGATTCGAGAGGTTTCATTGAATTTTTCCATACAACTTTATGTCTATTAATGGTGAATATATTGCACTAGTGAACTGTGCTTTGTAAAAATATCGTTGCTAGTCTTGTTCATCTGCTTTTTGTCCATTAGATGATACGCAATAGATGAGTAAGTGAAGGGGTATAACGGGCTTTAAAAATAAAAAGCCGACTGGTAAACTTTAAAAGGAAGAAAATTGAGAGAAAGCACCATTTTGCAACAATCCCTACCACCCCTCTTAACCCATCTTTCTCCACAACACGATATTGTTTAGTCGAGCGTACCTCTCGTCAATACTCCTCTTTGGTCCGCTCTGTTTGGCAAGGTTGCAAGTCTAGTCTACTTATAATTCCGCAGTAGCAATGTACTTGATGACGTATAATTCTCGTGTTTCAAAAAAGCATTTGCCTAAGAAAGAAGAAATATCTTTACCGAACACGATATTTTCAAAAATGTGTCTATTCACATAAGCTCCTAGTTTAGTTTATGCTGAAATAGTAACAGAGTATTCTTTAAACGAAGTGACAATTGGTACGATTATTCGTTCTTTTACGGGTTAAATGTATATATATAGGCTATTCCTGCTAAAACACCCGTTTTGGCACGAGTTGTACTAGGTTCATTCAAGGTTATCCTTGTTGATAGAAGTAACTCTATCTGCAGTATTAAGCCACTAACAGCGCAACCTGGGATGGCCAAACCAGGTTATTGTTATTAAATTATTAATTTAAATTTACCAAAAGTCGGAAGGCGAGAGAATTGCGGAATTCGTCTTGTTTGGTTATTACAGAAAGACTGTATTTGGAGCCTATATTGCTTAGTTTTAACAGGCGGAACTTGCAAAAAGGTTATTTTCTAAGATGTTCTCGGCGTATTAAATAAAAAAAAATTGACACTTAACTTAAACGAGTCTTACAATTAGATTTTGTTGTAACTCCTGGAAAGAACGATAATTTTACTCTTAAAATTGTCGTATTCGCTACACTTCAGGTATGTCGTGTAGCCTCATCTAGTTACTTCCAAGGATACAAATCTTTCATAAGGATAGTTTCCATTTTCATTCGAATATTTCAAGAACCATTTAGCATTAATAATAGGTAAAGCAGGCTCTATCGAGCCCTGTAGTCATTCGCTAAAGTGCATTAAAATTGCATTTGTGAATTTGAACTACTTCTGTTGTTTCAAGCACCCAACTTAGGTGGATTGAAATCGGTTGACAGCACGTCAAATAAGTGTGGAACATTTTGCTCACTTTCCAAAATTCGAATTTCATATGAGTTATTGAGCAAACTAATCTCCGCGATTCTCAGTTGATTGCTTACTTATAATAGTCGGTCTTGCGACGTCAGTACGTGTTGTCCTTATAGGACTGAGAAGGCAAAACGGTCGTTATGGCTGAATCTCTCAACTCTGTTGATCTTAGTAACATTAGATATTGGACACGAGTTAATGATCATGATTTATGTAACCGCAGAAGATTCGAGCTGATTTTTCAGCTGGTCTCTTAAGATTTCACGTCTCACCACTACCTCCATTCTGTGAAAGAGATTGGCGTTACCATCACACGTCCTCGAGATCTCGGATTTTATTTTTTGGTGGTAAAATCCGATTTTGAAACGATAGTTAAAACATGACCTATTTTTTCAATGAGAAAAGGTAAAATGGGAATTGGTTGAAAAGAACCATTCAAAATACTTTAGTTTGTCTTTTTAATCCATTCATGAGCTTTATCCTTGCAGAATTAATCCTCATTTTTTATTGAACTTCCGGATATACCATTAGTTAAATTACATGCAGTATTTCATCCAATGTGCAGAAAACAGCACGTCTTTAAATAATCCACAATGATCAAATTTTCGCCAATTTATTGAATACTTTTTGTTATTTGTTCGAATATTTGCAAAGGCGTAAAAACAAAATCCCAGAATCTGCGTACTATCAATATTATTATTACTGAAACACATCAATTCAGATTGTAGGTCTATGCGGTTGACACACTCTCAAATCAAGTTTTGTTTGTATTTACTGTGTATGTGTGAAAGTTCAAGACTGTTGATGTGTCAGTCATATTTTCGATCACCTAGGCCCTGTCCCCTTGACACTCACCCCCTGTTAATGAGGTAAAACTATTGAAAACAGGCCCCCAAATCACAGCCATCTTTAAGTCTTACTTAAATAGAAAATAATGATTACTTATTTTCTTCATCCCTTTTGTTGAAGATACAGTTTTCAAAATCGTGTTTAGGTTTTATAAATTTTGTAATCAGTGGACAAATTGTATGCTTTTCGCGACTTGGATACCGTTCTAAAAGGCATGTGAGCTAGCAATTGGGCTTACTTCGATGTCAACGAAAAATAAAACAGCAATACTTTTCCCCAATTTTTTCAGAAAAAGAAGAATAAGGACGTGAAGATCCTCTACTTCTCCGCAACCAAGGCCATGTTTAGTGTTCCGAAATATTCAGATGCACTGGAGAAGATCTGTCAAAAGAGAGGAATCACCTACAATTTGTATCAAAATCTGGTCGAGGTAAGATATGATTCAACTTATGCGCAAACTGCGTCTGGTACTCATCTTAATCAAATAAGTACACAGTCTAACTATTTTAGTCACAATAAAAATCTTATCAGACAATCAATAAGTCAACTAGAAAGAGTTGAGGTAACGGTTAGTGCTTCCTACTGACCAATGGAATGTCTACTTAAAGTGAGTCTTCGGACGACTAAACGCAATTTTCACTGAATTTTGGGGTTAATTTAACATAGCTTATTAATGAAGGGATTAGAGAAGCGCTTGGATGCATGAAAGAGGAAGATCAAAATGCACATCCTGAGCGAGAGAGCGTAAGTAAGTCATTTTTCGGTGAACCAACTTTAAATTACTTTAGGCCAATTGAATCCTAGCACTGAAGACTACCAATAAAGCTATATTAAGTTACCAAGTTTGGTGACATAAAAACAAGGGGCACTTAGCTATTGTTTTTCTCCAGAAAAGGGTTCAAAAAATAAATCTTTTTTAAAAGGTTATAACCGCTGCGGGCTTGTTTGTATAATGGAAAAGTATACATGATAATTTACTCCTTTTTACTCCTCAGGTGGATCACAAAAGAAGCATCGTAGTTATCGAGGATTTGGAGACGAAAGAGCGTCAAGAATACAATGTACGTTAATTCTTGAAACCTAAAAATGGAAATGAAGCTTACACTTTTGTAGTTGACCCAAAGCGATATTACTAACTGCTCAAGGAAATCGGCTTGAGATGTGACCTGAAAGAGAATTGCCAACTCCTCAAAGGCCACAAGGCCAAATTCTACGAAAGCATAATCTTTTAGATATCGTTATTGACGCGTTTTTGATCTCAATGGCTGGTAAAGTGGTCAGTGCACCTTTCTGCGGCAGATAAGAAATCGCCAGTTTGATAGTTATTGAAACACGTCAAGTAGTTTTGACAAGGCGCGTGACAAAATGAGAGCTTCGCATTAGGCTACAGTTTTAGAAGACATTAACCTACCCTGGTCTACTCTTGCAAACACTTTTATTTACATTGGAATTAATTAGGCTATCTCTCACTCAAACAAAATTCATTATTTTTACATATGGAAACTGATCAAGCTTGATTAACCAGTCTCCATCATCGACATTATTCTTATAATGCACTCGGTTTCCACCAAAATAATTATAACTAAATTCTTCAATAATTAAACTTTTCCGTTACTCTGACGATAAATTTCCCCAAAATATCTAGGCAGTTGGTTAAAGTAAGCTCACCATCATCAAATTAAAGCGATATCAATGCAAGTTATTAGTTTGGCAAAGCACAGAAACGAACTAAAATGTCGCAAGTTTAGTCTCTCCTGGATTCATTCACCCAATCGTCGGAGAGATTGTAAGGGTTTTGGTGAAAGGAATGCTTTGATATTAGCTTTCTTTCGGGATTACTTAACAAAGTTTGAATTTCCGCGAAAACTGTCCTTTTACGCCATTGTTGTATTTTAGAATTTCAATACCCACCTCTGTGAATTCAGCGCCTTAAATGATAGGCCACAGTTAATGGGCATTTTTTTGACAAATGGATGACCCTATTTAAAACGTCAAGGAAACTCATTTCCTTCTCAGTATAAACATCATATGGGTTATGAGGTGAATCGAAGCACAACTTCGCCTTCCTGCACGGGATTTTTAATCCTTGAACTGCTTCATTCACACCTGGATATGTAAGGCCAACAGTGGAGAACCCATCGCTAAAATTATTGGCTAATCAGACAAACAGACAAATTTAGGACATTTTCACTTTATATATGACCAGATTTAATTCATGAAAATCATCGTCTGAAGTTCCGTTTTTCACCGCTCTTATTACTGTGGTTTTGATATTAATAGATCTGTTAACGAGATGCATCCGCTAGATTTGTCCAACTAATGGGTTATATTTAAGATGAAAATTTGAAATGAATTTTTTAGTATGATTTTCTCCACCTCACACCTCCGATGTCTGCTCCGGAGGAGCTGGCGACAGGACCAGACCTTTCATCACCAGATTCGAAGGGTTATGTCACCGTGAATCCTGAGACGCTCCGTCATATCAAATATGAGAATATTTTCGCACTTGGAGACTGCTCCAATCTTCCCACTTCAAGAACAGCTGCTGCCGTTTGTAAAAATTATTTTGAGAAAAATTATGCATATTACTCATTTTATCATTTCGGTAGTATAGTTGGAATAGTTACCCAATTTACCTTGTGGCTAGCGTGAAGCATCAAGCATGTCAACAATTAGGAATCGGAAAGGAGCTTTAGTTAGAGGTAGATTCGAAAAGTTTTACACTTTGATAGTCGACTGTGATCTGATATTTTGCAGACCCTGAACCACATCTTCAGCAGAAAGATAGGTCAAGAAGGACTGTAAGATGTACAGAGGTATGGTGAAGCGATAATCTTACCAAAATAGTCACTTCTCTCACCACCTGCATGGGGCTTGAAAATAAACATGTTTTGATATATTAGCTTCCCACAAGCCAGTCTTCTTCCACGTTTAACTAAGTTGTTCGAGTTCTTCCTTACGAGTTTGCTAACATAAGCTACTTTCAATTAGTAAGTAGCGACATGTTTGCTAAATGAAAGTGATCGAAAATTCTTTACATTTCGTTACAACGCGTCCTCTCCTAACTGATGTGAAGGCAGCAAGGACAAATATACAATCATCTAAATTCCAATAAAACGTGGTTCATAGATTTTGCTATTTTTTATTACAGTGTTTGACCAAATAATACTTGTTTTGTACTTTACTGATGCGTCGATAATTTCAAATATGTGTACTTAGAATTTCGACTACCTGATTTGTATACTTTATGGATTCAGTCTTTATCACTAGATTTTTGCTTATGGGATGATCCAATTTAAATTACTTACCTATTTATTTTGGATCCATTTAGCATCTGAAAGTCACGTTTTGTGCGCAAATCTCACTGACGTTATCAAAGGTGGACCGGGAGAAGTTGCAAAGGTAGAATCTGATTATACAATTATGATAATATCTGAGCGATTTATTTGTGAATCTTCATTACATTTATCCAATTTTTGCTTAATTCTTTTCAAATATTCAATTTATAATTAATTACCTCATGTTGTTAAACACATTTCCTGTCATATTTCGACATTATTTTAATGCATTTGGTAATTAAAATTCAATTAGCTGATCTTCTTGTAAAGATAAAATCAATGCTCGGGTGAACGTGATCATGCATGCTTTTGTAGTACAATGGCTACACGTCATGTCCTTTGATAACGGGATATTGGAAAGGCATCTTGGCCGAATTCGATTACAAACTGACCCCGATGGAAACATTCCCAATAGATCAGTCTCAGGAACGAGCCTTTTTCGCTTGGTTCAAGCGTACTGTTTTACCGCCTCTCTACTGGAATGGACTTATCAAGTAAGTCTACTTAGATATTATCAGTATACACCATGCATATCCCAAATCAAATATAGGGACAATCACATATGTTTGTGTATGTAAGTCAGGGGTCACAGATTCGATTGGATTAGCCTACACACCACTCCATTCAATCGCATTCTTTAGTTTGATTGGGTCTTAATTGCGCTGACTTTGCGAAATCTATTATTAGCCTTTATTTATTGTTATAAATTGGAAAACTTGGTAATCTAATATAGTTGAGATTTATTCACACGGAAGATATTTTAGCTTCAGATTTTTGCTATTTTATTATGTAATTTACATTAAATAGTGAAAAATTGTTATCCAAATGTTCATAACTGTATTTTTTTATTTTAGAGGCTCATGGGATGGTCCAAGCAAGTTAAGAAGAATTTTTCATCTGGGAAGAGGATAAGTAGATGAAAGATGTAAAATTTATAGTTTAGCTTATCATTCCAAAATTGAAATAAATATATTTCACATTATTTCTACTAAATTACACGATTTTAGACTACTTTTTTTACTATTTCATTTTAAGGGTGTTCCTGATAGGTTTGTTTTAGGCAGCGCAATACTTAGTAGCGGTGTGACCAACACCTGAGTTCCGCTAGGCAATAACATTGTAATATTTTAATCGCCAAAATGATGAAGCCAAATAAGAATGTCTAAGTTGGGAATAAACAAAAGTATGCTTTGGAATTGTAATAAAATACAAGAAAATAAGACAAAGACACTCGAAGGAATCTTTGAAAACTGTAAAAGATATGAAAGCAGGAAGGATAGAGAAGCGACCCGCGACATGACAATTTAGGGCAGTTTGAGTTAAACACTATACGTATGTTGGTATCACTGGAATAAAATGCAGAGAAAACGCGCTTAGGTGCTTGGGTCATGGTATCCGAATGTATAGTTGTTGAATAAGTAATAATGTAATATTTTTTGAAAAACGTTTTGAGGTTGGTAAAAAGGTGTTTGAGGAGCTGAATTGATCGAAGTGATACGTACCCTTCACTCTTGAAAGTGTTTAGAAATAGATGGAGACGTTTGGGTTTGCATATGAAGGTGAGCAGCTAACGTGGGAAAATGGCTGGAAGCAGAGTAAACATGAGGGGTAGTTATAATTTCATGAGGAGCAAACAATTTATATAAGGGGAAGTACACTTTTCCTTAAATGTATAATACAATAGTTACTTCAGTGTAAGGTGACAAAAATAAATGGATATCTGTGGTGTATTGACATGTATAAAATAATCATTATAACGTTAACGGAGTATCTTAACGGTATTCAGCTTTCTATCCTATTCCACGTCTCGCTTTTGTGATATTATGTTCGAATCCCCATATTTCAAGTACAAACATAATTAGAGCAAGCAAACATCAAATATTGCACATCTAAATATGGCTCAATATTTACAAAAATCTGCATGGATTTTAATCCAATCTAAATGTTCTTATACGTCAAAGCGTATTTGAATTAGCATATCTCTGGAAAATAACGGTAAATTTAATGTTTATTATAAATATAAACGGTCAATCTGACGATTTGCGTTAGCGTAAGTTATATCTGTGGTCTCGATAAGTTAAGATCTGGGTTTTTAAACACTATATCGAAGTGTGCATTTATTCAGTTATGCTATCAACTTTTAAATGTTTATGTAGCATGAGCTGCGGTAAATAATCATGAGTAATTAAGACTTTCATATTGATGATTGTGAACTCTGTTTCTGACAAAAAAATTTATGAAATGAAGGAATCAACGTACAAAATATATAAAATTACGAGAAACATCTACAATTTATAACTCTATGAGTAAAATAAAATATTACATTTAAAAAAATATACTATAGTGGTGTCTTTACAAATGCTGTTGATTAATTGACTACTATGATTTGTTTTAATATCCTTGTTTAACTGAGCGAAAGCCACCCGTTTTTTCATAAGGACGATTTGTCTATTTGTGTCAGGATGAAGTTTAATTTTAAAGAATCTCGCACTTTCGGTAAATTTCAATTTTAAGTTTGGACTAAACTTCTAGATGAACGCTTGAACGATGCAACCAAAATCAAAAGAAAGTATCCCGATCGAATTCCAGTAACTATAGTCTGCCACTTCCGATTTTCGGAAATTTTATTGTCTTTGTTATTTTAATGGATACTTTAAAGCTATTTTGATAATTAAACAGGTTTAATAGGACTTGGTAGATTTTATTTATTATTCCTTGTTTTATATCAGTTACACACTTGTTTGTTAATTGCAGATATCAGCTGTTTGTTTTCGTTTTTTCTGATACGCCTTTTTTAGTTAATAAAAATAATTTTCCTTTAGGTAATCGTTGAAAGGCATCCCGGATCACAGATTAACGACTTGGATAAACATAAATTCCTTGTACCCAATGATATAACTGTCGCCCAATTCATGTGGATTATTCGTAAACGACTTCAGCTGCCAGCTGAAAAGGCCCTTTTCCTCTTCTTCGACGATTTTGTTCCTCAATCTAGGCAAGTTATTTGCAATTTTAAATGTATCATCTGGATTCTGTCATGTGATCTTTGTTTGTTTTGTTTATTTCGTAATTTTTCCGCATTACTTCTTAAAGACCTTTCATTTTTTATGTTGCCATTTCAGTCATTACTTAATGTCACAATATGTTTAGTATGATTGATTTTAATGCATTGGAGTGAGGATTGATCGTAAATCGATATTTCAATTCTAGCAGCTATTTGCAGGTTCTAAATTTGTGTATGGTTCGTTTTGATCTTTACTCAGAGTCTGTTGATATCTTTGATTTTAACTGATTTTTTCCCAATAGCTGGACGATGGGTCAACTTTACAACGAACGCAAAAGTGATGATGGTTTTCTCTATGCTCATTACAGTGGAGAGAATTCATTTGGCTCTTTTTAGTAATCCCACATGTTCCCATTTCCCCCCGTAGCAACTCAGATGAAATTGCATCAGTTTTATCCCCCCCCTTGAACTTGTTTTACATCTCTCTCCCTCTGCCCTCGTATTATTTCTGTTGTGATTTTGCCGACTAAATGCATGTCATGGTTCATACGATTAATAATTCTATCTCATTGTCTCCGATCTCTCTATGTATTTTATTCGCTAACTTATGCCCTTCGAATTTTTGCGCTTTTTGTTTATGACTAGGCTCTCAAGTAGCCAAAATTAAAGGTAAATTTAAGTCGCCTATTTTAAACGGATATTCACAAGTTCTTTGTTTGAGGTAGCATTTTGGGCTGTGGGCTGGGGGAGAGGGGGGGGGGCATCCTATTGATTCATTGCTGAATTGGTCACGGCTTCAGCATATGAGTTTCAGGCTTGGGTTTAATAATTTACTGTCTAGCTTAGTCATCAGTAAATGGGTCGATGCAAGAATTACAACCGATTGCCTTCTAGTTTCTAGTTTCATCATGTCAATCTTGTTCGATTTAATTCACTATTATGAAAAACCTACAACTCCACTAATGGGAAATATGGAAATTTTGCTAACCTATCTTTACAATCTTCGTCACAAGTAATTTGAAAGAACACCGAGAATATAGCATGAATAGTTGTAGTAAGAGACTAAGGTATCCGTGCGTAGGAAAGAGATGACTGTGACAGTTGATAAGCTATTTTACGGAGGTTATGTAGGTAGTGTATCACGCATCATTTTATCAGCAACATTAGCTGGGAGTCGATAATGCATGAAGTGCTTTAACGCCTTTCGGGATTAGGTTGATTGCTTAAATATACTCAAAACTGCATTGGTGTCTGTTTTACTATTCTTGCCAATTGAAGAACTGCTGAGCTATGCAGCTGTTATGCCCTCTAATGTAAACGGGGTAAATAAACATGTGAAGTCGTGTAGTCGCGTGAGCTTTGCACCGAGCGCGATGGCCTAATTACCCCACAATTTCCACCGCCTCCCCCTCCTCCCCCCCCCCCCTCAATCTACAAAATGCACTTTAGCAGAAGTCTAGAGAGATCGATTTTCGCGTATATAATGCTTGCTTCATTTATGCGGTTAAGTTCATTTACTTTATTTATGTAATTTTCGTTGCCGAGCAAAACACTTTCTGCCAATCGCTACCATATGAAAACATCTAAACATGTAGGAAGGTGAAATAGCTCAATTGTAAGATGGTGGAATTAGAAATCATGAAATCAGGATAACCCAACTTCATCTGTAATCCAGGATCATCAGGTTAAGTGTTTTTTTTTAATTTAAATCTTGATGAGGTTCGTCTCTATTCGCGCTTTCTGGTTTATATGGAAAAATCTAAATCACATGAATGCCTTGTCAATATCCTCCGAAATGTACTTACTTTTTTATTGCATAAGCATAAAAGTGGCACTAAAACGAATAGTTCTGCAATAAGTTAATATATTTTGTGTAACAAAAAGTGAGACATTGATCTCCGATCCAATTCGGAAGGATGATTGTAAATGCAAGGAAGCAGTCAACCAAAAGTACTGATAGCTGTGCTTCTGATGAGTATGCCATTTGTACAAGTGACTGCTTTATTTAGCCTTGTTGCTAATGCCGACTACCACCACCAGACAACGAGGACTTTCAACTTCAGCACCAAGACTGGCGACACATGACTTCAAATTGCAAGCTCAATTGTGTTGAATCAACTCAAATGTAGGGAATATGAAAAGCTGTGATTGATATACTGCTAATGCGATTTTGGTTGATAAAATGTGGCAATTAGATTCAGTTTTTTTTTAAATAATTTCTTGTTGATGGAATTTTAATTAACACGATGTTCGAAAAATAGCTCCGAGAAGCATTTGTGTGGGAAATTATCAAAGTTCTTTTTTCATTTAGCCAGGATAAACAGTGTGTCTATCATTACTTGCTCTTGATACGAACAAAATAATTGGTTAGCTTCATTATTTCCCAGTGTCATTCTTCTTACTTACTTTTGCACTAGCGAGATAAAAATAGTATTGGTGTGTTTTTTCTGCACACTAGAACATTTGTAATAGTTCAATAGTGGCTGGAAAGCCATCCAAGCGTATTGAATGAACTTTAAGAGATTTGTTATAATCGGAAAATTTCTCTATTGGATTCACGAGTCAATGGAACGTTTTACTACACACAAATTAATTATTTTTCCTACAAAAAATCATCCCAGTGATATGTGTATGGGAATTCATGGTGCTATCAATAACATCCTTCGGAGTGTGTATACAAGTACAACCATTGCATGTGGAATCGATCATTATTTCAACGTTTCTCGATAATTTATCCAAAAAAAATAAGCTAGCGCAAACATCTCAATCTAATTTTTAATTTAACTCAATAATTGATTTCGTTTTCCTTCCTCTTTCGACCCGGAGTCCCATAAGCGGCCTTCTCTGCATTCAAATAATTGATGAGCAAGGGTTTGCCTTCGTATTTCTGGCGCATAATAATCGTCTATTTCTGCAGTTCATTGATTAATAATTGGAAAAAAACCAGATAGAAATGAAGGCAAATGAATTTGAGGGACCATCCGGCTATTTTTAGTTCTTCTTGACAAAATAACGATTTATAATTGAATCAATCCCATGGTAGTTGCAAAACGCCTACCGTATTCACCATAAAATTTATATGCAATTTCAGTACAGGGCATGCCGTAGGTCTTTGTGGCATCCTATCGAGAGCAAATGTTGACTCACAAGTCCGCGCTCTTCAAAACCGTAAGATGATGACTTATAATTGATTGATTATCAGATTTGAAAGAATGCAAAATAGTTAAATCTCTCTGCATATGAATTTCCAGTTAATCAATATGCATTTGGTACTACTGCAGTGGATTAGTACACTAATAAGCTTTGAATTAAGCTCAGTAATCTCTATAGCAACATATCCTTGTTTGGAATGGCTCCAGACTTAAACTATCGCAATGGTATAGGTGAGGAAGACGTATTGTGAGTAATGCGTTTATAGAAGTTGCGATCACTGCAAACATGGTTTGAAACTGAATACATTTAACGTAACTTGCGTGAATGTTAATAGCTGACTATCTGAGAAGTCCTCTGCACTTCCAGAATTTTCGAGTGCGCAGTTTAAGCGTACTTCACGCTATTTGACTACTAGTTTTCTCGTTTTTGAAAGGTGAGCATTTGTGAGTACTATTCGGTCTCTTAGGATTACGTCTATTTTAATTTAATTGGATTCTTAAAGTAGTTTTATGGTTGGCCCTAATGCAACGTTACCCTGTTCTTTACCATTGTTATTACGCCTTCTTCATATTGCAATTCGCGGAGGAGGAATACCATAATTACTAAATGATCATGAGATTAAGCCCAGTACGAGATGAATCCTTCAAAGGGGCATCGTTGCATCTTCAGTAAAAAGGATTATTTGTCTTATCTCTTTTTTTAATTTGCTATTTTGTTTGAAAAATTAGAAAATATTTTGATGTTTACTTTCTTCTGAGGTGGAAATTATGTAAATGCTTGAAAATATTATTGTGAACTTTTGACTGAAGCAAAGTACAGTCTAACTACTTTGAAATCAGCATTTTATTGCTTAAAATTTAAGCAGATTTATTTGTATAACATCTTAAATGACACATTTTGGGGGTATGCTGAACACTATGGGCTCTTTTGATTGTTCATCTCGTCATTATTGCGCGCAGAGTTTTCATCATTGGGTTCTCTCTGCTCAGCCTCATGAGTAGGTTGATTAACTTCATGATTTTCAGGAGTTTCAATGGCTTTCTCTTCATCTCTAAGACTCAATTTCTTACTTTCGCTTTTGAGTACCTCCGCTCCTTTGGAGTCTCTTGCATCTTGCTTAGTGTAGGCATCGTTAATTGCAGTTACCGCCTTTAAAGTATTCAAAACGTTTTCATTAATGATGTGATACGGCAAATTTAGCAACTAAGAATGTCACACTAGTTTAAGCAATGGCTCATCCCCACGGTAAAATCTCTTAGCACAGACGAAGGTTATCCAAAACGAAAACATTAGTGCCTAACTTCTCATTTTTTACTATAACGTTATTTCATTTTCCCTAGATAGCTAAATCTACCCAGGCTTTGTGAAAAAGGGAAAGATAAGCGATCCAAACAATGATATTCCTTTTCTTTGTTTTTGTAAAGTTGGATACCTGATAGGTGATTGGCTCTCTAGTAATCCATCTACGAGCATAGAAATCCAATAATTAATAAGTGAAACATGAGGGATGAGACTTGGGATTTTCGCATGGACGACTTCTTCATTATTTCCGATGCGCCTAACAAACTTAAAGCATCCCTAATCTTGTGAGTAAAATGCATTTAGTAGACTGATCAAATTAGGCTTCATATACTCTAGTGAAGGCCATGAAAGTCCCAAGGTGAGAAGGCATTTTTGGTTGGGTTTGACAAATGTGTAGTGAGCAATTGAAAATTAATGATTGGAGAGAGGAAAAAGGAGTGGACGGATAAATTGTGAGGAACGAGGAGACATCAGCAGTAAGTAAGAACAGTGCGGAGTGGAGGAAGCAGGAGAAATGAGGTATGATAGAGCGATTAACCTATTTCGAGTTCATTGTTTGTTTGGAAGCGATTTTCAATTACAGAATAAGCATGAGTCAATAGGAGCGTAATATAGAGAGGGTGACTGAGCAAGCATAGAGTCAGTGTAAGGAGGTACTACAAACTATATCCTTATATGGATTTTCTTATTTAATAGACCTTTAAGGATGAAGTGACGCATGCAGACATGACACTTTCCTTTATTACACCTTTTTGAATGCCTTTTCCAACACTTATCTGCCTTCACAGACGAGCTCATTAGTTGCCACGTCAAAGCCTATCTACTCATTTTAACCATCACAGAAGTAGAGTACACCTTTATATTTGAATAGGAATGCTAGTAACCGATAATTTACTCAAAGCTTCCTCTTCTTAAACACATCTATAAGGCCCTATTGGGATGACAAGAAAACCTAATTCAACTAATCCTTAGGAAGGCTTAATCAGTACGGTTGGCCATTTGTGTCAATGAATCGAACAATTAGCTCATTCCCTATCTTTTCATAATAAGCTATCCGCTGCTGTTGATTGATATTTCTCTCGCCTACCATAGGAATAGAATTTGAATCTAGTAGCCCAGTCGACATATCACTAAATGTTCAATACATCGTACCTCACGAATGATGGAGTCGATAACTAATCTATAGGCTCTTTCACGATCCAGTTCCTCACAGACGCCATCCAACAATTCTGGAATGAAGTTATCTTCAATATCTGAAATAAAAAGAACGCTGTTCATTAGTTCCTTTCTCATGCAAAAAGAGAGATCAAATTGCTGGATTACTTAAGTGGAAGCGGACCAACCTGATGTAATTTTTTTAAGTCAGTGGACTTAGGTAAATTACTCAGTTAGTGAGAATATTAATTCTGTAACAGATATCTCTCAGCATCAATTCCAACAAATTGTAATAAACGAAAATAACTTTAAAATGTTATCAATTTAATGGTATCCTTGGCTACATGCTGGTCTAATAATTAATTTCAACGCATTTTGCATACCTTGAATGCTATGCGAATATTAAATCAACCAATCAAATATTTGAATTTCTTGTTTAATAACGTGCCAACCAATTCTTCTCAAACGATGCTATTTGATGTATTGAAACGAATTAAACATGCTATTTCAATTGAAGGTGAAATTCGGGTAATGTTGCAGATAAGACCAATAGCTACTAACTGACAGTAGACAGCTCTAGTTTCCATTTATCCAGAAAATAGGACCGAGAGTTGAGTTGAATTTAGCGAGGTGGGTTTTACAGGCAGAATTTGAGTTGTCGCGAAAGAAGTGAGTACAAATGGCAAATCAATGCGCTCCAACTATGTCGATTGAAGGCGGTTTAAGCAAGGCAAAAGGATAAACGCGATTTTTATCAAAATAAATAAAGTTGGCATTACCAAAACTATGCTAAGAACGCTATATGACATCCTTCAATATCAAAAGTCCACGAAAAGGAAAACTTTTCATGATTTGGAATAAATGCTTTGCTTTTAAAGAAAATATCCAAAAAGTTGTTAAAATTGGGTGATTTTCGATACGATTCGACTGCGTTATAAAAGGGCATGGTAACCAAGTTCAATCATTGTATTACAATCACAAATATGGATCAATAAAAATGAAGAACCAAGGTTAAAGCCCTTTGATACACCTTGTGCATTGAAAGTAAGAATTTTTTAGCGCTCAAGTTGGATATAGCATCAGCTTAGCTGAATTTGCAACTGCTCTATTGCCTGTTATTAATCAAATATCTTCTCCCACAAAAGTTACTGGAAATGTGCTGATGAATACCAAATCGTGACCTTGACC
This sequence comes from Hymenolepis microstoma, assembly GCA_000469805.3. Lineage (NCBI taxonomy): Eukaryota > Metazoa > Platyhelminthes > Cestoda > Cyclophyllidea > Hymenolepididae > Hymenolepis > Hymenolepis microstoma. The sequence goes on from LR215994.1 coordinate 1,818,127, forward strand.
TTTCTCGATAGTATGCATATTCAAATTATAGTTAGCGTTGCATGCAATAGGGAAATAATTAGTTAGCAAATCAGCGAATATGCAAAAGGCATTAAGCCGTTTTGCATGTGAATTTAGAGGACATATTTTGACAGAACTCAAGAGCTGAATATCGTAGGAAAATTAATTATGAGAGATGTACGGATTACCCTATTGCGTTTTTAAAAGGTAGAGGCGACAAAAGTGGTAATAAATCGAATTAAACTCGAAACGCTCATTTCGATTAACGCAAAACAAGAAAATACACAATAATTAAGAGAAATTTTAATTTACTATTATGATAGCAGCTAAGCTCAATCGAAAGGGTATTCCAGCGCTCTCCACGGGTATAAGTGTGAGCAATGTGGAGCCTCCTCTTTGAAATGACCAAAAATTACGCTTCATTTTTATGATCCAGACTTAGCCACTGCACTTGATCACTCCACCTCAAACACACTTATAAATTTAGTCTAATTTAATCTTAATTGGCCTGGCTCTCATCCAATTCAACAACCGTGGATCCATTAGAATTCGGCGAAATCCCATTAGTTGCTGCTTGACTCCATGGCATCAAGGTAAGCATCGGTGGGGCGTGTAGAAACGTGCTCATTTATGAATTCATGTTTGCACACCTAGAGAGTGGAGAGGCTAACTTCACTGGTTAAATCTGCCTATTAATATAACGTGTCAGAAATCGCGTTCCATGCTATCTTGTTCACGTGATACCTCTCTGCTCACAAAGTAGAAAACGGTTTAATAACTGTGGTGTGAAAATAATAGATTTATGTAAACAGTTAAATCCAACTTACCGTTCTCAATAGAATCGGTGAAATATCCATTCAAATGTAGTTGCTCGTAAACATTCGGTATTAGAGGTTCAATGTAAACCCTAGCAAAGTTTCTAGCTGCAATCTTTTCGATGGTCTCCTTTCGTTTAGCTTCGTAAATTTTATGCTGGGCAATTCGTCGTTCCTTCTCCTCCCTAAAATGAGTAGAATTAAAAGATATCATAAGTACTTTTTAACCAAGATATTCCACACGGCCATTCTCAAATTAAGTGTAAATAGAAGCACTAATTCTCCATTTTCAAACCTTCTGCTAAGGAAGAGAATCATATGTACTTTTTAAGCTATGCTTTATTTACTTTCTAAAATAAACGTATTGAGATAAAGCAAAAAATCTAGCTTTCACTTGACATACTTGACCGAGCGACTTTTAGTTTAAAAAAATAACATTTCAAGAGGAATTTGAAATCACCGTAAAACTGAATTTCTGAAAACGGATGTAAGATAAGCTGAAATGTACAAGCGAACGACTTCACTTAATTAAAACTCAATGAAATTGAATATTGTTGTGAAAAGTAAATATGCTTTAGAATGTTTTTGATTTCTGATATCGTATCTTAAAACTCATTGACATATTCCATTTTTCTTATCAAACTATCTAAACGTTAATTTTGATGCCAAATTAAAACCGCGTGCTTATCTTTGAAAGAACTTTTTTCATTAAAATGAACTCAAAAAAAAATTGACAAGAAATTTGTGCTTTTCAATTTACTAAACAGCTACATAACAGCAATCGATATCGGCAATGAATGTTCCCAAATGTGTCGAGTGCTAATAGTTATTGGATGAATTAGGAATTTCCTGCATTGGAGTAAAATCGATAAACTTTAGTATCATTTATCGATTAACATCATAACGGCTCAGTCGCCATTAATGAAGCTGCCATGAGGGGGGGGGGAGGATAAAAAAGAGTTTTAATTCAAAAGACAATTTATCTATTAGGAAAATAAATTTAATTAAATAGGACAATGGATATCTGACAAATGGTTGGCTGCCTGGCTAGCCAATAATTGTGCCTACGACCTCTCATCAGATTCAGTAAACGATAACCTAGTGTACGCGAAGAGACCTTCCCTTCACAAGATTCAAAGGCTGCTAATACCTTCTTCAATGAGATTTAGGAATAGTTTCAAGCTGAGTCTTACCATAATTGATTGATCAAATGGTTAATTATATCGGTTCAGATTTGTCTAAACCTCATTTCTAATCTCATTTACCGACACTTGGAAGAGAATAGAGATTGTATGATAAGCACACCTTAACTTTAACCCCTCAATAAGCATTGTAAATGGAAACTCAACGGAAGCCTCAGGGATCTAGTCATGAAATATTAGCTCTGGATCAAAAGAACACCGCACTGCAATCCTAATGGAAATAGATTAAATACTTCGTCTCTTATTTAAAGTTAAGCAGAACTCTAGTTGTCTCCACTTCACTCTCTTTCTCTCCTGTTTCATTCTTTACTGGTCCCCATGCTTGAAAATGCTCTACCGATGGTATTAAATAGGAACATCATTTTCTTGTTAAGCAACACACCACCAACTGCGACTTAAATTTGAAATGATTAATAATAACGCGTAGAAAAATTTACTCTTTAATTTGTCAGATATTCGGTTTTCTTGCTTAGCGATGCTGATTTTGTTTTTTCATTACGTGTTGAAACACGAACAAACATGATCAGAGTTTGTTCCAAAATAGTTTCTCCGCCCTCACACAAAAATTGAATTGGGTAATATAAATAGGCAATCAAATTAACCACTTTCTGTTAATAACACAGTATCCACGACCAGAAATGAATACACCGAAATGTGAATAACATATATGTATTGAGTAAGGAATTACGCACTGGTATCGTTGGAATTTAGGAATTAAGAGAGCGTGTATAGGTGTTAGATGTAGGAATTTTAATAAGAATTCTGTACACTAAGTGTTGGGGGTGAAAGCAATGCGGTGAATGAATTCCTACCTTGACAGATGGTGGACATGTGGAGGAATTTTCACATGGATAGGATAAATTGTGATAGAGGTACTCTCAAGGCTTAAGTAATTTTCCTGAAGTTTAATCTTATCTTTCCGACTTCAACTCTATGCATATTGGCGATTAAGATTCAATAATTTGTTGAAAGTCGGAAAAACCTATCGTGACTCAGCGTGCATTCAAATATCTGTATTGAAGATATTGTTGGTCCATTTCGGCATCAGACTTATACTCTCTTGACAATAAACTCGGAGATAACACCCCAACTCTTACACTCTTTTGGTGCGTAAATTGGTGTAATAATGGTTATGCAAAAGAATGAGTACTAATTCATATGAGGTCAAATCAACCCAACAACCCTTAAATTGAAAAAAAAATAAGTTGATATAGTGATTGTGAGACTTAGAAGAATTAGAGTTCTTCTGATTTTCTGACTTTGAACTAATTCTCACATGAAACTGAACTACATTTTCTTTCTGGTTTCCGGATGTTAAGCCATGATTATATAATATGTATTGGAAAATCAAGTAGACACTTTCATAATCTGTTAAATTTGATCAATTAAGCACTTGATTTGACATTTGACGATGTCAAATTATATTATTTTACAAGAGAAGAGAATAAAATCAGGAAAATCTCGTAACTGCATTATCGTCCTTGTGTTTTCATGAATGTGATGAAATTGGAATGCTAAATATGGCATCACGTGTTGTGCACAAGTGTAGGACACCGCCCATATACGAAACAGGTCGGAACTGTTTTCCATCTTATTTCAAAAGTTTGTATTGAAACGATGTGTTGTTAAAAGCGACAGTTAATCAGCTCCTTTTGATCAATAACTGTATCTTGTGCAATCCCCTTTCTCTACCTGATAAATGTCACTTTTTTGCGTAAAAATGGAATTGTGTGTAAAGGCCAAAATAACTCCATTTAAAGAAGCTGTCTGACTTTTCAGTCCTTTTCCATTGCTTGATGAAAATGTTTTCTTCGAATTTTCTTACAAAGCTTAAAATTATATGAGCTTCGAAGTCGATCAACATGACACGTATGATAGTAGCAAGATTTTTACTTCGAGCAATGATAACTCGTAGAGGTCTAGAGTACTTAGAGAATGCGTGCACCAAGACAAAAAATGGGAAGAAATGACAAATCATCATTTAAAACTCACCAAGGTTTAATCACACTCCCGTCCCGAAAGAATGGGTTAAAATTATTCCACTAATAGAGCTTGATGAAACTCGTTTATGAAGAAATAATAAAAATAAAAGTAAATCACTTGGCAATCTATTTAAATACTATGATTAATGGAAATAAATTGACGAAATTGAAATTTTTGAAATTTAACATCTTAATCTGTTTAGCAGCTTTACATTTTGGGATTGGAGTTAATAAAATTAGGTATTGTTTTATGTTACTATCAGTAGAAAAAGATCTTAATAATAAAGCATAATGAGCAGGCAAAGGCTACTCACCTATATCGTCTTTCGCGTTCCTCCAAACGCTGCATTTCTATCAAATCAGCGGCACGAATTTCCTCAAATCTCATTTGCTGTTCTCTTATTCTTGCCAGTTCTTCCTCTTCACAAACTTCTAAAAGAGCTTGTTCCATGGTCTTTCCAACAAGAACTTCCAAAACTGGTATAACTTCTATGTCAAAATCGAATAGCTGTGAGGAAGGATATGATCCGTTTTATTTAATTGATCTATAAGCAGTATGCAAAAGTGCGCTGTAAAACTCACATCCCCAGGTAAGATTTGTGTAGACGCATCCATTCCTGTTTTAGCGGGGACAAATATCGGTGATGGTGGACGATCGAGCATGGCGTCAGTTTGACAGCTGACTGTGTCAGTTTCGACTACGTCAGTGAGTTCTTCAAGATATAAGTCTGTCTGTACCTTATTGTGACTTCTGCCATTTACTGGAGGTGGAGACTCAGACTAAAACGCCCCATTAAAGATGACAAACTTTAAAAATTGCTTTATAGACAACAACCTGACGCGCTTAAAGTTTAATTAAAGGTAAGGGCTCGTTAAGCTAACCTGAAATGATTTACTATCACTAGTTTTGCGCTTTTTTGAAGTAATTCCTTTTCCTTCATTATACACTTTTGTATTTCTACATGTGGGGAACTTAAGAACTGGACATTTTCGATCCATAAAGTGTCCATAAATTTGGTAGTAATTTCTAGTATTTATAATTTCTTATTGCAATTTACTGAATTTCATCTTTCCCAAATTCCAAATTAGAGGGAATATTGCGGTAATCTTTCTGGGCTAGGCATCTAGAACCTAATCTTGACGTCTTCATTCTAGATTGAAATGAAACTGTTGTGTATTGTCCTTGGGGTCGTCAAATACCCGTTTAGTTTAAAATGGGTTACATTTTGTGATTATTTCTTATACATTAATAGTTTAACCTACTGAAATTTAAAATGCATTTAATAAAACACTTACTCTATTTTTTTCAATCACAATATATCATGAACAACGATATATGATTTCACTGACGTCTTTATCAATTTATTGATAGAAATTACAACGTAATAGTTCCAAACAATTGTATAACTGCTATGATTAAATTTAAACAGATGTATAAATTATCTGAGTTATTTCGAATATTGAAAATTTAATATTATTGAGAATTGGAGTACTACCGAGTACTTATATTTTACTAAGACCAGTATTTATTATTTTGAACATTTAAGACTACTGCCTCAAGTTCTTAGCATAATAATGTCAGTACCCACATATTTTTTTTATACAAATAAATGAGATTCACATTCACAGAAATACATAATTATATCCACAGTTATTATTGGAAATTGTGATTTATCAAATTACATGTATTAGATACTTCAGTCTCACAAGGGAATAACGGGTGTATTCGGTTGCAAGTTGAGTGAAATAAGTATAACAAAAATAAGCTTTCATTTCATTTAGTTATGCCATAGCATACTAATCAAAAGTTTTAATATTAAAGGAAGACACTAAATGGACACAAACATAACAATGACTTTACAATTTAAATTTATAGTTAAAATGAATAGAATAGATCAATGTACATATTTTACTGATTAATAATGAAGCGAACAATTTTAGCAAGGTTCTTTGAGGATACCAATACTTTAGCGGCTGATTTGGTAGTTCGTGTCGGTGTTTTATTGTCTATTGAATAGATATGACTGAACGCAAGGTTTTAAATGTTGGTTTTCTCCTTTTGTAGCATATTTCCTTTAGAAATACTTTCCCCCGGATTATGATCCTTCAAAAATTCCTCGTCTTAAACGTGGTAATAAAAGTCGTCAATTTAACATCCGAACTATGGCTCCCTTCAACATGCGATGCCTAACTTGTAATGGTTATATTTACAAAGCCAAAAAGTTTAACTCCCGAATGGAAACTGCTGAGGGAGTAGATTATCTTGGTCTTAGGCATTATCGGTTTTACATCCGTTGTCCAGGGTGTTGTGCAGAAATTATTTGGAGAACTGATCTGGAATCAAATGATTATGTCATCGAAAGTGGGGCTAAGAGGAATTTCGAAGCTCTTAAAACTGCTGAAGAGATGGAAGCAAAGAAAGCAGCACTGGAGGAAGAAGAACTTGCGAACAATCCCATGAAATTGCTAGAAAAACGAACGGATCAGAGCAAGTATGAAATGGAAACCGCTTTAGCTATTGATGATCTGAAGGAAATGAACAAACGGCAAGCAACTATGGAGACAGATAACTTTCTTCTGCGGAACTTGTGGCAAGAACAGGAGGCCGAACAAGCTGCTAGGGAAAAAGCTGATGAAGATTTTATTAAGGAAGTAATGGAAGCAAAAAAACAAGGAATTCCAGTTTGGGAGATTGCTGAGAAGTTTGATCCTGATGATGCAGTTGCAGAAGGTCCTACTCGCAGTGAAGCTAAACCTGATTCTCTTCGTTCTCAAAAAGCTCTACCCAAACCCAAGTCTTTTCTTCCCAAGGTACGTTTTAAATTAATTTTCTTATTTGTTTTTTATAAAAATATTGGACGTGTTTTGCTTCTTTTTTTCCATTTCGTTTTTCTTGGCGCATTGTTTGACTTCCCTTTTCATCTTATAAAAGCAGACGTAAATACGATCACTAACTCGGCTTCTTAATGAAGCAAAATATGATTGCCCCTTAATATGAGTTCTCTCTAGATGAGTATTTTCCTCATTTATCAGGTCATGTTTATTCCAATCGGACCTCCTTGCTTAAAAGTTATTCCATCAATCCTAAAATATTTTACTGCCATAAATAGGGCCGTCAGCTAAACAAGTTTTGATCTTGGTGTATCGTTTTAGATTTCTTTTCGCCGGTGATTGGTTTAATTGGTTCTTACGTTGAAAATATTGCAAGTTATCGCTGAAATCCTCGATGATTTGTGATTGAAACGATTTTTGGCTAACCGAAACTAATCATTAGCTTCATTTTCAAGCTAATTTTAAAGCAGAAGCCATGTATTCCCTTTTGGCTTTTGCTTTTTCTGATTTTATTTCTTTATGGATTAATTTAAACACCATAGTTCGTTTGTATATCTCCAAAAGTTAGGCACTCGAGTTTGGGTATAATATTTGACGTTTAATCGGCAGACTGACCTTAATATCTTCTTTAAATAATACACCTCTTGAAAAGTACATTTTCGAGGAAGAATAAAGTTTTTTTCCTATTATTAACATGAGATTGCGAAAAATTTGCTGTCCTAACATTGTTTTGTTTCTCCGTCTTAGCCCCCTGTAACATCTTCAAACAGTCACCGTCAACTGATTCAAAATGCTATCAGAAAACGTCCGGCTCCCACCCCAGCCCCATCAAAGACTGATACTGCCCCAGAGGAACCGAAAAAGCCCAAGAATGTTGAACCCCCAATAACTACTGCCACCACCACAAGTAGTAATCCCCTTGGTTTAGCCTACTCTTCAGGTGACAGTGAAAGCGATTAGCTTTTGAATAAAAGCACTCTTTTTATTAATAAATATTTCAATGCTCAGCAAAAGAACATAATTTATAAGCAGATAAGCAATCGATTTAAATTGATTTGGAGATAGCTCTGCAAGCAGCTTCAATGATTTCGTTGGCTCTCGCCTCCTCAAGGACATTGAATAGCCAGTCATGCGCTTTCTTAGCCATCAGACGCCATTCGATTTCCCGTTTGATTTCTTTAAGGCGCAGGAAAGCTAGAACTAAGGCTGTCGTCCAGATATCATCATGTAAGTCGGCAACTGAAATAGAGATAAGGAGAACTTTACCAACTTCTTTACTTATCAGATTAAGTAGAATTGAACAACTCACATCGTTTACGAAGGATATCCTTCTTAGAAGTGGGTAATGAAATAGCTTTAGCAAGTTTCTGTGTCCACGTCCAAGCACCGGAGAAAAGTTGAACCTCGGCTATGATAAAAATTGGGTCAATGTCTTGCGCCCCTTCAAAAACTGTGTCGATTTCTGGTCGAAGACTTAGCTTTCTGTTTGCGACTGAAATAATTTAAGTGAAGTCGAAAATCAAATTTTCTTCAACTGTGTTGAGTGAATACAGTTCAATCAAACGCGATAAACGTAACCATGATTTTTCAAAAGCGGATGAAGTTAATGCCTGTCAAAGATGCTGGGACCTTTTTTTGTAAACCCGTCAAAGGCGATAAATGCTATTTTTCTAATAGTTACTAGGTATCTAAAAAGGCAAAAAATGACCACATTTGCATTAACTATCCGTTTTAAATAACGAGGACGTAAGCCTCAACCAGAAATCTAAGAAGCTCGAACTTTGGAACGATTTATCATGGGAGAAAGGATGAACCAAAACGACAAGATAAACCTTTCTTGATTAAAACCTGGCCAATAAGCTCTGGACATTGGTGGTATTTGCTGCAGTAAAGGGGACGCAATGGGAGGTATGAGGTTTGAACCGTGAGCTACCCATTTAGTGCATACTATACAGCCCAATTCCAAGAATCGAATGAAGTTTGACTCTTCGATGCTTCGACATTGCTCTCAGTCTCCTTCTGATCCTCCTCCTCCCCATTATAAATTATTGAACTATCTGTTAGCCAAAATTCCACTTTTTATATCATTGTTGGTGTCGATAATTATTTATAATTCTAGGTCATGCAACAAAGAATCAAGCGCAGTTAGGCGGTGTGGGCTATCAGAATTTCCTTCACCTTTCCTTATATTACTATTACCATTGTATTTGCTCTGTATAGGATAAAATTGTAAGATGCTTCCATTATATCACGGTATTAATAACGATTAAAACGGAAGACAAGAGGTAGCTGTGAGAATATTTACATTATAGTTTAACTCCCTAATCCGAACACCGGGCCAGATGGCGATGCAAAGGCTTGGATGGAATTCTTGACCGACCAGAAGCCCAGACCAAATAGTGGTCCGTACGAGTCATTCGAATATTTGCTCTAGGCAATTGTCAGAGCACCGAACTTTGGTCAGCTGTCTTCTGTTAATACGAGTGCTACATAACATGTTCCCATAAAGTTTAATTCAACCGGGATTGGTCTAGGTCTTCGGTGGAAGGCGAAATTAATCCAACTAAAAACTCGAAAATGAAACAGAGGAGGTTCGAAACTCCCAAGTTTTATAGGAGTGGATAGGAACGAAGTTCAAAGCGGGCAGCATCTTTCCAAATTAATATCAAAAATATCTTTAGTGAGAACCTAGTTCGAGCTCTTTGAGGCCACGTTTCAAATTTTTTATTATTGTTGAACTCATAGTAAAGCCAAAGGAACTTTTCAGGAACTGTTAAGCGATCCAATATGAGGAGTCAGGGGAACGGGAGTCACGCAGAGTTAGGACACGAAGTCATTAAAAGCGACTCAAAAGTTTGATCTTTGGGCTGGATATAGTCAATTGCTTCTAATGTCTCAAATTTCCGGATCTGTTCGCTATTTTCTGATCAACCATAAAAAGTCCCTTTTTTCAAGATGCTAACAGATCTAACGTGATTCCCACATAGAGGGGCTTATATTATTATTAATACCACTATTTAAATGGCCCTTAAGAGGGATAAGGTTTCTCTAAAAACAGTAATTTGCAGTTTTACGACTCCATTTTGGCACAGAACATTGCAAAATTATATTACCACTTATAAATACCGATTTGAAATAAACGACCGAGCACAAACTAGACTTCAGTGTCTTTGCAAATTTAGATAGAGAAAATCATCAGGTGCTAAGCTTGGCTTGGAAGAGTGACAGGGTGGTATTATCTTAAATAGAAATTAAAAGCATTACTACTTTCAGGTCTACAGTAGTGATTTTGAAGTCTATTAACGTGCCAATCGGTAAGAGGGACTAAAGTAATATCCACTATACCAAAAGTGAAATTTAGGAATTTCGTCGTTCGACTCACCACAGAGAGCATTTCGAATCGGTGTACAATCCAAGTAGTCCACCGACACGTGTTTCTTAATTCCAAGGGGAATTTTGACAGTGACTCTTTCCAGATTCCCCAAATCCTTCGGTCGTAGTCCGACAAAAGCAGTGAAGGGTGAGATGACGCTCGCCTCAATTGACAAGTTGACAATTAGTGCACGATCTTCATCGCTTCCAGATGCGTAGTATTGGTCGAGTAGTTCGAGAAGTTGAAGACTAGCTGCGTAGCGGTGAAGAAGGCGAGAGGGCAGTGTGACTTCCGAGGGAGTTACTTGGGCCTTAACTGACATTGGTTTGGCGTTTAATTTGAAGGAAAGTGCTACTTCACCCACAAGAGGCTCTAAAAAAATAAAAAAGCTATTCCAATTTGTTACACTTATTATGAAGAACCAAGCAAACAGTAGTAGGGGGGAGGGGGTGAAGTAAAATAGTTTCGTTATCATTTACCCTCTTGACCTTTAATTATATCATTACAGTCTATAGATTCACCATTGCTACTTATTTGAAAATTGGTTCATTGCTTTACAGGAACATGAACAAAGCAGTGTTTTCACTAAGCAACAGAATGCAAGTAGGTCACATGACAATCACGTAGCAGAGGAGTGCAAAAAAGATCTTGCGCACAACTTTTCCCAGACATAAGTGGTATTTGGGAATTTCATCCTCAGCAAAAAGATTTATTTTATCTTTAGGTGTTCATATAAACCAGTAATTAAATGTTAGAACTTAATAGAAATCAACAGTGAGGTAGCGATAAGACCGATGACGAACGAACAGAATTGATTGCCTTCGTGGTCTGGATTTGTTTGCTAGCAATAGATCTATCGATTTCTATTCTTTGATGATTGGTACTGAAGTGGTCATTCTCATTGTAGATATCTTATTCGATGCGAGCTTCTTCAAGAGATATTTCGAGCTGAGAAGAATTCCTTTGGACTAAACCCCCCCCCCCCCCTTTCCAGAACTACTTCACCCTCTCCTGTTACGTGTGTTTGCATGACTGATCTGCCCATTGTATAAAGACCTCACAAAAAAACGGGAGAGGCTATATCCGTGACATTGAAACAACGTTGAGCAGCTGATCACTCTGAGTGGATATTTCGATAGAGTTAATCCTTTCTATAACTGAGTGCAGGTCTATAAACTAACAAAAAAAGTGTTCGTCACATACCAACGTACATTAAGTTCTCTCTCACAGTGAACACATCAAATTAGGTGTATTTATTGTTTAAAATAACGCCAGTTTTAATAGAGATGCATCATGAATAAATGATAGAGAATTTCTATGCATTTAATTAGAAAAAAGCAAAAACGAAGTATTTACTTATTTCGTTTTTTTTCCTCTTTAACTTAATTCGGAATTCGCATGAATTTTGTAAAAAGAAATCAGGATAGAAATAAAAAAAGATTTATCAATGTCTTTTGTCACCTTTTCCGGGTGGAACAAAAGCTGCAAAAGTGGTGAACGTATTTGAGAAAACTGGTGGGACGCAGGAAGGAACTTGTAGAACTGAGGAGACAGGTTTCGAGTCTCGTGTGAGATGCCAATCCACACTCACATCTGTGAGCCAAGGTTGGAGGCAGCAATTAAGGACATCTAACACGGCCTCGCGTAAATTACCCCTAAAATTTAAAGTAATTGAATAAATTAAACAATCAGTTATTCTACCAATTTGCCTGCATTGGTGTTGTAGATTGAGTATTATGCAAAAGAAAAACGAAAATTTGGCAAGACTGTGATACTTTGGGTCGATGAAAATTAAGGATGCGAAGGAGATAGGTACATTGAGACTAGTTCAAAAGCACGCCTGTTTCCGAGTGCAAATAATTAGGAAAATGAGAAAAAGTATTCCCATAAAGCCGAATCCATGATGAATTGGCAATTATAGGTAATCCTTGTGGGGTCTGAAAATGTTTCTGCAGTAGGAAAATATGCAGATCAAAAAGTCCCGCTCAGGTCAAAAAGAATGACTCATGGCTGAATAAATTACACAAATCAGAAGATTGCGTCGTGACCTGGTTGTGACATCTGTTCTGGGTTTAAATTACACAGAAGTAGTGGAAGAGCATTTCGAGCCCTTTTACCACTTTGGTAAATAATGGAAAGTTTTCATAAATTCACAAACAGACAAATATTACATCAATATTTTCCTGTCAAAAACCGAAACAAAGACTTCCAGACGAATGCAATTTATTTGTTTTTAAATAGAAGGCAAAAAATATAAAAGTACTGTATATTTTTTTTCGCAAAAGGATCGATTCGGACAAAATTCGACAATTTGATCCCAGTTCCTTAATGAAGCTCAGCTCAGAATGGCTTATAAAGACATCGTAGACAGCTTTTCAGGAGGCAGACCCAGAAACCCCACCTCTGTGTGCAATGAGATTCAGAGAGTATTAATCGTGTAGAGGTGTAACTGCTAATCTCGGTGGTTAATGGCTATGTAGTAATGAAGGTCTTTCAAATCCACGATCTTTTGAGCCTTTTGCAGTTAAAGATGTATTTCTTTAATCCTTTATCGAAAATATTGTAGCACTTCATACACTCTCCTCGACTCCCACTAAGAGTACAAGAATGTTACAGCCAACATAGTTACAACAAAGTATAATCCAAGACATACTTTTTCTACTACTGAATTACCATAAGTCAATGCCTTAGGTACAAAGAACTCAAGGTCTGGATAACTTATGAAATCTGAATTTTATTTCGTAATTCCTTCTTTCTCATATTTTCACATCCTGCCCCAATACAACTCAATTCAAGCCAAAAAACTTAGTTTCAATGATGAGAAATTATTTGGCCATGAGGAGCAATTAGAAATTCTAAATATAGGTGAAGAGGGATAGAGATTCAGTGTTTTGGATCCAGGTTGTACACTTTTTAATTAATATCCAATATTCTAAAGTTATAACCTCAAAATTATAATTTTTTCCCTAAGTGAGTAAGGCCAATTTCGTATCCCAGATTTCCAGAGCCTACTGATCGTCTGATTACCTTAAAAGCTTGGCCATGCAAATTCAATATAGTGTGGCTCCCACTTGAGCTCATTCAAGCTCACCTATTTTGATGAGAACGTAAAAGGAGTAAAGTTAAACAGATAGACAAATGACAATTCGATAACAGCATACCCATCTCGAACAAAGAGTGCTCGTCCATTTCCAGCTCTTGCAGTGCCCGAAACCAAGGCAGTACTTGCACCTTGACCGAGACCGATTGTAGAGAGTCGAGTATACTTTGAATTTTCATGGATTAAAGTGACGATCTAAAAAGCGAAGACGTGGTCTTAAAGATGAGCAGTAGCAATAATTCGATTAGAGAGCATTCGTCCATTTTTTGCGCTTCCGTTCTAATAAAAACCAATCTGTCAAGGGTATTTATCCCCTAACATCGACTATGATCATAAGCTCGGGTGGATGAAGTTGGAAAAAATCGAGATCCCGTCTTTTCATAACTGCTTAGATGCCTCTTTGCTAGCTACAACTAAGCAGACAGCAGGAGCACTGAAGAGAAAGGATCCATAACTCAAAACAGCCGTTTTCGATTGGGAAAATGGGTTTTCTTTTAAAGACTGGATATGAAATAAATGATTGGCTGCCTGGTTAGCCAATAATTTCAGCGAAAACTTCCTCTTTGTTGGTCTCCCATACCAAGGCATGAACGTGGGAATTCAGCTAACGACAAAGCAGCATATAAACGACAAAGCTTGTGAGTTTCTCTCGAATAGGTTTGATTAGGCTTCCTAACACGTGTGATCAAATAATCTACCGATTATCAATAAAAATATAGACTTTATGTCAGCTCCTCAATAATTACTTTAAATTACCCGAAAATAGAAAAAAAAGTATTTTAAGGAAGCAGTCAGCCAAAAAGACACTTCAAATGAATTGTCATAAGTGTTTGAAAAATGCCAAAATTTTACAATGTTCAGTTAAATGGAAAATCCTTTTTGAATCATCTAGCCTATCAGTGTCGAACAACAAGATAAACTTTCCCCGTCTTTAAGTGTGTCATTTGGTTTATCTAATCAGTTGTAATTGGCAAAATATAGGACGATTTAGGTCAGACCTGAAGTGTTCTTTCAGAAGTCTTCCGAGTTTTGTATGTACTTTTCAATGCGTTACACTCTTGTGAAGAAAATACATCAACTTAGAAAAACTATCGAACCTGCAATGGGTTAAATTAAACATACTTGTACTAGTTTATAGACTTGCCTTTGTAAATCTGCAGATTGGTTGGTTGCTTTCAGTTGTACGCACCCGAAGGTATCAGAGGAATTTGAATTGGTTTATGAAATGCTAAATTAAGAAAATGTGAACCAGGTTCTAGGGCTATAGTCACTAAATTACCTCGCAAACAAAATTCTACAAATGAACGGAATGCCTTCAAGTATCTCAGGCCATAGGGTGCACTACGAAAAAAGGAAGGAGCGAATCATCATTGGAATTATAAAGCCACTTGAAAGGCATGTAATTCCTTCGGATTTTTTCGATCAACATGGCCAAACTGACACAGAACTGTTTTTTTTCATTAATATAGATTGATCTAACTGCTACGCTCTAAGTAAATGTAAAAAAAACAAGATCAATTTATTATTTAAAGAATTGTTAGGAAATAGAACCCATAAATTGGGTAATGGATAGCCTCAATTTGGGAAAACTAATTACCAAAACATGGCAGACATAGTCTGACCGAAAAAATAACTGCTTACTGAAAGAGAATACCGCATTAATGGTTCAAAGATAGTGATTATGGCATGGTTTGTGTAAATCGTACTTCGAAAAAAATAACTTGACCGTCTGTAGTGCTGTAATATTGTTTCGACAATAGGATACATGAATAAAAATAACATTTACTCATGAAGAGATATAAAAATTAGGTCAAAAATTAAAGCATCTATTGAAATAAGTTTGATCGGAGAATTTACTGCGCAGTTGGACACATGGCACGGACAAAAAATCAATTACAAAAACTACTGTTTACTGTTGTTGTTTAAATAAGCGAATTTGAAAATGTTAATAAATTAAATACAACTTTATTCATTTTTTGCACTAATGTAAAAATTTAATTTCGAATAGAATTATCGCAAGTTGGAGGCAATTATCTTTCCATGAATGCGTTGACACGTTAGGAAAGTAAGCACCATATTTTCCTTTCTCAACTGACCAACACGATTTTCTACAGTTTGTCAAGTACTTCAGTCTAAAGATATCCGACTCAAACGCACACTATGACAAAACTCGAAAGCATAACGACTACAACAGGCCCATTTTGTTTGCAGTCTTTCCTACCCGCTTCTGCCTCCATTACTTCACCTAATTTCTACTTTCGTACTCCTCTCATTAAGGAAATCCTTAAAAAATCTTGCCTTTTTTTAAACTTCATAACACACGACTGACAGTTCAAATGTTTAGATCTGTTGTCAATATCAAAATGAAAACATAAAATATCCGCTTCTTGGAATAGTCAAATCGCATTTTTAAGGGTGTATTGCTCTAGTGATTCTTACGAAGAAATGTAAATCGGGTAAATACGCAAATTTAATGTTGGTCATAGCGGTTTTTGTATTCCATTTTGGCAATTTTGAGGTTATTCCACTTCCAATTTCACCGCAAAGCGTATTTGTATGAGACATTCTAGCAAAACAACATTTATCTAATTGATGAAAACAATACCTAGTCCGCGGATAAAAGTTTGACCCTAACCAAATACCTTGACACTAATGGTTTCACGTCTCAGATAAGTAATTCTTTGAAGAACGAATCATCAGATAAAAGTATAATTTTAAAAGCGTCTTCTTAAAATCAGACATCACAAAAAGGCAAATATAAAAATGCAGCAGTTCCAGCATCAAAAATTTACAAACGTCAAGCCTATTCACCAGGAAGTATGTTCGGCATGACACTAGAGTTACATCAACCTCTTTATAACCTATGATTAAACAGCGCATCTAGTCAATAAACGCTTTGAGTGCACACCAACGGGCATCGAATCCATGAACTTCAAATTCGCGGATAATCAGCGTGAGTTGCTGCGCCATCAGCGCAAAAGACTCATATCGAATATACATCCCAAAAAGTGAACAAGAAGCAATCCAAAAAAAAGCAAAAAAAGTCGTGCAAATAAACACACCCACACAATATACTTTTTATGCAAAATTAGATACTCACCTCTGAGTGATTGGTAACATCTCCGTCCGTAAGAAGGATGATCTCTCTTCGCCACTGACCAGTAGATCCAATTAAACTCGAAGAATAGATAGCTTTTAGAACCGGTAGGACTTCTGTTCCACCCATATCAGCTTCAAGGTTACGCTGGTACTCCAGAGCCTTGTTAGTATTCTCTTCTGTATTGTATTGAGGTCTTTGAACAAGGTAATTAGATTCTATTATATAGTAAATACATACTCAGGGAAGAGCAGGCTATGAGTGGACCCAAAACCAATAACCTGAAATCGGCAACCCATTGGAAGAGATTTGAGAAGAATAAGAAGAGATTCACTAGCTTGTCGAATTGGATCGCCATCCATACTTCCTATTTTTAAAAGGAAAAATTAAAAGTATAGCCATACAAACTCACCTGATCGATCAATAACAAATACTATTTCAACATTTGATTGAGGTAGACACGGTAGACGTGGAAG
The DNA here is from genome assembly GCA_000469805.3 of Hymenolepis microstoma. NCBI lineage: Eukaryota > Metazoa > Platyhelminthes > Cestoda > Cyclophyllidea > Hymenolepididae > Hymenolepis > Hymenolepis microstoma. Next base: position 1,835,004 of record LR215994.1, read on the forward strand.
AAAATTGATTAGCACACAGTCAGAAGAGAACAGCCCATTCTCAGCGGAACCGCTTTCGACTGCTAGAAAGTTTTCAGCATTTTCATACAAAATGTTTAATATGAAATCCTCAGTAAAGTCAAAATGACTGAATAAAACTGCTTTAGCAGAGCGACGTCGACCATCCAAATATTCAAATGATATTTGGTTGTTAGGGGAGAGAATCGATTTTATAATAGAGGAGGAAGATATTTCAACTGAAAAGTGAAACGTGTATGGAACCAAGGAAGACCATTTTGGTTGAAACGGTTTGCCAAATTTTCGCCTTCTTCCATGGTCTAAACGAATTACTAAAGAGAAATTAACTGACTTTTCGGAGCATATCGACTGTTAAGCAAAAACGGGATTGAAAAAATGGCAACGATTTCATTATGGCCATGTGACTCAATGTGATTACAAATTGAACTAAGTTTTTGAAAACAGGATATAGTAACAACAACGCGTTCTTTTGGAGGGATGTTACCTATTTTCATGGAAAATGTATCAAGCATTTCCTCATCCTCAAGTAGAATGAAAGCATTTCGATTGCTTTCCTTGGCCTCCTCATAAATACATAAAGCCTTAACAAGGAAAAAATAAATGTAATGAATGAGAAAACCTCAAGTCTATCTCTGCAGGTGCCGACAAACTTTTCGCTTCCAACTTCAACCTCAAATTTGTAAACTGTAGCTGAATATTCGATTGGAAATACAAATGAAGATTCCAAAAGATCTGAAGATTCATTCTCATATGTGTATTTATAGGCGACATCGGCATAGAAATTGTATACAGATGACTTGACCGTAATGTCCTTTAAAGGTATAGAGGGATTATTATCAAGCACTATTCAATAATGATAAATATATGTATTACCAAATTGAGACTGCATAGCTAATAAAATAACTTAGTATTTAGCATATTTGAATATTTGCCATTATGCACCCACATAAGATCAGCTACCTTTGTCAAGGCTGTTGAAAGCACTAACTAATTAAAAAAATAGCATTACTCAATAAATGAATAACCATCGTAATATTTATGGAAGACATGAAATTTTTCAAGAAATTATCAACTCGCTTTTTTGTCGTATTAAAAATTGGAATTGTCATCATCTTTGGTAAGGCGTTCACATTGGATGAACTCGATCACTAAATTAGATTTCATTTACATTTTTAAAATTCGTAAGAAAAATTAAAGTGAAAACATTTTTCATTGCCTTATTTTTGTACAATTATAATTTTAGATAAGATCGATTGGTTGTATTATATATTTTGCATTCGATTGGTTTAAAGCACACTAGTATCCATTCAAAATTAACCCGTTGTCTTAACAAGTCTTTGGAAATTTCAATTCGTCAATTCGTATCTATGTCGTTGGACACGTATGAAGTGACACTTATTCGCGAAGGCTTCGAAGAAGACGCTGGAAATGGACAAATTAAGCGTCACTGTAATACAGTTTTGATTAGGGGTCCTAGCGGCATTATGCTTGTAAACCCTGGTTCACCTTGGGATGGTCCGGAGTTGATTGAAGCACTCAAGAGGCACAGCGTATCAGATCCTTCAGCTGTCAGATATGTTGTATGCACAGATGGAAGAGCTTCTCATGTTGGCTGTCTCAGTTTATTCAACAATGCCGAGATGATTATCGTTGGACATGATATTCAAAAACGCGGAAATCTGTTCATCCAACACGATTTTATGGATGGATCTGTTCCGTTTGAATTTGATGAGAATGTATGTTATATATCTATTCTATTGTCTTTTTTAGTTATCTGTTATTGGAACCCCTGGTTTATTGGACCAGCAAGTTACCGTTATTGTAAGGGGTGTTGTTACGCCCCACACATCTTTCTCGGACGAAGCCCCGAAACAGCCTGTTTCCATAGCGATTACGGGATCAATATTTAATGATGCAGACGATGCTACTAGAACTGGAGTTTTTCATGGTAATTTTGTCCCAGCTGACTTTGCTGGTGACTGCAATTCATCGCTCACAGTTTGGAGGCGTAGTCGTGATCGTCTACTCGCAAAATCGGATTGGATTTTCCCTGCTTTTGGAGGCGCTTTTAAAGTTTGTTTCCCTACATATTATAATTTGTTTATCTGCTTTGAGTCTTATTTGTTAATTGTCTTTTTTATTAAGGTGAAACCAGAATTTTCCAAAACTCCATGTGTTGAGCTTGCTTAGTCAATGCTTCATTTGGGCATATTTTCATGCCAACTTCAAAATCATCGATGGAGCTTGAGCCACACAAACTAAATTTTCCCACTACCGCTTCTTTTTTACTTGGACTGTGTTTCTTTCTCTTCCCGCGCTTCAATGAAAATTTGTTGTTGGAAATTACCGTTTCCTTCTTGTGGCAAAGCTTTGCAAAAAATAAATAACGTTTGTTGAATTTCTAACTTTCATTCTTTTTGTTCGTCTGTTAAAGTACATAGTTAAGGTTTTAAATTAGGTTTTATTATTAGAGAACTTTCCTTATTGTCAAACATCACAATAATTTTTATCGAAATTGATTTATTTTTTCTACGTGGACCCGGTAAACCTCAACACCCGTCATAATGATTGCAAGTGGTCAAGATAGGGGTACCAGTGACCAATTTTTTCCTAGACATAATAAGAAATGCTTCTCTTCTGTTTCCTTGCCTATGTTCGCTTTTCATACATATACTAATCCTTATTTCCTTCTAATGGAATGTTGTATTCTTGTCTGGTTGAATTTGATAAGCAAGTTGAAAATTGTTCCATTCGGTGGTTGTTTACTCATAGATTCCGAACAGGCGATAGATGAAACAAGAGGCAGGTACGCTGCTGTTATGCCACCTTTGTCCTCCCAAATAGACCAATTAATTATGTTTATTGGCATCCTAGGGGCTAATTACTATCACTTCATTTCAACAATTAGCGCCTTGCATTATTAGAAGGCTAGCGAGTATTTTCGCAAAGCATACTAATTTAATTTCACGTATTGTTTTGCTTTCAGTACAATGTTTTCGACACTGCATTATAAATTTGCAAATGGCCTTAGGCAACCGGACTTGAGCTTAGTGTCAACTCTTCTGAAAGTTTTTGTCTTCAAACTCGTCAATCGTCCAATGAATCGTTATGCTGTGGAGATGTGTGATTTAAAGTAAGCAATTATATTTGTTTTATTTATTTTTATATCGGTTCATTTGTTGGTAAAATGGCTGCGAATAGTTAAAGAAAAGAGTTTGATTGTGTGATTGCTCAGTTTCTGCTAGCTAATGGCGGTTGTGTACTTTAGTTTGATGGTGTGACAATTCAAGGTCCCTTGTCATTTAAATATAGATTCTCAAAAATTGTTCCTTATTCTCATGAAAATTACGTTGGCGTTGTTCTGTCTGTTGTGTCTGGACTAGTTTATCATTTCTCGTTTTCTTTAACTGGCCCTTTTTATTTGAAAGTACATCTGCACTATTATGCTCTTAAACGCGCGTCCTTGCCCAAGTAACTCCTTTAAGCGCTGCCTTTATCACCCTCATTTCGTCTTTTCTCATTGCTCTAACTCTCTCGAGTCCTCTTCGTGGTTTGCTCAACACTCTTCAGCACTCTAGGCTAATTTTCTTCACTTCTCCCGCTTTACAGGTAATGGCACTTAAGAACGAAAACTGACTTTACTTTTCAATATGAATTTGATTCCCTTGAGCTTGGATTGTCAATCAATCAATTTTATATGTGTTTTGCACCATGATATCTTTCAAATATCTACTCCAGTTTCTGAAGTGGATCTTCTTGTAAGTAGTTTTAAATTTTGACATTTCTCTTGGTTCCATTTTATTTTTCATCTGGAATCCCAGATTAAATTAGTTCTAATTCCTGCTTACTTCATGTCAATTGCATCAAATAAAATTCTTGATCAATATCCAAGACCTGAATTAAAAACGAACATGCAGAAGTCCCAATGCCACATCCATTGAAAGTAGAAAAAGGAGGGATTGATAATCCGAAATAGGGTTTTTTGAATCTTTTTACTTCTTCTAGAAATTGACATCTCTTCTCGAGACACTTTTCACAAATCATTTCCGACTCTTTTGTTGGATAGGTTTTAAATATTCCGCATCTCCTCCTCAACTGCCGAGCGGTGTGATTCGCAGTTAGTAAAACCAAGTCACCTTAAGTGCGCTCAGTTGTGTTTCCCAAACCTGTTCTCACGGTCACGAAAAGTGTATTTGCAACTATCTTTTTAACCAAATAAAGCCAGCTAACAGGCTTGACCATCCACCACACCACTTTATTGCATGAATGAAATTCAACCACCAACCTGAAATGGTTAAACGTAACTCCAAGTTGGACTAAATTAATGGAGATCACTTTAAACGAAACATGTTAAACAAATGTTCTCCAGTTGCCCTGTTCTAGGGACAAGCGGAATTTCAGATTAAAAATATATTTAATATGCTTGCGTACAGCTTATTTCCGTCAAAACCAAGTCAAACTCCCTTCCATTATGTGTATTTCTCACAAATAACTATGGTAATATACACAGTCATAGTGCATATAATGTTACGATATTGTTTCTTCATATCTTTCACCAGAAATATTGATTTATCGAAGGCTGAGTTGGGAATGTAAATGTATACCTTTTATTATTACATTCATAGGGAAGGGTGAAGGTAGTAAAATTTGAAAAGTTCGATTCTGAGCTCATCACGAGATATTATGTAAAGTGTTCTATGCGTTACCCCTTCTTTGATCCTTATTCCTGTGGAACCGCAAAAGGATTTTAGTCCCAATTTGGATCGCGGTCTATTATGTTGATTTATAGTTTTGCGTTGTGGGACAAATGTTTTTTACTCCGGTTGATGCATTAATGTATCGGTTTAAATGCGGAAGCCGTGTATGTTGTCGATTGAAATTGCAGATTATCGAGTAAATGCTTTTTGTCCGATTTTGACTGACTGTAGAATAGCTATTTTTAGGCATCCATCGGCTCATAAACGTCCCCCACTTCGGTTAGTAAAATGCTGAAAAGTTGCGTATTTAATTAACTGTTGAAATGCCATTTATACCTTTCCCACCAGAAGACCGGACGTTTTTTTAACGCTCTATTTTGGTCAGTTTCATCTTTTTGAGACTTATCGGTCATTCCATCGACGAATCTTCTTTTTGTAAATTGCATCACTGTCTATTCTTTTTTCTATATATTTTCGCGATAGGTCCAAGCGACTGTCGATTTTTATTTCTCATGCAGCTATTTTTTCCGCCCAGGTCTTGTTTTCCGCTTTGCTGCTGTGCCCTCCCAAGCTCATTTCTTAATTGGTCCACTTTTTCGTAGCCAGGTTTTTTAATATCTCAACTACGCGCACTATCCACAACCCTTGAGGAGGAGGAGGCAGGGAGACAACCTATACCACAAGCGACGGTTTTGTCAACAAATTTAATTTACATTGATTTAAATATGTGGGTGTAATGATCAGTTGCGCCTGGCTAGCAGCTGGGATCTCCCATATATTCAGGCGTGAGCGTGAGAATCTAATGGAATCAATAGTAGGATGCGTGATAAGTATAGATTGCGACTTTCTCTCCAGTGTGACGAGAATATTCATTTTACTATCTACAAGCCCAGTATCCCAGTTTAGAAGAATGAAAGCACACAATCTCGACATAGCAAAAATTATTCAAGTCAACTCCTCAATGAAGCGGGGTAGTTTTAGCAGTTCTAATGAATCGCAGTAGGTGTCCGACTAAGCAAAACTCATATCTGCGTCTGTTTTGTCTCGGGATAAGCAATGCACACAAGTTGTCCTTATCAGGGTGAGTGAACACCGCTTCTGACATCTTAACGGTTGCACATGTCTTGAACTGTTGCCACTCCGTCGGTGTTTTGATCTCTCAACATCGATAACATTACTACAGCTACTATTTCCATCCAATGCCTTTGTTTAATTAATAAATGTCTTGGATTAACTCTGATTCTCAGTGATATCTAGGGGCCAGATACATCCCAACGGTAGAACTTGATCTCCCAGCGGTGCAGCACAATGAGTGATTATAAACAAAACGGATTTCTCTTTTAATGTCATTTTGAAGATATGGAAAACTTGCGGACTGTTCTTATCACTAAAGTGCTTAGTTCCAGTGAAGTATTCAACCCTGAAATCTGCTTTAAGTCTAATTACACTCTTTCCTGCTTCGTTTTGTTCACCATGGGTAGTTTAGTCAATGTGCTCATCTGTCAAGTTAGAGGTCAGCTGCGTCAGTGATATGGATGGCCAATCACTCTAGTTTATGCTGGTTAATTAGAGGGGTGGTGTGAGTTTGTAAGACATGAATTTTTGACTCCTCGATGAGCTTGGGGTGTGCTTGAGATTCTGATTTAGTTTTGCTTCAGTTAAATGCTCCATTTGTATCACCTGTTAGCATTTTGAAACACTTGAACAGCTCATGATTAGTCCATTTTAAGTGTAATTCTTTTCTTCATATCAGACGTGGCCAAAAGGTCCTCGACATCGGTTCAGGTGTAGGTTATGGAATACTCTACGCCCTGAAACGCGTTGCTCCTCACACAGTTCTGCGTCTGCGCTTCGACCTACCAACTCGGGTCTTTGGTCCGCAGTGGCTCCGTCGATTCGGTTTCCTCCCCATCAAGGTCTCCACGCAGATGGACAAAGATGGTGTTGTACATGGAATTGACATCTCCACTGAGATGGTTCGCTTTTCGAGAACGTAAGCACAGTTTTGTATGTGCTTCTAATTGGAATGAAATTTGTGTATTTGTTATATTTTAAGCCCATCAGTGGCATTCAATATAATTGCGTATTTTAATCGCTTCTCCATTGAAGGTGGATCAAGGAGTTAAAGTCGAACCTTATTTTCAGTTAATCGGACGTTCTTACAATGTAATGGTAGGATTATTCTATCATTGATGACTTGAAATTGGAATCATAAATCAGAAGAAGTGTAAAGATACCGTATCTCGCGTACTCTATGGATTCTACAGTCTGACGTCGTTTCAGCACGAACTGCCTCAATGCAACTACAATCGACTCTCAACCAATTTGCTTGATCACTAGACCTCGTCTATATGTTCATGGTTGGTGAAGTAGTTTCCGAACCTTGCGCTTTACTTATTGTTCTGTACGTTCTTAAACATTTAAATTTCCACAATCTTTCTGAGGAGTGGGCAGTATAAACGTCTACCGAATCAAAGATCACGAGATCTATGAGCACCCAGTGACGTGGACGACCAACCACACTGTCTACTCTGATCAACAAGACCTCTAATTTCTTATTGAAACAATCCCACTATGCTTGTTCTCTGCTGTAATCACGTGTTGTCTGTCTGCGTTATCGTGTGGTTAATACCTTATTAGGCTCTTACGCTTTGTTTTACTACGTCTTGTGAATTCTCTTTAAAAACGCTTCTAATAGACTGAATGTGGTGACTCAACCACTGCGACTCATACTTAACCTAACTCTGTTTAAGGTTCGCTAAAAATGTACTTTTATTCATTATTTTTATCTCATGATCGCTTTGTGTATTGTGTTGTCGAAGCGTCGCTGGCGGGTTCTCTTCTCGCATAAAGGCCTAGCCTCACTAATCGAGCAGTTTTTGTTAAAAGCCTTCTTTGTCTATGTTACCATTAGCCATAGCAACGCAAAGGTCATTTATCAAGTTTCCCTACGTTTGTTTTTGGTTTTCCCCTTCTGCTTTAGATATTGCCATAAACTATAAGCATTTTATTCACTGTGTTGTTACGTTTACTTGAACTACTTTACAACATTTCACTTGGGGGATGATCTTGGTCAGCAATTCGCGTACCATCCTTCCACTCCCCATAACTTAGTTTTTCACTTCTTCTATCAACAACTCATCGGCTAGAGAACTTGTAATGTACCGGCGCTTGATTCTTTCACTCCATCTATTCTTCCACTATTTTTTTTAATTTGTGTTCTCCTGCTCTCCTACACTCTCTCATTCTCTCTCTGTCTCGACTTCCGTTCATTTTGTCCAATAAATCTTCCATCTCAGGTATCTCAATCGTCTGAATGGCTGTTCTTTGGTTGTCTGCCCTTAGCTCCGTCATCCCCTTAAGTCATTCATCTTTTTCGCAATTTCTCTGATTTTCTTTGTACTATGGTGTTCCATCTTAATCCCCCGGTTACAAGTTTCCTGTATTAAAACGAGTAACAAGGCCAACTTCACAAGCCAACTGTTCAACAATCGGTTGAAACACTTAAGTGGGGTAGAGTTGAGAGGTAGCTCTTACGGGAAATTCCTAACCGGAGTTACTTGATGTGGTTAACCATCCTTGCCACTAAATGCGGATCGTTCCCCTGTTATCTGAATTGGCGGATATGCTCATTGATCACTGTGCCAGTTGGAAGGAAACGCTATCTCACTATCATTCCTACTGGAATATGGAATCTTCCTGGAGCTTCACTTTAGGCTAAATTCAGTCTGATTATCCATTTCGTGCCCGGTTCTACACAATTTCCCCAATTGAGCTTTACATTTCGTTTGTACACATTTTTATACCTTGGTCGTAATCTTACTGATAGGAATTTGAGCTTTTAACATGTCATAATAGTAATCTATCCACTGAATTATATTTTGTCATCTTATGTTACAAATACATAGATTTCCTGCCTCGCTAGCTCTATGCACGTTTAATTTTTTGTTGATGTCGGAAACTAGGCCTGCAGACGTGTGATTGGATGTCTGAAGGCTGTCATTGTGACCTTGACAAAAATGCACTCCCTTACCATTCGCTTTCTTGTCAGCTTTAATTTTTGCTATTTTCTACTCATTCAAATTCACATTTATAAAAATTTTGGGTTGGTTCATAAGGCTAGTATGCTAGTCAAACTGAAATGCTAACTATTCATTACATTTTGAGCAGAGAGAGGTTTAGGTAAGTGTAGTTATTTCTTGGTCATGTTCACTGAATTATCCAGCCAAGGCCGACTCCCCTGATCACTTGTTTACTTTGTCTTGCTTATTGCCTTAGAAGCTCTTCTCTGACAATTTACCTCGGTGTCCTCTTATTTGGTTTCTAAACGGCCCAATATATCAAAATTCTAACATTGTTTGTTACTCAAATTCGACCAAGTAAAACTTTCTTCCTTTTAGGTTGCTGCGGCCTTTTATCAAGGCAGATCGAGCAGAAGTAGTTCAGGCAAGTATCACCCACATCCCACTTCAAAATTCCAGTATGGATGCTGTATTTCACGTTGAGTCTGTCTACTTCTGGCCTTCCCTTCCAGATGGTCTATGTGAAATTCTTCGAGTTCTCAAACCTGGTGGCATAGTGGTAACCACTTTCAATCCTCGCCTAATCGATCGTTATGTTCGATGGGGTTGGATGCGGTTCGGTAGGCCTGACTATCTTGCCTACGCAATCGCTCTAGAGCAGCTTGGGTTTGAAGGTGTGGAATGGATCAAGAATGATCCTAGGGCCCCACGAGGAGTTCAGTGTATTCGAGCACGTAAACCTGCTTTGGGATTGCTGACCAAGTGACTTTACTTTGATTTGTAAGAATTTTTTATTGACAGATGTATGAATATATAGCCAGAGTATAATAAAATGAAAAGCAAACTTTGTTCTATTTAAAATTTTCGAAAATAATCTGGAATGTACTTGAAGCGACCACTTAACCGACTTGAAGCTCTCCAGAACTCAGTGAGAGGTCTAGTCTGAGGGCGAAATCCCGCGGTATTATTACAATAATGCAATCCTTTCTATTTCCCAAAACTTTCGGATTACTAGATAGAACGAGAGCTTTTAAGACATCTGATAATACAGGACAATCCGACTGTTCGAAAATATGATCTAAGCGACGCAAGCCCACATGTGTACGTCTTGTGCCGGTCTTCAATAGTGCGATTATTTGTAGCGACGCTCGTAATTGTTCGTCGAACTACGGAACTTTCAAGGGCCCGCAGCGCTCATCGCACTGCTAAAGAGGTTTGAAGGTTTGTGACTCGATATTGTTTACTTACATCCTGCGGAGCTCCAAATTCCCCTAATTAGTAGAAGCTCAATCGAATAGCTCACTAAATTCACTATAATATTGCGGCAAAAGTGGTTCTAGCGCAGATGATGTCAAGCAAACGACCCGTTCCAACTGCAGAAAATCAGTTACCGTAAGATAGGAAGAGGAGTTAATGAAGGAGGTCAGAGAAGTTGCTGAATTCTTTTGCCCAGTAAGTTCAAATTTTCAACATTGTTAGAAGACAATGGAGTATGAGCCACAAGTATAACTACTCAAAGGTCACAAATGGGCCCGCAAATCCATAGCGACATAGGAATGAGATACGATAATTGCATTATATCTAAGTATCAGGGAATATACTCCCATAAAATTGTAATCCCATGCAAAAAGCCTGTCATGCCAGCATTAATTGTTGGGTCAAGAGGCCAATGGTATTTTAAGGTAAAATCCATACTAACTGGAATCAATCAGGAAAATCAATGAATGCTGGTTCGCAATCAGCACAGTACAAAATCACTGACTAGATATCTCTCTTAATTCCACATGAAATATTAAGACTTTCAAAAAAGAAGTAATAAGGTACTCGGAAATACAGCTACTAAGTACAAGTTAACGTAATGGAATGGGTAGATCTAAAAATTGACAAGTACAACAGCAAAATAATAATTCAGATCGGAGGAAAGTTTATTTGATGTCGAAGATTATGGCGTATACTTCGCTACTTTGTAAGCAGAATTTCAGCTTCCCTTTAGAAGTTATGCCACAGGCTAAGTAAGTTTAAATAAAGAGAAAATATTTTACCGGCCATTCTTTGCGTACGATTCGAATTGTGGAGTTTTTCAACTGGGGTCCATAAAGAGGATTAAGTTGACCGAGAAATGCCATAAGCCAGCTAAATATTGCATAATAAATCGCAATTTGATTTACAATAAATAACAGCAAACAGATGTCATCACGATGAACACCTGGATAAGGCTGAAAAATGGAATATTAATATAAAAGCGTACCTTCTGTTTGGTCCTTTTGGAATAACTAAAGGAACGCCACAACCAATTAGTGCCCAAACTATGGTAACCACCGTTAACGAAACCTCATAGCCCATTATAACCACCCTAAAGTTAGACAATCCAATATGAAGCTTCGCGCCCTAGCTTGGCGTAGGTCAAAAATCTCAAGAAATTGGTAAGGAAGAACCATCATAATAATAAGCAACCTCTAAAGATAATTTTTCGTTAATTTTAAAATATTCAAAATTTTTTATTTTATTAAGTTTTAGAATATTATTAGTTTAAATGTCATATATGCTTACCAATTTAGTTATTAATACGATGCAAATTTTGCGTTTTTGAAATGTACCTTTGATTATGATTCGTGTCATATATCTTCAAATGTAGTTTTTGCAAAAAATAAGCTGTTTTATGTATATTAAAGTCGATTTCCTTCATGTAATCATGTAACGTCATAGCTTAAATAGCTGAGATAAATTACAATACTATAATAATATAATTTTGATGCACTCTATCATTCATTCAAAATCGCAAATTCGTGTCCACGATCAGGCCAAGTAATAAATTTATTTAAGTATTTTTGTAAGATATTCGTAGCTGCGTGTGCATAAAACAATGTGAAACTACTTTTCATTAGTTTCTCATTCTTAAATTTCTCTTTACCAGTAAATGGATTATGGGGAAATGGACGGTTTTAGCACATTTTGGAACTGAAGACCTGTAGTATGTTGGTCCAGAGAGGAACGGAATAATTAGTTGGCTGTTTTAAAACTAATCTGTGACCGTGAGGAATTTATGCATGGATCCTTCTTTATCTGGCCTCGAAGTTGAAAAGGTCACATTGATGAGCCTGCCTAATATGAAGATGAAGGAAGAGTATACGAAAGCTGATAGTGCAAGGAGAACCAAATCAGAATAAAATCGGTTGTTTATTAAAAATGATTTCCTGTTTTCTGAGATTCATTCAAAAGAGTCCCATTACACGTGCACAAACTAAAGCACAAAGTTGATGCTGAAAATATTGCGTTTTAAAATTGATTAACCAATTTAGCAGACACCTCAATAAGTTGTTAAAGTAAATGGTTAATAAAGTAAATCAACCATATTTTTAGGAACATTATGAAAGATATTTTGAAAATTGAATTAACAGACTTAAACCATAACTTCTATATTTTATTAATCTTTAGTGGAAAAATAAATTGATAAAGAAGACAAATAAAAAACGAAGTTTATAAGTATACCTTTCAGTTTGCTGAGTTAGCGAACTTTAAGAGATAGATTTATCTGTAGCTCTGTTCATTACCGTTGATGCTGCGGGATGCAGCAATTTAACTTGTGGGTTTCACAGACATGGCTTAAACATTTTCGGGATTGGAGATAAAAAAGTCGAGTTAGATGACTGCAGATTCTTGGTTGCTAAGCCCCCACTGACTCACAGTGTGAGCAGTACTGCATTTGCTACATGCCCATTGTTCAAACTATATGATCACAGGCCATGAGTGACTCAGGGCCGCATGTGAACAGCTAAACACAAAGGACATTATGGTTAATTGGGAGAAATTTTGCAATAATAAAGCAAAAAATCATGAAAATGTTTATGAATTTAGAAATCGTAGGCTAAGATTTCATAGACATCAATTCTGAACGCAGGAAAATTTAGTGAAGTGGTTTACTACAGGTTTGTTGAAGGTGAATAAATATTTTCGATATTATAAAACAATAATTACTTCTGCAATTTGCGAAAAGTTAGTTTAGTTCTACTCCCGATACCTATGTAATATCTAACTTTTTAAATGCTTGTGTTTATAAAGCTCTCAAATTCCCGTGGTCAGACTGTAATATCCTTTGTTCGTCCAGACACTTTTCTTTCTAATAAGATTTAAAAGAGATGTTCAAATTACGCTTAATATGATAAAATCACCAAATAATTAGAACTTATCCTTATATTTATACATATCTCCTAAGAACGCGGTATTTTATATTCACTCTCATGACTACTCTGCGGCGAGCAAAAGATATCGATATTGGAGGGAAGAGGGTGGTGTGAATGAGAGAACACTTTTGCTATAAGAGAAATTCAGTGAGTTCGAAAGTAAATATCTACACTAAAACTCAGAATGTGTCAGTTTCTCCTCTGAAAAAAAATTATGTACTAAATACAACGACGTGTTGCTATATTTCAAAAGCTAAGGTGTACGTTATTGTTAGAGCTTGCAAATTTATCTCTAACTTAAGTATACAATAAATGGCACAAGAAGCTTTTTAATTTTTTGTATTAGAGAATTTGCCTCTCCTAATCATAATCCATTTCGTGATGATTTGAAATTTACCTATTAAATATATTTAAAAAAAGTTATTTTACGTATAAATTGTAATTATATATTTACCATTCGTTTAACATTCTAATAAATTAAGGTCTGGCACGTCATTCGAGCGCAATTTGCGATTCTCTAGGAATGATCACCGACGTACAGCTGACGGTGTTTGTAAATCTCTCCGGTCTCTGCCTATTTTGCTTGGTAGTTTTATACCATTACATCTCACTGGAAAGCGATGGTTCTCCATCAAACAATAAGCGGAAGCTCACACTAGCTTCCTCTGATATCAAAAATTAACTTCAATTTTTGTAATTTCCCCATGTGCTATACCAATATATCTCTTTTTATACGTGACAAATGCCTACTCAATTGTTTTCAGATATGAATATTTTTATTTTTGCTTATATATAGTTTTTGTACTCCTACTGGACTTTCTCTTAATAACCAAATCAGCATTGTTATAATATAGTCATTTAGCGTGATTTCATTTTCTACGCATCAGATTCCTGGGTTCTATTCGTCTGACTAATGTATCTCCAATGCTTTATAACCGAGGCTAATTAGTCAGGGCTCGTTGGGATACCACTTAGTTTATCTATCGAAGGTTTGGGAGAAACCTAATAAGGCTCGCGCTTACAAGTGAATCGGTTTAGAAGCTCACCTCAACTGACTAAATTGTATCCTCCATGGTGAGAGATCATTTTTTGCCAGTCACTCACTCCATTCAATTGATATATGATCTCTACCTTTTGCCTAAGCGCACTTTGATCACTAAGTCACTGGAGTAAGTTGGTAAACTATGTCGATTGTTATGTATCACAAATGTCTACTCCACTTATCTACTTACATGTAGATAAGTAGAAGATTTAGGCCTCGTAAACACTGTTTGGTGCTAAACATATACAAACGTTGAACATGAATTAACATTTGCGACCACCCGATGTCAGACAGATGAGTATAGAAAATCCGAAAGTTCCACACAATACAACCGCAATTGGCTATATATCACAATTTAACAAACATAAAGTCATTTTTAGCAAGGATTCGTGGGAGAAAGTGCCGCGAATAAGTAAGTTCATCATTTTAGTTAAGATATCGAAGTCCCACTCCCTTGGCTTCGCTCCGCTCGTTTCGCTGTCATCCAGGCTTGAATCTTCTCCTTCAACTCCGTCTCTGGAATTACCATGGCCATTTCCAGGGGTTGCCTGTTGAAAGGATCCTTGGGGTCACTGTGATAAACGAAAAGAACCAGGCTACTTATTTTATCAATTAAAATATTGGATAATGAAATTCAGGTCGAAGTAGAAAATGCGTTTGCTATACAATGAACCATTCAAAGTTTGTAAAATCTTAGTTACCTATTATATTATACACCGGTTGCGTAGCATTCAACATGCAAACCCCCATCGAATTTCATTGTGTTAGAACTTACCATTGCTAAAAACTTTGAGCCTTGCAACAGTGGCTAAATATTAAATTACATTTCAGAAGTAATAAACTTGAAACGTTTTCTTAGACGATCTTACCTAAGTAGATGTCGGTAGATGGTCTTTCGATCAAGGATCTTATTGGAGGTGGGTAAACGAACAGGATCTTCCATAATCTCTCCCATAATTGGATCGCAGAACTCATCTGGAGCATCTTCGAAGCCCATTGCATCTTCAGTTGCTGACACTTGCTCAGCCTAAATGAGAGAAAAGGTTAGGCAGTATCGCCATTACCGATTTTAAATGATCTGCCTAAACCTGAATAAGCACCACTTGCTGCTTGAGTCTAAGCGTAGGGATTAAAAGTTGAATTCATCAAAACTGAAGATGAAATTTGGGAACAGGATTAAACATTGCGAGACAATAAAGTGTGAATGCAACCCGGAACTGATAGTCATTCCCTGAACTGGCTGCTGACAAACGAACTTGGCAATAGTAACCAAAGTTAAGCGACTAATTTGGAGTTCTCGAGCTCGGATGTGCTTTAGTGATGAAAAAAAATTGTTCATGCCTATTTTGCATTGCGACTTCTTAAAAGTAGTACGCGTGCCTACTGGCCAATGAACGAGAAAATAAGGCATTGGAGCAATGGTTATTACAAACCCAATAAAGATGTGTGAAATGAAGTAGAGTTGTCTAAACATCAGGAAGAAGGGGGGAGTAACGCTTGAACTCATCTCCCAACGCCATTCCTCAAAAAGCCCTGCATCCCAATACCCTTATGTATTTTCTCAAAACAAAAAGTATAGAAATTAGAGAAACGAAATTTCCAACATACCTTCAAAGCCTCGGCAACTTTACCAAATAGTTCCACCAATTTCGGGTCCACAGAAACACGTCTCAGGACCCCAAGAGCTTGATCTAGCAATTCTGACGAGTAGGATCTGCCATCACTAACCACAGCTCTCAGGAACGCTGAAACTGTCGAGCTTCTATCTTGTATCGATTCCGAATTATCCAGTCCCAGACTCACATACACTCGGCAAATTTCCTCCACAAACAACTCCGGTTTGAATCCATAGGTCGATTTGTCCCTCACTGTCAGCTCTCGCGATTTCGGGCCAACTAAATGGGCTAGGAAGTAGTTCAACATACAGGCGATCCGATCAACAAGAATCTGATGAGTAACCAGCCTTGGGCACAACGAAATAACACGTCTGAGAGCGGATAAATTGTCCAAACCAAGAGAGATGTGGTACCTAGCCAGTCGACTCATGTGCTGGAACATTGATTCTTCGTCCCGACTAGTGAATCTTCCTCCATGTGACTCTCTGGCCCGTTCTTTGACCTTCAACTGAGCCAGGAAGCTGATTGCTTCATCCAGTAGGAAAGTAGAATCATTGATAAGTAGAGAAAGAAACTGAAGGAGAAGTGGTGGTCTAGCATTGTCTATATGTTCAATAGCAGCAACTTCTAACTGTTTGAACTGATTATCATACTCAGGCTTTCCGTACCAGAATCGCAAACATGCGTACATAGGTCTTCGATAGTGAAACTTCTCTTCGAAACTGACTGTGGCAGTTTGAACAGCTTCCTGTTGTGCTGTTGCTGGGGCATTTGAACCCAAGGTCACGGAAGCGGCCTCTGACCCTGGATTAAGCTCTATAGCAACGAAGGCGGTGATAAGCGATGCAATAGCTTCTTTCAAACAGGCTGTGTTTTTAATTTGCATGAGTTGCTCACGACGAACACTAAAAAAGGTAAGAAGAAATCGAACACTTACAATCTTAAACCAGATACAGTGGAGAGACTTGAGCCACTTGGTCGGCTATTCCATTCCTCGTCATCTCGGAAGGGAATAAGAGCTTCTAGAATTTCTGCTAGCCTAGCTCTCAAATGAGGATTGGCCAGAGCGAAGGGGTGGTGCATAAATAGAATCGAGAACTCCAACAATGATTCTAATGCAACATCGGCAGCTTCATGTGACTAGAAGAGTCATTCATATTTGAAATTGTGACCTTACCTCAAGAAAATCGTCATTCATTCGACGAAGGTAGCCAACGACTTCAACTATGTTGTCAACAATAAATTCAGGGAGGTAGGAGAGTGCTTGAGGGTTCTGAGTGGCAAGATCAGCCAGTAAACGACAAGTGGTGGAGATGAAGGCGAGGTAAGCATGTAGACGATTAGGACAACCAAGCACGGCAGTTTGCTCGAGGAAACGGGAAGTGCGTTCACGAAGACAGTATTGAATCATTTGTTCTACATGGAGAGAGAGAGAGACCATTATGAAAATTATAACCGCAATTTAGGGTAAAACTGCACTGTAAATAGTATTGCATAACGCACATAATGACCTAAAAGTTTCATTGGTCAAATAGTCACATTTTGACAAACTAATTTAAATCAGTCAACTCGATCCACTTTGGCGAAATTCTCTTTTATATCCAACTCTCTCCCCCTCCCCCCCCCCATCTAGCTTGTTGCATTATCTCACCGTCTTCAGTTGTACCCTGCTCGACTTTAGGTACATCTGCGAGAGAAGCACTATAAGACTAACTCAACCGGATTCTCAAAAGACCTTTACTTTTGGAAATAGTGCTACTTTGAACACTGTTGAAAGAGTCAACATAAATCGAAGTTATAGTGCTTTCCAAAATTAACCTTCCAGATGAGAAATTCGCATCTCCTTCAACAATTTTAAACAATTCAGTTATACTTACCCACGGAAAAAGTAGATGAGAATTGAACTCGTGACCTCAGATGAGTTACTCGATATACCACTAACTTAAAGGAATTTATGACCCACAAATGCAAACTCTGTAGTCACATTTACTATAAGCACGAATACGTTCGGTTAGAGTTAGAATAACTTCTTTCATTCTTAATAAACCGTATAAATGAATCCCAAATCGCCAACAAATGATTATTAGTTAACTGCACGAATTTGCAGAAGTGGGCTCGAAGTGGTATTATGGAAAACAGAGAAGGAATACAGTTACTTTGCAGGATGGAGAAGATAGTCAGCGGATTTCGAATATGCTGCGAAATCGTGTAGCAAAGTAGCAGAGACGCGAAAAAGGCGTTAAATAGACGCTAACAGGACTGAGCTTCTTCTTTTCACCTAATAAATCACATGCAGTGTGGTGCTTTTATTCAATCGAAATTAACACCCCACTAGAGTAATGATGTACCGCGTAATCGGATGTCGCTTTCAGAATACATCAAACGAAGAACGAAATTTGCGCAGTATGTAAGTCGATCAGGTTGGTAGAATGACCATGCCTCCCTCTTTCCACCAACTAATTACTTATCGATCAGCTTCGACTGGCAAACTTACATTTTGGCTGTGGTATGTACTATCCCGCCAAATGTACATGCTGACTCATGACTTCCCCTGCCTCTAATTGCCAAATGATGATTTTTAGCGATTAATAAGACGATACACTCTGATTTGATCAGATTATAATAACGCCTATCCTCTACTCCTCCGAAGTTTAATTTCAATCCTGTTTCTTCCAATACGGTGGTTCCACATAACCTTTACGCTCTACCCAACTTCTGATCCTCTTATATAGTGTTTGCAGTTAGACTTAAGGAAGATCATTAGTAAGATACTTATAGTCATACTACTGCTACTAGTATTACTTAATTCATATAAAACCCACTCTGAAACTTGTAAATTGCGGAACCCATCTTTTGCCCCTTGTTTATAGTGAAAACCGTAAGATGGCCAAAAGAAGCTTTCTTCTCCACCCCTTACTAGAGACTCAAGTCAGTGTTTTTCCGATGACGCATGCGGGGCATTAATACGACAGAGTGCTAATGTGTAAGCCATCAGGAGCACTGTTACTGAGAGATTGTAGCAGTGTTGGACTAACGACCTCACCAGGAGTACAAAATCACTAGCCAACATGTGAAGCAATATTGACACAGAGTGGAAAATTTGATTTGAGATTGGCGACACCACAATTACACATAGCAGAGAAGGAAAGTGACTATCTTGTAAGATGGCTATCTCCTTTTACACATGTACTCATTAGAGTTTTTTGGTTCATCATTACATCTTACAGTAACATCAGACCTCGAAGCTAACACTATAGCAATTTTCGTTTGAAATAAATTATAGCAACATTACCCACGGAGACAGAATCATGGCGAAAATACGCACTCAGAAATATCTAAATCTGGTAGCAGAAAGTATCAGCCTATTTCAGTTAGATTTTTATTATCTTAAACCAGCCAAAAGCTCTCTAACACAGTTTGATACATAGAATTTTTTCGTAATCTGAATCGATTATTTCTCCGAAACGGATGATTACAAGGTTAGTCGAATGACGTCTTTTAGTTACCTTGACACTCCAGTAAATAAGAACTCTGGTCGATAATATTGTAAAACTGAATATCATCAAGGTCAAAAACAACCTATGAGAATTGGACCGATTCTAAAATTGACCGTGGTTTTTCATTTAAGATCCGACCAAAACAAGCTAAATCAATAACTGAACCAGTCCCACTGTAAGGTGCCACCAAACATGCAGTCACGTAGTGTTTGTTTAGATAATTCAAAACTCCAAAAATTCAGTCCACGAATATTTCAAAGACAGGGATACCAATTGTACTTCAATAAGCTTAGAAAGTTGATACCTTAAAGTTACCTTAAATCTACAAATCTCCCGATCGATAGACCAAATAAAAGTGCAGTAAGGGAGGGTACAGTGTAAGAAACATAAATATAATAAACTCACCTTCCGGATCGGCACTGGATCCACCAAAAAATGAACCCATCAAAAAGGCGGAGGGATCACCGTTGGACGACCTCATAGCAGCCTCCTGTTCCCACTGGTTCAACTGTCTATTTGTCTCCATATGCAAAGCCAAGAGAGTGGGAAAAGCCAACCTCAGGGCTGTATGCGCAATGAAGAAGAGATCGGTTAGAAGGGGGAAGTTTTCAGCCTTTTCTGCCTCTTCTTTGGAGATTTTGTGCTGACGACTTAGTCTTGTCTCCTCGTCCAGGTCTAGGGAAAAAGAAAAAACAAGGGGCAAATGGGTGAAATAAGCCGTCATAAGAAATCACTAGTTCTAATAAATTTGAAATAGCTATTAAATGACTGAAGTCCCGTTTACACTTTACTTGACCCAGCAGTCTTGTGTTGCAAGTTGAATCTGACTAGCTAAGCTCTCTAAAGCTGAGAATTCGGGTCTAGATAGAAAAAGAATCAAGTCAATAAAGTGGGAGGGAAAAGATGGACGCGCCTTCAGTATCTGTTGACAATATGTACGATTGATTCCCCATTAATGAAGAGAGGCCGAAGTGACCTCGTTGTATAAGAGGAACAGCAAAATGAATATCAGCAAATGCTTTCTTTAAATACAACGGAAGCGGCTATTAGTAGATTACGATCACATCTAGCGGAAAGACGTAATTGGTCGCGATATAGAATTTATGAAAGTACTCACTGATCCAACAGTAATATAGAGTCGAAAACTTCTTCAAAACACTACTGCTCGGAAGAGGTTAACAACCCTCAAACAGCAAATTTAACATATAGGTTGGCCAAGAGGAAACTTGCGGCCAGTCTTTAATGAAAGATCTCCTCTATCAATGAGCGCGACCTCGAAGGGATAATAATGGTTAAACATTTCAAGTTGTTTCATATTTTATCATCAGAACTAGCCCCGAATTCATATTTTCTGTTAAAACTAGACAGTAACAGCCACGATGTCCGGCGTAATTAATAAAAGACAAATGATACGAAGCAATACTTACCAGGTAAAATCTTGTGCGCCTTAGCTGAAACCACGAATTCGGGATTGACCATAGACAGGGGGGATTTGGGTTGTTTGAGTGCACCAGGTAAAGCTGCCCGATAACTAAGGAGGGGACCACACAGATACACCGTCAAACTAGCCAAATTATTTAGGAATCCATCACTTGCGAGCTGCCTCATTTCTTCGTTATTGGGATCAGCACTGCCCATCGTGTTGGCCAGTTGTTTGCGCTTCCGATTGGCGTGGAGACAAGCCCCAAACCACTCAAAAAGACTGGTCTTTATAGAATCATCCTGTTTTCCAACTCGAAGGAGATTCTTGAAAAGAACTGTCAGTCTGGAGTCCAGTTCTGCAGTGAGCTATATGCAAGAGGAATGCAAAGATGATTAATAAATGTGGTGTGCAGTGCCTTAGACACCTGCATAATTTGGAGGCCTGTTATTCATTTATTGAAATAAATGATCCCAAATTCCATTTAGATAAATGCCTTCTGGAACTCGAAAACTGCCCTATAGGAGTAAATGGTCCGCTTTAGACTTGACCGATTAGACAAGAGTGAAATCTCGATAAAGTTTAGCCAATGAAATTGTGTTCACGACCTAGCTATGGATGGAAGTATCTCGGTTTATTCCTTCAATCACTAATATTGTCAAAAGAAATTCTGTCCATAGAAAATGACCCCAGATCTCTTTTTGGTTAGCATCCCAATATCTTCTATCTTTACGCGCTACAAGAAGACAGATTGAAACAGACTCGTCTCGAGGACCTATTCCCTTTCAGATACCAGAAGACGACACATGCAGCCCCATCTGCTCAAAGTCCTGGCCCCATTTGATATTTCTACCTAAGAGACTCATTCATATGGACAACTTTCGTCTTATTTTGGATAAGATAGACGTGTGGCCAACCCAGAATCCACGATTAGGAGCTAAATTATTTGGTCACCTTATGAAGAACTGATTGTGCACTGAGACATAATCATCAATTCAATTCGCCTTTTCACTTACCTCCAGGGCAATTTGAAGGCCCTAAGTCATATCAAACAAGTGGGAAAGATAAGCCCCTCCCCCCACAATTTGAACTTACTCTCCAAATAGTGTTCTTATCTGAATCCACAGAGGCTTTGATTGGTGTTTGATCTGTGAAGAATTCTCCAACCCAAGAACGACCTCCGCTGTTAGATTCCATATAGGATACTTGATAGGAGAGAAGAGGCAAGAGGGGACTTGGAATTAACAAACGACCCAACAAGCCATCTTCATAACGCCAGCCCACTTCACGCTGCGGTCCCTCTTCAGGGTAGGAGAACTCTAGAAGCAACTATAAAATACGAAAAAAACAATAAATCATTAAGCGATTTTGAAATAAAAGCGCTAATTAATGAGTGGTAACTTTACTCTATATCCAAGTGAAATGCTACCCTGATTCGCTCATCATTTTAAACCGCCTACGGCCACCCCACGGACATTAAGCGTTTACTGACTTTCGCCATTCATCTAAGGGCTACTTTTTAAAAGCTTTGCCTACCAATTAGTCATTTTCATATTACCAGTTGCTGCCTATCAAGATCCCCACCCTCCTCCTCCCTCCCCCCCTCCCCCAGCAAATATTGTCACTCATTCTGTATCTAACCTAGCTAAGTTCGAAGAGTTAGAAGACATTCGATCCAACCATCAATAAGTACCCTACGAAGCCACTTAGTGCACATAGGCTGAAAAAAAGAAGAAATTGGGTTAGTGTAGGTTAAACTATATATACTACAATAGTACTTCAATACAAATGAGTGAATGGAAAGAACACCGCAAGCACGATGAGTGCTAAATCAATGTGTATAATGGTGAATTGACTGCGACCTGATCGTGAGTTTTGCCTTTAGCTGCTGATCGCAAGGAAAGTTGGTGAATAATCAATGACCAAGACAATGCTAATTGTAAGAATGGGCGGGTAAAAAGGACGGTGCGATAAGATCTAAGTAATAGGACAGCGGCGATTTGTCAAATGATAATGTGCAGTATATAGCTAAGAATAGACATTCACCTCGCTAGCAACGTTGAACATAACTGAAAATTCTTCCACTCACTTCAAACCAACAACTCTTCGCATTTATTGGATTCTACTCATCCTCCCTTAGGGCAGAAAATTTTGCGATACTCCATTCCATTAAGAAAGTAAAATTTATGAATATCCTAGTTTATTGTAACTAAGCAGTAGGAATCCTTAATTCAAAACGAACTGAGTGTTAACCTAAGTTTAAATAATAGATACTCAGAGTCAAACTTTCAAGCTCAAGATGAAAGGCTGTAAAAAGCAGATTTGTTCGATAATTCTTTTCTAATCCTAAGTGCAGGCACAGATGAACGGAGCTGCTTCAACCAAGCTTTTGCACATTCAGACAAGTAGACATCCGATACTTTGTGACGGCAAAGCTGGTGAAAAATTGATAATTTCTAGAGCCGATTGTGTGTTAAAATAACAGTGTTCAAAATAATTCATGGAAAAAAATATTTGCTGACTTTTTAATGAAGGATAGAATACAGCGAAAGACTCAAGCCTTGGACTAATTTAACTCAAACATTTAGTCGCATTTGAATTTGTATCATACAGAATTAATTGCACTGCTTCGGTCCTTTCAAAACAATGAGAGAACTTTAGTATAGATAATAAAGCTTAGGTCGTGAGTAGAGGTCAATCAAATTAGGTCATACGAACTATAACAGACCTTACACTTTGTGCTGGAGATGGAAAATTCGGATGAGGTTATTGTTGTATTAAAGCATTACGTCTAGTCATTAATTCTGAGTTCATAGGCTGACCCTAATTTAGGTTGGCTACCCATTTATGCCTTGTCGTGAGCAAAGCTATAAACTTCAGTTCTAATTCCATATCGATTCAACCAATTTATTCAGGTTTTCTACCGTGATCTGAGTAAATTAGAGTTGGTAATTTTGGATTTTGATCGCCATGCGACTCTTTTTAACTTTTTTTCAGTTATCAATGTTGATATTCAAAGAGCCAGCGTGCTCCTATTGGAGGCATTGTTTACATTCTATTTCCTATAGAAACTCGAAGTGTATGAAATGCACGAAACTTATTCAAGATAATACATTTAACGTCAGGATCAGTCCGAACAGTAATTTGGTAAATGGGAATCCAACTAGTGCAAGTTTCACGCTGGCAGCTTAAAGTCAACTTGACAGTTGATAAGGAGTCACTATAGTTAAACCGTAACGAAAGAGTCACGTTTCAGTCAGTAATAGATGATTTTAAAAATGTTAAGAACGGAA
This sequence comes from Hymenolepis microstoma, assembly GCA_000469805.3. NCBI lineage: Eukaryota > Metazoa > Platyhelminthes > Cestoda > Cyclophyllidea > Hymenolepididae > Hymenolepis > Hymenolepis microstoma. The sequence goes on from LR215994.1 coordinate 1,858,790, forward strand.
AGGTCGAATAAATAAATTGCTAAACGTGGTTCTCAAATCAAAGAAGCTGCAAACTTTCAGCTGCAGCAATTCTAAGTAAATTAAAAACGAACCTTGGCAGTAGCAGGATATTTGGACAAAAGGATGGAGGCATTAGTAATTCCATCTCGTTCCGTTTGGAAAAGCAGTCTGGCACTTTTAGTCGGTCCCGGTGGTTTATTTTGTGCGGACAACCGGCTAAGGAGATTCAGGAGAGGATCTGCGGTGGGCACTGAAGGGTTACCATCTGCTCCTATTTCCTTCAGTTTTGACAGCAGACCCTTCATCAAAGGACGAAGAGAGGTGACTGCGCCGTTAGTATCACTAATGGACAAAATTCCAGCAAGAAAGCTGTCAATAGCGACGGCGTTGTCAGGATCAGCTAGACAAAAAAAATAAATAATTCAAAATATATAGAATCTCACAATTGCGGTATAATTCAGAGGGCCAGACAAGAAACTCGTAAGGCTGCCCCACCCATTTTGAAATGAAGGGCAAAATTCAAGCAAGGCTTATCGCGATTGCCACCAATTTTCCTACTCTAAAGCTCCCTCTAAATAACCAGATTACAGGGAGAACCAGAAAGAAAACTTACTTAAAGTCATGGATAAGGTCAATCCATAAAGATGGAAACGAAGCTTATAGTTTAATTAGACTGTCACATCGAAAACAGTCGATAATAACGAAAAATATATCTAAGCCAGAGAAAGTAGCCAAAATAAATGAAAGTCAAGCAAAACACGGTGGAATACGAAGAAGATCGAGACGGTAATAAAGAAAGACAGGAAGGTAATGCGGTTTCACAACCAACAAGTCAATGTACATTGAATGTTAAATGAGCGACAGGAACCACTCAAGAAAACAAGGATGTTCGATGGCAGCATGTATCAGAATGGCAGCACTAATGTCGAAATCGGATTCAGTGAGAGTCCATACAAAAAAAACATGCTCTTTGAGCTTGGAAAAATAGTAATTATCTAGAATCTCAATACTCATTAGCCAAACTATTTCCTTTGCTAAATGCATACCCTTGGCTAAAAAATATCTTCTTTAGTAGTAAATTGACATACACTAAGATAAGACTACAACTAGTATCAAAAATAAGGCAGATGAAAAGGACAATACTTACAATGTATGTGAGTACAATTGAGCAGAATGCTTAAGAGACTCAGAGCACAGTTTTCCATTTCCATTTCAGCGTCCAAGAAAAGACAAAGTGACGCCTGTTTAAAAATTTGAACTTGACAGTATTTGGCAGTTTCAACGGTGGCTTGGCACTTAGAGTTTGCAAAGTCAAACGAGCGACGGAAACTTTCAAAAAGGTAGACCATGGGATCAAGCTGAAAGGCGGGATCTGAGAGAGGTGAGGCTTTGGGGCAAATTCGGTCAGGAGAAAACTCTCTCATTTGAGATCGTTCAAAGAGAAGCTAAAATGTTGTGTTTAGGCATGGAAAAACAATATCTTACGTGTTCAAGACAATCAAGCCTAAAATAACCTTCGGGCGAAACTATTTCACCTGAGAATACTACTGATGTTCGGTTACATGGAACATCTACAATTAAAATTGATGTTTAAAATACACATAAAAGAAAGTGACAAATTAAATAAGTTATCTTACCTCTAGAGCTAACCAAAAATATTTGTTCTACAATGCTGCTAATTTTACGAAGCTCATCGGAAGCACTCGGAGACTTAGGAGGCATTTCCGCGTTTGGAAGTTGTGAAAATGAATTTTCCATTTTAATATTTCTGTAAGACGGAGAATGCCCTCACAACGCTCGCCAATCAGACTATCAGACACAAGAGTCTACCTTTGAAAACTTTCAGTGATTTCTAGGTAATTAAAACAGATTTGGCATATAACATGTTTAAGTGATTTCAACAAAATATTTAATATTTTTCTAATTTTACCATATAGCTTTATTTATTAAAATTAAAATATGATTGCTTATTATATGTGAATAGTTATTCAAACTTTTTATTCTTCAGTTTTTATTCTAAACAGAAAAGTTTAAGCGTTGATTAATAGGTGCAGTATTGCCTACCATGGATTTGTTGGAATTATATTTTGATTAATTTTACCATGCTTTGTAGAACGTTGGGCGTACCACGTCTGATCAAATAAATCATATATTTGTTAGTGATATTCATAGCTAGAAAATTCGGTGAATGTAGAGGTGTCTTGACCAGCCGGTAACTAATACTCACGCTGCATTTAATGATCAATATTGCTGGCACTTTGCTCATATTTACATATAAATTTTTCTGTATTATCGCCACAGTCAATGTATTTTGGAATAATCTCCTAAAGGCTGGCGGATTTTTTTGTTGTCAGTGGGAATTATATTATGATTATTTAGATTTTAAAAAAGTGATTTTTTACAATAATTTTGAACTGAAGTTTATAAGTTTAATAAAAGAATAACTAGTAACTGGGATATTTTTCTTAACTCTTATCTGCATTTGCTATTTGAATTAATCTTTTACATGTGCATACTTCATAAATTTCTAATGATTTAGCGCATAGAATCAAACTTTAAATCCCTCTGCCTTCTAATCTCATTCAAATTGAATTAGAAGGTAATATCTTTATAGTCAGATCGTAGTTGGAAACGCCAAGTAATTATATATCTCACTTATTTCATCCAAATGAAAAGGTAATAACAATCCCAAATTTCAATGTCATTTCTCTTGTTGATTGCGCACAGGAGGTGTCCTGCCCGCAGAAAAAGATGCACCAATCAAATCAGTAAACTCGCTTTCATTATACCAAATTCTGTCTGAATTTTCTTCAGATTAACAGAATACGGCGGCCTTTTCTGAGTGCGATACCAAATTTTAAATAGAAACACTTGTATGTTGAACAAATGAAAATGAATGAATGGAAAAGTTGGAAGGCATGGGAAGTGTAATTAGGTGAGAATTGGAAAAGCGCTTGTCCAGTTGTAATGTACAATGGATTGTTAGAACAAGGAAAAAAACTACGTCTGTGTAGCTAGGTGAATCATTGCGCTATATTATAAATGGATCGCATGTATAGTAAGGCACCTAAGAGAGTGAAATCGTCGGTGACTCAAAGTTAAGTCATTAACTAATTGATAAAACGATATTTGTTCATTATCATTGTCTAGGCTTTCTATTTGAAGGGGACTGTGCCTACACGCTTCTCACAAACGGTTGGGGCGTTGGATACAACGCTACATTTTCCCCAAAAAATTGAATTCCGCAAGCATACTCGAGTTCTAATGTTCCCCTACGTTTCCCATAGGTTTATGGAAAGAACGATGTTATGATTGCAAACCAAAGTGACATTATTAATAAATGCATTTCGTCATAACATTATTATTTCCATCCCAAGTACTCCATGTTCTTCGAGTTATTATTCCAGAAATCAACTTGAGCGTATATTTTTGGGGCACAGAATCCATTCTATGGGAGCAATCGAGAGGGTACAAGTTGTATCACCTGTTGGTATATCTGCACTAACCTTGATCTTGATCATCTGTCATGTGTGCATGACCTCGACCACTTGATTAGTGGGGTTGTAATAACGTTGCTTTGTGCGTACTAACCAATTGCAACACAGGTCAATTCGTAACCCTGACTGGCCTCATTCGATACACAATCTAATATAGTAAAATTGCAAAGTGGGGTGGGGGAACCTGAATTAATGTCTTTCATGGCACGTATTTATTGCCCAATGGATGATATTAATGCCATAATGCAACTGTTACTCTTGCTGTATTTCTCACGCTCCCAAAATTCCCCATTCCTTCCACCTCACCATGCTCCTTCTTACCCCCTCCCTTCTCTAGCTTCTCCTTCTCATCTTCCTTCCAAAGTGGTAATTACCGTATTTAAATAAAATAACATTCTCTTGAAACCGACTTTACTAGTCAAGGAAGTAACTTGCTGTTAAGGAATATAATCACTAAAATTTGCACTTGTGATTTTAACTAATTTAACTGCGAAGAAATGGCCAGTAATAAAGCCATCATTGTCTCCATTTCTCCAAAAGTCCAATATATCAAGGTCATATACTAAGTCCTCAATTGGGCGTGATATTTACAAAGTCGTTAAAGTGAATAATTATGCATTCCGTGAGGCGATGAGTTTATGGTTTCAGAGAATAAATTCGTTTACAATTTACATTATGGAAGAGAAAGCAGTCCTCAGTAAAATTTACCCTGGCACCGATAAATCGGTAAGTAACGCAGTCACTTCATTAGAGTGAGAATATATTAGGAGAAGATGCCAAAAATATCCGAAATCTCAAATGGATTGTGTACAAGCATTTTTTGTAACAAGTAACTCTGTGGGTTTACCTATATACAGAGAGGTGGTTTTTAAAGTCGTTGGTATATCTTTGGGTTAAGTGCTTACTTAGTTGGTCTAAATATGTAAATTTGCTTAATTAGTTGACCGCATGTAATTGTTGAATAGTCTAGAATTCCAATATCATGACCCCTTTTTAAATGAAAAAGGTCAAATCAAATTTTGATTTTAAAAACACAGTGGAACGCACAACGCTGTCATGGCTAAACAAAGAAATCTCATCAGCACTCAGGCAGGTGCGGACGCGCAACTGCGCGTAAGGAGTAAGTGCGGTGTGAGCACGGAGACCACCCAGCCAACCGCCATTCAATAGTTCCTGGTCAAGGCTTATTAGTGTAGTAATCCCCGCTACAACACATATTTTACTCATTGAGTAATACGAAATGAGACTGAAATTGGTTTTCATAAATCGAAGATGCATTTTAGTTTTCTTCTATCATTTATCATGTCTATTTGAGGTCATCGATTACCCAATTTCTTATTTTTCACTTTCCATGTAATAGTAGATCTGTAATCTTGCCTTTACACATATCTCCTCCAAGTGATTCATATGAGTTGCATTATTTTCGATTGATCCAGGATAATATTTCTCACATCGTGATTGGATAGTCTTTTTTACTATGACTCGACTCAATTCGCCATTCCATTGATTCAGACTGACTTCCCCGCAATGCGTTTGGAATCTCAGTGAAATGCGCGTAGGTAAATGGCCTATCAAACGAAGAAACAAAAAAACGCTTGTAACTATTTAAGAAGATTTATGGATTTTTTCTTCAGAGATATCAAAATATAACTAAAGGCATTGTATTCTCAAAATAATTCATGGAAAAAGCAATCACTCCCTTTTTTAATGAGAGTAAGAAAACAGTAAAAGACCCACGTCTTTGGCTAATTAGCTTCTAACATTTCTCCGCGTTTTATATTAATAAAATAATAGTCAATGTGAGACAATTAATTTCACTGTTTCTGTCCTTTCCAAATTACGAAGGAATTTTAGTTTAGAAAGTAAAGCTTTGCTCGTGAATATCCAGCTATAGTGTTATTCACATTATTGGAAACATTGGCTGCCAATTAGGAAAGTGGCCGTTCTATTTACGTTTTTGATCTCATTATATTCACTTGAGCACGACTTTAACAAAAATTATTCTAAATTGGTTTATGACAAATTAGATTACATTTTGCAGAAAGCGGACCATTAATTCCACTTTTCTAAATGGCTTTTATTCGGATATCGATTTTGAAAATTCAATTATGAGCAATACCGATTGCTCACATTGAACAGTTTATCCCCTCTTTATGCATAATCACTAGATTTGCGCAGCTTAATGCTAACTGTCTTGGCCAATTTCGCTTATTAGCAGAAAGTCATCTGGATCCCTCCCAAATTTAGAGCTTCACTTTTTATTGCAACCCTCTATTACCAAGTCGCTTCTCAACTTTCTCGTTGCATTACTACATCATATTTGACATGCCCAAGCTCTCATTTAATCAATTGCTTCCACATTTATATTCCCGCACTTCGTCTTACTCTGACATCTTTGAATGCTTTCACCAGTTTTCCTCCTCCAATGCTTCTAATTATTAAACTATTGCCGTCTCGTAGCAAACCTTTCACACCTTGCTCGGATCGATAAACTACCTTCTAGGTAGTTTGTCACTATGGATGAAAATCTGTGTTAGAGTAACTCATTTAATTAAAAAAATAGACAGCAATTCCATTTTTGCTCACACCTCACGATTTGTATTCATTATTTGTTACTTAAACAAACGTACTTAAAGCAGTCAGTCTTCCTTCACGATGTGATATCTTCTGTTTCTTTCTTACTAATGAACTTCGAAATTTTCCGAGACCCAACTCACCTTCGTTCCGTCTAAAAAAGTCACATCAAAGCATATGACATTGATAATCTACCGAGGACCAGTATTCAAAGTATTCGAAATGCAATCTAGGCTTAATGAAATTTCATTCCAGGTGAATTCTTGAACAATACTTTGGAAAATAAAATGGTTAACAGCAAAATAGTACGTTTTTTGTTTGGATGAAACACGTCATATAGGAATTAGGAAGAGTTCAAACTTGTAAAAACGATCATAGTTACAAATTTAAAATGTACGCTAAGTAACAAATGCTGAGCACTTGTTTACAATACGCGAAAACCAGCAAAAAGCCCCGTTCGGAAATGTATAAGACAGTTTCTTTGCCAGTTTTCTTGCTAAATTGAATTATGACAGTGGGGGGGGGGGGGGGCTTTTGTGAACAATCCCAATTCGTAATTGTACCCCCCCCCTCCCCCTCCCCCAAATTTATTATTGATTAATGGGAAGATATTTAAGTCCAACACTGGCGGTTATTTGTCTCATAGTCCAACGGCAATTTGATGAATATCGATCATTGTAAATTTTATTCTATTAAAATATACGTGAAGGGAGTAGATAACGATCATCTAGGATTAATTAAATGAAGAAAATCGAATGATCCAATAAGTTCATCATTTTATTTTTATGCAAATACAAATGAAGTTATATCAATGTAGGGCTATATTGACAAATGTGAAAACAAAGTGTTCGACATCTGTGATTAATATATTTCAACTACTACCGACTACTAACGCTATCTTTTGGAAAACAGCGGCAGCAAAGTTGAAGACCTAATATTAGGTATAAGTTGTTAATTTGATTTGTCCCGGATTATTTAAATTTTGTTTTTAATCAATACTACTCTCTCTCTCAAGAGGGAATTTTTTCAACCCCCCCCCTCCCCCTCCCTTTCTTAAATTGCAGTCCTCGATTCCAAGTCACCACTTGTTTGAATGCTGTAACTTTTAATGTGAGACAATCTTTGTTATAAACGGTGCATATTCCAATGTGCAAGAGGCATAGTAGAGCGCGTTAAAGCCTTGCTTTACAGCTTACTAGTCACAAAATTAACGCTGGTGAACCACAAAATTCTTTCTACAAATTCTTTGAGAGCTTGTCTGCTGGTATGAATGTTCTTCTAATGGTTCCAACACATCTAATAACACTGTATCCCACTTCTACTGAAAATTATCCCCTATCTGCTTCTATGCCATCATCTCCCACAATGTCACTTACTGCAACTCTTATTGTGGAGGGGCTATGGTGACATTACATTACGTCCATCTGCCTGAGATAGCTTAAGGAAACCAATCTCGCGCATTCTATGAAAACCTCTGACTAGCTCAGAAGGACATAAGGCAGATTACCATACTTTTGCTTCTCCTAAAATTCATAAATCTTCCTCCAAGGTCGAGTCTCCAAAAGAAACATGCATGTTGATCGTCATAAGCGATATGCACTGATGGATGATAAATGCAAGCAACTCCATGAAATCGGTCCTGCTAACTTCAGAGGAACATTATTAAAGTGGTTGCATAAAATTTAGAAGATGCTAAACAGAGGTCCGCACTCATTTATTGTCAAGCTCTCCCTGATCTCATTCTTGCTGAACCCATCCAAGGAACCTCTTATCTTATTCTGACGCATTCATATTTAAAGTGGCCTGCGGTTATGCCAATTAAATCTACCATAACCGGTTTCATTATTGACAGGGTCTGCCAGACAATCGAAAATCAGGGCAAACAGAAGTTGTGCCCAGAAGTTGACCCAGTGCTTTTTTAATCGATTTAAAGACTTTTGTCAATTATCACTTTATGTTTAATTATTTATAAAATTTGGATGTTTGTTTACATTGTTTTCCAAATGACAGGTCATTACATTGAGTGATTTTGGAGTAACACTTACCTCTAGCCATTTACGTGTTCTATTGAATTTTAGGCTTCGTGACCATTCTGGTAACTAGTACAGTTTTGTTAAGTCAAAACACTCTAATTCTCTCACATAACGCCAAATATAATAATTAGAGTTGCCTTCACCAACTTCAAGAATCCCGGCCACGAGGATTAGTGAGAATGAGACAGATTCAATATCTTTTTGAAACCGCCAATCTACAAAAGTATCCAATTTGGATCGATAATGTAAATCCCTATAAATATTTGAGCGATAACAAAGATTCAATTAAGAGATTGATATAACTCAAGCCTCTCATCATGGAGTCTCTACGCTGCCACAATTATACCCCAGATGAGTGTTAAAAGCGATTTCTTAAATGGGCTTTGAAGCTATTATTCTGACTATTAAGATTCCCAACTTGAGAAGTTATTTGAAGATTTTCTGAGGTATTTAAAACCACAAGTTTAAATCCGATGTTTTGTCTACTGTAAATAACTAGAAAACTAGTCATGTAAATTCTAGGACACTGCTTGGCCTTATGGATGTAAATTGCTTCTCCACTGTAACAGTCCTAATTGAGATTGAGCTGAAAAGATCAGTTTGCTCACTTAGCCTCATCGAGGGGCCTAATTACTAGTTAAATCGGATAATAAAAAAGCAATATGGATCACCAAATGATTAATTTAAAATGAGGCGTAGAGGGTGTGGTCTACATAGATTATGATTAACCAAGACTTAAACGACAGATTGGATTGCAAATCAAGCCCACTTCCGGGTCAGTAATAACAAATCATTGATTGACATCGAAATAAATTGCATAATAATTCAGCAACTTACAAATTAGGTTGTTTGAGAAGTATATATTCATTCAAGTGGAGTCCTCAATTTTAGCCTTTAAAAATGTTGTTTATTAAATGAAATTTTCTCCTAATTTTCCCCTAACTTAATGCAGCATACCATTCAAAATTTTTGGACCAAAATTTACATTTTGAACAAATTGCATTAGTAATCATCGCCATCGTAATCATGAACTTTTAAATTCCTTAATTTTCAAATATTTTTTCTTGCTCAGTTGAAAGAAAATTAATTCATTTTTTACCAACCTAACCTATGGCTTCTCGTCCAAATGGATTCAATGAATTCCGTAAGTGTGAGTGTTTTATCAATACCTAATATAACTCTTCCTTTGTCAAGGACCAGACACCCTTGATACATTTGCCTTGCCGAAAATGGATATGACATTTGTCACAAGTTCCTTCGCTTATCAAGCCATGTTGGCTAACCCGGAGGTGCATCTGCATGGTTTCAATGAACTTCCTCCTAATGAAATAGGGGAAGTCCTTAAATTTACCCGACAAACATTGATTGAGGTGATGCAAAATGATCCGGTAGTTGGCGAATCGGAGTTAATAGACAAGTTGGAACGGACTCTTCTTCAGGATTTGGAGGATACAAAGGCGGAGAACGCTCCGAGGAATGAAAAGCGAACAGCAGAGGCCAATGATGGTGCAGTTGGAGATCCCCAATGATGCAGTAATGGGAAGAGGAATCAAAATCATTAGATATTTTGATAATTTTGAGATTGCGTTGTTTTTTCATATTTTCATGCTGCGTACTGTTGATTCGGTTGTTAAAAAATTGCAGTGTACATTTGACGTTTCTTTTAAATAGTCAGGATACTATGTAACCATCGGAAAGTCTGCGCCAAGAAAAGAAAACTAATAAGACTTCAATGAATAGCTTGAAGATTATTCAGTTCTCTGACTCTGCTCATGACGGCTCAAAAATGCAACGAATAAATAAATGATTGAGATAATCCAGCTCAATAAGGCACGATATGTGGTGGTTGGGGGGTAAGGGATGAGGGGGGAGGGACTGTGGGTGCATTGATTTGTCAATATTCCCATATGAATCATCACTTCCACGTAATGGCCCGATAACCAAATATTATGATTGGGCTCACTGATTCATGGCGATGATTATATTGACGGCATTTAAATCTTATTGGTTGTTTGCATGTTTACTCATGCCATATTGATTTACTGGTCATAACCAGGCGTCGGTAGCTGAGATCTATTAATGAATTTCAGAAAATAATGGAAAGTATCATTGTAACTTGTGTCCAGCTAAAATAGGTGAGTCTTTGGCATAGTTAAGTAAATAAACAAGGGGAATATTCATCAGTTTTCACAGTACTTCGTTTTATTTTCGAAGTCATTTAGCTTATTGATTTTATTTAATGAAATATGGCTTGGTGACAATCATAGCAGGGTACTGATAAGTATATTCAGTCATGGAGAGGCGCATCGACTCAAATAACATTCAAGGAATGCAAATAAATTTGAAAGAAGGAAGCAGAGATTGGTGGGGGGTAAATTTTCGAACACTGGATTAACTTCTGTAGCATGATGCTACACTGATAAGCCTTGAATATGCTTAATAATCTCTATGGCAGATTCTCCTATGTTTGGAAAGACTCCAAGAACCAGCTAAGCTACCGAAAAGTTATAGAGAAAACAGGCGCATCGCGTCGAACACGTTTATTTGGGATGTGTGTGTGTATGTGGCGTGTGTACAAACAAGAAGCTTATTCAATATATTAATATGGCAAGTCATTTAAACCAAGCAAGGACTATCGATTGGCGGTTGACTGTGTTCTCTGCTCTCACGATCGCACTTACTCCCTGCGCGAATTGGTACGGCCACATCGTCAAGCCCGTCTGAGCGAGCATGGGATTACTTTATTCAGCAGTGACAACGATGTGTGTTTCACACTGCCCTTCCATCAGTGATTGTTGTGCTGAAATGAATTCACCCTATAACCCAACTCATACCTTTGATAGGGCAATCGAATATAACGAATTAATAAAGGTTTTGAATCACATTTTTTATATAAACGCTGGGGCATTCTAAGATGGCGGCAAATTTTAGCTTTTCTTGCACTAGTCCTTCCCGTAGATCTACCAATTCTCCATTGCTAATTGCTATTGATAATCTGGACCATTATATTCAATTATATTAACCTCATGGATGCATTGCTGTACGTAATCACCTTCGAAATCATCTAATTTTGGGGCATCCTGCACAATATTTGGTCTTTATATCCCATAATAATCCTAATTTTTGATATAAGTAAATGCATTTTCCAAAATGCAGCATAAAACTAAACTGTGTTCGAGGTGAAGCACAGTATCTTTACACAGATTTAAGTAATTTTGTCCAGCAAATCAATAATAATAAAGTAGTAATAATAATAAAACCTTAATTTGAATTTTATTGGTTTCAGTTGAAGATCTTATCAAGACTATTTATTTCTCATCCCCATTTCAACTTAGTTCTGAACCAAAGCATTTAGTCGTTATTTTACCAGAAAAACTGGGAAAACTAAAGACTGGTTCGACCGACTTACTGGGTTTGATTAGACTTCTGAGCTTCACCATTTATATTTTGAGGAGCACAACACTATCAAAACTGAGCAGAGAAATTTCATGCGCACTCGAGCGGTCTGGAAGGTACGACCATTCTGTTAAACGAGCAGGGAGCAAGTGAGATGAGAGCACAGAGACCTCTCAGCCAAACAGCGATCAATAGGCGCTACAGCGTAGTGTAGACCTGATTGTATTTTAGTTTAGTGTCAGAGCTACATAAACACTGTTTACTCCGTAAATTTTTCCCTCGATAGTGTTGAGGTAGCTTAGTAATTTCATTCAACGGGATTTTGTAGGAGAAGATTATTTTGGATCAGTCAAGGCTTATTTGCTTAGCATCCGGTACAATATCAATACGCAAGTACTTGCGACAATCCGTAAGATATAGTCCCAGATGAGAATAAAACAATAAACTCTATGTTATAGCGAAGACTTATGACGGCTCCACAAATGAAATATGTTCAGCACTTATAAAGTTCATTTAATTCATATGAATGATAATATGGTTGAAATGTTGGTGAAAATTGAGAAAGCATATAAAAACATTTTATTTTCAGAAAATTTTTTATGTTTTATCCCAGTTTTATTTTCGAAAACTCTGTTTGCAGTAAATCTAGTTTATATCACTAAGCGCTTATATCTATTCAATCCTATTCCAAAATAGCCAAGCGAAATATGGTGAGATTCCAGAATATAACTTGACGAATCACTACCTCTTGAAAACCCCCGAATTATTTAGTCTACCGTTAAGCTTTAAGACTTTCTTGTAGAAACATTGGATGTACAATGTTCCACTCAATTATCCAAGAAAGTTCACGATTAGGATATTTTGTTTTGTAAAATTATCTTGAACAGATATTAAAATGAAAGTAGAATTGATGAAATGAATGCATACAAAACCATTTAAATAAGTTTCAAAAAATCTTAACCTTGTCTGAGAGGAAGTATCCTGAAGAAGATAACTTGAGAAACTGGCCTTTTTCCATCCGTCCGGTTTATTATACCTAAACGGTGTGGTTGAATGTATACGCCTTTAAGTATTGAACATATGACCATAAATAATCTCATGTGTGCGTTGGCCGCTGTGTTGCAGGCGGGTACTTAGATATTTAAAAAGTAAACAATTCACATTTTATAGGGAGAAATTTTTAAAAGGACTCGAAGGGGGGAAAAGCAGATGGTATTCATGTTATAAAACTTGGAATAAGTTTGAAAAGTACTTTATTCTTTTGGAAATATTTTAATACAGAGTGCGATATAATAAAAATAGCAATGAAAGGAAGCGGAATTTGCAAATGATTAATTAATCGAGCTCTTTAACATGTAAAGACGTAAACGATCAATCTGTCGTTTAAGTCTTGAATACGAAGCACGTTTAATTAGATTAAATATTAAACCATCCCATTTTCAAGAATTCTATGTTTATTCGAAAATATAATTTTGTAGTGGTTGATATTATTCTCTAGAGCTAAAATGAGCACCTATTTTAAGAACATCCAACAAAAATTATGCCCTTTATTCTTTTAGTCTTCTCACGGGGTGGAGGCCAGCACAAGGCACGCTCGCTATCGCCGTAAATGCTCGGGTCGTTATCGAGAAGGGGTTTCACATTTCTAAAATATGGAGCTGAAAGATTTTTCTTTACTGATTCTTACTATGCGATAGGGTCTTCATTTCATCCATCGCGTTTAAATCTACATCTGATACCATCTTATCAGCTGCATCAACATTCAACTTCAATCTCCCCAAAAAATTATTGTAAATCCTGTGTATATTCTCAACGTTTGAATTTCCTGAGTTCTCAACCGGAATCTCCTAAGTCGTCTTCAAGTGATGCCTCTGATAATAAGATTTCATTGGTTCAGCGATTTAAAAATGCCTACAAAGTTTACGGCAAAGTGTTAATCGTCGTTCATGGTGTTACTTCTGTCGCATGGCTGAGTCTATTCTATCTTATCGCCTACAGGTTAGTTTACAATTTTTCTTTTAGTTAGATTTCTGTAGTCAAAATATTAATCTCATAACTTGCATGCAGTATCGACTTTTACTCAAACTAAAGCATATTTCTACTAATTCTTGAAAACTTGTCCACTGGCATATGTGGGTGTAAATATCTAAATTAGTTTGCGGGTTTTCAGTACTTTGGGTTAATGGCAGATATTTTTGATTCCTTTGGAGGTTATACTTAAAAATCCCTTGCAATAATAGTTTATTAATCTTTCAGCTCTTTGTTTAGTTGGCACCAAAACATTTCTCATTGAAACATTTCCTTCTATCAGTTTTTTTTCTTGCGTGATATCTCTTATCGTTTCTGTTAATATTTGAATGTTTACGGCTATATCACCTATGAAATTCATTTTTCCTAATTCACCTAATGCACATTTTGTTTATCCCTGTTTCTAGGAAAACCGAGTAATTCAACCATCAAAAAACTCAAATTATAATTGAAAATGTCAGCAAAATCTTAATTTCCCTTATTACAATCTCGATATTAATTTATGCTAATTTTATAAAACGTAAGCAGTTAATGTACTCATATGCGAGTTCCCAGTCACGGTCGTGACTTTATTGGAGGTGATAGGTTAATTTTCCTCTGCATTTTGATTTGTGTTGTTTCATCAACCCTCGTCTTACACTAGAGTTAGGGTATTCGTGAGTATGGCATTGGAAGTCGATTGATCTAAGAAACTTTAACCTCTTCGATAGTGTAAAATCATTGCCTTCTTTTGTGTGAGAATCTAAATACAGCCTCACACTTTTTTGAATCCCTTTGAAGTTTGCATGTTTAGAGGCAGGAATCAATGTTATTGGTTGATTTAGATCTAACAGCTTATATGAACCCTTCGTTAATTCACTTTAGTTGTCATAAAAACTTTACATATAGCATTTAAAAGGGCCCTGTCGCTTGTTTTAAGTTTCAATTAGCATTACTATTAGCTTAATAGCCAAGCAGTATTGAGGTTAATGGAAGAATTGGTGGTGATATTCTTATATTTGTTGTTTTTGCTTTTCTTGTTTACTGTAAGATTTGGCATCTGAAACCTCAGTACTCTTGTGGAACAGTTACCCGCTGATAGTACATCTCATTTAAAGAAACTGGCATTAATTTTTCTTCTATTTATAGCTACTCTTGTAACAATAAATCCATTAACATTATACCGTCGTGGCTTAAAATAAATGTAATTTTGTCCAACTATAGGATTTTGGGAATCATCTAAACGTTGGTGGCGGTAGATCATCCCAAGGTCAAGTGCAACTAAAAGTTAAATTTACTCTTTGGATTTTGATTCATTTATTTCTCTTTCTTTCTTCGTATTTTAACGTTCAGATTTCACTGTTTGAGCTTTGTTCCCAAAATGAAATCCAATCGGTTGGTCAGACTCTTCAGGTGCACTTTTATTAAAATAGTCAAGGCATTGCGGAGAGCTCACTAGATTTCAATAAAGGAAAAGTCTATTCCTTATTATACTGCAGTATTTGTCCCTTCAAGGTTATTTCCGCTTGGCCTTAAAAAGTTAGTCACGATTGGACCATCTTGCCCATTTGTAATGAAATTAATTTGTATTACGTAGTAATGGCGGAGCGATGACACGTATGCTTACGAGATCTCCTTATTTAGGTCCATTGTAGTAATCAACAGGTCTAGTCAAAATTTGTCAACTTGGGATTATGTGGCTTTGAATCTATTTTAGCGTTTGTTGAATCTGACTGAAAGTAGGACACGAAGGTGGATTCCCTATTCTTCGTCATCTTATTTTTTTTGTCTCCAATGTAGGTGAGAGTAGGCTATTACCCAATCATATAAAGCCTAGCAATTTCAGCAGTCACCCTATACTATCTATGTGTCTTGGTTAGCTGTGTAGCTTATGGGCTACTATTTTAGGCTCAGTTTCCTGAGGTTGTCCCTCCACTTAATCCTCTCATATGTGCTTTTAGTGGCCTAGATGTGATCTCTGTGCTGAGGGGCGTAAAATATCTAGACTGGGTGATCGAACCGATGTTGGCCCATGGCCTAGGTTTGTGGGCATCTGCACTTATTCTCTACAAGCTCAGTACACCCTTCCGCTACTTAGCAACTCTTGCTGCCTCTCGATTCGTGGTTCGCTCAATGCGCTCTTGTGGAATGGCTCCGCCTCTGGCAGAGGAGGATAGACTTCGAAATCTGGCCCGCCAGGGTGTTCGTCTGTCGCGAAAACGCATAATTCAGTCGAGGGAGAGAATGCGTGTCCGCTTAAGATCGGTTTCTTTTAAGCACCGATCCAAGAAGCCACCATCTTAGATTTTATTAAAAAGGTACTACTAATTACTAGATAAGTAGAATTTTGTTGCTATGTACAAATAAATGAACTCGTGATGCACTTTCTCACTTCCTAGACTTATGTTTCTGTTCAAATGCGGTATTGGTTTAAAGTGCTGGTGACAGAAACTGGACGACGCGAAGTATCGATTAAATCACTTGTCGACCAATAAAGATCGTGGAATTCGACTCATTGATGTAGTCTCAGTGTTTTCTTTGGTTTACTTATAAATTAGTAGGAATGGTTGCCAATGCCACTCGAATAACATAGGTGTAGTATTTCTTAGGTACTTAGACTTACTTTTTGGACATGAAGTTTAGTTAAATACACTTTTTGGATTACTATTTGTGTGTGACGAGATCATCTCATTCATCCTCATTAATCTTCAGTTTCTTATAATTAGATAATCATCTCTACTAATCTTCTATGGGAAATTTGTGCAATTGTTGCAATAAATTTGCGTATTTTGCATTAAGTAATGTCATTCTGTTTGAGGCGAAATACACTCTATCGCAATTTACTATACTTGATGCTGAATGTGAATTTCAACTTAATAATTCATAGCCTTTGCTATGATTGCTAAACTTCATCAGTGCGTTTAACTATTACGCTCACCTAAGTGTCCATGACCTCTGACTTCGCAGACGAACTACTCAAGCTTGCTGATTTTCGTCAACTGCACGTAATCTCAAATGCTACTTAATTAATGTTGGACGTTGGAGTTTTGTCGAAAGAGCCCACTGTTATTTGAGGTCTTTGTGCTTGAACATTTTACCTTAGAGGTAGTCTATTAAGAGATATTATTGCAGGTTAGTGGGTTATGCTTCTTAAATTTCCCTCGATACCGATTACCATTTTTTCCCTGAGGATCCGTAATACCACCTACATCTGGTTGTGCTGTAACAGTATTAGTTAATAACTACGAAATATGAACTGTATGCCAAATTGTAGCGACTATTTGTCCACCGCATTTCTCTTCCAATTTTTGGTATAATAAATTAAATTTTCGGCGAATATATACATCCTAATGACGGGGCTCTTCCCTCAAGCATTTACTGGTCTTACATGGTAATGAAACTCACTTACTCACTTTGTGAGTAAACAGAAGCACTTTCTTAGTGAAGTGAAGAAATAAGACGGGGAGAACAACATGGACTGTGTTAAAGCCGTCACTAATCACAATAAGGCAGTTTTGCTAGTATGAATCCCAAGTTAGTTTAGACGAAGTATCTTCCACCATTCATCTTATGCAGAAAAGTTGCATTTTGGAGACTCTGATAAGAGGATCGCAGTGATAAATAATGTGGTGAGTATTTTAGAGTATCGATTAGCACACTTGTTTAGTAAACCACTTCGCCTTATTTGATAGTTACTTCGGATTTTTACATATATATTTTTTCACTTTCTGGCTGAAAACCCAGAGGATTCAAACCTTCTGCATGATTTCTAGCATTTTTAAGACCACATTGCGTGCAGGAATTAGTGTTAGATCCTAATGCAAAAGACACTAGGGTTGGTGAGATAGTCTAGAATCAAAATTTTATCCCTTCAGCGTATATTAGCACTTTTGATTCCCTCTTGACCAATTTCTATAGGCTTAAAGTGTATCCGTGTTCTTAGTAACTTTTTGAGACTTGTTATAGTCAAGCCAGCCTTTGTTTTACCAATCAAAATGAGTCTTAGTTAGCCTCCTTCTATTTTAGTGGTCTAAATATTCAAGAACTGATGATGAATCTCTCCGCCCCGGAATGGATGATGAAGCCATTCAAAATTGCCGGCGGCTCTGCTGGAGTCTTTGCAACTGCCTACGTCCTTTACAAGGTCCTTGGACCGCTGCGTTATATGCTCACTCTATGGCTAACTCCAGTCATTGTTCATCGAATGCGATCCGTGGGTCGGTTGCCTCCCCTGAGAGAGCAGGATCGACTGCGAAACCTCGCCAAAGAAGGCGCCAAATTAACACAAGAGCGCTTCCGCCAAGGGCGAAGGAGAAAGCAACGCAAACGTTCGTCGAAAAGATGACCAATACTATACAGAATTACGTCAATCTTCATCCAGGTTCCTCTAGAATGATTAAAATATGACCAAATAATTACACATTTCTTGAGTTATCCTGTTAATTTCCTCTAACTAGAATAATGGCTTCGCACTGGAAAGATTTGAGGCTGATAGAGATTCCTCCTTGAAGTCATTACAATAATTCACTCAGCACTTAGAGTGGGAATATTTGTTTTTGATCAATTCAAATTAGTTATGCATATGAAATGAAACTATATCTCTGCAATCGGTTCATAGGGTGGCAAATAAACTAAAAATCGAAATCACAATTAATGATGAAATCACTGAGGACTAATTCATTGTAAGTAAAACAATGAAAATCAAAGCGTTGGCCAATCCCGCACAAGCTTGTGAATGGGGACGATACCGGTAAAGTGAGACATCAGGAACTTTAAAATAGAACGGCTTTTGCAGTCTGGAATATTCCCTTATAAAACAAATGATGTTTTTATGGGCTCACAAGATGGTACAATAGCCTTCCTCAATTCAGAAGAATAATTGAGTGAAGGCCGATGGCATATTGACAGGAGCAAAAATAATTGGAAATGGTGGAGGTAGAGACGAATTGGAAACCGGGTCGTGGGTAGGGTAGTAAGATGTCTTTGTTAAGGGGTCTCATGTAGCTAAAGCATTCAAATATGAGATGGCCCATAATAAGGGACAGGTTGAAGATTATAAGCGATGAAATGAGACGATCATCTTGTTTTGACCCGACATCAAGCTGAGTGCATGTCCTACTATAGCCAATAACCACAATTAGTTCCTAGGGTTCGGTTTCCATACCGTTTACATGTACTCCCCCGTTTAGCTGGATAGTCTTGTGGATTATAGTTAACTAATTAGACTGTTATGCATTTCTTGTCTGAGAACTGGCCATTAAAACCACTATGAGCCTAAAGAAGTCAAAATGCGTGCTCGGTAAAAAAGCCGTAAATTTTAAGATGTTTAAAACACAGTATCACTAGATGAAATTACTTCGTGCTTTTAGTCAAGCAGTTGCTCTATTTAAAGAGATTCAACTCATCTCCAATTCATTTGCTAGCAGCTATTTACTACACTTATCATAATCTGGTTTAATACTAATATGACATCTGCCTCGGTAAGAAAAAAATAATTAGCTTTAAGAAGGAACTAATACATAGATAACCACAATTCATTCATTTTTTTATTTAACGAAGCGTGGCCAATCCTGGAATATGCGGATGATCCATCGACAGCTCGACATGACCAGAAGTTGGAACCGCATGTTCTAATCTAACCAACTCATTAATACATAGCTCGAGCAATCCTCAGATTGTTCCCAAATCAAAATGTTCGTCGACCTCCCTACAACATAGATCTAGGTGGCAATGCTCACAAGCTTGAAACGTAGCGAACGACACTAAATTTCCCCAATATTTACTCAATCAAAGCCCATTCATGCGATTAAACACCACCTGACATGCCAAATAAAATAACAGCAAGTACGTCATACAATTGTAAATCTCACATGTTGACATCTGATCTAATGGATCTGAGAAAAACAAGCCACATATAAGAAATGTAGTGAGAAACGATAAGTCAGTAACTCGAGTTTCATTTACACATTAGAGCAATGTTGTATACACAGATATAGAGGTAGGTGGGGGAATGAAGAGCAAGGACTATTAAGAGAGTGAAAGTGAAGTAGGAAGCCACGACGAAGACAATATACACCGTCATCAACGAAAGCTTAATCTAAAAATACAATATAAAGCCCCATTAGTTCTAGTAAATTACAATCTAAACTAAATTGTACAAACCACACAAGCTCTACACAAGTAAACACGATTTAACAAATTTACTCAAGTGGTGAAAATTTGTATTCTTAGAATGTAGATACCGACTGCATTTGCTAATGCCGCTCGAAAATAGGAGAATCAAGGATAGGTACAACGGCATAGAAATCGTATGATAGTCAAATAGAATCCAGAATAATTAAAAATAGACAAAAGCCTGTATTCCTTCATTTTACTTATCAGATAAATAAACATAACCATGGATGCTTTGCGCATACACGATGGACACTAACCTCATAAGCTTACAGATGTGCACACAGACTACCTTAATAGCTAATACCGAAGCTATTTGACCTGACATTTAAATAGCAATCCATATGACGATCGAATAGCAAACGAAAAACGATTGGAAACACCAATAACTTTCAATATTCAGAAAAAATGGTTTCGAAGAGTTGGGGTACAAAAAACGTACACTTAGCGCCTTTTCTTGTAAGCTTTTTTGGCGCTCCAACGGTTGGTATTCCCTGAAAATTCCCCTTTATAGTGTGATTGAAAACCAAAAGGCGCCCCTTCATTTCCTTCTTCCTTGTCTTCATCTTCAGAAGATTCCTCTTCCGAATCCTCTTCCTCGTCAGATCTCGGAGGCATATCAGGATCAGATTCACTGGCATATTCCTCATCGGCTGGCATTTGCGCATTGGCGTCGAATTCAATGTCATTATTCTCATCCAAATGGACGGTATCTGGTATCTCACCTAGAAGGTAAAATCAGAAATAGGTTTAAGATAGGTATCTTAGATAAAACAAACTAAATTGAATAAAACTAACCACATGCTTTAAGCTGTCTAGCTTCATCATTAAGATATTTCAAAATAACATCGGCCTTCTGATCTTGATAATCACGAAGGCTGACAAGAATTATATCACCGCTATTAATCCAAACCTTCTTGCGCATTTTGCCACGAATGTGACACAATCTTTTGACACCATCGAAACAGTATGCCTCTAGTCGGCCGTTGCCAAGAAGACGTTCAACCTTGGCATACTCTGAAAACGACAATAGTTCCACTCGATAAAACATTAAGAATCAAACCTAAATAGACCAAAAACTTTACTTACGTTGACCTTCATCACGGTAGATTAAATCGCGCTTTTGTCCCTCATTTTCATTCTTTCCTCTACGACGATTTTTGCCTCCCTTGCCCTTATTTTTAGGCATGCCTGAAAACAATAAGCGAAAACAGTCACCCGACTTTATACAAAGGTTGCAACACAACTAGTGACTAAAACAATTCCTGACGTTCGAATTTTTGCACTAAAATATATGCCGAAAAAAATGGAATAATTAGATTCTTTGGGTTTAAATATCATGAATTAATTAGGTGTATTGTGAAGGTGCATTTCCATTCTTGTTAAAGGTGCGAACTTAATTTTATAGACCATTTTATTGCTAAAAATATTCCAATGTAATCACGGAAAAATTTAATCGGAATGCATTTTTAAGCTCGCTTACTATAAATAAATGTATGCGCATAAAATTTATTTAGTTTTATATGCCTGATATTTCTTGCAAAGTACACCATATTTTATTTTTGTTACCATGATAAAGACGAAATATAATGCCACAATCGTTATCAAAACCAACTAACTAAAAGTTATATCTCGGAAGGTATATACATATGTCGTGCTAAACATTCCTTTTCTTCAAAAAATGCTTGATATAAATATAGTAATTTTATGCTAAATTGCTTCCTTTCTTAAAATACAAACGCTGACAAAGTTTCTAGACTAAAAGTATCAGAATGTGTATATAATCTATATGTGTATATTATTTGCTTAAAGAATTTGCTGATTCTTAGATATGGCATTATTCCTCATTTATATAATTTTGACACTTTACGTTTACATTTCAATAGCAAAATTCACTGTGATCAATATAAATTTAAATGGTTTATACCTTCGTTCAAGATCCTTAAAATTATTTACAACAAATTTTATCTACAAGGTGATCTTTTTCTTCAAATGTGTTGTCACCC
Source organism: Hymenolepis microstoma (assembly GCA_000469805.3). Classification (NCBI taxonomy): domain Eukaryota; kingdom Metazoa; phylum Platyhelminthes; class Cestoda; order Cyclophyllidea; family Hymenolepididae; genus Hymenolepis; species Hymenolepis microstoma. The sequence goes on from LR215994.1 coordinate 1,880,474, forward strand.
ACCCGAAAATTTAAGCTTTTTTTAGCCAATTCCCCTTATGGGTAATAACGCTAACTCGAGATTCGAGGTTGCTAATAAGACTGGGTCATTACAATTAAGCAACTTGAATCTGAAGAAGACTCCAGGTAGTTTGACTATATGTTACTTTGTATTCTAGATGGTGTGAAGAAGTTAACGAACTTGAGAATTCTTGATCTATCCAATAATTCATTAATTTGTTTGGAGCCCTGGATTGGTTTATTAATGAACATGAAATTATTGAACGTCAGTCATAATAAATTAGGTGATTATATTTCTTCTGAAATTTACAACGGTACAATTTGTTCTTTTTATTCAGAGTTCTTGCCTGGGGAATTGTCACATTTAAATAAATTAGAAACACTCAATGCGTCATACAATCGACTAACGACTTTGTTGAACTCTCCGAATTCAATCAGCTTGAGTTCGTTACGACATTTACGAAATGTTAATCTCTCAAATAATCAACTCACTGAGTTTCCTCTTGAGCTATGTTCCAGTGACATCCCCCTTGATATTCTAGATCTCTCGAAGAACAACATTTCTCTCATTCCTGACGCCACAAGTTCTCTTCAGGTCTGGTATTTTTTATTTAGATGACCAATTTTATTTTTCCTTGATTTATTGTTTTCATTTTGTTGCTTACCTAGGTTATAGAACTGGATCTTTCTGAAAACAAAATCAATACTATTTCGGAGTCCTTGGCTAAGTGTTCTAGATTGAAAATCCTCCGGCTGGCTCATAACGATATCCAGCAGGGAGAATTTCCTTTGGCCCTGCTCGAAAGTTCTAACATCTCCCTCTTCTCCATTGAAGGAAATCCTATTTCTCTCAAAGTTCTACAAGAATTACCAGCTTATGCGAAGGTATGATACTAGATTTCGCTATTCTCTGATTGTGATGCTCCAATTTCGGCCTCTTTATGCTTCTCCCATTGGTTACATAGAGGACATCAATAACTTAGAATACGCTTCTATTTCTTAATTGAGGAATATTTAAACTTTTTAACTCTTGTGCAACCAGTAATTTTTAGAGTAAGTGGTAAATTTTGGGCATTTTTTGAAACTTGGTTTCCACAACGATAGAATTTTATTCATTTTTTAATGAACTTCGAACTTCTAACCCCCATTGTATTGGGTGCGCAAATTTCCGTTACGCAATCAATGATTATTTGTACTCATTGTTGTATATTTAGTGAACGGTTCGTGTTTATTCCGGAAAATTGTAGGAAAGCGCCTTTGAGATTTATTTTCGTTTACTTTGCTAAACATGAAATTATTTAAACACTATCTCTTATTTTTTCATTGGTAGTTAATTTTTTCGATATCGATTTAATTTAAAGATATTTTTTATTAACCCTCATTGCTTTTTTGGCAACAGTGAAACCTTACAGAAATTGCAGTAGGGCAGGTAATTGTACTGATTTTGTAGTTTGAACGGAGCATTTCATTGATTTTGAGAGTTTGCTTCTTAAAAAAAAATAATTTCATTCCGAAAAGTAAGTTAAAGCGTGATTTATTTACATAAAAACACGTTGAGAAGTTGTTTCCCATAATCGAACATCCAAAATTTGAAAGCCATTAGTTAACCTTCAACTCCAATTAACCTTTCACTGTATGAAATACCGAAAGTGCTTTTCAATACGTCTCTCAGTCTTCCTGAAGTTCTGCTAATGGCTTATTTTTATTTGTAACGGAGGCATTTTAGCTTTTCATAGGGAGGCGTATGAAGAACCCTGCCTAATTTTAACCATCTTTTAGAATATTGCGGCGAGAACAATAGAAGCGGCAAATAAGTAATCTATTGAGTCCTTTGGCAGAAAATTGTATCTTAGGGAATAGGATGGCTTAGTCGGCATTCAGTGGATATGCATCCAATTTACAACTTGGAAGTTGGGCAAGCAATTTGTATTCAATTTTTCTAAGGAATCCGGGAACGTTAAAATATTTTTAACTATTCCGGATTGGTAGTCGTTGTTTACCAACATAAACTTTAAATACTTCCAATTCCAAACAATTTCGCTTACATTAATTGTGGTTGAAACTAAAGTCTGTTCCGGGTACATGAGCGTTCACCTGTTAATCTATTCTACATAGGCCTTTATGCTTCATAAAATCGCCATTGGACAACCAAACCGCCTTTTGGTATCCAATGCTGACTAAAGGGATCATTTATTACAGACTTCAACTGCTTAAATAAGTTGTTAACACGCGGTTCCCTTCTAACAAAGCTTTTCTTTTGTAATCAGAAATATCTAACTAAGGCTTTTTCGCGTCTTTTTAGTACATGGAACGATATACCGCTACGAAAAGGAAGGGAATGCCGTAGGATGCAAACAGATTTGGACTTTATATCTTGGTTTCTTTCTTCTATCTGTCATTAATAAAACGCAATTCTGTCAGACTTCTGATGTTAATTGAAACATTTTGAACCGGAGATCAAAAATGCAATGAATTCAAAACGAGCCAATATATTTTATAGTCTTAAGTTTTTTGCTGCTTTGCACTGATGAGATCTCTCAATCCTTGCTGTGCATCAGCAAGACTTTTATTTACATAGTCCGATTTCTTTTTGAGAGCTTCGACCGTTTTGCTGTACTCCTCTCGTTGGGTAGCTAGGTCGGCTATTAAGTCTGGGATACTCTTTTGAATGAACCTAAGACAAAAATCGCAAATAGAAAAAGTTACATTCGACCAGTGGCGCAGTATGTATTCACGTCTTCTGGCATGGAATGTAATTCCTGCGTTACCAGTTCTGAACGACGGATTTGTTTCGACAGGGCTTCAATTTGCGAGTTTATAATAGCCTTCTGCTGATTTGAAGAGGCTGTTTTAGCCTTCAATTGAATAATTGCCTAAATTTTATAAAATTGTATATTTGTTTGAAAAAAATATAACGAATTTACTTTCTGGATATCCTCATCTACTGATCCATCCCCCATTTTCGCGCTGGTTGATAGAGCTTTTGCAAACCAACCAAAGACTGCGGTGGTTGGGTACTATACAATAACGCAAAAATTAAGGTACTGTATTAATCTTTAAAATAGTGGAAGAAAAGTAGCTTTATCTCAAAGCAAATTTATAGTGTAGATTAATAAATACAACTTTTGAAAATGATTAAAACTTATATTTTTTAAATCTTCACTAAAATTTTGTGGGATACTCGTTATTAAAACTTAAAATATATTGTCCTTCCCGTTCTTATCAAGGGAACTATTTTCAACACCTAATTTCGTTGATGAAAGGTAATCTGGGGATTTTCTTTCGTGCCACATTTGGGAGCATAAAATTTTTCATTGCTCGATCCCTAAACATAATATTTATGATGTTTGCATTTATTCTGAGCTTGTCGAAATAGGTTGTAAATTGTAAAATTAGCTATAATGCGTGTTATTTCGATATCCCAAATTTAGTTCATTCGACTTTAAAAATTGGACATCAATTTGCCTTCCTTAAAGCTTTATAAAATGCGTGACTAGAAATGGATTCAGATATCTTCATGCTCACTGTGACGAAGTGGTCCAAGTGCACGTCTTCGAAGTTAGAGCCTAGGAGACCATAGCCTAACTGGTTTATTCCATGGTAGAATATGGATTTCTCAAAAGGCCTCCTCGGGACACTTCTCAATAACCAAACCAAGTGCGATGAAAGAATGAATTTAATTAATTTCCTAAAGAAGGAATTTTTGTGGAATTTACACATAAATTAAAAAATCGTTACTTGTGTCGTCTATCGTCTATGTATCGTCTATCTATGCACGCTCGTCAATAAACTTGTATTTTGAATGTAGATTCCGTTTCCAAGTGCAACACCTTTTTAATAAGCGGCCGCATATAACTTACCATTCACAAGTACATGCATGCGCACAATTTCAAGTTCATTTCATATCATGATTGCTTATTGAGATTCGAAAAAATGTGTCATGAGGGCAACAATAACTGCGCAACTTGTTCCACCGACATACACGCAATGTACCGCAATACCTGAGCACAAGTTGGGAGAATTATCAAAAGTGTATATGGAATTGAATGTCATGCGCATCAAATGAATTGTCAGTTCTATTTCACACATACACACAAGACCTGCATTATTGAATATGCTGTGGGTGATATGCATTTCAATTTAGAACCACAATATCAATTTATTTTGGAAAGGGTTTTCACTTCATAATCATGTGAAAGATTGTTTGACGTTGAAGAATTTAGCAGTGTAGATATTCATGGCATTGGCATTCCAAAATTCATGTCACTTGAAGCTTTGTTTGACCAATCATTGGTGAATTTAGGAAAATGTTGATCTCAATCAATTCTACTACCATCACTCAGTTCTCAGCTGGATTAAATGTCTTGGCATAAGAAGATCGTGTAATATATTAGAAATTATCAATCCACTATTTGGAGCTATTTGATAAAATTCAGAGGAAAGAGGCGTTGGGAAAACACTGCTTCCTTGTTTGAGAAGGAGAGTTTACCATTAAAGAAACTTTTCACTCCCAACTTTTTTTCTATTATACCTGCTAAATGAGGCTCCTTTTGTTCATCTTCCATTTGCTAAAGCTCGCACACAAAGGCGTCAGTTCTACGCTTATGCCTTGCTAATCAATGTAGTTGTACACTCCGTTCACCTTCCACTTCCATTTGCGTCAGCCCAGACGGTTGCTTTCACCCACCATTGGCAGTTGTAAAGTGTGGCCTGCGGATGGTTGGCGATTAGAGTGGCACTTGCTATAGGAGTTGAGCCCTGCTGGCTGGCATAGCGCAGAAAGTTGCCTGTACGCTTTCGAGCCTCGAATATTGAATTTTAGGGAATGAAACAGGATACAGATGAAAAATCCATGCCAGAGAAGCCACATTTTAAGCAGCTAGACGATCTCCTATAACCTTGAGGATAAAACGGTTTGTGTCCGCTTATGCATTGTGGCCTAGTACGGATTCATTGGAGAATACCTAGGAGTCGTCTGTTTCCAGCATTTCAATTCTCATGATTGCCTGTCAGGATGGATACAAATTCTTCATCAATACCTTCGAGAAGCATTGGTAGTCTCGTGTGCTATATAATATTTCACAATCAAAAAAGCAAATACCTTCCTTTGGATATGTATTTCTCGCAACCCGATTGACACTTGATTGCAAACTTACAACTTTGAAGAAATGAAGCTAAATTTGACTTTCCCGATGTTTCTACTAAACACATTATAAGTCTCTACATTACATTCTTCACGATATGCCCATTTGAGCAACCATCTCATTGTGAAAGTCGAATTTATTTACAACTCACCGGTCGATTTAATTCAGCTCCAAGTCTTCACACCTTTGTTATTGAGGAAGGATCGGAGTACTGCGATGGATAGAGGTTGAGATGTAGAGTGAATGTGGCTTGAATGATACAGAGAGACAAGAAATAGCTCAGTTGGGGCAAAGTTTCAGATTGATACAGGACAGTAATTATTTCAGCTTTTGCCTGAGCATATCCAGATCTCTAATTTGCCTCTGATAAAATGAGGACGGAAGCAGCAAATGAGTAAGTGAGCGCTGGGATGGGGGGTGTGCTGTTGTGAATAGGATTGAGGAAGGGTGGTAAGTTAGTAGAGGTGGATGTAGATATGGATGAAGGGAGAGAGGAGGGAGAGTGGGATTGAGCTATTGAGGGAGGGAGGAGAAGAGATGAAAAGGAGTCAGCAACATCGGGTATTCCCAGCCGGTCACCCATGCAAGTACTAACCCGGCCCGACGTAGTTTCACTTCGGTGATCGGACGAGAACCGGTGCTTTCTACGTGGTATGTTCGCTGACAACCTAACACCACACTGCCAAACACTCCACCACCACCATCACCACCACCTCCATCACCACCAGAGGTTGTCACGTCTTGTCATGCGTTGTGAGGAGTTGTGTGGAGTGAGTTGTGGAGGAAGAGGAGGAAGTTGTGCAGGCATGGCACACACCCAGTGTGGTGCCCAAGAGAGAGAAGGATTGTGTGGGTGAGTGAGGGAGGGAGTGAGTGAATGAATGAGTGCCGAGTTGGGGGTATGTGCTTCACAAATGGGTCAAAGCATTACTCAGTATTTGGTCGCGTAAGTGAAGCACTTCGAATCGTTCAGTCGAATCACAGAAGGCATTTTTAATGTAATGATAGCAATCAATTCGAGAAAGCTGTTACTTAGGCGACTGGTAAGTCAATCACTGTGCTGTTGGTGTAAAATGACAGCTGTTATTTCGGGAAATCAACGTCGATCATTATATTCTTCATAACTTGGGAAAACATGACTCAATTCGCCATTTTTGTCCTGTGACCTACACCCCAATCAACCAGGCTGAGAAGAAGAAATGAGAATTTATAATTGTGAGAGCAATAATTGTGATAAAGTAGATTAACTGACGGGCTGTTGAGCTATTTTAGAATGTGAGTGTTTGCCATGCTTTAAAACGGAAATTGACAATTCCATGAAAATGATTGCGGTAAATAGCTATGAGAGTTAAAACCATACCGTTGCATCACTGGCAGCATTTCCAATTTATTGTATTTTGTTTAAGAGATTACAACTCATTCCACCATTTTGATTTCACCACCAACCACCAGACTCGTGCTGCAGCGGGGGAAGTCGAAACACAATTCCTCGTTGATTTAGAGTTTGTTGAGTCCAATTTTGTGCCTTGCTGTTGGATCTCTCCACTCCAAATCAGTTTTTGTTCAAGTAATCGTGTCATAAATAGCTAAGAGAGTTAACGATATGCACCGATCAAGTCATGTTACTTGCAAAGTACAATAAAGATGTCAGTGTGACTGCTTTTAAATCAATGTGCTTTTCATAATTCAACTTCGAGTCTATTCCAATTTGGCCTAGTGTTGATGATGCGTTTCTATTAACAGTTACATTTTGAAAATCCACACACTGGAAATGTTATTTTAATGTCAAAACAACTAATATTCCACACTATCCAGATGTTGTTTTCGAGCAGATAGCTACAAAAGGAGTCTTCCTTGACGGAATTAATGTTTGTCTAATTCATTTTTTTATTACTATCGATTGGTGATGCCTACTTCTTTGATGTATTCTGCGAATGTATATGAATGGCACTCTCCTACCACGCGTTGCTAGGATTGAACTCCAAGCACTTTTCGATATGACAACGATAACTTGTGTTTCCAGCTTGTAGGTCTAACTTGTAGGTAGTCTAACTTAATGAACTTCAAGTCGTTATTGAAAATCATTGTTTCGTAAATGCCGTAGCTTGACAAGGCTGTCGATTAAGATTGCGAAACGTGGGAAATTGGATCAAGTGGTCAAAAGACCCAATTATCCAGTGGATGAACTCATTTAGAAAGCCATTTAGTTTGAATCAGAGCATTAATATTTCGTGGTGTCATGTTCAGTACTCGCAGAATTCCACTAGCATGCTCTTAACCGGTTGCACTACTTTTCGTCAACCGGACTACTTCAACATTTTGCATGTTTGCATGTGTATTTAAGTTAGCTTAGCAAGCTAATATAACTTCTAGAAAACTATATGTCTAAAGGAGGTGGAAACTACATTGCTTATTTCTAACAATTATCCACTGTCGTGAATGAAGTAGTGACAGTTTGCAACTTCACGACGATAGCTCATCTGTCGAAGAGAGGGCCTTGACCCTGTATGAGAAACTACTGCACACTCCCAGTGACACATTGTGGAGCAAGACCAAGACACCTAAAAACCCAAGTTGGCCTAATACAGAAAGCGATAGAACTGAAGAAAAGATTACAAACTACTGACAAACCAGAAGGTGGAGATCCACGAATGTCAAAAACTGTATCAGCTACTCAAAGAAAAAAAACAAAACAATAGTTCTCCAGTGGATTCCTGGACACTGTGACATTGTAGGCTATGAGCGCGCTGACTCACTTGCTAAGAAGGGGACCACAATTTTGCAAGCTATAAACCGGCCAATATCTTTCTACACTATGAACACCTTAATCAGAAGAGAATTCAAGACTTCAAGAAGCAACGAACTTCAAGCCCGAACAAAGGAGAATCAGTGGACAGCGCCACTCCCCAACATAGCCGACTGACCTAGACTCAAAGCTGTTGCAGAATTTAGACTGTGTACCGGACACGATTGTCTGGCGAAACATCTTCACAGAATAGGAGCATACGCCCAAACCAACATACCCCCTACGTGACTTTCAGGAGGAAATGGAGAACACCCGTCTGATACGGTGTCCAGCCCTACAGACAACGACAGAAACTCTGATATACTGGGAAGCCAGAAGTCAACTAATGAGCTAATGACAGCTACTATAAAGCCTCCCATTTGATACAATAATAACAATAACAATAAAGACAATAATAACAAAATCAATAATAATCTTGATTTAAAAATAACTCAAGCAAAAGCAACGCACAAAGGGCATATTGTACAAGAGACTTGGGGAGTGCTTAATGATAAGAAGAATGTTTATGTTTCTTACGCTTTTCTTTCCTGATCTTCTTTGTTAAGGAGGATTCTGAACCAATTCCGGAGGAAATCTTACTGAGTTTCTTCAGAAGCTTTACACGCTGCCTTTCGCTGAGTGATTTGAGAAACTTCACAGTCAATTCATGCTCCATGACTTTCGGATCAATGTCTGTCCAGTTAGAGGCAGCTTGCTTTGCCTTGCATATCACATCACTCAAGCCAGACGTCTCCGCGGACTTTTTAAAGGCTAATCCTTCCTTACGCAAATGCGTCTTGGCACTATCGAGGGAACGCAGACTGCCCTCCTTTGCAGGTTCCTGGGTAAAGGACTTGCCGTAAAGAGGACATATACGATCAGTGTTCAAGTGGCCCCACTGCTTACAACGCATACAGCGCACATTCCTCACTTCTATGCCGAAAGGTTGATCTGTAACATCTGAGGAATTCTTGCAATAGGTTTCACGTGGTGCGTTGTATTTGCGCTGCCACTCAAACTTCACCTCATTCTTGTCATTGGAATCCTTCTCGGGCTCCATAATAGCAGGTTGGTCGTACATCCAAGCCAAACCCAATTTTGCTTTCTCATCGCCAAGTAAAACACGATTCTCTAGGACTTCCTGTTCACGCTGATATTGAATAAGCCTCTCTTGCTCCTTTCTGCTGTCAAACTCCTTCTCCTGTTCAGCCATCCACTTTCTTTTGATATTCTCAAAATTAGTAGGATGGAAAAACTTCTTGCACATATAATTATTGTATCCTTTCCCCATTATGAGAGCGCGATTCAAACCACAACAGGACAACAAACACGCCGCCTATGCAATGGCCGCAAAAAAGTCAGATTAGTATATTAGAACAAATGTAGTATTCTTTGAAAGGAAATAGAAATTTTGAACACGTAATATATTACTCTAAAAGTTATAAATGTTCAGGCCACGATTAAATATCACAAAATAAGTGCAAAAAATAAATTGATGTCGTCATATTTAGAGGGTTGTATTTCTTCCATTTCCGCTTACTTTCGATAGGACAAGATAATCATGAAATATTGCACTTTGCAGAAAACCACAAGTTAATTTTTTACTGCTTATACTAGGATATAAACCGTTCGGGAAGTTAAAAAAGGGAATCGGACGCTAGAATTGAGAAGTAAAAGCCAAAAGTCTAGGCAGAATGCAAGAAAGTGTATAAGCTCAGCTGGAACACATTAAGACGGGACAAGAATTCCCTAACAAGATAAAACAGTAAGGCAAACCTCCAGCCAATTTCGCATATGAGCGACAAAAATAATCGGTTCCACGAACTAAAGACAAACAAATTCAAAACATAAAATGTTCAATTTTGTTGTGGTCGAGTGCGGAAACTGTGGTGAGCGAGAAGAAACAGACATCGAGTATACGAAAAGAGCAAAGACATACATTACTTGTGCGCTAATATCTATATATGGGTGAGCACACTTTTCAAATTTATTTGCTTCGTTTAACCTTTCAGTGGATGTTTCGGATGTTGCCTTATTCCATTCTATTTGAATTAATGCAAAGATGTGACGCACACGTGTCCTAGTGCGAGGGGGAGATGGGAAAATTCAGATGCTGCCGATTTTTAGTAACTATACACCAGTTATTGATTATTAATCATAATCATTAATAAAATAAATTTTCTCTTTCTTCCTCTCTCTCTCTCTCTCTCTCTCTCTCTCTGGTGTGGCTTTGGCCATGTGTCTCTGTTCCATTATTAAGTAAACAGGTGATAAAAATGGTTCCAAACACCCTCTCACACATTGCCGAGAAGTAATTTAATAGGGTTGGGGTTGGAAAAAACAAAATCAGACAGTCCACAGAGGGCACTTAACTCATATTAACAGGAGCACCGCATGGAAGGTCAAGTGGAATTAAAGCACAATAACTCAGCTATCGTCGTGAAATGATTTCAAAGTTGCAAACTGTCACTACTTCATTCACGACAGTGGATTATTTTTAGAAATAATAATGATTGAAATCAATTCGAGAAAGCTGTTACTTAGGCGACTGGTAAGTCAATCACTGTGCTGTTGGTGTAAAATGACAGCTGTTATTTCGGGAAATCAACGTCGATCATTATATTCTTCATAACTTGGGAAAACATGACTCAATTCGCCATTTTTGTCCTGTGACCTACACCCCAATCAACCAGGCTGAGAAGAAGAAATGAGAATTTATAATTGTGAGAGCAATAATTGTGATAAAGTAGATTAACTGACGGGCTGTTGAGCTATTTTAGAATGTGAGTGTTTGCCATGCTTTAAAACGGAAATTGACAATTCCATGGAAATGATTGCGGTAAATAGCTATGAGAGTTAAAACCATACCGCTGCATCACTCATTTAGAAAGCCATTTAGTTTGAATCAGAGCATTAATATTTCGTGGTGTCATGTTCAGTACTCGCAGAATTCCACTAGCATGCTCTTAACCGGTTGCACTACTTTTCGTCAACCGGACTACTTCAACATTTTGCATGTTTGCATGTGTATTTAAGTTAGCTTAGCAAGCTAATATAACTTCTAAAAAACTATATGTCTAAAAGAGGTGGAAACTACTGTTTTATCTTGTTAGGGAATTCTTGTCCCGTCTTAATGTGTTCCAGCTGAGCTTATACACTTTCTTGCATTCTGCCTAGACTTTTGGCTTTTACTTCTCAATTCTAGCGTCCGATTCCCTTTTTTAACTTCCCGAACGGTTTATATCCTAGTATAAGCAGTAAAAAATTAACTTGTGGTTTTCTGCAAAGTGCAATATTTCATGATTATCTTGTCCTATCGAAAGTAAGCGGAAATGGAAGAAATACAACCCTCTAAATATGACGACATCAATTTATTTTTTGCACTTATTTTGTGATATTTAATCGTGGCCTGAACATTTATAACTTTTAGAGTAATATATTACGTGTTCAAAATTTCTATTTCCTTTCAAAGAATACTACATTTGTTCTAATATACTAATCTGACTTTTTTGCGGCCATTGCATAGGCGGCGTGTTTGTTGTCCTGTTGTGGTTTGAATCGCGCTCTCATAATGGGGAAAGGATACAATAATTATATGTGCAAGAAGTTTTTCCATCCTACTAATTTTGAGAATATCAAAAGAAAGTGGATGGCTGAACAGGAGAAGGAGTTTGACAGCAGAAAGGAGCAAGAGAGGCTTATTCAATATCAGCGTGAACAGGAAGTCCTAGAGAATCGTGTTTTACTTGGCGATGAGAAAGCAAAATTGGGTTTGGCTTGGATGTACGACCAACCTGCTATTATGGAGCCCGAGAAGGATTCCAATGACAAGAATGAGGTGAAGTTTGAGTGGCAGCGCAAATACAACGCACCACGTGAAACCTATTGCAAGAATTCCTCAGATGTTACAGATCAACCTTTCGGCATAGAAGTGAGGAATGTGCGCTGTATGCGTTGTAAGCAGTGGGGCCACTTGAACACTGATCGTATATGTCCTCTTTACGGCAAGTCCTTTACCCAGGAACCTGCAAAGGAGGGCAGTCTGCGTTCCCTCGATAGTGCCAAGACGCATTTGCGTAAGGAAGGATTAGCCTTTAAAAAGTCCGCGGAGACGTCTGGCTTGAGTGATGTGATATGCAAGGCAAAGCAAGCTGCCTCTAACTGGACAGACATTGATCCGAAAGTCATGGAGCATGAATTGACTGTGAAGTTTCTCAAATCACTCAGCGAAAGGCAGCGTGTAAAGCTTCTGAAGAAACTCAGTAAGATTTCCTCCGGAATTGGTTCAGAATCCTCCTTAACAAAGAAGATCAGGAAAGAAAAGCGTAAGAAACATAAACATTCTTCTTATCATTAAGCACTCCCCAAGTCTCTTGTACAATATGCCCTTTGTGCGTTGCTTTTGCTTGAGTTATTTTTAAATCAAGATTATTATTGATTTTGTTATTATTGTCTTTATTGTTATTGTTATTATTGTATCAAATGGGAGGCTTTATAGTAGCTGTCATTAGCTCATTAGTTGACTTCTGGCTTCCCAGTATATCAGAGTTTCTGTCGTTGTCTGTAGGGCTGGACACCGTATCAGACGGGTGTTCTCCATTTCCTCCTGAAAGTCACGTAGGGGGTATGTTGGTTTGGGCGTATGCTCCTATTCTGTGAAGATGTTTCGCCAGACAATCGTGTCCGGTACACAGTCTAAATTCTGCAACAGCTTTGAGTCTAGGTCAGTCGGCTATGTTGGGGAGTGGCGCTGTCCACTGATTCTCCTTTGTTCGGGCTTGAAGTTCGTTGCTTCTTGAAGTCTTGAATTCTCTTCTGATTAAGGTGTTCATAGTGTAGAAAGATATTGGCCGGTTTATAGCTTGCAAAATTGTGGTCCCCTTCTTAGCAAGTGAGTCAGCGCGCTCATAGCCTACAATGTCACAGTGTCCAGGAATCCACTGGAGAACTATTGTTTTGTTTTTTTTCTTTGAGTAGCTGATACAGTTTTTGACATTCGTGGATCTCCACCTTCTGGTTTGTCAGTAGTTTGTAATCTTTTCTTCAGTTCTATCGCTTTCTGTATTAGGCCAACTTGGGTTTTTAGGTGTCTTGGTCTTGCTCCACAATGTGTCACTGGGAGTGTGCAGTAGTTTCTCATACAGGGTCAAGGCCCTCTCTTCGACAGATGAGCTATCGTCGTGAAGTTGCAAACTGTCACTACTTCATTCACGACAGTGGATAATTGTTAGAAATAAGCAATGTAGTTTCCACCTCCTTTAGACATATAGTTTTCTAGAAGTTATATTAGCTTGCTAAGCTAACTTAAATACACATGCAAACATGCAAAATGTTGAAGTAGTCCGGTTGACGAAAAGTAGTGCAACCGGTTAAGAGCATGCTAGTGGAATTCTGCGAGTACTGAACATGACACCACGAAATATTAATGCTCTGATTCAAACTAAATGGCTTTCTAAATGAGTTCATCCACTGGATAATTGGGTCTTTTGACCACTTGATCCAATTTCCCACGTTTCGCAATCTTAATCGACAGCCTTGTCAAGCTACGGCATTTACGAAACAATGATTTTCAATAACGACTTGAAGTTCATTAAGTTAGACTACCTACAAGTTAGACCTACAAGCTGGAAACACAAGTTATCGTTGTCATATCGAAAAGTGCTTGGAGTTCAATCCTAGCAACGCGTGGTAGGAGAGTGCCATTCATATACATTCGCAGAATACATCAAAGAAGTAGGCATCACCAATCGATAGTAATAAAAAAATGAATTAGACAAACATTAATTCCGTCAAGGAAGACTCCTTTTGTAGCTATCTGCTCGAAAACAACATCTGGATAGTGTGGAATATTAGTTGTTTTGACATTAAAATAACATTTCCAGTGTGTGGATTTTCAAAATGTAACTGTTAATAGAAACGCATCATCAACACTAGGCCAAATTGGAATAGACTCGAAGTTGAATTATGAAAAGCACATTGATTTAAAAGCAGTCACACTGACATCTTTATTGTACTTTGCAAGTAACATGACTTGATCGGTGCATATCGTTAACTCTCTTAGCTATTTATGACACGATTACTTGAACAAAAACTGATTTGGAGTGGAGAGATCCAACAGCAAGGCACAAAATTGGACTCAACAAACTCTAAATCAACGAGGAATTGTGTTTCGACTTCCCCCGCTGCAGCACGAGTCTGGTGGTTGGTGGTGAAATCAAAATGGTGGAATGAGTTGTAATCTCTTAAACAAAATACAATAAATTGGAAATGCTGCCAGTGATGCAACGGTATGGTTTTAACTCTCATAGCTATTTACCGCAATCATTTTCATGGAATTGTCAATTTCCGTTTTAAAGCATGGCAAACACTCACATTCTAAAATAGCTCAACAGCCCGTCAGTTAATCTACTTTATCACAATTATTGCTCTCACAATTATAAATTCTCATTTCTTCTTCTCAGCCTGGTTGATTGGGGTGTAGGTCACAGGACAAAAATGGCGAATTGAGTCATGTTTTCCCAAGTTATGAAGAATATAATGATCGACGTTGATTTCCCGAAATAACAGCTGTCATTTTACACCAACAGCACAGTGATTGACTTACCAGTCGCCTAAGTAACAGCTTTCTCGAATTGATTGCTATCATTACATTAAAAATGCCTTCTGTGATTCGACTGAACGATTCGAAGTGCTTCACTTACGCGACCAAATACTGAGTAATGCTTTGACCCATTTGTGAAGCACATACAAACATTTCCAACTCCCTGCTAATATTGGGCAACCAGGCAGCTATTAATTTAATATTTTTGTACACGTTGTGGAGCAGTCATTCATAGCACGATTAAACTGCTCAAAGCGAAAATTCTGGAGGTCGAGTTCTTGCGAGTATAGATCTATTCAGCTAGTCATCTCTTAGTGCTCATTTAAGTTATGTTAGATGTATTCGATTGCTAATCAGGCTAACTGAGGACCAAAAAATCCAAGAAATGCTTTACACACAGTACGTCTTCACTCTCTGCAGGAAATAAGCCGATTTCCGAGTGGATGTTAAAATTTGTTTTGAGGTAAGTTGCGTTGAGTCCCTCATTTACACTCTATCACACTTAGAAATACCACGCCACACTTCCCTCGAATATTCGGAAGTGATTGTGAAGCGGATTCGAATGCTGTCTTCCATGGGCTTCACAAAGCTTACTGAGAGTACGTAGGCCGGTTCGCGTACAATAGAGGCCATAAGTGGATCAGTGGAAAGAAGTTCTACGATTTGGGTAAGTGAAGTTGTTAGTGACCATGTCCACCATCAACTTACGAGTACAATATTGACCAACTAATTTACTAATTAACTGCTTCTTCCTACTAGTTTTCACAACTTTCCCAATTATGCTGCCATTTTGAGCTGCAGACACATGACAGACGAAATTCGGGGACTATATTAGGTGCAGACGTTCCACACCCATCGCCGTAGCTGTCATCTTTGATGTGGATTGGCGACATTGTCTGCTGGGAAGGGCCTTCCATGGCTCACAGTGGAAAATCGCCAGTAGCAAGGTGGGACACAATGAAATCTACACCAAATGCTTGATAAGGGAGTTGAACGAGGAATTCTCCTTTGATAGCTCGACCTATATTAATGAAAGCCTTTCCGTCTTCACCCAAGGCACATCAAGGAGTGTGCGCGCGTATTTTGTGGAGACCGCGTCCACCAATGTGCCTTTCAAACCATGTACGCGATATGAAATAAAGGTGAGTGAGTTGACCCACCATTTCCAGTAATCCTCTCCTCTTGCCAAACACACATTCGCACACACTCTCGATCAAATCTACTACTATTTTGTTATCGTCTTTCCTGGTTTAACATGAATGAACTAGTTGATTTCCTGAATGGCCATGTTGATGGTGGTTGGCACAAGTCCAGTTAATGGAGCCACCCCCAAGATTGGTAATTTGAACTCACTTGTCCACCTTTACCTACCTGCCACTTTTTGAGGCCGTGACGACAATATATCCAACTGAGATTTCAGCGGAGGTTGAGAGAATTGACGGACTAACTGAATTTCAGTGCTGACTCCCTCCTTCTATCTCCTTAACTCCCCCATTCTCTTACTCTTTCCACGTAACCGCCAATTTTGACACTTCACATTTTACCTTATCTTGTTACTTTCTGGCAATCATAAAATTAAATCGGCCCTGTCTCAATTCACTCTGTCCTCTTTCTCATCCTCTTCATTGTAGAAGCTAACGCCAGCTCAATCCTACCAATTGAGCATTTAAGTTTGAAATTCCACTGCGGGTATTCCACTTATTAACTTATCCACATCGCACTCCGGATCTACAAGCCTCTACAACTCCCATTCATGAGAAGCATTCAAGTGCGGTGGAAGTGTGAGTTATGAAGCAGAGTACGCTCACATTTGAAGGACCACTGGAAGGGGAGGTTGTAAAGTAGTGTAGAAGGGGTGGGAGGGTGAGGGTGAGGATGTGTCGCATTCAATGACACCAAAGTATGAACGAGATCGAATGTCTGTCTTTCACGACCCGCATTCACTACGATACTTTCTGTAGGATTTGAACTAAATGTCCACTGAATAACTTAGAATATCTTCATTGCGATACCATTCCTCTTCTTCTTCTTCTTTGTCTTCAGGAAATAGATTATATCACTCAATGCAGTTGTGTTAGTTCTGAAAGAGCACCTCTCGAATAGGAGTAGGGAGGTATTGTAGCAAGTAACAAAATGGGTGTGAAAGGAAGGAGATAAGTTCTGGTAGTGTTGAGTTGCCCAACTTATCCAAAAAGGTTATAACTCATGCTGCGATATGCCCACTAATTGGGAGCCATCTTGTCATATGGAGCCCTATAAGTAGGAATGACTTGAAGTTTGTGATTTGAGAAGGAATTAAGCCAGTTTGCCAGATTTAATATCTAGCCATGGCCGTCTGCTACCTTGCTATCTGCCTACTGCATGTACGAGTATGCAGCGTAGGCATCAAAGCATGCAACTCCTCAACACGCGTCACAAGTCTTCACAACCTCTGTTGGTGGAGTGTTTGGCAGTGTGGTGTTAGGTTGTCAGCGACCATACCACGTAGAAAGCACCGGTTCTCGTCCGATCACCGAAGTGAAACTACGTCGGGCCGGGTTAGTACTTGCATGGGTGACCGGCTGGGAATACCCGGTGTTGCTGACTCCTTTTCATCTCTTCTGGGCTTCATTCAATTTGGGGGTAGTTAGTCCGCTTCAAAATAAAGTGGCCGTACGCTTTCTCATATCTTTTAGGTGTTTGGGTAGTCCGCTTCCTTCTTCCAGCATGGAAGGAGGGAGAGAGGGGAGGGGGCGGGCACAAGCCCGCACCTAGGATTACTAAGATAACTAGGACACTTAGATTACTTAGAAATCGTAGATACTTAAAGTGCGGGCGTGTGCCCGCCCCCACCCTCTCCCTCCTTCCATGCTGGAAGAAGGAATCGGACTACCCAAACACCTAAAAGATATGAGAACGCGTACGACCACTTTATTTTGAAGCGGGCTAACTACCCCCAAATTGAATGAAGCCCGGACTAGCTACCTAATTTTTAAGGAAGAAGACGAGGCGGAAGAGGAAAAAGATTTATTTTCTCAAGGTCGATAACGTACTCAATGTGTGTGTATTGGAATTATAGGTAAGGCCTTCCAATTGAATAACTTCTTCTCCACCTGGAGTAATTGCGAATGGTACGTCAGCGTAAAAGTGCACTTTTAGTTCAGTCTCCATCATTATCGAACCATATATATTGATTTTGTTTGTACTTTCAGCCAGTACACCTACTTCGGGCATTCCCAGGGCTAGCCAAGGCTGATCTGATCTCGTAGTGTCGATCAATAATTCTGAAGGACGCTTGATAGGTATCTTCATAATGAATGCCTTCATTCTCAGCAATATCGATGTATAATGGTAATGTGATCTCAATCCTGCCTATAAGATCCCAATTTTGAAAACATTCTAGAATGTCATTCTTGTCTTTCAAATGCCATTGAACTTCACATATTTCATAGCCTGAATTTGTGCGTCTCATTGAAATTTGATCGGGCTGACCTAGAGAATCATACACAATTCGGGCACAATGCTCTCGGGTTCGCGTTGAAGGAGGATAAGCAAAATTCCAACATGCAGCTACAATAGTCGTCGATTTATCCTCCGCCTTAGTCATCAAGGGTTCTGATTTCTTCATATACGCCATGTCTATCTCTGGCATATCCGTGTGCAATCTAATGAGACGTCTCATTTCTTTTTTAATAAAGTTTAATCGTTTGTACGTTGATATAAGATGCTTTTTGAAATGCTCACGATATGTCAACATTTTCGACTTATATACCTTCTTGGCGGTCACTTGTTCCTCCAATGGTAGCGTCGCATCCAAGTCCACACTTGTCGAAGGAGTCGAATGAGTATCAGCCATAGCACTTGCCTTGTACGGAAATGCACACGTTTCCTTTGCATATGCTTATATACCCCTGAAATATTAGTCATACATGTGCAAATTAACCACTTATGCACCAATCACATTTATTTACGTAAATTTGACGTCATGCTATTTTTAGAGTTACCATCCTTCATTCATTCTATGCCCATCCGGATTAGCTAGGACCACGTCCGTCGAGGAAGAAGCCATTTCATATAATGAAAAAACATTTATTTATTAAAATGGCTGGGTGTCAGGCAACCAATCAGGGATAGGGGGTTCATTTTCCTTATTCCTATTGGGCCCTTCCTTGATGTAGTTATAGAAATCTGCCCAATCACAAGTGCAGATTTTTCATGGCGCGGCATCAATGTCAATGCGGCATCAATCTACTGTGCTGGAAGCAATCTGTGTTGAGAAGGTGAATTGGTAGTAGCGTGATTCTAGCGCCGCAGCATCAACATCGGGAAGTCTGCAACCTAGATACTCATTCGTAGTTATAATGACGGGTAGGCGAGGTAGAAACTGCATGGGCTTGTATTTGACTGCTACCTCGAAAGATTCTCCGCCCAGCAACTGCTTCATATCGTTCGCATTTGAAGCATTTATTTTTGGTTCTTCCAAAATAGCAACACTTCTGTCGAGTAGATTCTCGAAGGCAAAATTAGTATTTTCACTCTGTCTACTTATTGTCCCTGTTAGTAGGAACTCTGTCATAACCTTGCATAGTAAGGACTTGCCGGCCGCAGCATCCACGTCAGGTAGGCGACAACCGAGGTATTCATTAGTAGTTATTATCACTGGCAACCTTTGCAAGTACTGCATAGGCTTATACTTAACAGGAAGTGAAAATGGAATTGATCCACTTCCGTATTGACTCATTCGGCCCTCTGTCTTGGCAACAGCAATCATGACGGGGCTTATTATTGAGAGCCATCAGTAGTTCTCTGTTAAGCAAATCATTGTAGGATTTCTCCCTCTCTTCATTTAGCCGCGCTTGTCGAAGGTTACCCAATACCATAGCTACAGTCTCTTTGTAGCTATTGCCAAAGTCCACCATTAACTGTGCCATCTCTTCCAGGCTGAACTTTTCATTAAGCTGTGCTGGATGAGTAATTCTTCTGTCCAGTAGAGTTCTAGCTAGGTCGTAAGTCTTTTCAATTCGCGCCTTTTTCCTAGCAACTTCTGGGTCAGCTTCATTTCGCCGTCGGTTCTCCGATGGTACTGTTGAACAATCCGGCCATGCAAGACTGTCAGTATTGTAGACTGCATCGTAGTATGTATCGGTTCTAACAACTTTGCCTCTACCATTCATGTACCGGAAGAGCGCGGAGATATTACGGACTAACTGTTTAGTCCGTAATACGCTTCCCCAATTTTCCGCTGGTACCAGCATATGTTCTAGGATTCGCCTAGCCCTTCGGGTGGAATTTGTTGGTGAGGAAGAAAAAACGACGTGCACATGACTGTCGTGTTCTACATAAGCAATTCGTCCAAGGCAGGGAAGAATTGTGTAGTCTGAGACAATTATTGTGTAGTTGCAAGTGTCTTCGTCCTGGAAGATATTGCCAAATATGTCTACTTCTTTTTGAGCCATACTGATACTGATACCTTAAGTATCTAAGAATTCTAAGTAATCTAAGTGTCCTAGTTATCTTAGTAATCCTAGGTGCGGGCGTGTGCCCCCCCCCCCCCCCCCTCTCCCTCCTTCCATGCTGGAAGAAGGAAGCGGACTACCCAAACACCTAAAAGATATGAGAAAGCGTACGGCCACTTTATTTTGAAGCGGACTAACTACCCCCAAATTGACTGAAGCCTGGACTAGCTACCTAATATTTTAAGGAAGAAGACGAGGTGGAAGAAGAATAAGATTTATTAAGAGAACATTCGAGAAGGGGTTATAGTTCGTCTCTAATGGAAAGGTCGATGGGGGGGGGTCAATGGGATAGTCTTCAGACTTAGTTGCTGGTGCGTTGGAATGATCGATTATGTAATTGAGTATTATTTGATTCGCCCATACGTCAAAGTCACCCGTTTTTTGCATATGTTCATTATAATCGGCGTAATATTCATAGTCCCTTGTCTGAAAATAGGTTGTTAATTCCCGTCTTTTAGCCTGTAGCCATTCCCAGCCATCAGCCTCTAGTTGGTTTTTGAAAAAGTCAACGCCATGGATTAGTGCCTCATAATTAAATGCATCGATTAAGTCTTGTTTTCTGATAATTTCGTTTTCTTTTGGAACATGGTAGTAGGCTTTATCCTGCCATAATTGGAGTAGAAATAGAAAAGCACCAGAGGTCTTAAATAGATCAGGGTGATTGAATTGTATCTTGCCGGCGTCCAGAAAAAATGGAGAGGCCCTCAGTACAGCACCATATCTGAGGATAGTCTTTAAGACTGCTGTAACAGGCAATCGGATGGATTCGCTGATATTAAATCCAAGGCCCTGTAGTATCGCATACTGCGCATCAATCTCCTGCTGGGCTTCTTCGATTGCTGTGGACGTAGGGATTGCGTCCCATTCATACTCTTCAACGTAGAGGTACTGATTCCGCTTCTTTCGCTTTCTTCCTGCAAGATCTCTTCCATATTTAGACACGTCGAGCAGGTAAGTATGCATATCATTCTTCTCAGAGAAGAAGATAGCTGCCTTAATAGGTCCAACGTATGCGCTACCGCAGTGGTAAAAGAGTGTGTCACCGTTTAAACAAAGAAACGATATATCATCCAGAGCGATGTAGCGCACGCCGTCTCCTAATATGGTGACCATACTAATGACGAAATGTCCAGGGGCCTTGCCATTTATGGTATCATGTGTCATCTATTGTTTTCTTATTGGTTTTTTTCTAACCAATAATATTTGTCCGGTAAGTATATAAGTAGGCCTATGAGTAGCACATACCATATACAGACATTGAACTGGATGCTAGAAACGAAAAGGATATGAATATAGAGCTACTGAAATTTGGAAGTGTGTTCTCCCGCTTTGACAGATTCCATGAAATAAATGATGTGGAAGAGAGCGGAGATATTACGGACTAACTGTTTAGTCCGGATCCACGTGGCCCATTGTTCGGCGGGGACGTTCATCTCCTCCAGCAGCCGTTTAGCCCGACGGGTAGAGTTCGAAGGGGAGGACGAGAACACAATGTGCATGTGGTCATTGTGTTCTACATAGGCAATCTTGGCCGATGATGGCCGGATGAAGTATTCGGTCACAACCATCGTGTAGTTGCATGACTCATCGGAACAGCGTAGACCGCCAAAAATGTCGACTTCCTTCTGAGCCATATTGCTGAAGTTGGAATGCGCTACTCATAGGCCTACTTATATATATGTACTGGCCGTAATATTATTGGTTAAAAAAAAACCAATGAGATGACAATAGATGACACATATTACCATAAATGGCAAGGCCCCTGGACATTTCATCATTAATATGGTGACCATATTAGGAGACGGCGTGCGCTACCTCTCTCTGGATGATATATCGTTTCTTTGTCTAAATGACGACACATTATTTTATGACGGTGGTAGCGCGTCTATCGGACGCGTTAGAGCAGTTCTCTTCTTCACTGAGAAGAATGATATGCATACTTACCTGCTTGACGTGCTCCAATATGGAAGAGATATTGCAGGAAGAAAGCGAAAAAAACGGAAGCAATACCTCTTCATTGAAGAGTATGAATGGGACGCCATCCCTACCTCCACAGCCCTCGAGGAAGCGCAGCAAGAAATTGATGCGCAAGTCAAGGCTCTACAGGGGCTTGGATTTGATCTCGGTCAGTCAACCTACATCCCAGCCGCCGCGCAGGCAGCCATTATCAAGGGCATAGTTACCTCAGGAGCATTACTCCACGACTTACCCAATTGGAAGCCTGGAAAATTAACTAGTGGCCCTCTTTTGAAGGCTTCTGCCGCATTTCTTTTCCTTATGAATCTGTGGCTGGACAAGGACTTTTCGAAAGTATTCATCGGCAACAATCCAGTGCCCGACTTTGACTACATAGAAAAACACATCATCGATGTTTTCAAGTATGAAGCCCTACTGAATGGTGTGGATTTTGACAAGGGCACCTGTACAGCCCAAGGATACCGATGGATCCAGGAAAATGAGGTCGCTAGGAAAAAGCTTCTTCCCAACGACTTTAACAAACACCTCACCTTTCATGAATTTATGAAGCAAGACAATAATCTCGACAAATGGCGTACTCATGTCATTAATCAATATACCAAGAACTACATGTTTCATATTTCCCGTAATGGCGTCACAATTTCGCAAATAAATAATCCTTCCTAAAAACCTCTTCTTCTTCCTTAAAAAAGTAGGTAGTTAGTCCGGGCTTCATTCAATTTGGGGGTAGTTAGTCCGCTTCAAAATAAAACGACCGTACGCTTTGTCATATCTTTTAGGTGTTTGGGTCTTCCGCTTCCTTCTTCCAGCATGGAAGGAGTATGCGGGGGGGGCGGGCACACGCCCGCACCTAGGGGCGCTTAGAGCGCTAAGATAACTGAGGTCTTAGAGTACTTAGATTTTTCTTAAGGTGCGGGCGTGTGCCCGCCCCCCCCCCCGCATACTCATTCAATGCTGGAAGAAGGAAGCGGACTACCCAAACACCTTCCTTCTTCCAACATGGAAGGAGAGGGAAGCGGACGGGCACAAGCCCGCACCTAGGATTACCAAGTTAACTAGGACACTTAGACCACTAAGAAATCTTATATACTTAAAGTGCGGGCGTCCTTCATCCATATGTAAATCCATACATACCACCCTACCACACCACCACCCTACCACCCCTAATCAATCCCATTCACACCAACACACCCCCCAAATCGGCACTCATTCATTCACTCACTCACTCACTCCCTCCCTCCGTCACTCACAGACACAATGCTTCTCTCTCTTGGGCACCACACTGGGCGTATGCCATGTCTGCACAACTTCCTCCTCCTCCTCCACAACTCACTCCACACAACTTCTCACAACGCTTGCCAAGACGTTTCACCTCTGGTGGTGATGGTGTTGATGGTGGTGATGGTGGTGGTGGTGGAGTGATTGGCAGTGTGGTGTTAGGTTGTCAGCGACCATACCACGTAGAAGGCACCGGTTCTCGTCCGATCACCGAAGTTAATCTACGTCGGGCCGGGTTAGTACTTGCATGGGTGACCGGCTGGGAATACCCGGTGTTGCTGACTCCTTTTCATCTCTTCTGGGCTTCATTCAATTTGGGGGTAGTTAGTCCGCTTCAAAATAAAGTGGCCGTACGCTTTCTCATATCTTTTAGGTGTTTGGGTAGTCCGCTTCCTTCTTCCAGCATGGAAGGAGGGAGAGAGGGGAGGGGGCGGGCACAAGCCCGCACCTAGGATTACTAAGATAACTAGGACACTTAGATTACTTAGAAATCGTAGATACTTAAAGTGCGGGCGTGTGCCCGCCCCCACCCTCTCCCTCCTTCCATGCTGGAAGAAGGAATCGGACTACCCAAACACCTAAAAGATATGAGAACGCGTACGACCACTTTATTTTGAAGCGGGCTAACTACCCCCAAATTGAATGAAGCCCGGACTAGCTACCTAATTTTTAAGGAAGAAGACGAGGCGGAAGAGGAAAAAGATTTATTTTCTCAAGGTCGATAACGTACTCAATGTGTGTGTATTGGAATTATAGGTAAGGCCTTCCAATTGAATAACTTCTTCTCCACCTGGAGTAATTGCGAATGGTACGTCAGCGTAAAAGTGCACTTTTAGTTCAGTCTCCATCATTATCGAACCATATATATTGATTTTGTTTGTACTTTCAGCCAGTACACCTACTTCGGGCATTCCCAGGGCTAGCCAAGGCTGATCTGATCTCGTAGTGTCGATCAATAATTCTGAAGGACGCTTGATAGGTATCTTCATAATGAATGCCTTCATTCTCAGCAATATCGATGTATAATGGTAATGTGATCTCAATCCTGCCTATAAGATCCCAATTTTGAAAACATTCTAGAATGTCATTCTTGTCTTTCAAATGCCATTGAACTTCACATATTTCATAGCCTGAATTTGTGCGTCTCATTGAAATTTGATCGGGCTGACCTAGAGAATCATACACAATTCGGGCACAATGCTCTCGGGTTCGCGTTGAAGGAGGATAAGCAAAATTCCAACATGCAGCTACAATAGTCGTCGATTTATCCTCCGCCTTAGTCATCAAGGGTTCTGATTTCTTCATATACGCCATGTCTATCTCTGGCATATCCGTGTGCAATCTAATGAGACGTCTCATTTCTTTTTTAATAAAGTTTAATCGTTTGTACGTTGATATAAGATGCTTTTTGAAATGCTCACGATATGTCAACATTTTCGACTTATATACCTTCTTGGCGGTCACTTGTTCCTCCAATGGTAGCGTCGCATCCAAGTCCACACTTGTCGAAGGAGTCGAATGAGTATCAGCCATAGCACTTGCCTTGTACGGAAATGCACACGTTTCCTTTGCATATGCTTATATACCCCTGAAATATTAGTCATACATGTGCAAATTAACCACTTATGCACCAATCACATTTATTTACGTAAATTTGACGTCATGCTATTTTTAGAGTTACCATCCTTCATTCATTCTATGCCCATCCGGATTAGCTAGGACCACGTCCGTCGAGGAAGAAGCCATTTCATATAATGAAAAAACATTTATTTATTAAAATGGCTGGGTGTCAGGCAACCAATCAGGGATAGGGGGTTCATTTTCCTTATTCCTATTGGGCCCTTCCTTGATGTAGTTATAGAAATCTGCCCAATCACAAGTGCAGATTTTTCATGGCGCGGCATCAATGTCAATGCGGCATCAATCTACTGTGCTGGAAGCAATCTGTGTTGAGAAGGTGAATTGGTAGTAGCGTGATTCTAGCGCCGCAGCATCAACATCGGGAAGTCTGCAACCTAGATACTCATTCGTAGTTATAATGACGGGTAGGCGAGGTAGAAACTGCATGGGCTTGTATTTGACTGCTACCTCGAAAGATTCTCCGCCCAGCAACTGCTTCATATCGTTCGCATTTGAAGCATTTATTTTTGGTTCTTCCAAAATAGCAACACTTCTGTCGAGTAGATTCTCGAAGGCAAAATTAGTATTTTCACTCTGTCTACTTATTGTCCCTGTTAGTAGGAACTCTGTCATAACCTTGCATAGTAAGGACTTGCCGGCCGCAGCATCCACGTCAGGTAGGCGACAACCGAGGTATTCATTAGTAGTTATTATCACTGGCAACCTTTGCAAGTACTGCATAGGCTTATACTTAACAGGAAGTGAAAATGGAATTGATCCACTTCCGTATTGACTCATTCGGCCCTCTGTCTTGGCAACAGCAATCATGACGGGGCTTATTATTGAGAGCCATCAGTAGTTCTCTGTTAAGCAAATCATTGTAGGATTTCTCCCTCTCTTCATTTAGCCGCGCTTGTCGAAGGTTACCCAATACCATAGCTACAGTCTCTTTGTAGCTATTGCCAAAGTCCACCATTAACTGTGCCATCTCTTCCAGGCTGAACTTTTCATTAAGCTGTGCTGGATGAGTAATTCTTCTGTCCAGTAGAGTTCTAGCTAGGTCGTAAGTCTTTTCAATTCGCGCCTTTTTCCTAGCAACTTCTGGGTCAGCTTCATTTCGCCGTCGGTTCTCCGATGGTACTGTTGAACAATCCGGCCATGCAAGACTGTCAGTATTGTAGACTGCATCGTAGTATGTATCGGTTCTAACAACTTTGCCTCTACCATTCATGTACCGGAAGAGCGCGGAGATATTACGGACTAACTGTTTAGTCCGTAATACGCTTCCCCAATTTTCCGCTGGTACCAGCATATGTTCTAGGATTCGCCTAGCCCTTCGGGTGGAATTTGTTGGTGAGGAAGAAAAAACGACGTGCACATGACTGTCGTGTTCTACATAAGCAATTCGTCCAAGGCAGGGAAGAATTGTGTAGTCTGAGACAATTATTGTGTAGTTGCAAGTGTCTTCGTCCTGGAAGATATTGCCAAATATGTCTACTTCTTTTTGAGCCATACTGATACTGATACCTTAAGTATCTAAGAATTCTAAGTAATCTAAGTGTCCTAGTTATCTTAGTAATCCTAGGTGCGGGCGTGTGCCCGCCCCCCCCCCCCTCTCCCTCCTTCCATGCTGGAAGAAGGAAGCGGACTACCCAAACACCTAAAAGATATGAGAAAGCGTACGGCCACTTTATTTTGAAGCGGACTAACTACCCCCAAATTGACTGAAGCCTGGACTAGCTACCTAATATTTTAAGGAAGAAGACGAGGTGGAAGAAGAATAAGATTTATTAAGAGAACATTCGAGAAGGGGTTATAGTTCGTCTCTAATGGAAAGGTCGATGGGGGGGGGTCAATGGGATAGTCTTCAGACTTAGTTGCTGGTGCGTTGGAATGATCGATTATGTAATTGAGTATTATTTGATTCGCCCATACGTCAAAGTCACCCGTTTTTTGCATATGTTCATTATAATCGGCGTAATATTCATAGTCCCTTGTCTGAAAATAGGTTGTTAATTCCCGTCTTTTAGCCTGTAGCCATTCCCAGCCATCAGCCTCTAGTTGGTTTTTGAAAAAGTCAACGCCATGGATTAGTGCCTCATAATTAAATGCATCGATTAAGTCTTGTTTTCTGATAATTTCGTTTTCTTTTGGAACATGGTAGTAGGCTTTATCCTGCCATAATTGGAGTAGAAATAGAAAAGCACCAGAGGTCTTAAATAGATCAGGGTGATTGAATTGTATCTTGCCGGCGTCCAGAAAAAATGGAGAGGCCCTCAGTACAGCACCATATCTGAGGATAGTCTTTAAGACTGCTGTAACAGGCAATCGGATGGATTCGCTGATATTAAATCCAAGGCCCTGTAGTATCGCATACTGCGCATCAATCTCCTGCTGGGCTTCTTCGATTGCTGTGGACGTAGGGATTGCGTCCCATTCATACTCTTCAACGTAGAGGTACTGATTCCGCTTCTTTCGCTTTCTTCCTGCAAGATCTCTTCCATATTTAGACACGTCGAGCAGGTAAGTATGCATATCATTCTTCTCAGAGAAGAAGATAGCTGCCTTAATAGGTCCAACGTATGCGCTACCGCAGTGGTAAAAGAGTGTGTCACCGTTTAAACAAAGAAACGATATATCATCCAGAGCGATGTAGCGCACGCCGTCTCCTAATATGGTGACCATACTAATGACGAAATGTCCAGGGGCCTTGCCATTTATGGTATCATGTGTCATCTATTGTTTTCTTATTGGTTTTTTTCTAACCAATAATATTTGTCCGGTAAGTATATAAGTAGGCCTATGAGTAGCACATACCATCTTAAAAGTCTTAGATACTTAAGGTGCGGGCGTGTGCCCGCCCCCCCCCTCGCATACTCCTTCCATGCTGGAAGAAGGAAGCGGAATACCCAAACACCTAAAAGATATGAGAAAGCGTACGGCCATTTTGTTTCAATTTTTGGAGTACTTTTAATGAAGCCCGGACTAACTACCTTTTTTTGCCCCGGACTAAGGAATAAGACGAGGTGGAAGAAGAATAAGATTTATTTTCGCAAACAAGACAATGTGCTTAATGTGTGTGTATTGAAATTGTAGGTAAGGTCTTCCAATTGGATTACTTCTTCACCACCTGGAGTTATGGCAAATGGTACGTCTGTGTAAAAATGCACCTTTAATTCGGTTTCCATCATAATCGAACCGTAAATATTGATTTTATTTGTACTTTCAGCCAGTGCACCTACTTCAGGCATACCCAACGCTAACCAGGGCTGATCCGACGTTGGAGGATGCCAACCATTAAGTAACTCTCCCATATAGGAGGTCTTGTGTGAATCCATAGGAAATCTCTTCATTTTTAAATTGGCCAGTTCGGGTGCCTTAGGGGCCTTTCTATAATTTTCAAAGTAATAGCGCATGGGCGCATTATGGAGCCTTCTGTGGTAAGTGTACTCCCCTTGCATGCCTAATAGTTCCACGTCATTAATTTCGTGAAATCTGTCAAAGCGAGAAAAGACGCTTCCAAATTTTAGTAGCTCTACATTCATGTCCTTTTCTGATCTTGCGTCAATCTCAATGTCTGTGTACTGGCCCTTGCCTATATTGGCAATCATGCAGTAGAGCGAGCTCTCAAAGGTGACGTTGTCACTTGTACTTGCACCAATGTGAGTTGTTCTCATTAGGGGCACAAATTTAGACAGCCTGATATTAATACTGTCCAGCAGCATGTAAGGGAATGAGTCATAGACCGGCCATAAATTATTCCTTATAGGCTAATCATTTCTCCACCCCAATACGAAGGGGTCTACCGCAAACGTATTAATTAATAAACTCTTTTTTCCTCCTGCATTACAGACTCCAGGCACTGTTATATGGAATCTACGCCTAAATATTGCTGTGTATATGCCCTGTCCAAATTTGGGCATCACTTCCATCGGAAGAATTGTGGAAGCATCTCCTGCTGTTACATCTTCCACCCTAGGGTGCTTACCCGCTCTATGACCATCTGACACCGCATTAACTACGTCTGTACTCGAAGAAGCCATGCAGTATAATGAAAAAACATTTATTCATTACAATGGCTGCGTATCAGGCAGCCAATCAAGGGAAGGGGGTACATTTTCTTTATTTCTATTGGGTCCCTCGTGAAGAGTATTGTAAAAGTGGGCCCAATCGCATGTACAGATCTTACAAGGAGCAGCATCCAGTTCGCCATCTACTGTCGTAGAAGCAATCTGTGTAGAAAAGGTGTACTGATAGTACCTGCTCTCCAATGCCGCCGCGTCCACGTCCGGCAACCGACAGCCTAGGTATTCATTAGTTGTCACAATTACCGGAAGCCTTTGCAGATATTGCATAGGTTTGTACTTGACAGACACTTCAAAAGCTTCCCCACCGAGTAGTTGTTTCATGTCGTTCGCATTTGCTGCATTGATTTTTGGTTCCTCCAAAATAGCCACACTCCTGTCTAGAAGATTCTCGAAGGCGAAATTGCTATTCTCACTCCTTCTATTGATTGTTCCAGTAAGAAGGAACTCCGTCATAATTTTACACAGGAGCGATTTGCCTGTGTTGGTGGGTCCGTAGAGAACTATGCAGTTTACTTTGTTGTCCACCTTATTCATTACACGTTCTAGACGAGAGACAAATTCCAATGGCTCTATGCCATTGCTCTTGAAAAGACACTCCAACCAAGAGTTTGCTGCACCTGGTGGCCTTGTTTGGCAACAGCAATCATGTCTCGGTTTTCCTGAGAGAGCCATTAACAGCTCTCTGTTCAATAGTTCACAATAGGATTTTGTGCGTTCTTCCTTTAGCCTTGATTGACGTAGATTAGCTAGTACCATTGACACCGTCTCCTTGTATGAATTGCCAAAGTCTAGCATAAGCTGAGCCATCTCATCCAGACTAAACTTTTCGTTCAGTTGTGAAGGATGAGTAATTCTTCTTTCTAAAAGAGTCTTGGCAAGATCATATGTCTTTTCTATTCTTGCCCTCTTCCGCGCAACGTCTGTTTCATATTCATTCCTTCTTCTTCCTTCTGAAGGAATAGTGGAACACACATAAATTAGTGGGTGGTGGTTGGGATTGGCTGCAGGCCAAAAGGAGGGAACTAGCAACCTATTTTCAGACAAGGGACTATGAATATTACGCCGATTATAATGAACATATGCAAAAAACAGGAGACTTTGACGTATGGGCGAATCAAGTAATACTTAATTACATAATCGATCATTCCGACTGACTAGCAACTATGTCTGAAGACAATCCCATTGACCCCCCCATCGACCTGACTAAAGATGAACTGTAATCCCTAAATAAATCTTATTCTTCTTCCACCTCGTCTTATTCCTTAGTCCGGGGCAAAAAAGGGTAGTTAGTCCAAAAAAGTATCTAGTTCTTCCGCTTCAAAATTAAATGACCGTACGCTTTGTCATATCTTTTAGGTGTTTGGGTATTCCGCTTCCTTCTTCCAGCATGGAAGGAGTATGCGGGGGGGGGGGGCGGGCACACGCCCGCACCTAGGGGCGCTTAGAGCGCTAAGATAACTGAGGTCTTAGAGTACTTAGATTTTTCTTAAGGTGCGGGCGTGTGCCCGCCCCCCCCCCGCATACTCATTCAATGCTGGAAGAAGGAAGCGGACTACCCAAACACCTTCCTTCTTCCAACATGGAAGGAGAGGGAAGCGGACGGGCACAAGCCCGCACCTAGGATTACCAAGTTAACTAGGACACTTAGACCACTAAGAAATCTTATATACTTAAAGTGCGGGCGTCCTTCATCCATATGTAAATCCATACATACCACCCTACCACACCACCACCCTACCACCCCTAATCAATCCCATTCACACCAACACACCCCCCAAATCGGCACTCATTCATTCACTCACTCACTCACTCCCTCCCTCCGTCACTCACAGACACAATGCTTCTCTCTCTTGGGCACCACACTGGGCGTATGCCATGTCTGCACAACTTCCTCCTCCTCCTCCACAACTCACTCCACACAACTTCTCACAACGCTTGCCAAGACGTTTCACCTCTGGTGGTGATGGTGGTGATGGTGGTGATGGTGGTGGTGGTGGAGTGATTGGCAGTGTGGTGTTAGGTTGTCAGCGACCATACCACGTAGAAAGCACCGGTTCTCGTCCGATCACCGAAGTTAAACTACGTCGGGCCGGGTTAGTACTTGCATGGGTGACCGGCTGGGAATACCCGGTGTTGCTGACTCCTTTTCATCTCTTCTCTTCCCTCCCTCAATCCCTCAATCCCTCAATCCCTCAATCCCTCAATCCCTCAATCCCTCAACCCCACTCTCCCTCCTCTCCCCCTTCATCCATATCTACATCCACCACTACCAACCTACCACCCTCCCTCAATCCCATTCGCATCAATTCACGCCCCAACTCGGCACTCATTCACTCACTCACTCACTCACTCACCCACACATCCTTCTCTCTATTGGGCATCACACTGCGCGTGCGCCATGTCTCCACAACTTCCCCCAAAACTCCTTACAACTCCTCACAACTCCTCACAACGCTTGCCAAGATGTGACACCTCTGGTGTTGATGGTGTTGATGGTGGTGATGGTGGTGGTGGTGGAGTGATTGGCAGTGTGGTGTTAGGTTGTCAGCGACCATACCACGTAGAAAGCACCGGTTCTCGTCCGATCACCGAAGTTAAACTACGTCGGGCCGGGTTAGTACTTGCATGGGTGACCGGCTGGGAATACCCGGTGTTGCTGACTCCTTTTCATCTCTTCTCTTCCCTCCCTCAATCCCTCAATCCCTCAACCCCACTCTCCCTCCTCTCCCCCATCATCCATATCTACATCCACCCCTACCAACCTACCACCCTAACACCCTTAATCAATCCCATTCACACCAACAAACCAGCACACAAACACACCCCCCAACTCGGCAATCCTTCATTCATTCATTCATTCATTCATTCACTCACTCACTCACTCACTCACTCACTCACCCACACAATCCTTCTCTCTATTGGGCACCACACTGGGCGTGTGCCATGTCTCCACAACTTCCTCCTCTTCCTCCACAACTCACTCCACACAAATCCTCACAACACCTCACAACTCCTCACAACGCGTGACAAGACGTGACAACCTCTGGTGGTGATGGAGGTTGTGGAGGTGGTGGAGGTGGTGGTGGTGGTGGTGGTGGTGGAGTGATTGGCAGTGTGGTGTTAGGTTGTCAGCGACCATACCACGTAGAAAGCACCGGTTCTCGTCCGATCACCGATGTACTTGCATGGGTGACCGGCTGGGAATACCCGGTGTTGCTGACTCCTTTTCATCTCTTCTCTTCCCTCCCTCAATCCCTCAATCCCTCAATCCCTCAACCCCACTCTCCCTCCTCTCCCCCTTCATCCATATCTACATCCACCACTACCAACCTACCACCCTCCCTCAATCCCATTCGCATCAATTCACGCCCCAACTCGGCACTCATTCACTCACTCACTCACTCACTCACCCACACATCCTTCTCTCTATTGGGCATCACACTGCGCGTGCGCCATGTCTCCACAACTTCCTCCAAAACTCCTCACAACTCCTCACAACTCTTCACAACGCTTGCCAAGACGTTTCACCTCTGGTGGTGATGGTGGTGATGGTGATGATGGTGGTGGTGGAGTGATTGGCAGTGTGGTGTTAGGTTGTCAGCGACCATACCACGTAGAAAGCACCGGTTCTCGTCCGATCACCGATGTACTTGCATGGGTGACCGGCTGGGAATACCCGGTGTTGCTGACTCCTTTTCATTTCTTCTCTTTCCTCCCTCAATCTCTCAATCCCTTATTCCCACTCTCCCCCCTCTCTCCCTTTATCCATATCTACATCCACCCTTACCGCCCTACCACCCTTCCTCAATATCGGTTACACCCACACACCTTCCAACTTGACATTTATTCACTCACTCCCTCCTCACTGACCCACACAATCTTTCTCTGTTCCTTGGGTGACGGGCTGGGACTGCCTCTGTCCTTTTTTTCTGGCTGTGGCTTTCTTACCATTGGGGGTTTTTTTATTGTACTTTTGTCGTTGTTTTGAATTTTTTTCGCGGAATTTTTTTGGTTAAAATTCACTGGAAGTTTGCTTTTTGGCTATCTTCTTGAGTCATGCTATTTTTATTGTTTTTGTGTCTGACTTCTAGCTCACCTCAATTTCGTCTACATACCAATTTGAAATTAAATCCTTTTCCATTCTCTATATTTCCTTTTGGATTTCTCATCTAAACTGTTGAATGTGAACA
Organism: Hymenolepis microstoma; assembly: GCA_000469805.3. NCBI lineage: Eukaryota > Metazoa > Platyhelminthes > Cestoda > Cyclophyllidea > Hymenolepididae > Hymenolepis > Hymenolepis microstoma. The sequence goes on from LR215994.1 coordinate 1,913,651, forward strand.
TGTAGGAGGCTAATTTTTTGTTTAATCGAAATGATTCCAGAGTTCTCCTTAAATGCTTTGCAACCCGAGTGCTCGTTTGCTGTTACTATCGTTCTATGCGCGATTTCATTCTCCTCATAACTCTAACCATGCACTTATTCTAACAGAGTTTAACATTGTTTCTTTAGATCGTTGATATTCATGTGCATTGTTTTAAAAAGATAAGGCCAGTACACGATTATGGGGGTTGTGAAAAGTAAATAATTAATACATGTAACGACGGAGTTAAGGTTTCCAGTAAAGATTCGATTACGTTACTGTTACACAATCATCTCTAAATCAAGTGGGATGCATCTTTAAAAGCTCAGTGTACTGAATCTCATTGAAGTAGAATGAAATGAAATCAACTGAGGCTGGGAATGTGAAAGATGTGGAACGACGTATAACGACGTGGGAAGATGTAAATTGAGAAACATCGAAGCATAGGCGTTAACACAGTGTGCGGGTGGGTGTGGGTGTTTGGCTATTGGCGAGGAGGGAGGGGGGAAAGGCGACAGAGGCCCCATGCGTTCAACGTTTAACAAATGGGAGGTGAATGAAAGGAACCTACATGGTTGGTTAGACCAGAAAAAAAGGTATGTGTGGAAAAGTGCATTCATTGAAAAATCCGACTTCTCCAATCAAACGCCTTTCCAACAATTAGCCACGAGAGAGTGGATTGATAACTTCTGACACTTTACACGATCTTCTTATGCCAAGAGATTTAATGCAGTTGAGAAATGAGACCGATAATGTCCTCATTTCACCAGTAGTTGTTCGAAAGAGCTTCAGATGTAATGAATTTTATCCATTTGAAATGAGTAATGATGTGAACGTTTACACTCACAGATTTTTCAAAATGAAACACTCTTTCACAAGTTTATGAAGAGTATAGACATTGGAAAATGAGTTGTTACTGTGGTTTTAAATTGAAATGAATATCACCCACAGCATATTAGATAATGCCCGTCTTGTGTGTGTGTGTGTGTGTATTTGAAGTTGAACCTTCACTTCTTTTGATTTGCATTACATTTGATTGCATGTACACTTTGATAATTCTCTCAACTTGTGCCCTAGAATTGTGGTGTGTTCGTGGAACAGGTTACGCAGATATTGTTTACGTCTTGGCTACTATTACGAAGTTCAGTAAGCAATCATGGTATGGAAAGTGCGTGAAATGGAGTGCATGCATGCACACGTGAATGGCAAGTTATATGCGGCTACCTACTATAAAGGGGTGGTAAGAATTTCGAGAATCCACAAGGAGGCAGGCACAATGGGCGTCTAGCAGAGAGCTCTTAACTTATTAGTTCAATTGACGAATATGCCAGACCTCGACAAAGAAGTGAGAAGAGAGGTAGTAGATTTTGGCAAATTGTTAGTTGTCGTGTGCACAATTGAAGCAATTTAATTACTGAAACGCGAGCAGCACATACTCGCTAGCCAACAGCAGCAACAGAAACAGCACTGCATTCATGATTAGACATTTGCCATATTCCAACTCTAGTGGCCACTAAGTAGATGAATTCGGTCACTGTGAAACCCTCTAATTCTAAGATTGAAAGTGAAGCGGATCTCTCATCACTTTAATACTGCAAATATTGCACTGTGGGATTAACGGCACCACTGCAACTTCGTCACTGCCAATGCTTAAGCAGGAAGCAGGAGGTTTCGAGGCTATACAATTTAATCTGATAAATAGCAATAATCTTCACGTGAACTTGAATTTCATCAGATTGGTCTCATGGGAGGACTTGCTTTTGTGAAACCCAAATTGTGGGAAACTCAAGACAAAGTTAGTTGTCGTGTTTTAGGACAACTAAAAACTATAAATGAGAAATGTTTTGTGGATTCGTCGAAGCACTCAAAGTAGAAGGTGGGGAGGATTTCGCCTGGCGGAAAGGTTCAACTCATCACAGAGGAATTCTGAGTGTTGCTTCTATTGGACGACCAGGTAGCTATTAATATAACTTTCTATTTCAGTTGTGGAGTAGGCAAGATTAATCTGCGCACCCAAACACTCAAGGATGCGGTCGTTCGTGCAGTGATCTATTCAGTTAGTCAGCTATTAATGTTCATTTAAGTTATGTTAGATGTGTTCGATTTCTGATTTAGCTTACCGAGAACCAAAAATCCTAGAAACACTTTACCCTCAGTGCGTCTTCTCCCTCTACTTCATAGAAATAGATTAGGTGATTACTTTAGACTATCCATGCTGGGGTATTTTGTCATAACGATCGCTGGGGATAAATCAGGCTTATCTGTTCAGCAATCCACTACAATTGGTGACCCTGACCTGGCAAGATTTGCTAACTTTGACTTGATCTGCTCAACCAAAAATCAATGTCCTTCTCATACAACATATCTTTCCCTTCACACCAAACAACATATTTAGTGATTCTCCTTCTTCTCTTGGGAATAACACGAGTTCGTCAACACGCTCCTTTCGTCCTCTCCAAGCATGCTTTCAGCTTGCTATCAGTGCTCTACCACCTAATGCCGCGTCACTAGTCTTCCACATTGTCGATAACGCACCAGAAGAGATTTGCTGAGGCATGTTCATAAGAGTTGTCATCAGTCGTGCTTTTCAGGAGAAATTTCACCAATGAGTTCTTTCTCCACTCGATTTAGGAGATAGCACTCCTTCTCAGCTCCTTCACCACATCAATCCCTTGTCAGTGGAATCAATCCAGACGACTCAATTTTGAGATGAGTTTCTGCAAATATAACAGAATGTCTTGCTAGCGGAACTTGCATCTCCAACCTAGACGAATTAACTGAAGTAGCTGAGAGCGTTCAAGCACTCTACGTTTATCCACATGTTCATGCAATGGAAACTCCTATTCCCAGCCCTTTCTCCCACAACAATCTGACATTCGTACAAAACTTGTGCGGTAGATGGATTCTATCGTGTCAAAATTCTCCGATTCCCATGACGTCAGCTTCTCAAAACACAGGAACTAAATCTGCTACTATCACTGGACATACGGAGACAACGCCAGGAAATGTCATCCAGGCTTCAAATCCCTCAAAGTTGACAGTGCAATCTCGAATTTCAATCCCTCTAGTTCTGAAGTCAACGTTATCTCTCGTTTAGAAGAAAAATTCTTTCTCTAACCCACCCATCTGGCCTTAAGTGCCTTAAATGTTGCAAATTCCCTGGAAAACTCTCATTCTGATCACTCTACTCCTTCCCTTGATGCATCAGCATTCACTGATAGAACATACCCAACTAATATTCCTGCCCCAACCAAAAACGACGCTGTATACCCGCTCTTCCATTGCAATTCTTGCCCACAGATACTGTTAACCCTGCCGTCCCAAACCTTCCACATTTCCACCCAAACTTTCTCACGCTTGTTACGGTCAGAGAGTTATATCTAAGTCTCGACGGTTTGATAATTAGCAATTATCAAGCGTTTTTTAATGCGAAACGATTTGGAAGGGAAGTATTGCTGAATAAGCACTTCTAACGCGCACCTGAATATTCTTGATGATGCGGTCGTGCGTGCAGGGGCCTTTTGCACCTAGTCCACGATTAATGGTCATTCACGTTATGTTAGACAAGCAATTATTTCATTTTCACGCCCACAGATAGACAGGTAGCACCACCCCCTGCCACTATTGAGCAACCAAGCAGCTATTAATTTAATGTTTTTGTACACGTTTTGAAGTAGGCATTCTAAACACGATTAAACTGCTCACCCGAACATTCTGGAGGATGAGTTCGTGCGTGCAGAGATCTATTCAACTAGTCAGCCATTAATGTTCATTTCAGTTGTTAGATTTATTCGATTACTAACCATGCTTGATGAGAACTAGAAATCCAAGAAATGCTTTACTCACAGTGCGTCTTCTCAGTCCACGTCATGGAGATAGTTTAGCTAATTATGGTAGGCTACACATGGTAGGATATTTTGTCATAGCGACTACTGGGGATAAATCAGACAATCTACTGCAATCCACATCCACCATTTAGGCTTTGCTCCATCTATGCGTCCCATCCCATCTTCTTCCTGGTGCCCGAATACTTGTAGGTTGCTGAAGGCACACCTGGGGCGTTATGAATCTCTCCTCTTCCCTCTCCAATCTGCATATTTTCCTATCAGTATCAGCACAATCTATTGAGTGAATTTTAACTAAATAATGCACCGTAATTACCACAAGCAAAACCCCACGCACCCAACTGTGTAAAATTTGCAGTAGCGCTTGATTACTAAAACAAAATTAACCCACACATACTTGCTACCCAACAGCAGCGACAGCAGCAGTAAAGACAGCAACACCGCATTCATAATCAGACATCTGCCATATTCCAACTCTTCTGACCACTAAGTAGATGCCCCAAAACCCTCCAATCCTAAGATTGGAAGTGAAGCAGATCTGGTACCACCTACTCCAGGCTATCAGTCTACACCTTAATGTAAATATTCCTCTGTGCTATCAACAGCACCGCTGCAAATTCGTCACTGCCAATACTGAAGCAGGAAGCAAGAGTAGTAGAGGCTATACAATTTCATCTGATAAAAAGCATCCATCTTCGTGTACACTTGAATTATACAAAATTGGTCCTATGAGAGGAATTGCTTTTGTGAAACCCATATTGTGGGAAATTCACGAACAAGGTAGTTTTCGTATTTTAGAACATCAATAAGACTGGTGGAGGAGGCGAGAATTTGGTGTTTTGAGAAGTGCTTTGTAGTTTTATCGAAGCACTCAATGTAGAAGTAGGGAAGCTCTTCGCCCAGTGGCAAGGTCCAACTTGTCACAGAGGGATTCGGGGTGCTGGGGTCAGAGGCAAAGACGAGTTCTGGATTGGCCAAAGAATCCTGACTTTCACTGGATAAATTCGTGACCTTTGTATTCCAAATTTCGGAAATCAATAAGGAAGGACTGCAATTGTGAATTATAATATGGATTGGTTTAGGAAGTGATTGGTGGAAGGAAACTGGATTACTAAGAGAATCAGTTAGGAGTGGATCAACCAGGCAGAACTCAAGAGTCCAAGAGATGTAAGGTGACTCTTCACCGACAATGTGGGTTTGGTTCACCTTGGTTCTTGTGAGGAGAGGCGACCGGGAATACCGATAGTTAATTCCGAGAGACCGCGCCATGTTCATTATTCGGCACTGCACTTTCAGGCGACTTTTAGCAACACGACGATTCTAAGAGAAAAACGATTATATTCAGAGGTGATGGCTCCAATTGAAAAAGGAATAAGAAAGTACTTACTTCACTGATATCTCTTGCGAGACGATCATTTAGTCTGTCAATCGATTCCAGAAATCTGTAGTCAGACAAGAAGCTGAAATAATTATAGTCCCCTTTATCAACATAAGCAGCAACGTCTCGTTTCCCAGAACAATTATACGCTAGTTTGTGTGATTTACAACAAGAAAGGGAGCATGTTCGAATAGCACATCGTGGACAAGTGTATTTTGCCCCATTCGTTATGCAAACCGCACATTTTTTTGAAATCGGTTTCACGGATTCCCCCAGCATCGATTTTTGTAGTTCCATTACCGATCACGCAATCATAAGTACTCCAATCGATTCAATTTTAGCAGAATTCGTTCGACATGTTTAAATATTCTTATATTTTCTATAACCTTATAACGCAGTTCTAGTTATTGAGAATATATATGTTTAATTTTTTAAAAATTTTGTTTTACTTTTAGTGTCTATGTTTTATGGAGGTCTATTTTATAACTAGTGCATACATATTTAGTAGCATTAAAGTGATTCGGTAGATATAGAATTTATAGTCGAAGTATCTAAATTAAAGTTCACAAATTTAGATGCAGTTGCGGTTTTCATACTATGGTGATACCTATTCTGTCGGTATTTCAAATATCCACGCGGATAGTGCCTTTCGTTTGACACCAGGCTTAAAACATTGTTTAATTTCTTAATAATTACAATTACTACTGCTTTTTGAACCATTTTATCAAATTGGCTAAATTCGTTGACCTTATTTCACTTGAACTTGCTCATGGATCTATATCACTAATTTCATTTCTTGAGCCAAATTTTGAACTTCTTTCATCTAAACGCGTCATCTAGAGTAATTTATTCTATGAAATAATTGCAGTCTTAATAATATTAGCTACCAAAATTATCTTTAAATAGTATACTACGTCACAGTCAGGGCTTTTCTTTATTTAACAATTTATTCTTTTCCTTTATGTAGTTCGTTGTGAAGTTTTAATTGAAATATAATAACGATAGCCTTAAATTTCTTTGAAAACTACTTTTCAGTCCAGTGTGTTTTATTTAATTGAATAATAAGGTCAAATTGAAACTGATCTAACCTTTTTAACTTGCATAACTCTTTTTCAGATAAGTTTTATTTGCTGTGAGATCTCATTATGTAAACTTAATTTCAAAGTAATTAAAAACCTTATTGCACTTGAGTATACCTTTCGAATTTAAAAAAATAAACTGTCATGATTATCACATTAACTACATTATTGAAATCTGCATCTATGTATAACAAAATAAGGTATAATTTTCAGCATTTAACAGCGTGGCCCAAAATTTTAAAAATTATTGTCTGAGAATAATATTTGCAAAAGCGTAATAAACTTCTGATTTTTCCTGTTTTATCATTCGCTTTTATTATATTTATTATAGTATGGCAAGTGGTTTGCGGACGTTTTGTAATTTCCCAACGTCATTCGTTCTACAATTTAACTGTGATAATTGATTCTGCATTAGGTTACCATGAATCACAGTGGTGATTTTCAGTAAGTCGCCGTTAACTGTCTATTTTACCTGTTAATTTAGGAATGGACCTACGCATCTGCAAGGTAATATGCTTCAAAGTGATTCTACCACTGATTCGGTCCCTCCTGAATCTGATCCACCTCAAGATCCATTTGCTCTTATTGATTTTGCTGCCCCAGATCCACCTCAAGATGCTTCTTATGTTCAAAAGCTAGCTGATCCTTCTTTCGGGTCAACGTCTTTTGCCGAAGATCTTGTTGGACTTCAACCTTCGTCCGTGGATTTGTCTAAATCAGCTACCTATAAAAGGAATTCAGCCGAGCCTGCTTCACTTCTACCTTCACAAACACGTTGTTTAGGTCGCAGTAAACGCGGCGGACATCGTTTCGATGACTTTTCTCATAATCGATGTTCTACTCCGGAAAGTATTGTTTCAGAAAGTAAGTTCTTTATTTTTCTCTTCTTTTTTTTTCTTTTAAATTCTCTTTCCTGTAATATTCATTTAAGTTCAAAGAGCACAAGCGATGGTCGATCCTATTCCTGGTATGTTGTTAATATTGGCTATCCAGCTCTTGCATGTCTCAACAGCCACATAGTGCATATTTCTCCACTTTCTTCGTCCGGATGCTCTTTTAATCGGTCTCTGTTTCCACTACTTATCTGATTGAACCTCCATTAACTTTTTTTTTCATAGTGGATCCCTACACACAGTGGTATCAAATGATGCAGAACTATTATAAACAGTTTTACCCTGGTTACGAATTTGGAAATCCTACCTCTCGTTCTCACGTCCATCGATCCCAACGTCATGTTCCTATTAGTGCTGTCGCCTTGACCCAAACTCCAGGACCGGCTGTTAAGCAACATCAGATTCAACAACACTCTCAACCCCCTTTTAACTTCCCCGGGTGGCCCCAGATGCCAATTCAGGGTCGTTTAGGGATACCGGGAGGTCAAATGCCAAATCTCTCTCAAATGCAGATGCCGGGCTTCGGTCAAGTGTCTGATTATCCGGCGTACTATTATCAATACTATTTGGGGGCCTTGGCAGCTGCTAACGGTTTCCCTTTTCCTACTGGTAGAACTACTCCAAAAGTCTTTATTGAACCCCATATTAGAGCTACTCTTGCAACACCCGGCCTTCTTATTCAGGTAAGCATTCCTCGAACATATGTATAACATCGCTAATGGTATGATTGTCAGTGTGGATGTCTGCCAAATCAGAGGTCACTGTTTTGTTGCCAATTGGTGCATTCATTTTGAGTGCTGTCATAGTGTTAGCCCTTTCTTTGCTGTAATAGTCGCTAGACTATCGTTGACTCTGACCTGGAGGGAGAATGAATAGACAGAAGTGTATTTATTCTCAAGAAACTTAAGTAAAAAAACTGAGACTATATAGATACAACTTATCTCTGTATTTTTTATCCTAAATATCAGAGCAAAACCAGACTGTTAGTAGTTTATGCCTTGAAATCTATCGTAATAAACCTTTGCCCGTGTATTGATAAGGGTGGTAAGCTTGATTTCCCCGAGACAACTCCAGCTTTCTCTGTCGAATTCAAAGAAGAATGGACGATACGTTTGTGTACTTTATTTAGCGTATTTAACTTTCTCTGGATGATTTGGAAGCCACTATTGTATGGGGCATCAATCACGTGTTTCCCTATCGTTAGATTGTACGAATTTGAATCGCGTCTTGTAGCAAGCATACTAGGGTTTTTTCCTTTGTCCGGGCTTTGAATTAGAACATGTCAGTGTCTGTTTATTTATAGTCAGGAATAAAATTATTGACAAAAATAATTTCGGCAAGGTGTTAAATGACCATTTTTTTCTGCTCAACTTACCTTTAACTAGTGTTGTGTTTAAATTGCTTTACTAGAAAATCTCACCTATAATTTATCGGTTTCGATTATTTCAGGTTTTAGCTCTTTATCCTAATTTCTTTACTCTTTAAAACGTTTATCAGTCGCGTATCCTTTAGTAGTATTTTGCATCGGTTTACATTTAGTGAATAAAGAAGTTTCTCATTGGGTTTCAGTATTCCACTCCTTCTTTCATTATCTTGAAACCTTTCTTGTTGATTATTAGACCAACAATATTTTTCCAGATTGAGAGTAATTCAAAAAATGAAGAGTTAAAGGCACTCTGATAAATAATGTACCCCAATTTTGATCAACACTGCTCTTAAGACACATGTGTGCTTGAACTCTAAGTATTTCTTTCACGATAATCTTTTGCTGTCAAGGTTGTCTTCCCCTCCACTTGTAAATTGATTTTGGTGTCAAAATTTCAGGAAATTACCCAGCTCTAACACATTCAAATATCAATACCTTTTATGAGACTTAAAATATTCAGACGTTGGGCACGGCAAGTCTTTTTTGAACATTGTGCACGAAAACCACCGATTCTGACGATAGTGCATTGGTTTTCCTTTTTACAACCTTTCACATCCAGCTGAGCACTTAAACTTTTCTCTCGAATTCCCCAGAGTTAGAGATTTACAAGAATTGACGTTTTTGGCTGCTTCACTCTTGTTATTTTCTCGATTTGTCTTAGCCATGACCTAATGTAAGCTTCCCTGATATCTGATGGCTCAAAACTGGCTGTAGATTAAAATACGTGGAAAACCTGTCAAAGGCGAAGTATTCTTCTTAAGCTTGGTTGTATAATTTCTAAGGGGAATCCTCTAATTGAGATATGTGAGAGCGTTATTCTCCGTTCACTCTTCTTGAGGTATAAAAGGGAGCTTTAAGTATGTTATTGTCAGGCTATTATTATTATTGTGGAAAGGCTCTGCTAAAATATCACTAAACCTTGTATTATCACATTTGCTGCTAATTATAGACACTTTAATACGGTCTGTACCTTACGAGTTACTTTTTAAATCCTATTTCCTGTATTTTGCTTCGCAGATCCTGCCAAATCGACCTAAAGATGGCGAGCCTGGACGAGTGGAGCTCCTTGACATTAGTCAGTTGGCTTCCAACGTTGTCGCTGAAATTACAAATCGCCTTTCTGCTGTTTCCATGACATCTCGTGGCAACAAAATCGCTGCCCATCACCAACAACACTTTTCCAGCCCCTACATTAACACAAATGACGATGATCTGGATTCTCGGATTGGTGAAGATGATTTGGTTGAGGAGGAAGAAGAGGAGGAATATATTGGACTGGTGAACGCTTGGGACCGAACTGATCATATTCTTTATCCCGGTCCTCTCTGTCTTGGAGCTACGCTCAAACATGATGTTCAGGCCTTCCTGAGAGGCAAGGTGGAAGACATCCAAGATCGTATGCCTGTGGATTGGGACTCTGCTAGCCTTTTACTCTCTTATTTGGAACTTCTGATTAAGAATAATGGGGTAACTCGGCTTTATTTGCATTGAGAATTATATACAAGGATTCAAAAGATCCTATCTAAAGCATTTTTATCGGTTTATTATGTTGTGGTTGATCAGATTAATAATCTAGAAGTATTTGACAACAAGAGTTTCTTGGAGCATTTATCGCGTTGCTAGTTGCTAAGACTCTGGATACCGATGTTTCCATTAAATAGTAAGTTTGTATGGGTTTCAAGAATTCCTTCAGTCATCTTAAATTAATAATGTAAGATGATCACTTGTGTTGCTTACTCGTAACTGTCTTTGTCATGACTGCCACACCAAGTCCAGAAGTGAAATGAAAGAAGCGAGTTTGGTTTGATAATTAGGCGTTCAGTGACCCTGTCTTCATTTGCGAAAAGGGATGATTGGAATAAGTGGAAAGGTTTCTGCTCCTCAATTATCGTAAGTGTCTTACTAATGGGAAGTTGATGGTAATAACCAGTAAATAAGGTGAGCCCTCAGATTCGTAATTCGTGGTACATATGTCCTTCCATATCCGTCTAAGAAAGCTGTATGTCAGCACGAATCTAAGGAAACATTCGACGACCACCCGTATTGAAAAACTTGCATTCAGCTGTCCCTCCTATGACTATTTTACTGCTGTGAGTTGTCATTTTGATCACTAGGTGTGTACCAATAAGTCGCTAACCTCCTAGCTTTCAATCTATAATTTGCTGAACATCACCGCCATCGTCTGGAGAAAATTCAAGCACTAATACCCTTCTTTCTTATGATAATTGAAACTGAAAATTCGCGATATTTTCATGAGTTAGGGTCCACGTCTTCCCAGTCAGATGTCTTCAGAGAAACGCTCATCGTTGTACATCCACCTTTTATCAACCAGATTTAAACGTTTCTAACACTTCTCCCAAGTTGTTGGATTTTCATAGGGAGATAAGTTAGCTGGAGTTTATTGTTTTCTCCTCTAAACTGCCTGAGTGGATTATATTATGTTCTGAATGCATTAACATACTTCTTTTTTCCTTCTAGATCGTTCATCCAGGAGATGTGGTCAACCTCTTAATGGGAAGTGATAGCTCTCGTTTCATCTATGACTATCCTCCATCAAACACTATTTCCTCTGTAACCCCTTTTCCTACTCTTGGCAACCGAGTCACTCGTCAGAGTTCCTTCAATTTGACCCCAATTACAGCAATGGGTGGAGGCAGTGGTGGTCTCTACCTGGACTCGAACTCAGGTCGTGAGTCACCTCGAGTTACCCTAACTCATTCAGCTTCCATGCGTGCGTTTCAGCAGCAGCCTGAAAGCGGTCGAGCAAGTGTTGCCGGGTCATCTACGGGTGGAATGTCTATCTCGAGAATGATGCGAAAGGGTTTGCTGGCGGAATATGGAAACGCTCAAGAAAGAGACGCTGCTGCTTTACAGCGATTTAGAGAGGTGAGTGGCAGTTAAAATTACTTCCTTGCTTCGTTCTTATCCATAGAAGGACAAAAGTGATAACTTCAATCGAGGGAGAGACATCTAAGCACTTAGGTCAGTGAAGGCTGTTTGATCGTCCAAATGGCGTTGACCTGAATTCTAGATTTGTTCTGCCTTAAAGACTTAACTCCAAACTTCCTCGTTGGTTGTTCATGTCTGCAGTGTCAGAGCTTTTTAACTAGCATTAATGTATCGATAGCGTGGTGATCAATGTGCTGTTCATTTGCCAACTCAGAGGTCTTGAGATCAATGCCCATTGGTTCGTATCCAATGGTGAGTGACCGACCGGCCCTGGTTAGTTCTGGCCACCAAGAGAAGTGGTAGAATGCGATTTTCTTATAAAAACTGCACCAGCTTATCTTCTCTCAATGCTTCTCCAAGTAGACTGGCAGTTTTGGCTAATATGGTTCCTATGGCACCTCGATATATGTATTTCTTCTGCTAGTCAAGTAAGAACTGGGTCCTTTTTTAACAAATTTGATTTCAGTAGATTTCATTTCCCTTATCACTTTCACGAGTTGTCGCCAAATCAAAGACCCCACTTAAAGTACCTCGTTTAGTGGTCTCAACGCGTTTGAAATTGAGTTCATCCACTAAAGATGCTAGTTTCCTTTATTCGAACTATTTATGACAACTCTTTAATTAGAACTCCATTCTAATATTTCTGTCAATTCGATTTTATTAGCAGGCAATTAAATTATTTTCTTGATTAATCGAATTCATATTTTCCCCTTTTGGGTTTTTTTAAGCCTCCTGGCAGAACAAATGTGCCAAAGTGGCTTTGTATTAATCCTATGGTAAACGATTTTTATTGCTATTTCAACTTTTATATGCATTCAATCTCCACATTGTCTCATTCTATTGGTAACGAAAGTGGTTTTTGTATACATGACTGGTTAAAGATTGTCATTGTTGTGGTTTCTAATTTTATTTATTAACAATTTTTCAATCGACGTTTTCAATATATTATTAATACAGGAATACATTATTAATACAATAAGGAGTAAATGGGAATAAATCGATTTTCATGGGTGTTTGACTATGTATGACTTATTGTTTCGATATTTGCACGTTTCAAAATGTAAATTTTATCCGTCATTTAGATTTTCAGCCCTTATTTACTGTCCGTTTATTGTTTTGGACGATTTGTCATTTAACTTCATTTTTTTTCTCCTAATGGCCAAAATGTAATCATAGTCTATTTAATTAAGAAATTAATCAAAGAATGCGGTTTAACTGGAATTCAAATGAAAAGTGAATATATATTTAACAAGAAAATGAAAAGTAAATTGCTTTTTTTCATACCATTATATTTATCGTAGAAATTCACCTACCTTTTTCACCTCAAGTCTTTGTGTAAAACATGTTCCAAAATTATTTAAATTAAAGGTAATATTAAGCTAATTTAATTACCTTGAGTTCATTATTTATGCTATAATGGCTTCATAAATAGACCAAGCCAATAATCTAATTGTTGCAAAATTATTTATCTTGTAAGTATTCGTGTTCGGATTCAAAATAGATTTTAATCTGAACTAATACTGCATATGGCAGACGCCTGGTAAGTTCCAGTCAACTTAACACTCGCGCCTTAAGTATAAGAAGCCACTAGTTTGCTACAATTAATGATATGAAAACCTGTTGAGGTATTCCAATCTTCAAGCTTTCAGTTCATCATATTGAGTGGGGAAGTTTTCTTTGCAGAATTTACGTTGTTTGTCTCTTTTCCTTTCAGCTGCTCATGCACGGTCACCCGCTAAAAGCTTTGGACCAAGCATGTCAGACTCAGCTCTGGGGTCATGCTTTTGCGTTAGCTATGCGTCTGGGCTCTGGACCTCTTGATCGGGTAATGGAGAAATTCCTCTCCCGTGCCGTCAACCCCGCTGACCCTCTCCTCACTCTCTACCAGCTCACTGCTGGAGAAATTCCACGATCTGTTGATCAACTCGCATATGCTGGTGGTAAGTATTCCGTTTACTCGTATTTTAGTCCTAATAGTTACTATAAATAGTTTTGAGTTACTTTAGTAAGTAGCCCATTAGAGGTGATTTTTTTGTTGGTAATGATTTTCAGAGCGTTTGTAATACGCGATGGATCATTTAACCGAGCGGGACTTTCACTGTGCGCACATTGAGGCACCATTCTGGTGAACTTGTTCAAGTCTTTATTTGAATAGTCTTGTCAACAACTATAGCTATAGTTGTTTAGGCTATGAAACTCCTCTAGGTACAAGTAGTGTTGAACTGTGTTCAGCCACTGTATCTGTTGTCTTCCAAGGGCTGTATTGTAGGCTGAAAGTATCAGTGCAGCTTTTGTGTGCATTTGTCTACGTCATCAACTAACACTCATTATCTACAGCACTGAATGTGCAAGCACACTTGTCACACAAATTAAAATGAACGCCTGTAAGTGTTGGATACTGCAGTCGAGATCTTATGACCATGTTTTTCGATTGACATCTGTTGCCTCACTTTTTGATCAACTTATTGAAATGTCAAAATCATTCCGCTCTCCGTACATTCTTTCAACGTGTATTGGTCCCAAGAATTTACCTTTCTTGTGTTTATTCATTGCGAGGGAGGCATACAACAAAAGAGTTGCTAAGGTGTCTACTGGTTTTGTATTTAATTTGTAAAGCAATATTAAGTGTCTGATTTTGTTCATATTCTCCATCAGTCTTAGCGTCACTTCACAGCTATTCGGAGAGACTTTTATCACCTTTAGCCCCCCCCCCTCCCCCTCCCTGTGGGTTGTGGCAAATACTAGGGTGGCTATACTTATTAACCTCTGACCTCCCCCTGGCAGGACCAGTGTCTAAATCAGCCTTGCTTTTCGCCTTGTAACAAGCGTGAAAACGTTAGCTTCAAAGGCCCGTCCTATGAATATAGCAGAGTGGATGGATAATTATTTCACTATGGTATAAGGAAGTCTATTTATTCATGTCTGATCATCCACGATTTCTTTTTGCTACTTCTCGTTATTTGCTTAATTTGAGTTTATCTGTTTTTTTTTTCTTATAGGCACGGATACAGGTGACTGGAGGCCCCATTTGGCCATGTTACTCTCTGCTCCTGAAGGCCACGGTGATTTAGCTCGAGATTCTCTTGAAAGAATGGGAGAATCTCTCTTAGCACGTCGACTTCTTTTCGCAGCTCATCTCTGCTTCCTTCTCGCTGCCAACTATTCCAATCAAGGCACGATCGCTACTCCACACTTGCCTCCACGAATCTGGCTCTTAGGCATCTCTGCCCCGTCCAATTCTTCTGAAGAGTGTCCTGGTCGATTTGTCATCACAACTGAAGTTGAACGGGCTCCCACAGAGGCAATTCAGCTCACAGAGATCTATGAATTCGCTCTCGCTTTGGCCACTAGGAATAAGCAATTCTTTTTCCCCAATTTCCTTGTAAGCTGAGAAAAACTGTATTAAGTATTTCACCAGTATTCCATGCACTAACGAAGGCATTTGCAGAGGGAGCATGTTAGGATTTTCTCCACAAACTATTTATTACTGGTTGAAGAATTACTTCATGTGTCTAACTTGTCTGTCTATCTCTTTCAGCCCTTCAAATTTGTGTACTGTCTGCGTTTGGTCGATGCTGGTTTAATTGAAAAGGCTTTCCGTTACCTGGAGGCGCTTAGTGACTCAGTTTCCAATCTTGCACAGGAACTTGAAGAGTCCGATATGTCACCAGCCGATTTGAGGGCTCTTTTCTTGATTGCTTCCCAGTGTCTACAACTGTCTGAACGTCTGCAACATCATCCGGAGGTTGGCAGCTTTGAAATGGAAGTTGGTAGTCATGGCAATGTTCTCCGTGAAAGTTCCACTTCATCTTGCCCACAATGGTTAGAAAGACTGAGAAGCGTTTATAAACGCATCTCGTCTGTGGTAAGTTCGTTTTTATATCTCTCATCAGTTATGGTACTTTCATATTGCCTTATTTGCGGAATTCAGCTTGAGGTACACAAATCTCTCTTGATGACTGCGTCCTCATTGTCAGACTTTCATTTTGGTTTCAGAACTTTAATGGCTTAACCCCTGTCTACTGGATTTTTTACTCAAATCAATTTATAATAGTGTGCCACCACTTCTCCATCATTTTTGTATATTCGTTTTGGGCCATTTGGTGTGCATTGTTGAGGCTATTCGACTTCAAACTCGTGTTTTTTTTTATTGAATTAAGTGTACGTGCTTGCGAACACGTTGATACACATGCGAAAAGGTTCGCGTCTTTCCCCCCAATAGCCGTTTAGATCTTCAAGTACTTTTACTTGTCCTCGATAGAACCTAGTTTCTGTGCAGGTGGCTTTAAACATGCTCGATTCTGTACTGTGCACTGCCCATGTTCTGCATAATGGCTTGGACTGTTCCATTCCTATGGAAAATTATTTATATCAAATGGCAGGCTTTATGATAATTATCTGCAAAGTCTCTCTTGATCATTTAGCCTCCATATCTGCCTCTCTAAGCCATGCGTTTTGGTGTAAGTCACTCAGCTGGAACATCGTTTATCTAAAGATGTATATAGGCAGAATTTTTCAATTATCAATTGCATCTCAACAGCAAATCATAGTAGCTTTAGTTCGATAGACAGTGCTGGAATATTGTAGCCTTTCAGACGCCTATCAAATTTTTCCCAAAGAAGCAAATAGGGTTCTGAAGAAGGCTTATTGATGAGGCAAATAATATGAAAGTGCTGACACATCTGAGCTGTTAAATAAGGGGTCGTGAGATCGATACTCATCAGTGCCCATCCAGTGATACGGATGCTCAACCACACTGGATTCTTCTTGCCTAAAAGAGGGAATCTCAAAATGCGGTTACCTCATCGAAGTAGCTCCAGAAATGTTCCTCGATCTCAATAAAACTCTGCCAACGCTTTCTTCAGCGTATTTGTGAAGCGGTTGACTGTGTTATATAAAATAAATAAACGTAGGAGTATTGTATTTATTTTAATGAACTACAGACACTCTGGACACTTCTGGTTTCATAAACTTTTAATGTGAATGCATTTTTTAATATCCATTCGAATCGGATTAGTTACACAAAAATAACATTCATATCAAATGGCAGGCTTTATGATAGTTATCATTAGCCCTTCAGTTGACTTCGGGCTTCACATAGGAGAGGAGCGTCAAAGTTACAAAAAGTCGCTTGGGGAACAGAAGATTAATTCACAGAAGTAAGAGACACAGACACAAAGGTGGAGAAAAATAGGTAAGATGAGTACTGTGGAGGTGGTCGGATATGACATACAGTCGGGTCATGGTAGTCTGAAGTTAACTGCCGGTTCATAGACTTTTTTGTGGTATGAGAATACGTCGCCTAGGGTGCACCACTTGGAGGTAAGTCTCTCGCACATCTCTTTCTATGGAAAATAAATTTATCACTTGAGAACATTTAGTAGGTGATTATTATGCGTCGGTGGTTGGTGACTCCATGCCACTTATTCCATGCGCTTGACAATTATTATCCCACACTCACTGGTCGGTACAATGCCTTCTCTCGCGTTTCTTAAAAAGCCGCGCTTCAACAGACTGCAAAATTACAATATTGCCAATTTTTGCGCGAACACAGCTTACTGCGCTCTGTGTTACTTCAAAAATGTATACATCTAAATACGCCTACTTTGGGGAAAAATATCGGAGTTGAAGTGACTTGAGAAAACATAATTTAAAAACTGAACCATTTGCACCAAGTCCTGGAAACGCTTCGTGAACATCGAGTTTTTTGAAATACGAGCCCCTCAATTATTACTAATCGTGAAATCCCTAAAAAAATCAATCGAACTAAGACTCGTTGATGAGTGGATGTTTTCTCCGATTTTCTTAATCCTTTTCCTTTATCATTTGTTATATTGTCTGTCCCCTGGTTTCATTTGTGTTTTACTATGTTTTGCCACTTTAGACAAGGAGACGCATAATCTTTACACTCTGTTTTCTGTCTGCAAGACGCTAGAGTGGCTATAATTTAGAAAGCAGGTCTGCTTTAAGGGTTCAGCGACCAAGTTGGTTTTTAAAGTTTCGTCAAAAACGGGTAATCTTCTTAAAATCTACTAGAGCACTGAATAACTGTAATTGAATGAACGCAGAAAAATGACTCAAGTGTAGGAGAAATTGTGAATTGCGCTGTAGAGGGCAAAAGCGTTAGCGCTGAACGAGTGGAACCCGGGTTGTTATAAAGAGGGTGACGATTTTGAAGGAGGGGATGGATTTCGTGTCATTTGTTTGTCGTCGGGCCGTCGCTTTAAGCAAATCAGGGACTACAAGGGTGTGCAGATGTATGAATCGGTAATATTAATACGCTAATGCAATTCTCTTTATTCGTTCAGCTGGGTTTGCCGAATTCCGATCGACCCTATGTCGATCCACTTCGTGTTTCACCCTCTCAAGAGCCATCAGATCAGGATCAACAACAAAATCAGAGACCAACTCAAAAACAACAACAGCAGCAGTCAGTGCCTCAATCAACTCAAATTCGAACAACTGTTGCTTCAACAGTTCAGCAACAACAACAGCAGCAGCAGCCCCAACTTCAACGCCAACGAAATCTGCCAACACAGCCAAACCAACCTCCACAGCAACAGGAGATAATTCATCAATCTCCTCCTGCTCATCAGGTTTTTTGATTACTTATAATAATTTTGGCAATTTTTAATTGTGAGAATAAGGGTAGGACCAAGAAGAGTAGGTTATGAACCAGAAGCAGTATAGATTCCGGGTATTTCATTTGAAAATTGGTTTTATCATGTTTTCAATTCAATGCACAAGTCACTGATCCGTGTTCTAACGTTGCAAATATCAAATTTTGACATCTATTAGTGGTCAAGGAGTTAGCGATCAGTTCATTAATTTGAATGTTTATCTGTAAGATGACGCAGTCTATCATGATTCAACATTCATATCTCTGCTGTTAACTGATAATGCTTTTCCGTTATTTATTGACTTATTATTCAACTTTACAGCGCTCATCAGTAAACTGAGTCGCGAATTCGAAATTGATCATGAGAAGGAGATTGGAGCTTGCCTTTATTATCATTTTTAGTATTTAAAATTTTGATCTAAGTGCATATAAGATTTTGAAAATAAGTTCGGGGCTTGTCCTCACATTCAATTAGCCATGTAACACTTAAGTTTATTCTAATTTTTAGGTTCAACAACAGCCAAAGAAGAATGCTACACTTGAAAATTCACATTTGCTTCAACAGCAATATCAGCCAACAGTCCATGACGATGCGCCTTCTCCACCACAACCCTCTTCGCCTACCTTTCATCAAGAGGTATGGAATGTTTGAATAATAAGCAATGCCTACTTGTATTTATTTCTGTATTTGTGAATTTTACATTATTTTCCCTTCATTAGCAGCAGCAAAGGCGAATGTCATTTGAAGCTCGGAATGCCCCACCAACGCCCCAGCAACCTCAGCAGAATCAATTTCGGGGTCAGTCTCTTGCTCCTATACCACCTCCTAGTACCCCCACCTTAAGAATGGAAAATCCTCAGGCGCCTCTAAGATCTCCAGTAGCTGCTGCTAGCAACAATATTCCATACTTTGTGCCAACCTTTAATCCATCTTCTGAACCCATGGCGGAACCTGCTGCTAATGCGGAAACACCGGCTTCGGGGTATGACTACTTTGCTGGATTGGCTCCTTCTCAGGTGAGATAGACACCGCTAGTATTTACTTAATTTGTAGTCCTGGTCCTGCAGTGATCGAAGTATGCTGAATTTATCAATTATATTCATTGACTATCAGTGCATATATCTATCAAGTGATTTTGTACACATTGCATTGCAGTTTCGTAAATGCTATTGGAAATTAATTATCGAACTTCGCAGTGCTATATAATTTAACTTAACTATCAATACTGCTAAGGAAAGGGTTATGTATATCTCTAAAGGCAAAATCGATATTTTTACTGTAATGAATTAGATAATTAGCACTTATTAGAGTTATAAAAAGTTATTATCAGTGGAGAAGGGAATTATCTTTGATTGTCTTTCTTTGATCTCATCTTGTGAGTTAGTCCACTTTGAACTCGAGTTCATCAAAACTTAGGTGTTACAAGACACCACCGGGAGTCTGTGTCCACATCACTCTTGACATTATGCACCGGTAAAGGAGATGACTTTACTTGAACTTCCCGCTGTGTAGGCTTTATAGGTTTTGCAACTGAAAGTGGGATAGTTAGGAACTGGTCGAGAGCTGGCGAATATGGGGGGGATGTGGTAGAATCTTACAATTTCCCTCTTCATTCTTGCTTTGCGGGGCTTCCGTCCATACACAGTCATTATTGAAGTATTATCTCTTTTCTAATAAACAGATTTAGACTTATACCTTTTATTTCCTGGTTTTGTCTTCTCAATTGTTAGCAACAATGAACTTCGTCTATAACCGTTCTGTCTGGTTTCAGCAGTTCATAATATGTTATTCCACGCAGATCTCACGTAGAATTTTGCCTTCAGAAATAAAATGAGATTTTGTTGAACAATTTGTCTACTAAGTCCGAATTTTTGTAGGTGCAGCGGAAGACAGTAGTATAATTAGGGGGTTTGCATATGGCGCTTAAGTAATTTGGGCTTGGGCGTAAATAAGTCAGATCAAATACCTGCAAACACTCGGTCACTCGGGTTACTCCGACTCGACCAAGTGGCAGCAACAAATT
Organism: Hymenolepis microstoma; assembly: GCA_000469805.3. Classification (NCBI taxonomy): domain Eukaryota; kingdom Metazoa; phylum Platyhelminthes; class Cestoda; order Cyclophyllidea; family Hymenolepididae; genus Hymenolepis; species Hymenolepis microstoma. The sequence goes on from LR215994.1 coordinate 1,933,882, forward strand.
TCCTCTAATTGGGTGTAATTAAGTCATATCAGGAGTAACGAAAAATCTCGTGTAACGAATTGAATGGCAGTGGGAAAGCTTAGAGGTATGAGAAAGGAAGTTTAGGTGTCAATTTTTACTAAATGCTTGTCATAACATGGGAGATAGGTATAATTCGAGGTAAATGCAAAAAATTGATTCAGTACTTGGTAATGAATTTCGTCCATGTTTAGTTTATTATGAATCAAACAGAGTTCTTTTCTATATATTGTATATTGGCCGCTTTTCTACTCTTTCTCAACAGCCCATCTCCCGTTCTCGTACGGTATCTATGACAAGTTCTCAGGGCGATTCAACGCCACATCCCTCCAGTCCTTCACCAACTGACCCTTCCTCTACGAGTCCAGTTTCCCATCAGGTGCCCAAAGTGCCCGACCAAGTTCCACGAAGATCATCAGGAATTGTGCAGCAACCACCAGTCAATAGTAGTGGAGTGAGTCATCCACGGCTTTATTGTTAATCTTAACTCATTTCCTTCTTTCCACATCTCCTTTCTCAGCCTCCTTCCCTACCTTCTTCCTGCGCTTTGTGTTGAACTCTCATTAAAATAGTCAAATGATTTTTTTATTCATAATATATAAGTTGATTGATTAGTTCGTCTACCTTACTGTCCACTTGTTTTGGGGTAAGGCTTGGTGTCGCCGAAATAGGTTTAAGTGTAGTGCATCTTTTATGTAATTGGGTAGGTCAACAATACCTAGTTTAAAATTAATGCTTTGAAAGTAGGATTATTTTGTAACAAAATGGCCGTATACGTGAATTGGGACGTTGTGTATTTTACGAATAACGGGCTATTTCTAGGGTTTTTGATAAACTTTTTCTGGGTCATTCAAAGCATAAGTGACATTAGCTGGTATGGAAAAATTTCGTTTTGTTTGCCTGTTTATGAGAGTCGAGGTCGAGTGTCATTTGAGTAAGAATGTGCATTGTGATTTGACTGATAAATATCCTTGCTTTTCTTTTCAAAATGTTTGTCGTACTAAAAAATGTAAGCGTGGCTATTCTATTTCATTATCCATCAAGTCAACTTTACCTTTTTATGTGCTTTTAAAAAGTTGCTCTACTGAAGGCAAATAAGTAGGGGCATTGTATTGCAGTATCTCAGGTTCAATCAGGAGCAGTATGGTCGACCGAAGGCCTGTAAACGACCTCACAATCGCATCATATCACCAAGTGGTATTTATGACAATAACAACAGTGATGGCGAGCGAATTCTCACTCCTCGACTTTCTTTCGAGTCTAACCATAAGGTATCGGACTGTTGTGGCACATTTTGAATGTTCATGTCATGTTGTTGTGCCTTCCTGTTGTCCAATTTAACGTGTTCTCTTCTCTTTATAGTTCACTTGATTTTTATTCAGTTTAATCCTTTAGGCGTTTTTGTTTCGTTCCTTTAGTCCCTGCTAAGAGATAATCGTGCTCGAAATGTACAGAATGATGCAAAAACTAATCTTGCACCTCCCTTCACAACCGCGCCTCCCCAGCCTCCGGCTTCTATTGACAAAGATCGCAACGCCAATGGACAAAAACAGCAGCCCCAACAACAGTCCCAGTCTGATAAACAGGAGGATGAGAAAAAGGGAGGTGATGGTGGTGGCCAATCTGGAAAGGTAGTTAGTTTTGCGTTTACTACTTGTATATTTATAAATAGAAATAACTGACCGTCTGCACCCTTTATTTGTTCAGTCTGGCTGGTTGTCTGGTCTCTTTGGTCGAATCAAGGGAGGACAAGAGGTTTACCTACCCGATGACTCCGACCCAATGGTGGGTCTGACCGATTTCTTCCCAGGCTTTCAACTTTTTGCGCTTCTCTATCATCTAAACACTTTGATCCTCTTCTAGATTATTTGGGATGAAGCAACGGGACGCTGGCGTGACAAGCTTGGAGGTGATCAAGAGGATGCCACACCGCCTCCTCCTCCGCAGATGCCCACCGTTCCTGCAATGTCTCAAAACAACACCTCCATTGGTCACCCTAGTGTCCAACCGCCGCTTCGTACCCTAGCAACTGATGGTGGTGGTAGCAGTAGTGGTGGCGCCATCTCGCGTTCACGATATGTCAACGTTTTGGGCAAACAGGGGGTGTCCAGTGGGTCGAAGGCTGTCAAACTCACACCTCCCCTCCCTCCCACTTTCCTCCCACCACCTTGAGGTGAGTTTAAAATAGCACCTCTACTTCTTTATTTTAGGCACTCACGATTTTGTTAATTTTAATTTTAGGATCCCGGTATTAATCATCTCCCCCATTATCTCAACATTCCAAATTGGACTCTTCATCGGTTTTTCTCTCTCTAAATGTGTGATAGTAATGCCGGGTAAACTCGTCTTTTCTCTTTCTTCGTCTTTAGATTTTCCTTCCTTTCCTCTATGTATTTGCAAGGCATTTGGCTTGTGTAACAAATTACTTCTACTACTAAAATGCCTTGGAAGTTTTCTTTTAACTACTGGTAGTGACTGAGTAGTATGTGTTTGCTTTATCTTGAAAATAAACAGATGGACCAATGTGTATTGTAACTTTTGGTAATTTCCTAAAGTAAATGCCAATTGAGCTCAGCATGTTTATGTTAGGCCTAATTTAGTGAGAAGCGGGGTTATTTAAAAACGTTCCTTGACGGTTCTTTAACTGTCGTTGTTCCAATTTAGAAAGTGATTTAAGTTTATCGAGCCTCTCTCCTTGGAGATGGCAGTTGATTAGTCTTATAAATTCAGCGGTCAATGGGTAGGAGGTGTAACTCCCTTTTGGTCTTGCCGCGAATACAATGATAATGATTTTCTATCTAACCGGGAGATTTATTGAATTAAGGCTTTAAGTTTTGGAAGAGGTTATCAAAATTCTGACAATGAATTTTCGGCGCTATTTAAAAAATACATACATTGGCGTTTTTTTCCCTTTTAAAGCATTCGATTGTACTTGGTGCCTAATAAAATTATAGGCATAGCCAATGAGAGGTGGTTTATCTTACGATTTTGCCCTTTCAAGGTCATGATGTGCGATAAAAAAGTTCAACGCATTCTTTTTGGAAATTTATTGGAGATTTTGCCTTTGGAGAGATATGAAAATTCTCTGAGTTCTCAAATTAAAAAAAACTTCTTTCGAGCCAGCGGTTACTAACATAATTTATTGAAAAAGCTTACTCATAGTTGTGGCCAAGGTAAGTAAATCAACGCACCGGGGCGTCTTGTTTTGAATAGTCTCATGGTTGCTTGGGTCAGCAGTACCGATTTCCTTTCTTTAAAAGCGTAAATCCCCACCTCAAGAGAGGCTAGTGTTTGCATGTAGAAAAACAATGCCTTTATACCGCTGTTGGGTCATTCAGTTGCAGTAGAGGTTGGTTAGTAAAAGGCTGTTGTCTACAATTTTGGCACTCAATTCAATGTGTTGATCTTTCAGGAAAATAGCTATCGGCTCAGCAAAGTTACTAAGAGCACTTATTCCGCTGAACTGTCTAGTGGTAAAATGGTAATCCTACTACAGATAGAGCAAATCAACCAATCCTTCGGTACCTATAGCTATGGAATCGCTAGTTAGAAAAGCATAATGTGTGGGCGCTATTTTCTATCCTTAGACGTCGTTCGGAAATTTGGGTGCCTTTCGTGATAAATTCTTCGCAGAGGGATTGCTGCGGTTTCTAACAGTTCTGAAGTAATGGTGAGAGTCTGGTAGGTAACTGTCTTATAAATTTCGGAAAATTTTTAGTCTAGTACTCAGAAGCAATCTAAGCGGCCATATTAAGTATTGTTTGGGTCTTCCAATTAGAGCTTCAACTTCTTGGTTTCAAAATCTGATACAGAAAGAGAAATGAGATTGTTCGAAACTGAGCTTTTCAGTGGTTTATTGCTGTCAGAATGTATTCACATCGTTTAGGCCGTAAAAAACAAAATTGCCAAGTGCAAGGAACATCAAACGACAGGGAAGAAAATGAGATGCCACGAGTCTCAATTTCTATGAGCTCTTTCAGCAAGGAGTTGTCCGTAATCTCGTGAAGAGTATAACTCAATATGCACTTTCTAAATATTCGAATTTAATAACTGCACTCTGAGATTCACTGGTGAGTTGATATTCTCGGAGTTTAACATTAGTGACCGTGCCACCATGGAGGTAATGGATAGTGGAATGACACATTCGCAGAGAACGTTTGCGGCATTGAAAATTCAGCACTTTCGATGCAAGAATAATTTATTGATATTTCCGATCATTCTCAAGTACCGCTTAATTTTTCCCGTACTAGATTTTTTGCGAGCTCTCTTTTTCAATCATGGCTTTAAGACCTTTACATGCAGTTGAATTCCTTCTTTTCTTTCTGATATGTTCAAGGGACAATTAAAACAGCGAAAAAACTTTTTATTCTCATATCCCGTATTTCCTGTCAATTAAAGCTCACAAACTCCCGCGTGTATCAATCTGCACCCACATCCTGTTTCAGCCCTCATGGCGCGAGGTTAATTCAATTGCAAGCAAGGAGAGATGCGGGGTATTGATATCACGGCGCGCACAGTTAACAATATCCTCTGTACCCGACCAATGAAATGATGAGGAGAAGTTGAAAATCTCCCATTTTCCACCTCCTCCCCATTAGCCTCATTATTCCTCTCTTTTGTAACATGATTGGACGCGGGTGAACACAATAACTCCGCCAGTGCGTTTGAGCAATCTTTTCAAATCTATTTCCGGCCAATATAATGGAGGGAGTGGGGGGGGGGGGGGGGGGGAAGGGGAGGGGGAATTAGATTAATAAATAACCGATACTCCGAGAGATAGGAGCTTAATGATAGAAGAGTATTTTGTGCGTGAAGCTTACCGCCAATTTTGGCGATGTTATATATGTGGGGCCACCCTTTCAATCATTTTTTTTTGCGCTCAACGTAAGGCACCAGAGGCAAAAGATTTGTGAGGAAATCCTTAAATGGCGTGTGATTCTTTAATTTTCACAGCATACAAGTCAAGTCTTAAAATAAGCGAGGATACTCATTATTTGTAAAGTTTAGTTTACGATGAAGGAATTGGCAAAGTTTCGATTTTAAGTCAATCCAGGTCATTACCACCTATTTTGTCGTCATGACTAAGTTAAGGAAAAAATACAGTGATTCATTTATTTTAATTCCAGGAATAGTTAAATGTACTGAATGCTTTGGAAACTGGAGTTTTTTTCTACGAGAACATGTATTGGGTCAAATTTTTTAATGCAACTTCTCGGCCAATAGTTTCGGAACGATCAATTTCTCCATTATATTTTATGATTAAAGGTAGACTCAGCTCTAAATAGTACCATAGTCAGTTGAGTGAGGTGAAGGATCACCTTTCGATAAAACAAGTCTTACACGGTTATAGTGTGATCCCTACAATCGCCCCTATGCCTCTAAATTTAAATGCCTTTGGATTGAGCTCAATTCCCCTGTGCATCGATCTTTATATGAACTAAAAAGTTAAGATTTCAGGCAACGCGCGTAGGATTTATGAAGTCTAATGAAATATTCTCAGCTGAGTGGGAAACAGCTTTTAGATGACTACCAGAACAAATACGGCTCTTGAATATTAATTTTGGTATAACATTTGTCAACCCATGGAGCTGTCGCAGTCACCTCAGATCAAACATTTGGGCTAAATACCCTCAAAACACTATCATCCCACAGCACTTTACGCTAATATAATAATAATGTTTTTGGACGATAGCCAACTAAAATTATTTTTTATGCAAAATTGACGTGTTTAGTCTCACTCTCAGTTTCTAACTCTTAAAGCCGCCGTAATTGCGGTCCTGCGGGTCCAAATTGATTTGACAACCGAGAAAAAGTAATCCAACCAATAATGCTAATTCAGCTCTTTCTTTTGAACCTACATTCGCTTTCAATTGACAACATCTTATTTCGATCTTTTCTCTCGACTTACCCTGAAAGGGGAATTTCAGCCTTTAGGAAGGGGATCCAGCGTTGTGGTTTGAAGATGAAACCTCCTAAGATGCCCTTCTAATACTTATAATTGGATTAATATTGGCCAACTATGCAATTATTAGTCTTTGGAAACTGATTCCTAGGTTCCTGGATGTTAGTTCGCGTTATCAGTTGACTGGCTAGTTGTTTGAGAATGAAAAATCGACCTTACCTACTTCCCGAAGTACCTGTGTCTTCTAATAGCCAAAAAGTTTCGGCAGGAACCACATGAAACCACAGGATGGTATTCGATCAGTACAGCAAATTTTTGAGGAGAAATTTGCCATTTAGTCACTCAGTGAAATAAGGAGGAAATGCAAAAAGAGTGTCAAAATGCCAAGAAGGTAATGTTTTGCAGAGTTCTACATCCCACTACCCAATTCTTATCCCCAATACGATTCTTGAATGAACCAAAATTACACCAGAAATAGTGATACCAGTTAAATAGTGAAATTATTTGACAACCAAATAGCTAGCTGTATAGTAATGGTACGAGGTATTGAGAATATCTCTTACTGAAAATCAGCACTCGATATATTCAAATACAGACATTCACGAATTCTGTCTTCAGCAACTTTGCTAACGTATAATCACCACGTTCTTCAACTATTTTTTTATTTTATTTCAGCTAATTAACGATCACCAACTAATACCAATTCTGTTGTGTTTTCCCCAAGTGACTAGTTGTGAGGAAGGTCATTTGTCAAACGCTCGAACAATATTACCAACAAGTGGTTTCACCCTCCCCTTCCCATCTTCCTCTATTTTGGGACAAGAAAACGGAAGACTTCGCTGCCTTGGGGGTGTAGGGCATGCTCCTCAGCCATTACCGGAAATAGCTTATCAGACGACTATTTCTCCTCATTATGAGGAACCAAGGGGGAGAAATGTAGACCCTCTTTCCCCGCCCCCGCCCCACCCGCCTTTCCATCCTCCTCCTCCTCCTACGCCTTATTACTATTAGTAGTATTCCTCTAATATCAGTTAGTCTGATCTGTTTCCGCTGTGTGCAGCGCCAACTAATTCTCTTGAGAGGTAGTATTAAGCACATCGTTTAGTCCTTCGTGGCTATGGTAACCACAATACACCTCCGGAAATGAACAATCTCTCTCCCTGCTAAGGGAAATTAACAATAGGACTGATCTCTCCCTCTCTCTCTCTCTCGCTCTCTCTCTCTCTCTCTCTCTCTCTCTCTCTCTCTCTCTCTCCCTCTGAGAGCACTAATACAGATATTTAACTACCGGAAAAGAGGTGTGGGGTGGGAGAGCGTGAGGAGAGATCTATCTATCTTGGAAATAGAGACAAGACTGGACTTCCGTTCTTAGAGCGAAACTGTGTACGTTGATGAGTGTGTATGTAAGTTAGCTTTTTTAAGACAATAGTGAGCTTGTATTCTAAGGAATTAAAGCCAATTAGGATTAATTAAAGAGCGCTGTATTGTGCGGCGCTGCGTAGAAGAATACTCAATGGCATTTGAATTGTTTTAAACAAAGTAAATTATTAAAGTGGTATGTTGGTCAAATTTAAACTAAAAGAACAAGTCTTGTCTGCCATATTGAATCCTTTACGGCTGTTTAGGAAGATAAATGTGATATATTTGACGGTGGAGGCAGATCGTCGTGTCTCAGAGATTTCCTGAAGTGATCAGAGACTGGGATTGTTTGCATTACGTTTTTTTCAAAGAAATTGTTCATTAACTACCAACCAAGAGTTATCACCATTTCAGGATGAAAATGCAAGAGGAGAATTAGACATTCTTGGAGTACTCAATCTTACTGAGCACACCATATTGTTACGCAGGCATCGGATTTTAACACATAACAAAAGTGACTGTGTGGTGGAGATAGAGAGGTGGATAAAGGGCTGCACAATAAGAATGAGAAGAAGGTCCTTATCGAGATGGGCTGGCTGAAGATCCTAACTTGTAGGAGTTGGATAACAGGGAACCGATTGGATGTAAGGTATTCAGTTGGCAATGGAGGGTGCAAATACATAGCCACTAATGGGTTGAAAAGTGGAAAAGACGATCATTCGGGAACTTGTGTGAAATTTCGCAAGGTGGGTTAGGGCAGGCTCGGTGATATGATCTGGTCGATTAACAGTGGTTCTGAAAATCGCCAAGCTGTCTGAAAATGTATTAACTTAACTTGAAATTCGTTTTTAAATTAAGCGCTTCGAGTAAATGAACATAAAAACACTTTTGGAATCGGAAAGGTAAAGTAAAAATAACGATAATCTCTTTTAACTTCTATTTATGGGACAGACAAAATAGAAAGAGACAAAAAATCAGGAGAGAACAATGAAGACGTCCAAATGCAGTTGGTTCGAAAAGAACAGAGATAAAGCTATTATTTGCGAAACTTGATGACTAGAAGTGTGAATCTAGCAATGCCTAATTATTCCCTTAAAGAATGGTACAATTAACAAACGCCTCACTAAAATGTCACTACTTGTGGATTTAAGTTAGGAAGGATCAAATAAAAACACCAAGTGCCATTTCACGACTTCAATAAATGGAGTCGCCTCACTCCTTATCCCACTAATTTGATTTATTTTAATTAAATTTTGTCGGACACACTAGAACTGGTCTGACAAATACCCCTTGAAATTACTCACGTATGGTTTAGAATGAATATTTTTGTACAAAAAAATTGGTATTTTAACCTATTGATCTTCAAATGGTCTTTATAACTTACCTTTGAAGGAACAAAAACATTCTATCTCGAACTGTTGAGGTCAAAAGAACGGATAAGTATCATGAACTCTACCTCCTAATTCCACTCTCCAACTCTCAAGGAGGATGCTGAACTCTAAACGTCTTGTGTCCAATTCCATTCATCTTTTTTTATCAAAAGGTCATCGAAGCCGGTTTGGAGATAACGGCTTGACAACAAATCCTCTCAGGTTCATTCCTGTTGAACCATTTCAAAAAATTACAATATCTGAAGGACTTGAATTTGCTTTCACAGTGAATTGGAATCTCCAGTCCTTTACTCTATAATCTCCGTGGTCATGCAGGATGGCAACTATTAATTATGTATCAAATTAGCTTTTGAATTTAGCCCATAATTCTTGAATATTTCACTGCTCCATTCCAAGGCACATCCTTCTTTAAATATTCTACCAAATGGAAGTACCTTCGCCATCACTACCTCTCTATGCCACGAAACCTTTTGAAACGATTAAATTTGACTATATCTTTCTTTGCTCTGGATTCCATATCCTCTTGAAAGATCAACACCCTTAAAACAGAACTTCAATTTGCTTATTTCCATGCCATAGTCTTACTCTTCCTCGAATAAGTATTATGCATCTACAAGTAATTAGAGTGATGAACCACATCTGTGACCTATGATCACTTGCTGTTAGGTCACACGATACTTTCAACTATTTATTTTATCCCCACATCCAGATGTTGTTGTATTGACGATAAAAAGAAAATGTGAAGGGGAACTACGTGCCAACATAGCCACCGTCTCCCAAGCTTCCTTCCCTCAAACCTAATTTCGAATAATAAAAGTGGAAGCGAAATTTCAAAGTTGAACCAGGCACGTGGGAAAGCACAGCAGTAATAAATGCCTTCTGAATGTCTTTTGGGGTCGAACGAATTTTTATAGGCTACTCATTTGAATGGCCTTTGGATCTATGTAGGATTAAATGGCCGTCGTTATTTATTGCTTGATGACCCCGTCATATCCAGCCGTCGGTAACAAAGACCGTTTAGATCAATGACGAAGAATTTCACAGTAAATTAGTTAAAGAAGAGATTGTGCATATTCATTCCAAAGGTTTCCCATAGATTCGAAATATTTTCATTTTATTAATTACATTTAGTAAATTCAAACATACTCTAACAAGTGCTGTTCACCATTTCTTCGTAAATATTAGGTCTGCAACATTGCTCCCGCCGTTTTCCAAAAGATGGCGGTAGTAGTCGGTAGTAGTTGAAATATGTTGATCACAGATGTCGAACACTTTGTTTTGACATTTGTAAATATAATCCTACTTTGATTTAACTTAATTTGTGTTTGCATAATAATACAATTTCAATTAGATATGTCCAAATTTAAACCGAATTCTCGTCATTTGCGGGAAGTATTGCTCTTTTATCCTTCAATAGGAAAAAATGTGCGGACTGGCTGAGGCTCACCGATTTACCTCAGATACTTATGATAAAATGACTATTAGTGACAGAATGTGTCGGGAATGGTTCCAAGGTTTTAAGAGTGGTGATCTTGCTGTCGAAGACCGGCATAGTGGCAGACGGGAAAAAGTTGTTGAAGATGCAGAATTGGAGGCGAACGATTCTTAGTGAAGACTCGTGTCAAACTCAAGAAGAATTATCAGAATCATTGGGTGGATATCAGCCAGCAAGCAGTTTCAAAAAGCCTAAAACAGTTGGGAGTGACCGAAAAAGAAGAATATTTGGTACCCCACGAGTTGAAACCAAGGGATATGGAGCGACTTTGTTTGCTTGTGAACAGCTGCTGGAAAGGCAAACGCGAAAGGGATTTCTCCATTGTATCGTTACTGGGGACAACCCGTGTCAAAAATGGTTACATTACAATAACTCCAAGCGCGATGAGAAAATCATGGGGATTGCCCGACCATAGTGCTACGTCAACACCTCGGCCGAATATCCATGGCTCAAAAGTCGGCATGCTTTGTGTTTGGTGGGACCAGCTTGGCGTGATTTATTATGAGCTTCTAAAACCGTCTGAAGCATTTGAAACCATCACAGGTGAGCGTTATAGTACCCCTGAGCGTGATGCGCCTGAGCCGTGCTCAAGAAAAAGGAAAACGGCCACAGTGCAACGAGAGACACGATATGGTTATTCTGCAGAATGATAGTGCTAGATCTCCTCACGTTGCCAAAGTGACGAAAAAATATCTCCAAACGTTGAAATTGGAAATTTATCTTACCTGCCGTACTCTCCACATGTTGCTCCGTCTGCTGATTTTCATCTAACTCACCTCCTTCAATGGCACACGATCTGGCTGACCATCACTTCAGCTAGTATGGAGAAGTGAAAAATTGGTTCGACTACTCATGGATCTTATGGCTAGATGAAGAATTTTTCGCCACGGGATTCGCCTGCTGCCCGAGAGATGGGCCAAAGTGGTAGCTAACGATGAACAATACTTTGAAACGTAATGCATGTAATCATTTTGTTATAATGAAGTCTTAGACTTAAAAAACGGCGGGAGCAAAGTTGTAGACTTAATATGATGCATAGGTTCCGTATATGGTGTATGAGGATTGCTGCACACATATGGCATTCTGGAAAAGCAGATGAAGTGCTTCGGAATAACTTGGAATAACAGTGTATTTATCCCCGTGTTCTCATGAGATTATTTTCTGCTTTCGCGAATAAGTTGCTCCCTTTTATTACTTTCTGCTAATAATAAAAAATTTATAATAATAATGGACTAATAAAAATCGCCAGACCCATATTGGTCATAGGGTGACTTCAAGATGAAAGTTGCGTAGTTTACCGCCACAAAAATAGCCCGACTTAACCAGTGCGATTGACCATTTCAATCTACGGGTGTGCATCAACAGGAGTCGACCCGATGATCTCTAAGATCGCGAAATAGCCCCGCGACCAATGTGTCAGCGATCCTCTGCAAGCTGGGTAAAAATTCTTTTAAATATTTCAAAATAACCAAAATCTATGAACATCTTATGATGGGAGACAAACGATCATCATTGACCGATATCAGTTTGCATAAAGGATATTCTAAGTCTGCACCTGGTTGTCTTAATGAGTAGCAATTTCTACCACCCTAATCCACTGATTGAGGTGAAATAGCCAAACACTTCATAATTAGTACAACTCAAATGCAGAAAATATCAACATCGGTGTGTTCCTCAATTGGGGAGAATAGATTTAAATAAATATGGCCTCTAGAACTAAACCAAAGCTGGGTAGGAATGTCAAAGTGTGGAAATGGTTAACACGTCGATGAACTTTTGAAAGTTAGCCATCCATTTGCCCACTTTGTACGCTCTATACGGTTTGTAAACTTGGCTTTTTGATGGCGTGAAATTAAAATTATTAATTGATTCCTGAAAAAAAGAATTAGAAATCCACATGAAGAAATAGGGACTAACTTGATCAAACAAATAAACATCCCAACGAGATTGTCAAACTTTAAGTGGATTTAAGTTTTCCCATTACTAAGTTCCAATTATCCAATATGTTGGGGAATGCAATTCCGTTATCCCAAAGAAAATCCACTTACAGTGCTAATAACGAAAAAACTGTATGACCCCAAGTAAAAATCCAAGGTCTAAAGGGAACAAACAGAAGTATCGATTGGAGTTAAAAAGAGGTCCCTTTACAGGAGGGAGGCAAGCAGGATTGTGAAAGGCGATGAAATGTATCGGATCCAAACGAGGCAATAGCAAGTCCAAATCAGCAACTAAATTGTAAGTTCAGATTGCTTTCCGAATAATTTTCTGAATATTTTAAGAGAAATTTGTATAAACAGCTTCACTGCCAACAGTATACCCAACTTTTGGAGTCAAATAGCATTTTCGCTTTATTAACTTAACTTGGACTTCCGAAAATTATTTGTTTGTTGTGTATTAGAATATTCTAATTGTTGATCTATTAACATCCGATTGAGCGTTTTATCCAATGGAAGTTTTTTAGATATTTTGCGCTGCCTCGAAGATCCAACTGATCGTGACGCTAAACGTAGCATTAACCCCCTCCCCCCCCCCCGCCCTAAATTTCCACTGAAAGTGACACAATGTCAACGAATCAACTTAAACACCGCCCAAGAAGTGAGCAGTGAGGAACTGGAATAATGTACAGAAGTGATGCAGTCAGAGGAGATGAATACAAGCGAGTGTGTCAATTCTGTGGATGTACTGCTGACAATGCACACACACCCAGAGGCAGACATCTATTTATGTCATGTGGTTCTATATTCCGAGAATGAAATATATTCACTATGGTTATTAAGGCTAATGTGTCCTTAAGGAGACCAATAGTAAACTGGGTAAGTCTTGACGTGAAATTTCATACGTGCAATGAATGGGTCACAATATTGTCCTGATAGGGAAGGTAAAGGAATTAATTTTGCACAAGCTTTGGATTAAGTCTGAAATCAAACCAACGACCTCAATCATAGCACTATTGTTGGCAAACTGAAATGTCCACTAAAATATCCATATTCCTTGACTAGACTCGTTATTCTGTTTCACCACTTAATGACAATTCCTATTGCCTAATTTTATTGACAGCATTTTCCCGAATCCCTATAACAACCTCTACCTTCCCTTGGCTGCATCTATGATCCAACATTAATTATAATCCCCCATCCAGGGAATATGTACAGTTTTAATTACTAGATTAAGGTGAAGATGTCCCATATTCATACCAAAAACAGTTTTGGTCTGAACCACTTCCTTCTCAGCTGTGTGCCAATAGTATTTAACTATTTCAAATGTCAACTCACGCGTACCTGTGCAAACCCAGGTTTGATCTTCAATTCAAACTTTGCTGATTCTCCATCGGCGCGATTAACTCCTTCAGCCAGGCTCTCCTACCTTCTAATGCGTAGCCCACCATCGGTATTGTAGACTGTGCATTTCTTGTGATTTAAATAATCACAAGAAAATTTACTTTAAAAAACAACGACAAAGGATCCCCCTAATGATGGAATGCAATTTTGAATCCCCTGCTACATTCTTCACTCTTGATTCTATTCATGCAAGTACTTGCTGGCATTGGAAATACACAGAATAAAACATTTGGTTAATATTCCTCTTGATTCCTCTTGGCTAGGAATATTCAGTTTTGATGGAAGTAACCATTCAAACAGGCGTCCGCAATGAGTACCTACTTAGGAGGCATTGCAAAGATTGCACTCCGATCACTCCAAAGAATCTTTGAATCCATTAGTTTAACTCTAAAAGTGCAAAAAAAATAACTGAACTATATTTATTTTGAAAGGTAATCAATAAAATTGAATTGAATTTATTCTCCCGAAAGGGGGGTGTAGGGTTTCCAATGGTAAGACAGTTAGCTGTGCACGCTAATTCAACATAGTCATTGCATATGAACTATTGTGATAGACCAAATGCACCATGATGGCACAATCAGCCCATCGGTATCAGTCTGCCAATTTGTTTCAGTCCACAATGGATAATAAGGACGTGAAATGCTTCTTGGTAAACTAGAAATTAAAACATTAAGGCTGGGATCCAGCAAATATCATCCTATTAGATCTACCTCCGGTCAGATAGGAAAATAAATAGAATATTTGCGTTGTACTCGAGAGTTCCATCTAACTTGCACTGAATAATAGAGTTGATTGGATTATCACCCTCATATCTGGATATTGAAACTATCATTTATCACGTATTCAAATCTGTAAATTTATTTCCTAAATAAATTGAATATCGTTTGAGCTATAAGTCTTCTCCCTTCCTCCTCCTTTAACGTGAGTAGGCGTGGTCTAAATAAAGGGGAACTTTAAATTAGAGATCATAAACTTTGAACTTTAAGCTGTCAATATTCAAACAAAGTGCTATTCCTATTAGGCAACAAGTAATTAACCTGATAAATTCAAAAAGATCAGAAATTGCAAGTTCATGCTTAGGCTTTGTTATCAATAAGAGTTGAACCTGATGAACAATTGTCAGTAATTTTCAATCAGCATACATTTGTCTTAAGATCACTTGAAGCACGCTCCAAGCTAATCCCGATTTTGTTTCTGACAGGACAAGGAGTTCACATGGTCTTTTGACCTCATTCTTATAAGGTTAGTTAAATTTTAATCGTTCCTTTATTAAATTAAATATTTGCTTTTTTGGGCTCATTTGAACTGTTAACAAATTTCTCAGTTGGCAAATATTGATTGGCCGTTTGGACTCGTCTACTTCGCTATAACTCAGGCTCTAACTATAAAATTTAAAGGAGTATTGGTGGTGCGGACACTTGATTCTCACGGTATATTTTTGCGCTACTGCTCTCTTGATTTCATACTTACTTTAACTAACTCGACTTTCAGTCACCGTATTCAATAAACCTTGCAGGACTCGTTTGCCTTGTGATATCCCATTATCCAATCGTCAGTATTTAACCCACCGATTCATTAATTAAATTATGTCCACGATATTCGGACGTAAATGAGAAGACTAAACTCCTTTCGAAGCAACGGATCATGAGAACGGTTGAGTCGCACCCCCACCCCTCCTCACCTTTGTCGGGAGTTTCCTTCAAAGCAGTTGTTATTAGCAAAATATACTAAAATGTGATCCCGCCAAGATGAGAATATTTGCGTGTATTTACGACTGTGAAAAAAACAATTTCATGAAAGTACATACCAGTAAACTTTCTTAGGTAATAGTAATTAGTGAATGTTAGTTCTCCGCACAATATTTTGTTGGAACAAGGCCTCTTAAATTTGTTTACAATGCGGGTATAGTGGATAAGCAGAATTAACCACATTGTGCTTGATTGTTGTGTGTGCAATTGAATTTTACGCTTCAAGTAAACCTGAAGATAGAAAACTTTAATGTAAAGCATAATAGAAGCCAATACTTTGTATATTAAGAAAGTAATTAGAACTTCGACATTTTTAATCCATATGACTGATATCTCTTTTGTTCACTTGTTTGTAAAGGTTCACCAATGCAAAGTATCAGCTTTCTACAACAAATCATTATAAAATGAAAAGCAGCAAATTGTATTTCTAAAATTTGAGATCAGTAAAACAGAGTACTTTGTTTTTCGGGAGGAGAATCAAGTAAAAAATTCGGAATATACGGAGTCGTCCAGTTGAAATAGTAAGACATCTTCCCAAGGTCACGCAACGACTACATGTCCACATTTTCCAGACCCTATTTGGCATCTGGCTTAGTTGATCAGACAAAGTTAATGCCTTTAGTCCCTAGCTAAATTTTCTTAATGTGTTTCACCTTCCGTTATTATTTGCCCAGTCACATTTACTACTGGTTGTATAGAAAAATTGATTTCTAATTAATAAAATTTTGGATTAATACCGTAAAATTTCCTAATAAATCATCTACTCCAGCAGTTTTTGAATAAATTGCAAATTGGTGCTCACTGATTGGGCTGACCATTTAAACGCGTCTTTCATCTTCTGGTTACTTTATTGGATGGGGAATTAAACCAATCAGCTGCCAGTATTAATACGCGTGCCTCCCAATAGCCATTTAAAACATTGGCCTCTCTCTCGCTAATTGGATAAAAATATCTACTGATATGCTGTGAAAATAAATGAAATTCATTTATAACTTTTATGCCCTTCTAAAGAATTATCAGTGCCTTTTCTAGAAAATGACTAAACGTTTACCATCCTTCATGATCAAGGATCTTTTAACTTCGGAGGCCGAAGATATTGCTCTCGATGGGGCAAGCAGTGAAGAAGATTTTGGAGAACCACTTGGAGAAATCGGTGAGTATTAGTTATTTTAAAAATTCTCCAAGATATATTTCTGTTTTTAATCTGCTTTCTCCCACTGCGTATATGAGTAACTTTTGATTAATTTCTAATAGCGCAAACGGGATAGTGACCAGTTCCAAATATGATGAAAATAAATGACACTTCTTTAGTTCCATCGTCTTATGCAGTACCAAACTACCTCATGAATTTAGTGCATTCATTCTCATAACCTTGCCATTCTCTCATGAAATTTTCTGTCCTCAGGTGGCCTTAGATAAATTATACATTATAAGGACAGACTTCCTTTGAGATTTTTTCTACGTTTGCTTTATGAAGTTGGCTTTGGCTCAAAGCAGTTACATGCATCTTGTTGGGTCTTTACGCGGCTCATTGGCTTGATGATGGAGAGCAATAAAACAGCAGTCTAGGGGAAGTAGTTGAAGTAGCTTTTCTCAGCCATGGAGCTTCACGACAAAACTTAAAACAAAAGAAAGAAAAAATACATATATATATATATATATATACATACGCGCAAGTTTGAGGTAATTATTATTACCAAAAGGGGTCATGATATCATAATTTCACTCACTCTCATTGTGTGAAATTCTTTCTTCTGCAAGTTTATGATCGCTAGTGACCCGAGAACAAGTTTGTTGTTTCGTGTGCATAAGGACCTGTTCTGAACGCTTCTTTTCAGAATTCGCTCCTCAGTCATATTTGTCTGCTCCTTCACTATTCAGAATTCATCGATTTCTCCTAATAAAAGCTTCCTAAACACATTTTAACCCGTTACACCTCCTCTTCAACGAAGCTGGCTATAGAGAAATCATATATCCTTTTCCTAATACCCTGATTGGTTCTATGATATTTTTTTACAACTCATGCGAAAAAGTTAAATATTTCATTACTGACAATGTTGATTAGTAATTGAAGGGTCAGGATGCAGCTTACAGAGCATGAAATTCCAAAGCAATGCGCGATGAAGACCAATTAAATAACACAAAGGGGCGATATGTGGTTTGTTGCAATTTGGGGTCATCTTGGCGACTGTAAATGATTTTGGCAGTATTTTCTTTTCGAAGAATTGACCCCAAAATGCTCAAAACAAATTAAAAATTCACAGATATAATTAGCACTGAACTCCTTTAAGAAGGATGGGGGGGGGGGGGGGGTTACACTATGAACTTGTAAATTAGAAAAGAAAAACTGCATTAGCATATATTAGTAGAATTTCTTGCCGTCCAATCCAGCCGCATTTCGGAATCGTTTTGCTCTTAGCGTCTGCTCCATGCAATTGAAAGCGTGATAGTGAGAGATCTGGCGAATATGGAGGACGTGTTAGAATCTCCCTGTTTTATTCCCCAACGTTTTTGGAGGTCATTCTAGCTTTGTGGGACGACCGCCCAGACACCGTCATTAATGGAGAATTATCTCTCTTCTGTTAAACAAATTTAGACGCTTGCCTTTTAACTCCCGGTTTAGCCTTCCCAACTGTTGACAACAATGAACTTCGGCTATAGCCGTTTCGTCTATTTTTTGCAGTTCTTAATGCATTATTCCACGTAGATCTCACCAATGCGTTAAACAATTTCCAGAAGAGTTAACACTGAGTTGTCTTAAAGGATGGATTGGGCGTGTGACTTGGAGGTAACCAATATTTTTTCCTCTAATGTTGTTACAAAATCCACTGTCGCCATCACTAACAATTTGGTGTAGGAAAGGTCGATTTCTTTTTAATGTTGACGATAGGTGAATCCATGCGTTTTACCACTCATCGGGATTCTAAAAAATTATCATCAATATCTGTCGATCGTTCTCCTTTTAGAGCATTGCTTCAACCGTTATTGCCCAATTTAAACGTTTTTTAATTGAAATTTACATCAAGGTGCTGTAAGCACTTGTTCATAGCTTTCAGTAACGACTTGCTCATTCTCTGTCTTCTTTGAGGTTGGACATTTTTACCCTCAGCAATAAAATGAAATTCTCTTGAAAATTTGTCTTCCATAGAAATAACTTACAGGCATTTTCTTAACCTGTGTTAAAACACAAACTGAAGTCGAAATGAGCACCTTCTTATTGGTAGTCTTAAGATGAGATTAGATCAAACAAGCCCAATCAGAATCCAAATCATAAATCATCACTACCATCATCACGAGCTTTAAGCAAACAAAAACTGAGATAAGTTTCAAAATTTAAATCATCTGAAATTCAAAGCACAGAAGTTGCTTCCAGGATTTTTTATTTATTTTTCATCGATCGGTTTGCTTAAGTATTATTACAGTTCATTTCAACACTTAAAGGCCGAAATGTAGTATGAATTCTTTCGTAAACTTAAGCGGTTTACGTGATCTTAACACGTTAAAGTTCCTTTTCATGAATAATATTCTACTTAACTAACCACAAAAAATAATTTAAAAAAAATTCACAGATAATAACGTCAATACGACCTCTATCAATCGCCCCTACATCGAATCTCATCACCATCGTCAGCATCAATGCTCAACCCCCTCAGACACTTCAGTACATCAAGACACAGTTAGCAAGAAACCACGAAAAGCAAGAACTGCCTTTACTGATTCGCAGTTGAGTGAATTGGAGCGGAATTTCGAATCGCAAAAGTACCTCAGCGTGCAGGATCGAATTCAATTAGCCAATCGATTGAAGTTGAATGACACTCAAGTGAAAACCTGGTATCAAAACAGAAGGTGATTCTAGCAAAGAAGAGAAAATAAATTATTTTGAATAAATTAAGTAGACTTGGCTTATGCGACTATAATTTATTTGCAGAACTAAATGGAAGCGACAGACTGCAGTCGGTTTAGAACTTCTTGCAGAAACAGGGAATTTCATGGCTGTCAAACAAATCCTCCAGACTAACCCCTATTGGGCCTTTCATCCAGCTACTGAATCTATTCTTGCGAACATGGAAGCCATTGCTAAGCAACAGGCTTCTCAAGCTAATGGAAGTACCTCCGCAATCAGTTCTCCTATAACGAATCATAGCCCATCAGCACCTATTGGTGACCTGCTCTCTCAAAACCTTGAAAATAACTCTAAATCTGCAGATTTAGAAGTCCAATTACAGGCCGATGATGCTCTACGGCAGTTTATTCAATCACTGATTGCTTCTCCAAACGCCAGTCTGCTTACAATGCCACCACTGACACCCAGCCAATGGCCTGGACCAATAATGTCGTCTTCGTCTCAGAGTTTCCCATACTAATCCGAGTGTTCCGTTTTCACTGATCAGCTTTACCAAACAGTGATTTTATGAGTTCCTTATTTATTCTATAAATATACTGAGGTGTTTACAATTCCCTCATACCATTCCAGAGGTCGTTTTGTTTATTTTCGGTGTTGGTGTTTCGAGAGAGCATAATTGATAGTCGATGAAAAGTGAAAGCATGTGACGTGATAGAATTTTTGAAGACACAAAATCAGCTGATTCATCTAGATGTCTCACCATTAATCAAGGGCCTTCCAAAAGTACAACAGAATAAAACAATCTTTTTTAAAATTCGAGGACAGAGCTAGACGTGAGCATTAGCTCAGAAAGAGTGGAAACGGAATTCTAATAAAGGGGGTAATATACACTGTGTAGAGTTCCATCATTTTTTCGTTTGAATAGCAACCTACAGGAACCGTAATCTGGCAAATGTGGTTGCATATAAAAACACGTCAAGAACTGCGATTGAGGTGGAGAAAGACGATCAGGCTAACAGCATCGCCAGCAAGCCCACAGACCCATCACACCATTTGTTGAGAGGGAGTGGAGGGGGGGGGGGGGGCACAGTAGCCACTGGATCGAAAATGAGCTATTCTTGGATACAATTTCCAAGCGTTTCCCTCCCAGCTTTCTGACTTTTATATTTCTTTGTCTCATTTCCATCTATCACAAGCTTGTAGATTTTTTGTAGCCTTATTTACTAGATTTGTTTAGTACATTTTTTTAGACTACCTAAAGCTAAATGAAGTATGGAAGTATGGGAGCTAAATGGTTCCACAAAAGCTGTGAAATTTCAGCAAATTTTAAAAATGGAGTTAAAAACAATGCAAAATAATCAACCTGTCACTTATCGTTTTTGACACATTTTTTCCGTTTTACCTTGTAACGGATTGTTGTTGATTGGTCGTCCTGGCTTTGGTCGTTGATTGGTTGGGAGGCCTCTGCTTTTGTCACGCTGAAGTTTTATTCCCCACAACCTCGACTTCAAAGGCAACTGGAGGAGGAATATACCAACCCCCCTTCCCCCTCTATAATTTCACCAGTAAATTTCAAGACACCTCTTTTTCCATTTCATTTTTAATGGCTATTGTTTCTCCCAGTAGAAAAAGGAACGTTTAAATTGTTAGAAAATGAAAAGGCATCTATAGTAAGGGACTGCAAGAGTCTTATTGAGTGTAAGAGCGGTCAGACGTTATACTTTAAAACTCCAATTCCTTAGAACCATTTCGTACAAAATTATTCCTACGTTCAAGTACTTATGTAGAGTTAATGAACAATGAATCTCGACAGACGTATGTTACAAATTATTCTGAATTGGTTATCTAAATAGCCCACCTTTGTATCTTACAAAATAATTAATTTGCAAATTTTTAAATATTCTATTCATTTTTTAAAGTTTGAAAATGACTTTTGGATTAGATAATTCTAAAATATAAAAAATTATTACAATTAGGTATTTTCTATCTTACGAAATTTTAGTTGAAATCCTAAATTTTACTTCAATTTTTGATTCTACTACCGTCCCAAAATGACTAAATAATAATTACAATTTATAAATCACTTAATTGAAATTGACAGTTTCTACATTTATAAATAAAGAACGAAAAGTTTGTTTGAATGAATTCAATCTTTTCGGCGCTCACTAAATTATCATTATTAAATCTCCACAAATGGCAAAGGCAGGTCCTGTTGCTGGAACCGGGAAGAACAAAGGTAAGTGTTAAAGTATAAATGATTTATTTATTTTTTTTAATATTTTATGGATAAAGTTCATACTTAGCTTCCAAGGATGATTTCGTTGTACCACACATGAGTATATCTTGCATAACAAATTCCCCTGCCTACTTGGCGGTGTTATGTAATCCAGATCTGTACTTACACAACTTACATAATCTCCCATTCGAAGCACAGGGGAACGTGAGACAATATTGTCAGCAAAAGTTGCTAGAGATGCAGGAAAGCGCGACCACAGTAAATGATGAAGGACATGATTCGACGGAGAATCAGATGTGTCGAGTTAACGGCGAACAGGAATTAGTTAACAGTCTGAGACGAGATCTTCTTCGAGATCTGAGAGAAGAAATTGAACGAAAAAAAAACAGAGAGAAAGAAGAGGAAACGCCAGAGTAACAATAAGGGGAATTGGGATGAAAATTTCTCCCGATGATTTATCGTCACTTCGTAAGCTTTGTTTATTTGTATACGTATAAATATATTTACATATTTATATTTGTTTTCTTGCTGTGATATATTTTTGAGCGCACTTTGTAACAGACTTGAATTTAGTTCTTGGAAATTGTTCACCACGTTTATGGCTAGTAACATTCTAGAATAGTTACTGGAGTTGAAGTAATACATTTTATTGCCTAATAAATAATTTTCGAGTGATTTGCTTTCCTTTACAATTGACCTCAGATCAGGCCATTATGAAAACTAGTATATTAACCTTAGATATCATCAAGAGGTCATCCTCAAGGCACTAATCAAAACATTCGTTTGATACTATTATTATTGTTATTAGAAACTGTGATAACGCACAAATTAATGGAAAAATTCGAGTATGAATAAATATTTTACTCTTAAAATTAGAATTAGATATTTCTAATTGTTTGTGTGTGAAATATTATGATCATTTTAAGGACATGGTGAAAAAGCCAATATAAACTCACCATTACATTAATTCTCCATTATTAACTGTTTTCAAGAAAATAACGGCTGGAGATACCTGTAAGGCTTGCATTTTGATAAAGTATCTCCTCTAAAATCATTGATTTACTAACTCACAAATTTCTCACAACAATTCTTCAGGGAACAGATGAGCCCAATCAAATGGTGCCATTCTATTTTACAAGGTTGAGTGGAATCGGCGTTCCCTTCTCTAGAATGACAGAGGCTTTAACTAGTGACCACTAAGTTTTGCATCAGCTTTTAACAAAATTTGTGCACATATGTTGCGCTTATTAGTTAGTAAATATTTAGTGGTGTTACATATATAAACTTTGAATAAACCCCAATGACCTCCTCCGTCAAAATGTCCTTGTATAAAATTTCGCCCGAAATTAACCAAGTGGCCTCAAGAGTATTGAGGAAACGGGGCGTGTAGAGAATAGCATTTATAACAGCCTATTGCAGTCATTAAATACTATCAATTGGCTGAGAGTTTTCTGCACGCACGGCTGCGCTTTCCAGAATGTTCCAACGCAAATACCGAGGTTCCTTTGATCAGCCTTGATAGTGTTGTGCACTCCACAAGGCCACCTATCTTGAGCGTTGTTAGGTGAATAAAGAGTGAAAAGAAACACTCGATAATTTGGCCAATGGAGGAGGGAAGGTGGCTCTTCAGGATGGTAGGGTTGACAATATCTTGGAGGGGGAGCAGGAATGGAAGGGAAGACGGGTGTTCAGTATCATTCAAGAAGGATTGAGTAGGATCATCGGATAGATGCAAATTATCAGTGGGTGCAAGTACAGAATGGGAGCTATCAGGAGGCTTTATTATCAGAGAGGCCTAAGTAGGGTGTACATAATTAGGATTTACAAAGAAAAAATATTTGCCAGTCGTTGGTGGTGGTTTTACTGTTTGATTTCTCCATTGAGATTGACATTTGTCCATAAATTCCTCTTTTGGAGTCTACACTAAACCAGACTTTGAATTACTATCGACTCCAAGTAGTCGGAAAGTGCTGAATTTCCTCGACAATTTTGCTTTTGGTTACCCAGACGACTGCTTCTTATTTTTGATGCTTTGAAGCATATTAGGGGGCGATTGAGTTTGTGAAGACGCTGGTAAATTAATGAGGACCGTCTCTATAGGACTGATGCTTGTTTCCTTTTTACTAAAGAACCAAGTTCTTGAAATCAGCAACGGATTGATATGGATCAGGTTCTGACGACTTCCTCCTGCGCTTGTCTCTTGAGAGAGGCAGTCGAATGTTCTGGCAGAAATATGTGAATACTTATCTATTCTGAATGAATTCGCCCGCGAGATCAGATGGTTGTTTGAGGAGCTCTCGTTTATCAGTTTAGAATAGCTCGGCACAAAATTCCCATTCCGGGTTAGTATCACGGAATACTGTTCCCAATTAGGCTCAAATCTTGGGCGTTGAAGGCGCTAACTGGAGAGAAGCCTATAGAGTTTTGAAGTAGCATCTTTATCTGCAAAACAAGATACAATCCTGACCTCAGAACCGATGAGGGTTATCCATGAAGTAACAATATCAACTTAGGACATTTGTAGTCTGGCTGCCATTACTTGATGTCGCCCCCTTATGTCCGATGAGCGTATCAGACTTCTTTTCGAGGTTTCAAAGACATCACAAGGGTCAGAGATGTTTGACAAGATCAATTCTATTTTCGGCAAGTGCTTTGTATGGATGTCAGGTT
Organism: Hymenolepis microstoma; assembly: GCA_000469805.3. Lineage (NCBI taxonomy): Eukaryota > Metazoa > Platyhelminthes > Cestoda > Cyclophyllidea > Hymenolepididae > Hymenolepis > Hymenolepis microstoma. Next base: position 1,957,883 of record LR215994.1, read on the forward strand.
GTTGTGGGTTGGTGGGGCATGGAATTGAAGTTTCCATCGCACAAAAATATGGCTGGAAGTAGGATTCTCGAATTCTATTGGCTGCTTCAACCAATTCCCCGAGACTACTTTCGTAAGTGCTGTAAGTGTTGAGCACACCACGGACCTTTCTAAAATGTCTTGTGGTATTTGTAAGGCCTATAGCATTTTACCAAGCGCAAATTTTGACTAAAAACTACACTATCATAATTGAAAACTTTCATTTTTATTTCTTACTCATTTAGAAAATTAGGGAAGCGAAACAGCACTCATTCTCTTCCTCTCCGATTATCACTTCCTTCTTCCCTTCTCGCTCCTTCTCATTTGGGAAGAGTACTCTGCTAAACTCCGTTAATATCATGAATGCCAAGAAGAGATATCTCACCTAAATCAGTCACTCACCAAAAATTGGCCTACCATGGGGATCAGGTACCTTTGAGTTTCAATAAATGCCCACCACAGAACAAAATGCATTGCATAGTCATTTAGAAAGAAATATGAAAAAACAGTTGAAAAGTGGCACGTTAAAACAGAAAAGATGAAAAGGATCACCTTTCATTATATTTGAGTCATACATTTCACATTAGCTTATGCACCCACTATACAAGAGAGGTCCACTGAGCAGTGTTGAGCCCATCACCTTGACCGAATCTGATAACCGATTCCTAACCGCGTAACACTTATGCTGTCAGTAAAACAAGAAAAAAAATTACTTACATGTACGAATTTTATTAAAATATTCAGAGAAACAGTTACTAGCTGTAGTGCTAGCAACTCTGTACACAGGTTACAAGAGTTTTTGAACAGCCTAGTCCCACAGCTTGATAACACCATCCCAACCAGCTGAAACGACTTTAGATGTTTCATGCGGTAACCAGGCAAGTTCAATACAGACGGAATCATGTGCCTTCCATTTTGTGAGAAGACGAGTTGTTTTCCAATCCCAGAGGTGAATCAAACCATCACCATCTCCAGAAATAACATATCGAAGATCCGGCGACATGTCTGGAACACATGCATAGCCAGATACCGTATGTCCTCTGAAAAGCTTCTTGCGCATTCGTTTATACCCCGCAAAGACGTTAAATACGACAATCTGATTATCGAGGGATTGGCAGAGAAGATACTTTCCATTCGGTGACAGTGTAACCGCAGGCATTGAATGAAGTGAAGGATCAGCAAGATACTTAAAATCCACAGGGATATCCCATTCCCAGACACGAAGAGATTTATCATCCGAAGTGGAGACGAAGCGCCTGTTATTGTCCACAAAAGTGACTGTGTTCACAGCGCCCAAGTGACGGTCGTATTGTTGAACAACTTCACCACTACGAACGTCGTACTGAAATCAAATGAGTAGAAAGTAGTAAATAAGTGAAATTGGGAAAATATATCATCTTATTAGTCACTTACGCAGAGAATCTTCTTATCAGCACAACCAGCCAAGAAGAGATGTTGTTTATCCTCATCAGGATTAAACTTGACACAATATGCAACCTTCTTGAGGTTGAACTGACCGGAACACTTGCCAGTCTCGGTATCCCATAGCTTGATGAATCGATCGTAAGAGGCGGAGAGGAACTGAGTTCCAGCTGTGTTGAAAGTAACGTCGCGTACGGCTTGACGATGCCCAATGTAGGAACGAATTAATCGTCGATCACCGTACATCTCCCAGAGCTAGAATTCAAGAGTTTGAGATAGTGAGTAAAGAGAAAAATACGAAACACAGGTGATCCGGTCATAAGGACATGGTATCATTATTTATGAATGGATAGCTGTAATTCATTAAAACTATACCGATTTACAAAGTACCCACATATCTACTCGTTTCAGTACACCATTTCAAAGTATAAGTGGATAATTGGACAAGAAGTAAGCTTTTCGTGGTTACGTAAACAAAAAGAGCAATTGGTAACACATTCAGCTGTTCCCAATGCCACATATAAAAAGTACGAAAGATGCTAGGATGAAACCGATGATATAAGTAAAGCCACCTTTTTAAACAGCACAAGAGTTGACTTATTAAAAAAAAACTTATTTCTGACGCGTAAATTCAAACTTTAGATCTCTAAGTCAGATTCTTTTACAGGGACTCTATATCCGTGGATAATAACATGCACGTTAGTGGATTTTGCAACGGATAATATGAAGTCTAACCAGGGCTTAATCAAAATCCATCCTCATTGAATTATTCGAGCAAAAAGACAATGGACAAGTAGTTGAAGGCATTGAAACGTGGGCATTATTATGAAAAAAACCACCCTGATCTACTGGGTAAGGATAGGTGATCATCACCGGATTCCATAAACACTAAACAATGAAACGAGTATAGATAACACTGTCTCCATTATTAATGCAAATAACTGGCAATACATCAGTTAAGGCATTTCTGCAAATTTAAGAACATCCCACAGTCTGTGTGCATTGGGAACATAACATGATCGTTAAAAGCTGGAGGTGACGGAAAGTGGTCATAATTCGAAAGTATTAAAATATCATTTACAATCCACCAATGACTTGTAAGAGATAGATCAACAGTATTCGATCAATTTTGAGATCATTTTGTGGAAAATCAACAATCTAAATTGAAATTGAAATACACCAATGAGACAAGACATTTTCGGCCAAAATTTTAAATAAAAATCACATTCAGAAAAGTCTGGATACAAGTTGAGACAAACTTCAAATCGATTCTAGTAACAGTAACAAAAGCAAAAATGATCTAATGCCATTTAATGAGATGGTGATATCATAGTCTACTGAAGACTACTCTCAAACCATCATCAATGTGACCCAACATTCATCTTAGGTAGAGGTGCAACTTCATAGTTCTCATGGTAAGAAGCTCGAATTCTGTCATTACAACATTAGAAAAACTTAATCAGTACGATTGACCATTAGTGCGATGAGGCATCGAACCCAGACCTCCCACATCACAGACGAGAACATTAATAGTTAGGCTTTAAAATGGTCGATGTATTAAAGCTTCTTAATCCGAAAAAACCACACGAAGAAGTGCGTAAGACCCAATGTAAATAAGACCATATTGACAAAGATACGTACCTTGATCTTACTGTCCATACCGGCAGATAAAAGCAGGTGGCCGGTTTTGGGGAAAAGACGAATGGCAGACACGCCACGGGCATGAGCATTACTCCATTCATGAATAAGTTTTTTGGGCAAGAAGCACCTTTCCGGTGGCTCATCCGTGATCAAATTAACGCCAGGAACATCGTGGGGAGGATGGATGAAGGAGCGACCTTGGTAATCCAATGGTGTAGAGATATGAAGAGTCGTCTTCTCTTCAGACATTGGGGCCTCTTCAACACGCTTCTTCTTGACGGCCTTCTTGGCCAAATAGGCCTCCAGGTAAACTCTATCTTCTTCTGAAGGAACTGAAACTGTCACTTCGTCTTTGTATTTCGCCCAGGGACCCGTGTAATTCTCACTTGACGGATCCCAGTTCGCATCCAATTGACGTTTCTTACTTTTCGCAAAGCCTTTGCGTTCCGCAACGGTTTTACCTAGAAATAAAACAAAAAAATCATGAGTAATAATCATAAGAAATCACAGAAAGACCCAAAACAGAAATCAAATCACCTTCTTCATTTTCGACCCTTTCAGGGGAGCCGACAACTTTACCCTTGTTGACTCCAAGAACACTGGGATCATCAGCATAGCCATACCGCATGAAAGTACGGTATTGATTTTCAAAAGTAAATGGATTAACATGAGTTGATTCAACTATTCCAGTCAGCATATTTTTTGGAGCTTTCTGAGTTTCAGAGGAAAAGGGGTTCTCAGGTCCAACCTAAATTAGCAAAGCAACAAAAATTAATAGATCAAGATTTAGAGAGAGAAACCAGTGCTTCATGGACTAAGATAAAAAATCTACCTTTGGAGCAAACAGCTGGTCATATCGAGGATTGTGAACTAATTCTCTTGAATGAGGATCAACAGGAACCATTTTAAGAACATCTTCCTTGATTTCAACAGGGGCAATTGCGTTAACAATTGGAACCAATGAAGATGAAGAAATAATTTTGGGAGAACTCTGAGTTTCATTTGATTCCTCATCTGAGGAACTTCCATAGGCTCCAAGAGCATCCATCAGGATAAGAAGACAATCCGCAACTTTGAGCCCTCCGCCTTAGTTAATTGGTCAAATTATTTCAGGATTTGCTCATATCCTAGTTAGCTTCGAACTTATTTAATTATTTTAATTGCTTAAAAACACAGTATATATTACATTTTCCCTTATTTTACGAAGAGAAAAAATGAATGTCTGTTTCACTGCGTCGAATTTGTAGAAATGAAATATACCTGTTTTAATCACTACAATCATTTCTAAGAAAAATCGACAAGCAATAAATATATAGTCAGTTATAATCAATTTGCATATTTAATTTCAATTTTTAAAATTTGTATTTTAATGTCTTTCTTACGCTTCTAACTAGGTAGTGGATATTCAAAGCAGAATTAATTTTCAAAATGTGAATTTCACGAATTTCTCATTCATTAAATCACTGGCAAATCACGATGTTATGAAAGTAGCTTTCGAGATGCGCTTTTGCTCTTGATTAGCTTATGAATTACTGGTAACTTTGTTCCTTGTTTTATGCTTTAAGCGAGTAAAATTGTAAAATTCGGTAAATTACGAATAATCAATGTTAATATACGATGAAGTCTATTGTCACAAGATCAATCAAACTGATTTAGGCTATATTTTTAATGCATTAATTTTATTTTTTGCTACATTTTGGAAACGAAATATGGAAAGGAATCATAAAGTTTTACTAAAAAATGCAAAATATAACAACGGCACTTACTCTAGGTGACAAGAACTTGCTAAAGGATACTTATACAATAGCCACTCACCACAAGACACATTATCAATTGAGCTAAATTTCCAAATTTTTCGTACAAGAAGTTATGCAGAATAATTTTACTCCAGGCCTCACTTCCGTGTATTAATTATAAACTTTAGTCTCATTTTATTTTCTTCTCATTATTTTTAAAGGCGTTTAAGAAGGCGTTTGTCTTTCATTTAAATTTTAAACTAAATGGTAATCAATAAGAGTCTTATATGGTTTATTCTGTTATGAATTCGTAGATCGTAGCACTTTGCTTGTAAATGAGTTTCAGTAATTTAGTTTGCTCAAATTTATTTTAATAGTTGAAATGTGGCGAGAAATAATAGGAAAAGACCATTCATGTTGCACATAAATAGTGAAGGAATTTGAGTTAAATTTGAGAAACCTCTACTTTAAATTCAGCGAATGAAAAATCGCAGGTTATACTTCAGCCAGATGCACAAACGAATTTTTCTAACGTTGGTAACGCTACTACGTCGATTAAGAGTAGCACAGAAAAAATATGTCGATAGTAATAATCAAAATAGATAAGCTAAAGAGGATTTCATTCAATAACTCTAAGATAAATAAAATCATTAAAAAATTACCAAGAAGCACAAATATCAATGCCGCACGGTGCCTGCATCAGTAATTCTAATTATGACTTGAATTTTTCAAAATATTTTTAAGTGAATTTTCCTGTCTTTTTTTATCGGTGATATAGACAATTCAAATTAAAATAATAACAAAATTTGACCGTAATTTAGATAAAAAATTGTTTATGATTTAATTTATTTTCGTTTTAGTTTTGTTCTTTAATTTTGTTTAAACTTTAGAGTTGAATTACAAAGTTGTCGACCTTGGAAGAGCGGCTTTTCTGTGTGGGTATTCCATTTTGCACTTTCATTCTTTGATATAAACCATTCAATCTTTATCAATGAGTTGGTTCCGCCTTTTATTTTTTCGACATAAAATTATTTTACGCAATTTGTGATACAGCGTATGGACAAAATCTATTTCCAATGTAATAAGCATCGACACCTTATTTATATCTTCGATTGAACATTCGTATTTGTCTGCAAATTGTCATCATCATCAACGAATATTCCGACCTAGTAAGATGAATAGTGTTTCAGAAGATGATCTTGCTTGCACGGACGAAATTAAGGTATACGAGGACGAGGGAGAAGAGGATGAACAAGTTAAATCTTCCGAAAATCTTACTGAGGATAAAGTCGGTCTCGTCATCGAAAGTGAAGAACAGGTAATTTCCCATTATTTATTTTTATGCTAATTCTATGTGTTTTGAATTTTTTAAATATTTTTTTGAGTTGAATTCTGCCCTGAAATCGATAATTTTCATGCAAATCGAATTTCTCTCATTACTCTCCATGTATGAAAATAACATTGTGAAAAATTTGACGTTTTTTAATGGAAGTGAAATCGTTTTTAAATTCCGAGGCTTTTCTTAACCACTTATTATTTTTTGTATTTCTTATGCGAATTTCATCTAGTTCACTTTTCGCCTTCACATTACATCGTCTTTGTATTTACTGAATATTTAAAATAAATGCTAGAGATTAAGATTTTTCCTTTAATAAGTGAAATATTGCCTAATTTTTGTTGTATGTTGATACTGCTTTTAGATATCTATATTATTTTTTAATAAAATGTCATTTAAAATTTTGTGTATTGCTTTATCCAGTTTTCGAAAATGTAGATGACTCCCTATTGGAAATAATAAACTATTGTCAAGTATGATTATGGCAAATAAGTTTGCACCACGTTTTTTGTTAAGTCAGATTGGTAACCCTTCAATAGTTTGCCATTTTTCAATTGAAGTTGTCACTTCGGTCCTTGGCTGAACACCCGCGGATCGGTAGCAGTCTACTTCGTGTATAAATACAAGTAATTTGGGCATTCAGGATAAGTTTCTCATGATTAAGTGCTTCTGAGCACCCGATTACAATCTTGGAGACCTTGACAAACTTGATTTTATTTCCCCACCGTAATAACGTTTGCCTTTGATTGTGCGGTACGTCATAGCAATCATCGGTTGATATGCCTATTATTTTCAAAATCATTACTCGGAATTTACCAGCCATTAGTTATTTTTCCAATTTGTTTTTCGAAATTTCAATAGTCATAAAGTATTCGGATATGTTGAAGTATTCTGCTTTAAACATTTTGTTTGAATTTACATATTTAATCTACTTAATTTTTCACAGCTGCCATTTTCCGAACTCAGAATTTGACCATTCATTAAAATTTCACATTCAGTCTCCGTTACTAATACCCTACTTCACTAATTTATGACAAATTTAGTCGGAATTTGATGTCTCAAAGGACTTGGAAACACTCAGCTAAGGAATAACATCTTTGATAGATTCACAATTTCCCTTCTCTGGAAATTCAACTGAAATCTGCTTATTGAATTTAGGTTAATTTTAAGCACACTTCAGAGGTTCCGTGTTTAATTATTTTTATTTATTCAGCCCTTCTGCAATTTCCCCTTTGACTTCAAAATCCCTTCGAACATCAAGGCCCTTATAAACCCACGAGTTTTGTACTCTTTAACTCCACATTTTACTGTTGTTGGAGTCATGGTGAATGTAAGCCCACAATGACTACTGGCTTTTTAAGCTCCCGGCAAATGAAGCACTCCTTAGCTAATCATATTCCTTTAAAACTTAGCCACTTCTGAATATTGGTCAGTGTTAGCATGCTAAATGGCTCAATACTAAATTTGACTCTTAAAAGAAGATGCCATGGCGGACACACAACTTCTCTCTGGTGCACCTTACAGAACTAATTCAACTTCAGTATATGGTGTTTCATTAATCTATCAAGCTTCCGGTAAAAGAGATTCTTAGCCCCAGCTTAGACTCGCAAAATATCCGTGCACAACGCACAACTTCTCTTCTCTCTCTCTCTCTCTCTCTCTCCCTCTCTCTGCCCCACAGTCTACTCTCCTGCATTGGCTTGGTCCTTCTCTATCCGTCTCTCTTTCTCTCTCTGCTGGAAATGACTCACGCTCTCTCTCCTACACCGTCGTAGTCGTTGCTTTTGTGTTGATGACGGTGACTCCATGTACATACACATATGTTTACATTGCCTTTTTTAAACAGTATTTTCTATCCCCTCCCCCCCTCCCCCCCAGGCAAAAATTATTATCTCAGTTTTAGGTTAGGCAGACTGCGCAATTTGAAAAGGAGCATTACTTGTTTCCTTTTGGTTCAATTGGCCACGATTAATGCTTTTATGCTTTGCACGTTGAGTTCACGTGTCAATAATGTCTAAAAGCACTTACACAAAAATCAAAATTCGCCACACATTCACGGGTGTGGGACAAGAACACCATTATTAGTAGCAGCCTTCACACACACACATGATGATTGGCACCATGGTTTCTCTCTCGTCCTCGTTCTCCCTTTTCATTCATTCATCCAGTAGAGTCAGTAAGAGCAGCTTAGCTCTCTCTCTCTCAGACTGACAATGGTTGTCATGGGAGCGACACACACTGTACACTTCCGCCATTCAGCAGAATGAGTGGGAGGAGAAGGGTAGAACAGTTTGACGAAAACAGAAATTTGTGGAGAGAAGGGGGGTCACAAACAAAAGCCCTCTCTCTTCTCCTAGAGTGCTGTTTATCCAACCCCTATCCCCATGTGTTGCCTTTAGGGCGTCAACGATGAGAGGAAATCTTACCACCTCTTCTTTTCTTCACGCCTCTGATTGTTGTGGCGTTTTTTTGTGTGTGGTTATAGACCCAAATCCAAGACTTCATACACAACTTCACATTCTGTTCAGATGTCTGGGTGGGTGTCTACGTTCGATCATTGACCGAGTTTGTGGAAAGCGAGAAAGTAGTAAACCTACCTAATCGGTGTAATGGTCATCCGACTAAGTTGTCTAAAAAACAGGTAAGGCGTGCATCATCATCAGCGTCATCATTGAACGTTAGTACCTGCTAAGACAGAGAAAAGCGGCCATGGAATCGAAAATACAATTTTGGGCACGTTTAAGAGATGGTGTGTGTGTGTATGTGATTTTTTTCTCTTATGCTCGTTCGATTTGAAATTGGAAAAAATATCGCTTAGAGAATAATGCAAAGTTAAGGTCATATGATTATTTGATTGCCACAATATAGCATATCCCAAAGTGATTTTAGAAATGCGTCAATGAAGACAACATTAATTGATTTCGACGCAATTTTGTTATTCGAAATAGTCGAGGATGTTGATTCTCTTTTCTGTTTTTACCATTTTGAACATAATAAATATTGTGGATCGGGAAATTCCGTTTTCCGCGCCAAATTATAATTTGACCAATTTGGATAGAATTCCCATCATACTTAATTGCTCTAGGTGATAAACCATTGAATAAAAACTAAATTTGGCGTGATCTATTTTGGAGCGTGATTAACCTTTATTAACATTTTGTATTGCATTGACTTTGACTAGTTTTCATTGGTTTTTTTAAAGTATTTAATTTCACTTGAGTTGACTTTCTGCTATCCTAATTATTACCTCTATAATGAGACGGTTTCAGATGTGTGCCCTTTTATTTTACTTTTTAATATTTTTGCTTGGGCTTTTTTGGTCCGAATTCATTTTTCTCTTGCTCATCAGTGTGACCTTTAACCTTCATCTTCATAAATTGGCGTAGAAATGACTTTGAACGAGCATTCGATGCATTATAGTTAATATTTTATGAATGACACTCATTACCATCACACATGTTCTTCAAATTATTGAGCCCCCACCCTCCACCCCCCAAAAAAATTTTTTTCTTCACGTGATTATTGAAAATATTTTGGTCTTTTGATCGAGTGATCTTAATATTTATTTAACGCTACATCCTGTTTAAGTGTTCAAAAGGTCAATATCTGTAAACTTCACTCGACTATGGAATGCAATTTATATTTCAAAATTTGTGCGCAGTATCTATGGGTAAAATGGGTCCGTCTTCTATAACCATGTACGTCATCCATCAGATAGAAATAAACAATCAGTCCATTTTATATTAATAAATTGTATGATGCGAGTTGAGCGAGGGAGGGAGCGTTTAATAGGTATGGTCCAGATGCACTTAAACCCTTATCATTATCTCTGTGACTGTTGATATTTTCTTTTTGATTTTAATTCTTCTAGCGGTTATAATCGTTTAAGGGGAGTTGTACAGAATCATTGGAAAGCCAAAAAAGTTGTCCCGGCGAATTTAAATGATTGGTTGCGCAATGCCAGTTACTTCCTACCAGCTTGTTGCATCTGAAATGAATTATTTTAAACGAATAAAATTCACCCAGATTTCAAGTAGTGGTACTCCCCACTAATGATAGTGAGATCCATTATGTCTTTCTCTGAAGTTTGCTACCTGACCGATTAAGTGTATTATCAGTACCATCCTTTCGCGTTCGCAAAGAGCATTTTATCGACGATTCCCGATTCACAAAAAAAGACCTGACCCACCTATTTGCAGATCTCTCCTGCATCCTAAACTGGACTCAAATCCACAATATGGATTTATTAAACGCAACCCGATATCAAACCAACGCCACTTATCCTCGGTAGGTAATCGGAGAGTTACACATCCGCCCTACCTCCATAAAAATACGGTTCCGAATTTTTAGACCCCATTAACGTGAACACACAACAGCAAATCACAAACAGAACTTATTCCCCATTGCGAACACATCGCTGTGCGTAAATATATACATGCACATCTGTGGGATTGCTATTGCACCCCTCCCTAACCTCCCCCCCCCCTCCCCTACCCCCACTCCACCCTTTCTCCCTACACATCACCACCGGGTTGTACACGAGAGGTGCGAATTACCTGTAATTGAGATTAATGACCATTCTATCATTCGCTCATTTTACCCTTGCCCTCTACATGGCTCCGTGAGTTTTGCTCCATTTATCGCCAACGGCGCCTCCAAATTTGGTGGATGTGTGTGTATTTGTAGCAGCAACAACAAGTACAGAGCAGGCGTATATGCACACTTAGTGACCTTTTGTTAGTCTGAGTTAGGGAAGAAAAAAAGCAAATTCATTTTATTCGCGTGATAATAGTAAGCAGTAATGCGAATTGGCCAGTGAATAAAGAATTTATAAAATGTAGCTTTTCAGAACTCAAGGATTGTTTGTTTTCAATCATTTAATTTAACTGTGGTTTCTCTCACCTCAGGGTAATTGGGAGTCAGTTAAAAGCCGCTTGACAAACTGTGGCATTACTTTATTGTAGAAGTGAATATTTACGAACATTTATTTCTGCACACGCTTCCCAACTTATTTGTTGGAATCCAGCGTGAAATAGATTACTTCAAAAAATTCGATATATCCACCTGGTAAATGAGTTCATTCTTTGCTGTCTCTTATTCGAGTACTGATTCGTTAATGCTGTTCATTTCTTGAACCACCCCCTCCCCCCTCTCCTCTCAACTCCTTTCTCAAACAATTGTGTTCAGTTGTATAGTGGAAATCTGGACATAAGTTCGCGCTTCATTTTCATTTATAATTGTGGATGGTGGCCTCGCTTTTGGCCTCCTCAGCAAGGGGTTGTTTATTGACTTGAAGTAAGCAAATTCGGGAATATATAAAGTCTGTGTAAAGTCTCAAACATCATTGAATTCAAGAGAATCAGTAGACTGGGCGAAGTTTGTCCTTGCAGCACCAATCAATTATTATTGACTAGCAAAAACACGTTTTTTGGTTTAGCATGGATTAGTCGAAAGTCATTTAACAAAATTCTCTCTCTCTCTCGCTCTCTCTCATCTTAATTGCCACCCAATTTAGAGGAATACACTCGTTTCCTCTCCAACTTTGACTGCCATTGAGAACATAAATTAAGATTAAGGACACTGTTATCGCCGAATAACCAGCGCGGCGCTTAAGCCCCCAAAGTTGAGCGGTCTGATAAACTCGTTTTTTTTTTATTTCATCACTTATTTTCTCTTCCATATTTAGTCTTCCAAAACTTGTTGGTGCTGTGTAATGGGGATGCCTCTCCTATAGATCAGGTTATTAACTTCGTTAATAAGCCTATAGCTCTCTGAAGGCTTCCACCAAGTAAATGCCTCATTGGATCTTCAACTTAAATGAATTTGAGGTCCATCTACAGACTAATAGATCAAAAGAGGAAAAACAGTCGATGTTTGCCCTTTTATACTTATATTTTCGTTCCAAACAATTACATATTGGTTGACATTCAGGTTTGGCTTATAGTTGCATCATTCCTTGCAGACATCTTAATTGTTTTCATCTTTCACCTTACACCTAAGGTGATGGTTTCATTCCTTCTGTTATTTAATGACAAAACTGTTTTTAATAGTGTTTTTGAAGATGTAATCACACCCCTATTGCTTGAATAAATAAGGAAAATGGTGGTCATTTTATTGCAAGCCAGTGTAGAACAATTCCCGCAATCGGAATTGGCGGTTACCGTAGTAATTCTCTTGCTAGACCTACGAATCCGTCATTTCATTCATCGGATTTACGTTTCTTTGACTCAGATGAACTGGTACTCGACCACTGCAAAAGGATTTTGCTTTCCCAACTGGAGCGGGTGAATAATATCAATTATCAAGGGAGACTGTCCCTTAACTCAGATATATGTATGCTTCGGAGGTATGCATCACTCTTACTCTCAAGTGTTGGCATGTGGAAGAGAGTTAGACCTAAAGAGAAAAGTCCTATTTCTTCCATTCGTGCAAGCAAACAGCTAGTTCTCAGTCCTCCAGCAGTACAGTTTATCCGTCCGTCCATCCATCCATCCTGTGTGTTCGTGCATGCATGCATAAAACCAGCCGTCACTCAAAGTGGAGGAGAGAGAGAGAAGGCCTGTTTTTTACTTGGAGCGGTCGAGCCGCCTTCGGTTTGCACCTCCGCCCCCCCCCCCTTGTTCGTGATGTTCCCCTTCGCTTGCGCGGACACCGTGATTGACATTCTCGATGGGGTGGTTGTGGTGGTTAAACAACGCTGTATCTTCCTGACTCACGTTTGTTTAGGGTTATGTGTAGGCTAGAGTATGAAAAGAGCGCATTGCTGCTTTTGTTGGCTGGCTTGACCAGATGACCGTCTGTACTGGTTCTGGTATTCTCATGCTTAATTGTCGAACTAGCGAAGGTCAGTGGTTGGTATTATGTGAATTCAAAGTTAGATTTCTATTCTAGCACACTGACCAGCTTTTGCTTCAATTCTGCCTCAATAATATCCTTGTGAAAGGTCATTTCAATTGCGAGAATTTTTGCCTTACTGATAAGTAGAATGAGGCATTTTTTCAAAGACTGTTGTCCATCACTTCATTCCATTTTCATGCCAGTATGTGAGAGGATAGAATAGAAATGCATTCGTTTTTTAATTTTCAATTGGAACATCCACAAAATTGACCAACCGAGTTCTTGAAATGTTGTGTTTCTGAGGTAGTGAAATGACCGATCGGAAACTCCGTAAATATCAATTCATACGAGACCAAAATGATCGAAATTATGAGACAGGACCTATCATCGATGGTCTCCTGCAAAATCGAATGATTGAGTTAGGCTAATCATGAAAGTCACAGTTTCTCAACAGAGAGCTTACATAGTGCTATTACCAAACTTAAGGTAAGAATTGGAAATCCTTTTAATAAATGGACGTAGAAGATAGTGCTTTGGTAAATAGTAGCAATTCATGCCTTACATAAGAACTTCACCGAAGCTAGTTGGCAACTCTATCAAATACTAAAATGACCCTCAAATACCACAGAGAAACGTAAAGTCGGACAAATGAATTGCAAATGTAATGAACCATGATGAAAGATGGTCGCTGAGCGATAAATTAAGCACACACGCGTGATGAACAATAATCTTGAACGACACTAGCGACATCGAGAAACACTTGTTTACTCTTCGCGATTGCAGAACGTCGCCTTTTCACATCAAGGCCCCTCGTTATGCTGGTCATGATGGCCATTAATCAATCCGTCAATCAGTCAGCCCTCTTTGTAACTAAATCCTATCCCCCAAATTTGTACATTGTTTATCTTTTCCAAAAAGTCATTCCACTGCAATCTACCTCTCTCTCTCTCTCTCTCTCTGTATTGTTAAGATAACGAGCAGGTGACTAGAGGAAGGGGAGAAGATTACTGAAAGCAGTTTATAAATAATACAGTCAAACGTCCGTTTATTCGTAACTTCGCTTTCCTCGACCCTCTGTATCTTTAACTCCCTTAATTCACCTTTTCCCTAGTGGAGATGTAGTAATTCCTCCCCAAATATCTTCCGTGTATCTTTCTTCTGTAAGTGTAGTTCTATGAAAACAGCACTTTTATATAGCGTGTTAATGTATCCATGCTTTTTTGCTCCCTAGTTTTGATCTCTTCCCTTTAACGCACACTTCCGAAACCGCGGGAACAATGGTTCTTTTAAACACTTCAAGCAGTCTTTTTCTTCATCTTAGGAAAGCCTTAACATCCTCTCTCTCTCTCTGTCTTAATATTTAAAAGTGTTTCATCATAGAGTAATAGATTTACACGTCTTATGTTGTTATATTGCTTTCAGAATGCGTCGCTGTTATTAAGTATTGACCAACGAGATTGCTTTGTTTTTGTGTTGGCATGGCAACCAACCGAATATTATTTATTTGTGCTGAATAACAAATCAATAGTGACGATTTCTCAATTTTAATTTTAACTAAACTTTTAAATTATTATTATTTATATCCATAAAAAGTTTGCAAACTTACGTTAACCTTTATGGACATTTCGCCTTTTTCATGCAACATTTTGGCGACATAAAGCACCTATGATTTCTTTATAATTTACTCTTTTAACTAGAAATAAAACTTACTTAGGGGATTAAGATGGTATATGTTTTTACGTTTAAAAGCTTAAAGAAATAAACTGTGTGTGCCACGACAAATGGATGTAGGTCTGTAGTTAGTTGTTTTAACAATTCATAATTAAGTGATTTGCACAGTTATTTGATCATTCTGACAATTAAAAGATGGCGATTATCAATAACAAGTGGATAGGGTTACTATGATCTTTGTTTTAAATTAAATAGATTAATTAACTGCAGAGGTTTGTGAAGTAGTTCTATTAAGTACCAGATTTCTTTCCCAATAATTGTCTTTGGTAAAAATGTAGTTAACTATTCCTTCAAATTGCTTATTAACTAATTCCATTTTTCGAACTACCCCCAACTATATTCCATCAGCACCACTCATCGAATTTTTCCAGTTAATAAACTCAAGGAATAATAATTGCAAGATAGGATTTCCCATTTGGCTCCCATAACAAAACTATTAACGCCAAAGTCTCTCGTCTCGCCATTTTGAGGTGATATTCTGAGGAGTTTGGAAGAATAATGGTTTATCAAGTTTCTTCTATCACAAATATTAAGCTACTTCGGTCTACCGCATACTCCTGTTCAAGTGCATATTTACAAATAGACATTAAACCGAACCATTTCATCCTTCTCTGCTCTAATATTAATAAATTATTGAAACGGTATACACTATTAGAACTACTTCCTGCTTCTTTTTCAATCTTCACGGTCTATTTAACAATTAAACGCATCATGAGTTTTTAGACAAAAAATATAAATTGTAGCTCACATTGGGAGGTGGGATAAGGTGGATTTCAAAAATGTAATGTAATTGGATTGCCAATTTTATCCGCTCAAGTAGGTTGTGTTTAAGTATTGTAAACACACGTACGTAAGTTTCCTTCTCCTATTTCGTCATTCCTTCTACTTATTTCAATGCGTGGAGGCATCTAATGTTCACCTCTATAGATATGGGAGAGGTAACTGGATGTGCGTCGGCGGTTATTACATAAGTATGGGAAGCCAGAGTTCATCGATTTGATGTAAATAAAGTTAACTGAATGGCCAATGGCTAATAGAGAGAATGACAGAATTCGGAATTCTTATTTGAGAGATTCCATGATACTGCGCCTCCTCAAATATTTGGCTTCCCAGAAATGGAAATAATTTCGAGCACAAAGATGTTGTAAATCTAACAATAGGCGTTTTTCGTATAGACCCTGCTGCTGGAATGATTTATGTCGAGGTGCGACGATTTCTGTGAATCTACACTATTTATTGACTTACAGTTTTCTTTTTATCGAACCTCAGCTGGAAAATAGTGATCTCCAGGAGATTAAACGATGTGAGCTCTTCGAGGATGTCAAAATCCCCTTTCTTAAACTATGCTAGTGTTAATAGTGCATCCCATGGCAATGCAAAGCATGAAATATCATTTCCCTCAGAATGCAAATTTAACCGGGTAGCCATCAAGTGTGATTATTGGATAGGTGAGGGGTAAGAATAATGTTGAGAATATAGGGGTAAGGTGTTAACTTTTTATTCGCAGATTACTTTAAGTGAAGTAGGATGTTGCCATCTTTGACATTAATGTGTCCACGAAAAGCATTAGCTATTCTAGGCTGTAGATGAAATGTACACGCGAGTAGTGAAGTTGGCGATTTCTCAAGTGCTGAGGAAGTCTAATTTGTTTAGTCTTGGCTGTATTTTTTGCTCACTTCACCTGTCATCGGAATGTAATAGGGAGAGAACAGAAACGGTAACAGCAAATGGTCCTTTGGGGTGCAACCCCAATTAATCATAGATGCTCTTCTTCCCTTCCTCGCCCTCTCCCTCTCCCCTCCTCCCCATTTCTCTCTCTCCCACCCTCTCACCGTTATGCTCACGCTCCCTTTCACTTCCTCCTCAGAGTTTCCACTATCGTCGCCTTTCTTTATCTATAGCGCCAATTTTACTCAATCGCTTGATGCAAAGTTTCTCCTCCATTAAATCCACTGCATTCATCAAATAAGCATCAGTATTTGAGTCCTACTGTAGGATTCATCAAGATTGGTCATCCATTACTTATGCTAAAACGGCTAGGGATATTTTCTTGGTATTCACCGCAGATATCTAAAAGTGTTTTTTTTTATTAATGAAAATAAATTTCATTTTTATTTTCCTTTTATATTATTTTTTTTCCTTAAGTCCTCCTGGAAAATCCTGTTTTTTTTCATTCAGATTATGAGAAAAGTATTCACCGTTTAATATCCTTCCTTCACACATTCTTTTCTTACAAAAATTTACCATTCTTTTGTTCTGTCCTTCGTCGTGTCATAAGTGTGTCAATAAGAGGACAGACTCCTGATTTCAATTACAGATTTAACTTCATCTCACATTTCCACGAGATAAGAAACGTCGATTTAGTGTCCATGAATATATGCTTTCAGCAAAATCTATCTAGGCATTAGGTTAACGGGTTAATTCTAATCGACGATGCCCAATTTTTTCATAATTTTAACCTCAATTTGTTTCATTAAATTCTCCTTCCTCTTGAAAGTACTTTTCATTGTAGAACAATACTCGACTTATTATTATTTGGCTAATTGGTTGCATCTATTATTGACTGAAAATTTTGATTTTGGTAAATCGAATTTTATCAAGTCTCCAAGCGTTATTGCTAAACGCTCCGTCTTATTTTAACGGGTTATACAGACAAAAAAAACTTCAGAACTATATCATTAGATGATTAAAGATGATCCACCGATAAGAGCTCGCCTTATCCCAATTTAACTTATTGAAACTCCTAAATCGCACAATTTGTCTTCCCCTTCTCTGAAGTTCTATTCTTCTCTTCTCCTCTTAACAAAGAGGCTTTTTACATCGACGCTATTGCAAAGTTTTGGCTACTTTAGTTAATTAGTTTCTGTTGTGAGGTTTGAGTTTAATACTATCAACTTCAGTTGGTTTCTTCTACCTTTTCTCTATGTTCAAGCCAAGGAGAAAAAAGCATATAAGAGAGGAATGAAGAGCTTGACATCCTAACCATAACAGGAAGTCAATAATTAACACCCCTTTAGTGTGGAAGTAGTCACCCCTATATATGGTCTAATTTTCGTCCTAGTTTTTTGACTACCGGACGGTACTAATGTATTTTGCAAGTCTAGTACTTGGTGATGCTAGAGGCTGGCTCAAATTGATTCATAAGCATGACCAGTATGGTGAATCCCTTCAAAAGGGGGTGGGCTTCCTTATCGATCGTTTGGTCAGCGAAAATTCGTTCTATAAAGAATAGTAAATGGAGTATTGTCTTTACTTTGGCTCATTTAACCCGGTGTTACTCACAGTAAGCACATAGAAATAAACTCACAATTTTCCATGACCCTCAACGAGCCCCCTTTTATTCATAAATTGCCTAATTATAAAGTTTGATAGATCTATTGAGTCACTAGGGGATAAATTTTCGAAGTGCCAGATTCCTGATTTCTTGTACTCATCATTTCGTCAAAGCGACTTGCTAGAAGTAGATTTGGCCTGAAAGGTGTACCTATGTCCACTCCACCCGCGATCTCTTTAATGCAATTTCCGGTTCTATAACAATTGAGTTCGTACAGGAGTAAAGAGTTGCTTTCAAATACCTCCCATAATTTGTATACAAATTCATCGTTTTAGCAGCTTATTGAAACGCGTGTGAAGGTATTTCAAGTTCTCAATTACCTTGAAACAACGAAGTAAACAAAGGTCATATTGCTCTTGCTTTTATGTCATGATTGCGAAGTCAGAGGTCACAGGTTCTGTGCTTATCCGAATTGTTAATCGCACTGGTTAACCTTTTAACGCCTTTAGGACCGTACGGTCCTCTTCCAAAATAAGCTTCATTGGTACTAGACTCGTAACAGAAGGCACTATTGCCGTTTGAAACATGTTAAATACATCTATAGCCTTCGCTTAGTACCACCGAAACTCATCACGTTGGCATCATCAGTCTGGTGTGAGACACATGTGAGTGCGGTTAGGTGCATTTTTCAAAAAATAAATCGAGCGTTAAAGGGTTAAACTTGGGCAATGAGAGGTGTGGCAAAAATCGTGCTTATCACCAGAGACACTAATATAAATCAGTTTGGTTAATTTTAGGATCAAAATGTTGAAGTTTACAATGGGATTAGAGAGTCAGCTTTGCGTTCTTCGCAGCATTCGAGCAGAAATTATTTTCTAACCCTTGCTTCGCAAAAGGGTAGTATTTTGGTAGGTTCATTTGAGAAATGAATTCGGCTGTGTTGTGATGAATTTCCACTTAATGACCATATTCTGAATCAGTCTTATTCACATTCAACTAAATTCCAATTCTCCACATGGTGGTTCCATTGGAATACAATCAATCGTCTTGCTTGCGAGTTAATTTTTTTTCCAATCCGGAGCACCTGAAAGAATGATTATAAATAAAAACACAACAGTTGACTAGATGTTCAAAAAGTGTATGCCCCCACGCCTCATATAAACAAACAATTTTTCTGACGCTCATAGTTGCGTCTTTTCTCCCACTCCCTCACCCCACTCCTTCCCTCCCTTCGTCTCTTTAAAGATCAACTGGAAACTGCAGCCATGCATTTGTCGTTTTCCTCTCCCTCTCTTATCCACCAACAGGCTCCTTTTTCCTCCTCAAGTTTGTTTGCTTCTTTCTGCCTGTTTTTTTCTCAATTTTTCCTCACGGCTGCATGAGGGGTGAGGGGAGGGGGGGGGGCAAGTGAGAATGAAGAAAACTCTTGGCTCTCTAACCAATCATTTGCTAGCATTGAGAAGTTAGACCTGATGTTCATTTCCACCTCAAATTCCCTCGCTTCCGCCCCTCCTACCCCCCTCAGCTCCCTATCAGCGGTTTCTTGTCGGAAGCAGACGAAAAATTGTTTATATATATATATATATGTGTGTGTATATCTCTCTCTCTTCCACAACGTGTAGAGATGGTTTCCCACTTTTGCACCGGCTATCCCGTGTTTGAGAGTAAAATTTTGAGAAGTGTTTGCGTAACCCACCTCTTTTTCAACTAGCTGTGTTTGCTTTGAGCTTTTTTTCACAAATTTATTCCATTTTCCCCTAGAGTTGTTGATATTTTGTTGTTTTTAAACCAACAATTAGAATTTCTTAACCGTGAATAATGTTCAATCATTAGATATCTCTCAAAAATAAATGTTCGTTGAGTTTTGCAAATAATGTTGACATCTCCTAACCTCTTAACCTAACTCAAGCAATAATAGACTGTATAATGATTGAATAATATTGGTGATAAAGTGAGAACGTTCTGAATTTCCCAATTTACCACAATTTCCTTCTCGAATGACCTTTGAATGAGTTCCCTACCCATCTCCCCTGCACAAGTCTAAAACAGTGTGATTGATATCTTAGGTAATAAAGGTGGGAAGGCAATTCTGTCAAATCAGGAAATTGAACTCGGGGTCATTCTTGTTCAAATCAAATAAGTATACTTTGCCGTTGGTATACCACTGTTTTCTTCAAAGTTTGAATAAATTTCTACTTTCCCGCCTATCAAAGTTAGCTTAGTATCACTCTAAGTATGCTACAATTGAGGGAGAAATTCAAAGTATAGGGTAATTTAACCCCTCCCCCTCTCCCCTGTCTCGGGATATTCACAAATAGGGCAATCGGATCAAATTTATTTCTTTGTATTTTAACAACTGTCCGATGTTGATCTGTATACCCTTTAGAGATTGTGAGAACGGTTTACTTACATTCAAAATCTAATAGATTTTTTCCAACTTTTTTTTAGGTTCCACGACTGTTCGATTTATTTGGACGCAATGGGTCATCAAGTAAGTCTTCAGTCGAAAAAGCATCAACATTATCTCTCTCGCATCCCTCCCACCCCCCGCTATGTCCATCCCTTAATTTAGTGCATGCGTATGTCCCATTTTCTCGCATGTTTGCTCGTGTATTTAGTGGATACGGGAAGCTGGGGGAGGGATGGGGTGGGGACGATATTATTTTTACACGTTTTATGCATAACCTCACCCCAGAACAGATAGGTTTATTTGAACCGACACAACAGCTATCATGAATTAGTATTTGACAATTGAACGGATTATCAAAAAAGAGGTGTTATGACTTAGGATAGCTAAATGAAACTTTTCATTCACAATCCCAGATTATTTGAATTAATAGCCGAAAAAAGATTAACCGGATAGGATTCACTCGGAATTTACTAATCGCACACCAAATTAATATGATTTGCTGAGTCATGAATTGACACTACGGTGGGCATATCAAGGGGAAACTGTGAATAATTAGTCCCTCGATGAGTGCAGTTGTTAGTAGGAATGCTGTTGTGATTTTTTTCCCAATCACAAATTACAACGTGTTGTGATGCACTTGCGATGATAGCTATTAATAGGGGTCATTTTTCACCAGACATTGCTGAGCATTTATCATAACTCTAATTACTGTAGCAGGAAAGGTTTTCGCTGCTACAAACTGTCGAGTACGCCTTAAAAGATCCAATTTTCTCTCAGGATTCCGAAATGTGCCCTCCGAATGATTAACATTTCATATGCAATCGCAATATCGCCAGTATTTTGTAGGTGCTTTTAAATGGTAAAGGAAATACATCCATAGTCGTTACAACTAATTAATGATTATATTATATATATATATATCATCAAATAATTCTCACTCTGATTTTTAAAAGTCTAATTAGTTGGAATCGAAATTCAGTTTTTAGCGGAGTTTTTCCTATATATGTATATGTGGCGTAGCGGTTAGCGTATTTGTTTTGTCAACGCAGGAGGAGGTGAAAAGCTCCAACTGGCTTGAAAGTCTTTATTGCCATTGGATTGATTCACAATCGTGTGTTCATGTTGTGTATAAAATGGATGATTTACCATAAGAGCTCTACTCACAAGAGTGCCGTGTTCGCTGTCAAATGGTATTGGTTGTGTTAGCTTGAAGGCATCTATTAGATGTTGTATGTGAAGAATTGAAAAGGTATTGAGGTAACTACAATACGGCGAGAAAACAACATTTGATGGTATTTAAATTCCTTTAAAATACCCTTTTAACGTTTATATCTTGGAATAATTGTAATCTATCATACATTTGAAGATATAGTTGGGGAATATCTTATACATGAATGAATTAAAGGAATGAGGGGTATCTCGGACCACTTGAAATTGATTTATGGAATCGAAACTTCTAGAGTTGATTTAACGAAAGGCACCAAATTCTCGATACCTGATATTTTGTCTCAACCATCTAAATTTGACTTTATATTCTCCTTCTAAAATCATTTGAAAAGTGGGCACGTCCGTGAAGTTGAAAGTTATGGGTTTGATTCCCATCTGAGCACTTTCAGAAAGTGGCTGATTAGTAAGGAGAATGGGTAGAATTCGAGGTCCTCATTAGGACAGACTCAAAGTGGCCAAAATCGATGCCGTCAAAGGCATTCCTAAACAGACTTGCGAGTCACTTGTTAAAGTATCTCCACTATTGTATTATTGTACTACTTTAACCCTTTAACACCTGAATTACTTTTTCGAAAATTCGCCCAACCGCACTCACGCGTGTCTTACAGCAGACTGATGCCGCCGACGTGATGAGTTTTGGTGGTATCAGGCGAAGGCTATAGATGTATTTAACATGTTTCAAACAGCGATAGTGCCTTCTGTTACGAGTCTAGTACCAATGGAGCATGTTTTGAAGGAAGACCTTACGGTCCTGCAGGGCCTTTAAGGGTTAATATTAACTTCCCAATCGTAAAATTTCGCATCCATATGGTTGTTAGGCAATTGAGAAAAATATTACTAACCCATTCTAGATATTGCGTTATGCTCTGTGGTCGTTAGGTATAGCAAATGAACTTTAAGTGGAGTGTTAAAAGTTTGCTTTTATTTTGTGGAGAAGTAACGAAATATAATGAGCACACAATGACATCTTAACGCGCGTGTTTACTTAACCATCTCTGAAAGGCCGCGCCTTCCCCCTTTTGACAAAGTAGTGGGAAAGTGCGACCCTTTGAGTGGGCAATTATTGCCCCCACCCCACCCCCATCCCCACTTTAACAGTCCTTTGATGTCGACAGGGGGGGGGGAGGGGGAACTACAATTGTGCGAAGGTATCTTAGGTATGCTGGTCATACATTCTCTGACAGTAAAGGGGAATGTTAGTCAACGTGCAGACTTACCGTATTATTTAGGCAAGATAATAAGATGATGTCTTTTAATGGTTGCTGTCGACACAGGTTTGATCGCAAATGAGCGGTGTAAGAAGAACTTGCTATTCTGTGCTACAGTCTCAGTTTACAGAGAGGGAATGTCTGAGATCTGCCATTCATTGTTAAAGTATTTCATACCGGTAAAAAACCATAGCAGTGGACGTCTATGTCTTTGAAAATTATAGGAAAGAATGAGAAATTAAGACTTTCTTGATAAAAACCATTGAAACGGGCTTTCTTTACCTTAATTAATACTTCCAGTTCGCTGTATGGCGGTCTAACATTACAATACTCAAAATTCGTCACCCAAGTTCCATATTTGTTGGCTAGGTGAGCAGGTCGTCATGGCGTCTCAATAAATTGCCCATCCCCCCCCCCCTCCCATTAGCTCAAGGGACGAAAGTTTAATTAAGATGTCACAGTCAATAAAAGTCCCTTCCATGTCACCAAACTATGTCGGGAGTCAAGAGCTCTAAAAGCAATTATTTTCCCGGCTGAATTTCCATCTTTTTCTCCTCAGCACATTTAAGAATGCAAGTAATCAATATCTCTTTCTCCAATAGTTCTCAAGATGCCCTGGCCAACAGACCCCCGTTTCGCCAGCTACTTCCTTCCTGGCTATCCCGCCGCTCTAGCCGCTGTTATGGCCGCGATGCGTTCATCGGCCTCTCCAGTTGGAGGTTTCACTGGCGGCGGAGCAGCTGACTACAGTCCCACTGGAACCGGTGGCGGCGGTTTCCTCAGCGGTTTGGCTTCCTCTTCCGCGTCGCCGACTGCTGCCGCAGCTGCTCAACTCGGTACTACTCCTCTATCGAATTCCACTTTCTATGCCCCCCCTTGGGAGTCGCAAGGGAGGCATTTTGGAAGTATGACTGGAAGCGGTTCCTTTGGTTCACCGTCAGTAAGTGCTGATGGATATTTGACTGCGGACATGCAGAGGACGGAGGATTCTGGACAGATGAATACCTTTGTGAGTTGGTTTTTTCACTTCCCATTTTGATCCTCTTTCTCACTAGATTCATCTAATTTGATCAGTCTACAACATGCTCGAGTAATATCAAAATAACTCCAAATCGAAAGGTTTCCTCTCGAATTTGAGAACTTCTGTCGATAATTTCTTCACATCATTATCAAACACTGTTTGTGTAGCGTTGGCGTGAGAGAAGTTCATGTGTTTGTATAATCAGACTATGAAATAGGCGCACTTCAACAGCCAGTAAGGATTGAGAGGGGGGTGGGGGTGGGGAGGAGGGAGGGGCCATTGAAATTTCTTATCACAGGTTAGTGTAAATTAATTAACTATCTCTAAAGAGCCTCATTTCTCATTCGATTTTTGGATTCTGGTTGTACAATAGAAGGCGAAAAAAATTATTGGAATGAGTGACAGTTCGAGATTGTAAAATTCACATATAATTTTTTTTCAATTTATTTTTCTTTCGAAGAAGGCTGAGAAAGGAAGATAATCGAATACTATCTCAAGCTGACTAGATTTCACGCAACGATTATCTCAAAAGACGAAAGTGGTCAATTTGATAATAAGAAAATATCTAGACCTAGATTTAAACATACATAACTTTTACTGTTTTTCTTCAGAATTGGTTTTCTATGCTTTTTTCGAAAATCTCCCGAAGTATAGAAGCTTCTGGAAAAGATTCGCCAAGAAGTAAAGTCGATACTCTTTTACGAACAAAGACTTTTTCTTGAAAAAAAAGAATTTTACTAACTCAGAGTACAATCATATCATCAGATGTGGTCCGTAGATGCTTAACCCTTTAACGCCCTGCAGGACCGCACAGACCTCTTTCAAAATAAGTTCCATTAGTACTAGACTCGTAACAGAAGGCACTATCGTCGCTTTGAAACATGTTAAATACATCTATAGTCTTCGCTTAATACCACCGAAACTCATCACGTCGGCATCATCAGTCTGCTGTGAGACACACGTGAGTGCGGTTGGGTGCATTTTTCAAGAAAAAAGTTAAATCGGGCGTTTAAGGATTAAACCTGACCGGTCATTGATTACTTTTCACCGTTTCTACTCTTCGGTAGTAATAACTTGACTAATATCATGAAATTCCTAGAACACGCAATTGCTCTGCTTTAAAGATCATGTTCTTTCATTCAATAAGGGATTATTTGTAATATTTCATTAAGGTTATTTGATACTAAGGTACCTACTTAATGGGGTTGGCAAAACCCTATATGATTTCTCACTCTTGAAAAGGTGTCATCCCAACTTCTAAATGACAGGTTCTTGACGTCTCCTAGCATGGGAAACAAATCTCAGTTTTGACATTTGATCAAATGGGTGAAAAATTACCTTAATCAAGCAATTTTATTTAGTGTGGAATCTCGTAGTTAATTAAACATACACCCTTCCTATTAATCTTCTATTCAATGAGATGCACAGTTTTGGATTTGTTTTAGCGCTTTCTCATTCGTCGATACATCGGGTTAAAACTCGAACTGTCTGATAGATTTGTTTGTGAATCTCGTGAAATCCCTCATGAGTAGATTTAATGAAGATTAATGAGGACTTCATGCTTCATCCTTCAGGAACAAACGTGAACATCTTGATCTCTGCTCGGACATGCTGACATTCTCCAAATAAATTTATGGGACCAAACTGTCAACGTGTAAATAGCAACTCTCGCCTTAATTTATAGTCTCTTAATTTATCAATATCACGAAATGTAAATGATTCCTGAACAAATGTGGCATTTTAATCACTTAAATACTACTTTTTACTTAATTAAATATATTTTCATAAATATATTATATAAAAGTTATGCACGATTCGAAATCTCAAAGTGGTGATGCGGATTACTTAGTTAGATCTTTTAGTGTTAATCAACTCACTTATTTTGAGATTCAAATTATTTTCAAATTATCATCAAACTTGTTAGATTAATTTGGCAGATTTTTAAATATTTTTTAAATTAAACTGTCGAAATAATCTGATTAAAATTGATGGAATTAAAGTTTAACGGTTTTGGGGGGGGGGGGGAGTGGGGGGAGGAGGGGTGGGGGGGGGGGGTTGGGGGCGGGAATGGACAATTCAGTACCGTAGAATATATTTAGAACAGGGAAATGTCGATTAATTTGTTCGTATTAGTAGGACCATGTTTCAAATTCTATCGTCATAACTTTGCAATTGTGATCGATAACTGATTGCCTGTCAATAATAGTTCTGGCATGTAGTTAAGTTACGGAGGTGGAAACTCCGACATTGGTTTTCCATGCTTATTTTCGCCTCGTTCATGATTATGAATCTTCAAAAGGAGGGGAGAAAGCGGACATTGAGGTGATTCGGTAGTCTAATTCCACGCCATATTTTTAACTCATCTTCCTCCACTTTTCTCACTTCTTTTTACTTACTCCTGTTAGTTGGAAGGACACATGCAACTCCCGCCTCATCCTCCTCCCCTCCCCCTCCCACCACATCCTATCCCTCTCCTAGACAGTTGCGTACACCCACCGAGAGGTTCGTCGCACACATATTAGCTCTGCCTCCTGCAACTCAATTATTCATAGAGCAGTGCGAAGAGAGAGGTGAGTTGAGGAACAAAATCACGAAAATACTCGGTGTGTGCCAATCTAGAATTTAGTATTCTCCCTCTCTTATATTCCCAATGGGCGTTTTTTCTTTCCCCTAAATATTTGACCACCTTAAAAGCGTGCTCGTTGTGGGTTTTTTACATTGTGCCACAATTATTTATAAGGATGGCACTCTCTTCTATAAATCCAGATTTAGTGATAAAGCAAACACGTGTGTGTGTGTGTGTTTTACTATCCTGATTGAAAGCTGAGTTGAATTTTTAATATATGCAGTTTCGAAGCATTCACTTTCAATTAGTGCTTGTCGCCAGAAGTCCTAAAGTTTATTCATTCTTGTTTAAGTGAATTCAAAAGAAAAAAGAGGGTTCGTTTATGACAAGTGTATCGATTGATGGTGATGATGATTGGGGGAGGGGGGGGGTCGTGTGTATATGGTTAATCAGTTTGTTATGCCTATCTTTTTCTAATAAAGAGCTGATCTAAATGGCAATCACGTCGTCATTTTGACCGGAGATTGGTATTAATTGTCCGCAACCTGGCGCAAAAAATTGTAAGTTAATTAATGGAACTCCAAGTTACTAGTAGGAAGATGGCAAATGAGTCAAGGAGTATAGCATTCCTCAAGATCGAATTTACTGAAGTTTTTCTTTTACTTCAAGTTTGGATAATGTTAAGGGATAGTGTGAAGAACTCGGAAATCAAAACACTGTATGAAAACTGAACAAATCGTAAGCGCTTGGTACTAGACATCTTGGGATAAAGTGGGTCGTCATGGAGGCATCCTGTTGGAAAGCTCGAATTCTACCATCCCTCTTACTGGCCAGACCTAACCAGTCCCCGGGTGACCATTCTGTTTGCTGGATGTGCACTGAATGATATCAGCCAAATGGCCTCCGACTTTGCAGGAGAAGAAGCATAAAATAATGGAATACGGATTGTAGAAACTGGAATAGAATCTTTTAAATTCGCATTTGAAGGTACATGGTCTCTTATGCTACTACTCTCATTGGCTGGTTTCAGTGCATGAAGATAAGCGTTTTCCATAAATAGCACAAATTAGAAACTTGATCTGAGGTGGGGAAGCTTATTTAATGAGATTGGTCTAGGGTGTATGTCACGTCATAAAATTTTTTTTCAATTCCTCCAACGCAAAGGCTTAATTACGCGCGCCATTCTCTGTTGTTGTTGCTGTTGTTGTTACTGCTATTACCTTCTCATACTGGAAGTTCAAAGTAGTCCATTAATCTGGAGGGAGGGTAGTTGGCAATTGCCTCCTTTTTTCTCATAACTGCCACCATGAGGTGCTTCATAAATCAAGAGAGAGAGAGAGAGGTGCAGTGTGGGGGTGCGTGTGTGTGCATTTTCCAATCCACCAGGTTCAGGAATTTTCCTCGTCCTTCCTTTCCACTCTTCCGAATAACTTTTTTTCTTCTGTAATTTCAAAAATTTGTTCTGTTACCTTGTTTATCGTCAGATTGTTGTTTGTCCAGACTGCGGTCTAACAGCGCACTTAGGTAATTGATATCAAGAAATCTCTCATTATCCGCATTTTGGCGCACAATTCTGTTTGCGTAACAGATTTTGCATTTGTCTCGCTCTTTAAGGCAAACAACTCATAGAAGAGAATTGGAAAGTAAAGGCGGAGAAAGTGAGAGAGAGAGAGAGTAGCTCCAGACATCAAAGATTTAGTAAATCTCGATTTTTAACTACCCTCCCACAATGTAAGGGGTGTCTTCTACTTAATTAGGTCATAATATTTACGAAAATTCACGCAAATAATGCGATTAGCCAAATGAAAATGAAATTCGTTTTCAGACCCATAGAGGCCACATTCAAAGCTCAACCCATCCTTTATATGCCACAGTCCCAGTAAGTAAACGCCTATCAACCCCCAAGTCAGGCACTTTCAATGCCCCGACTTTGTTCACAGCGTCTTGTATGACCCCGCTTAAAACTCTAATTTGACTTTACTACCCATCGGATTTGAATGTGTTTTTTTTTTAAATGAAAAAGTGTAGTTTTTTTCATTTCTCTTCTGCGGCTTGCCATTAATGACATATTGATTTGGCATGCCGAAACATTGAACAGTTGTTGACGCCTTAGGGGAGTTCAGGAGTGAAATTCTCGTATCCCGCAGTCAAATTTTCTCTTAGCTTACATTCTAGCTAGGGTAGTCTACATAGAAACTACCCAGGTTTGACCTCGTTTTGAATTATGACATCTTCTCATCCTAAGATTGTATCACTGTTTTTCTTCCTGTGGTGTTTGTTTAATCTACCACGGGGGTCTGCTTTGTAGACGTCTGTAGTTCATCATGTAAAGGTCAGCGTTGGCACTTTGCACTGGCAGAAGATGATAGGCGGCGATCTGGCTTGAAGCGCAAAATGTCAGTCTTCGCCTTTTTCAGCTCCTCTAAACAATATCTGAATAATTGGTAATTATTTCATAGCCTCCTCTGTGGACGGCAGTTGCCTAATCTAACAATCTAAACTTCGTATGTTTATTCATTCGTTCTCAACTCACTCCTTCCACGTCAATTGATCTTGAATTCATGCATCAAAGCTTGAAAATGTCATCATGCTTTTTGAATCCAAAGGATTATAATGGGGTAAAGCTTCGAATTCCATTCGCTCTTCCATATTTTTTCACCTTCTCTATTCTGCTCTTCATTTATACGATCCAAAAGATCGTTTCAGGAATATGTGGAACAAATTGATGCCATAATTTTTGTTTCCCTCCTCAGTTTCAGTTCTAAGTGTCTGTTGCCGTCTAAAATCTGGGATTAAATTAAGAGATGGAATATCACTGGGCAGGGGTGCTTTACGACGCCATTTAATCTAAATTTGAGTATTTTTGTAATGAGTACTTTATGTAGGTCAAATAGCATGTTCAAACAGTCTGAAAGTAGTATATCATTGCAGGCCCAAATGTTCGTTCGTTTTAATTTGAATTCTGTCCAGATATTTTCCTCTTCCTCTACTTAAATGCACAAACACACACACTCCTTTACTTTTACCAGCATTTTCCACCATACTTAGCTTTTCAAAAATAAGAAATCTCCCAAATCCCTCGTGGTAATCATTCATCCATTACCCGACGAACATGAGTAGTTCTCTCGCTGCATTCTCCTTTTTTGATCACCTCTTTTTCCCACTTCTCAAATGTTGTTTTTTTCAACCTTTGAGCAGATAAAATGCGGGGTGGTGAGGGTGAGATATTGGCTACTAAAGTCTAGTCAACTATTTATTAGCGCAAATAAGTAGTTTGTACTAAACCATCAGTTTATGTTAAGAATATCTATATATATATATATATATATATTTACATTAATTATATGAGCTAGTCCTGACGATTTGAGCGACTCTTTGATCTGCTTAATAAAAGGAACTACTGGTGTATTAGTGCTTTTACCTCGTGCCTTCTAATTCTCGTTTTGTCTTTTATCGAATATTAACAGCAATCTTACTGTTTGTGTATATTTATTATACTCTCATTCAATATTTACAAGAGCTTTTGCAAGAAGAAGTGGAGGTGGATATATCGAGATTGGCACACCTTAATTAGTTTTCTCTTCTCCTCCCTCCTTCTCTCACTCACCACGTCGTTCACCTCACTTTCAGAGGCTGAAACAGTTGAAAATATTTGACCGTTGTAGAATGAAACTCCTCTCACCTTTCCCCCTTAATTCAATTTCCGGGTCGTGTTCAGTGCTAAAATTCAGAACTCAGAATCCCGAAGTTGTGAGTGCCCTCAGCCACTTTCTTACTTGGAAAAAAAAATGCGGGAACCTTATCTGATCAAGGCAAAGTCGTGTTCCCATTCCATTCTTCTTTCCTATTTTCATACTTGACCAACTTATTTTCATCTAGTTTTGGAGTTTTAATGAGTGATTTTTATCGATTGACGACCGTTTTAAGTGGTCAGTCTTCCACCAGTAGCTCAAAATGCACCATTTTTTCGCAATTAATAATTATATTGGTTAA
This sequence comes from Hymenolepis microstoma, assembly GCA_000469805.3. NCBI lineage: Eukaryota > Metazoa > Platyhelminthes > Cestoda > Cyclophyllidea > Hymenolepididae > Hymenolepis > Hymenolepis microstoma. The sequence goes on from LR215994.1 coordinate 1,988,303, forward strand.
AATAAGTATTTGTTGGTCAGAGTGAAAAAAGGATGTGAAAAATCATTCATTAATTCAAATTTTCCTCCCCAAAACTTCCGGAAAACGAAGTGAGTTTTATAAATTTAGCTCTTTTTTCTCGTCATCTCTCACTACTCAAACGATGCGCCAAATTGGTAAAGTCGACTTTAACTTAGCGAAATGGACCCACAAACCTGTCACATTTATGGGAATAAATTAATAACGAATTTCATTTTTTCCTATGTTTTAGTTATTTTGTTTCACCGTTATTGCCATAAATTAAGAAATTTCAATAAATATTTAAATTTACAACGAATTTAGTAATTAATAGCTATGTTACACTTTTTGATTAAATGTGTTGTGATTAATGTTCTGATTTCACTACGATGGTTTATGTGTTCTCTCTCTTACTCGAAGAAGAAGAAGAAGAAGAGGAGCGCTCAATTTAATTAAAGACTCCATATGACCCAGCTTTGGGGTTTTTTTAGTGAATACTCTCATTGTGGATGCAAAATTATTCAGCCATTAGAGATTCCTACTGAAATAAAAAGTAAGAATTCAGGTTGCCCAAATCTTCCTCTTTCCCCCCCCTCCCTCCCCCCCCCCTGGAAAGTTTCGGAATTCTAATGAGACCTCATTAGTATAATTATTTGTTTGCTTTTTTGTTTGTTTGATTGCATTCTCATCGAGAGGTAATTTTAATTGAATAGGTAATATTTAAATACAATGAAACATGTGAATGATAAACCAAAAAAATGGGGTTTTGTTTGAACTTGACTTTTATCGAGAGTTCACTCAACGCCTCGGAACTTTATTGCAGAACTTGTGTTCTGAAGGGGTTTATCATCGGCTGTGAACTCGAACCATTATTTTTTCTGATCCTTAAATTATGTAGGTAGTTTATTTTGCTCGTGGACGTTGAAGTACCGAGATATCTTTATAGGGAGTTACCTCCCAATCACCAACACCAACTATTGATAAAACACTGGCGTAGAATAAATTCACTGGAGCAACATTATCATCTGAGAGAACCGGGGGAGGGGAGGGTGGAGGAGGGGAGAGTGGGGGGGTAGGGGAGGGAGGGGGCTATTTTAAGGGATATTAGTTAGTGGAGTTCAGTGTCTCCTCCTAAGGTTGAGTTCTTGACATGGACATTATTGAAATTGAAATCCATTAAGTGCTCTTCTACTCTCTCCCCATTACAAAACAGCTAAATACGAATCTATGGAAGTTTAATTTACAGAAATGTGAAGGGATTGAGATATGGAGTTTTTGTTCTTGAAACATGAGGATTCCTCAGCAGTTAAAATTACCTTCCCTTTGCATCTTCTAAATACATGACGTGTTCATTTTGTTCAAAGATCGCATATTGTCTAAGCTGTTAGAAGCCAATCGTTATGAATGGCAGTTTTTGAACAATTGTTTGCATTCAGATATTCTATCAAAAGGGGATGTCAATTCGCTTGAAATGGCACCAAGAACGAGTGCCCAAATTATGTGAGCTGATTTATTAAAGGTTGTATACATTTTACTATATGGAATGCCAGGTGATTGGCCTTGGGCAGGTACTGGAAGTCCTTACTGATTGTTACGCCTGAGGAAAAGTCATTTTAGCCCAATATTCATAGTTAACCTGGCTTGAAATTGCACATTATTTGAAATTGAGCACTCCTACTTCCTATAATTTCAACAATAATCAATGTAGAAATGCTAGGAGTAGCTTCCTCTTCATCTCTTGAACCTCTCTCTCACTCTCCCTCTATCGATTTTGAAGTATCTGTTTTAACCTGTTGTGCATTTCCATAATGACACGCGGATACACAGCCAGTCTTTCTTTTTAGTTGCAAACCTTTTAATAAATACACACCTCGGGTTATCAGATGTGTATCACACGCACACACCTCACCGTGTCCTCGTTCTGTTTGATTAGCCTCGAAATATCACTCTGTCTCTACTTGATTGACACCTGTCCGAAGAGTTTTTCCTTGATGGTACTGCTGATATGAATATGCACGAATACGTCTGCAGAATCTGCTAACCCACCACACGCGAAGCATAATACTGTCTGATATCATCTCTTCCTCGAATTCATCGAAATCGTCGCAATAGTTTAAAAGTTCGAGTAGGCCGGGGTGACGGGGGGGGTGTGGGGGAGGGGAGGAGAGAAGGTGGTGGTAAAAAGCGAGTTTAAACAAGCGTGCAAGTGACGGCTCCAGATATAATCAATCCATTATTAGTCTGGTAGTTGTTGTTATCGTGAATCATCAACGGTCCATCTTTAATTTGTTAAAGTAGAAAGAGAGAGAGAGATGAATGCGCGACCATTCTTAAGGCACTTATTTCACTTTTTTTCTCATAAAATGCCTGCTTGCACACGTGTGTGTTGCTATACTCTGTGCTGCGTAGATTGTAATTTTTGTAATTTCCGGATTTGGTATAAAAAAGCGGCCGGAGGAGGAGGATTTGGTACAATGGTGCAGCAGAACATCTGTTGAAGGTGGCAAAGAGAGGGTAATCGTGAAGAAATTGTGTGGTGTCTCGAAATTACATTTTGTTACTCCTTTATAACAGCCTGTTCCAGGCAAATATTTTCATCTGGAATAGTTGAGAAGACTCTTGAAGTCTTACAATATGCTTTTTGTCACAAGTATAGCTTAAGCCGCAATTAATATATTTTCACTAAGGCAACAGACTGTCTCTAATGGTCCAGACCCAATAGAAAGGACACTTGAGACTCAAAGTGGATTTCTATTCATTTTATTAACCAAGTACAAATGTTTAAAAAAACTACAGATTATGGGATTGATAAGCTGTTGCTATAGTGAAGATACTTCACCTTCTATTCTAAATTCCGTCTACACAATTTAATGAATTCTACTCAGAACCGGGAAAATATTCGATTCTGTCTTCTATCGAGCAGGTGGTTGAAACTTTAGTACGTCGTTTGGGAAATCATTACAAGCTTATGTTACCAAAAATAAAAGGCGAAATTGTATAGGTACGGTAAATACCCTAAAAAATGCTTTTAATCTCATTAAAAAGTAAGGAATTTGAAAAATAGAGGTATGTATTTACGCGGTGATTAATTTGGTGAAATAATCAAAAATTCTTAATGGTTTTGGCTTTTTCTTATAGTGACTAATAGAAACTTTATTGGCACACCTACTGCCTCAACAAAATTCCATTCATTTAAATATTTACCAATATAATTAACCGCTGTGTAATTGGAGAAATGGGATATGGACCCGTGCATTTCGGAACATACGAATTTTTCAGTTGTCAAATGAATTAGCACTTAATTACGGGGAAAAAGGTAAATCTGAAACCTCCAAAAAAATAACAGGAAGTATCAAAACCATACATAATTAATGGCCGTTAAAACTGCGAGCTGTAAAATATTCCATAGGGTTATTCACCTTCACAACCATGGGAAGAAAACAAAATTAATTGATGCGCCATGATTGACTCTTCGTGTTTAAACAAAATCGGTCAATAAGCACTGAGCATCGTAGGCAAGCGTGTATCCAAGGCACAAATAGTGAAATTTGAATGTTGCAATATAAAGTGTCCATTTAGCAAATATTGTGGACAATCTGGGTCCACACATCAAATGAAAAGAAAATTCGAGAAAGCGTTCCTAAGAATGCTGAAGGAGTAATTCTCTTTAAAACAAAAATCCTCGTTAACGGGAAATACACTCAAAATTTGATATTTCATCTTTCCCGATCTGGTATGAGTTTGATGGGACAGGCTAAAACAATTCCCTTTGGTTTCTTTTCGTACAGAATCTTTTTCAGAAAGTTAAATGGATTTCTTTATAGAAAGGAAAAAAAAGAAGACCTAAGGAACCATCCTAATTTCTAAAACGGTTCTCTCTATCTGTACCTGGTTTCCTTTTATTTTTGAATAAGATGTTTATTAGTCGTCACTCAATTTTGTGGAAATGGAAGTCGGCTTACAGGTGGCTTTCCATAGCCTTCCTTTGTCCATAATTCTGCAAGGTTCTAACATTTAAGATTTTGATGAATAAGTCTATTGCCTATCCTATTCGTTCCATAATCCCTGAATCTGCTAGTAAATTTTTAAACTCAGCCATAGTGGATCGGATCAAACTTTCTTTGCTGAAACCAACCTATTTTCAAATATAGGAACTTTGATTTTTCTCTTATTAACATTCTGCCAAATAGATCCTTCGCATAAATGCTTCTAATCACTGGACGGGTTTTTGAATCTCCCATCGGTTCTTTTGATATCTCTCGTCTACTATGATAAGTAGACTGCTCTAGTTTAAGTTCCCAATCCAATATTCCCATTTGGTCGTATGTATCTGAGCGGATATGTGTGTATGTTTATTTGACTTTGGTTGCTGCCGCTGTAGCTACATCAGCGAGTTCTTCAAACTGGAACACACCAGCTGACTCGTTCCTCCCTCCACCCCGCCAACACCCTTATCCAATCGCCCACCCCTCATTCACCCTATTCCATTTCCATGTTTCAATTAGTCATGGCTCTATTGGGGAAGTAAGTTGGTTAGAGCCAAAGGCAAGTGAACAACCGAGCGCGAAAGGAGAAGGAACGGGATAGCGAGAATTCTCGATACAAAGCAAGAGAGAGAGAGAATGCCTGCTGCTACTCGCCTAGGCAGCCTCTTCGTCAGATTTCGTTACATTTGAGTGAGAATCGGCTCTTTTGCATTCTCTCTCTCTCTCTCTCACCTCCTCCCTCTCTCAAGTTCTTTTGTTCTGCCAAAAAATTCATTGAGGGGGGAGGGGGTTGATCTTGGTTTGGCGTGAATCAAATGTTTGGCTGGTGTGCTGGGGCTTTGGTTTTTCGTTACTTATATTGTTTTCACACATTACTTCTCATTAGACCGTAATTTAAAAAAAAGGTTACCTTGGCGAATGTTTTACAGCAGGAAAGCTCGTTGAATCTGTATGCTTATATTTGCAAATATGGGTATGCAAAAAATGAAAGCCTAATAGGCGGATTAATTGTTTTACGAACTCAATTTTATGGACAGATAAAAAGTGATTCTCTGGAACCTAAAGTACGACTCATTAAGTTTGAATTTTGCAACGTGAACAGCCAATCTTTGAAAAATATATGTCCAGCCTAATCGATAAACCGAATGAGGCCAAACTCCTCGATACATCCTCTGGATACCGATTTCAGTTTCTTCACAAAATGTGATCAAGTTAACTTTCAAATTGTTGACCAAATGTATTCCTATTTCTTGAACAGATATTATCGTTGACCGAAGTTCTTTAGGGGAAAACTATTTCAGTGGTCTTTAATTGATTTGAAATTTGCCGTAATATAGATGTAGATTTGAAATCTTATTTTCTTTAGAAAGAAAACGACAATTGTATTCACTGAAATAGTTATATCAAATGGCGGGCTTTATGTTAGTTGGCCCTTAAGTTGACTTCGGGCTTCACAGAGGAGAGGAACATTAAAGTCACAAAAAGTGGAGAGGAGGAAAATAAGTGTCATTTACAGGTATAAGAGTGAGACAGACACAAAGGTAGAGTAAAAGGTAAGGTGAGATGAGTACTGTTGGAGAAGTCGGATATGACATACAGTGGGGTCATGGTAGTTTGAAGTCAACTGTCGTATGAGTATACGTTGCCCAAGGTGCACCACGTGGGGAAAAGTTTATCCGCGCACCTCTTCTATGAAATATAGTTGTTTCTATTAGAGTGAAGGTTTTCTTTCATTGCAGCAATAAGAAACAGATGATATTTGAGCCCAGTTTGGGTCTAGACGTGATGAGGGAAACGAGTCTGTAGGCTTTATTCTTGTAGAAAAACTGTTCGAAATTATTTCTAAGCAATAAATTTCAGTTTACTGCTGAGGGTAAAAAAGTTAATCCCAAAGAAGGCAGAGAACACGTGAGACATTGCATGCTGTTTTTATTTCTTCTGGGCTTAAATGCCTGCGAGGCTACCAAAGCCCTTGCTGAAAGTTATAGACAAGCGCTTGCAGTCCGCCGATGACTACTTTTGGATTAAAAGAAATAGGAATTGAAGTAATGCACCAAAATCACGACGCTCTATTGATGGCGTTGATGACGTATTGAAATCTCCAATTGAATCAGATCGTCGATTAAATATGGAAGAATTATCACAGAAACTCGCATTCTCATGATCAAATTTACTACTCTATCTGAAGTGCATCGATAATTTGAATTCTCCCAATATAACAGAGAGAGGAGTGGGGAAACACGAACATTTCATTATTGTCATGGCAACAAAAAAATCAGGCTTTTTTACACCAAAAAAAAAAACGTTAAAGTTAAACGCCCATTCCATCCCATAAGCCAAACAAGTGTTGGCCCACGTATTTGGCAAGTCGAACGTGGAATAGTTCATAACGAATTGTTAAAACCAAGCTCAACAGTTGTTGCTTTCAACGGTTGAGAGGACAAAACCAGAAGTTGGAAGATCAATGTCCAACGTTATTTAACAGAAGAGGGATAAAATGCAAACATGACACAATGCCTCATGAACAAACGAAAATAATCTTCCAAAGACATCCAGGAATTAAGTTGGGAGATTCTACTTCATCCTCTACATTTGCCAGACCTCTCTCCATCTCACAGTCACTCTTTCGGGTGCATAAAGCATACCCACAGCACAAAACGACTTCGAAATGCGACTAGGGAGTGGAAAAACTCTTGAAAGTGTATTTTACTTTAAAAAGTAATAATTTAAAAAATTTGTTTCGAAAAACCTCAGAAGCAATCGAAAATAGTCGCAAGCAATGTCGGAAATCGTGTTATCAATCGTTTGAATGAATAGGGCTTGACTGTTGAGGAATTGAGACACCCTTTAGGTGTCGAGTATGCACCTTTCTTATCAAAAACCGTCATTATCTATAGTTTGACGAAAAAAATAGCTAGACATAAACCTGGAAACTTAATCAAATAGCGGAAACATTCTGTCCAATGATGGTGGGTCAGATTTGAGTTAGCTCATAAGTTAACCAAACAGACACTCCATTCCTAATTGGGTTTCATTTTTTCTTAATTTAATTTTAGTCCGGAGGTCGTTTGCCTCATTTTCTATCGAATCCTTTCAATCCCTTCATGTCCTTCTACCACAATCCTCTCCAGGGTGTATCATCTCCGTCTAGAAATTCGGATGCAATTCGGAAATCCCCCATGGAACGGTTCGCCGAGAGCTTGGACTCGACTCAGAATAACTCCGGATTGAAAGGTCAGTGCCCTATTCAAACTATTTTCGTTTATTGAGTCTATTCATTAGCCACAGATCAGTTTAAATTAGCATCAGGGATGTGAGTCAACCATAGAAAAGTCTATTTAATGAAAAATTACAGTTGAATTCGGGGGGATTTCGAACTATAATAGTCGTAAATTAGAACAATTGAAACGGGTTAACGGTAAGTCTATATACAATATTTATTTATATCAAATGGCAGGCTTTATGACAGACATCATTAGCCCTTCAGTTGACTTCGGGCTTCTCAGAGGGGAGTAACATCAAAGTCTCAAAAAGTGGAGAGGGGGAACAGGAGAGTGATTCACGGATGTAAAAGGGACAGACACAAGGGTAGAGAAAAAGGTAATGTGAGTTGAGTCCTGTGGAAGTGGTCGAATATGATATACAGTGGGGTCATGGTAGTTTGAAGTCAACTGTCGGTTTATAGACTTTTTTCCGTACGAGTATACGTTGCCCAGGGTGTACCACGTGGAGGTAAGTCTATATATATATAATATAATGGAGGGTATTAAAAAAGGTACGAATAGCAATGCTGAAGTATCACTGAGTCTTACTTCAAATGGATTTTGGCTTCGGGTTGTAGAATATTTACTAATTGGGTAGTTCATGTTAAATAATTTACGTTTAATGATTCATCCCTGGGTTGCAGAAATTGCTTGTCTTTTGCGCTGTTGACCGCTTATTGACAGGGCTTTTAAAACAAGAAGGAACGGTCTCCCACCTCAATTCGTTTATGTTCTTCTAAATACTTTTTGCATGATATTCAGTAGCTTAGTGGTTTGACCATATCGGAGGTGAGTGATGACAGAGTTCCGTGTTGATTGGAAATCATATTCAATAATAGATTTGGATAATTTTGTTTCTCAAATCTTGACGTTTAACTTCCAGAGTATGCTTTAACTACTGAATAAAATAAAAGCTTTATTTATTAATGTCCCATTGAGTAATTTCCATTCTCCGAGATTGGTATTCAGTCCGCCCATGGGGGAGGGGGCTTAAGAATTTGTCGAAAATTATTGAATTGACTTATTTTATGTTCAAACATTTCAAGGCTTGAAGGCGCACTTTAAAACATACTCGTTAATAAGTGGTCTTAGTCAAAATTTCATTCACTGGATTGGAAACTACCTAACCAAATTAACGAGATTGACAAGCACTTGATTGATTGATTAATGGTTGATATTCCTAATTTGCATGCTTTATGGCGTTCTTCTATTTCTCCCCCTTTAATCCCCTAACTACGAACGCGCTAATTTAGCTCTGTTTAGCTTTCTCAAGTCAAATCAGAACAGAGTTGTCTCTAATTGAACTCGAATTGTCAAAGCACGGGATCAATTTTATGTGTCAAATTCACTTACTATTTTGTAGGCAGTGTCTCACCCACCCTGTTTCCCCCTTCTCTCCATTTCCATATCTTTTCTACGTTCTCTTTTATCTACTGAAATAGCTACATAGGATTTGAGTAGTACGTAAGCACGCCGGTCGAGGCATCATAATTGTCTGCACGCGTGCTTGCGTGCATTGTCCAATTACATTTCTGACTGGGCGTGCATACCTATGTGATTCCGATGTACTCTATCCAACCGCATTCTGACATGAGCTCGTGCGCACGAATTTGCATGCGTAGGCGGGTGTCTTTTAACTTACGCCGTACAATCAAATTTCGAGAATTCTCAGCGTGGGAGGAGAGAATCTAAAGTGCGCGCGTGGCAGTGTCTACGCACGAAAACACGCAAGAATGCACTTGTGTACGCCAACGAGAAAGATGATTAATTATGTAAACCAGAATGAATTTAAAAATACTGCTGCCTACACACGCACAAACGATCTGCAAAATCTCCCTCGATCATTTAGTCTTCATACCTGCCTCCCTAAGCCATGCGTTTTGGTGTAAATCACTCAGCTAGAACATAGTTTATCTAAAGATGTATATAGGCAGAATTTTTCAATTATCAATTGCATCTCAACAGCAACTCTTAGTAGCTTTAGTTCGATAGACAGTGCTGGAATATTGTAGCCTTTCAGACGCCTATCAAATATTTCCCAAAGAAGCAAATAGGGTTCTGAAGAAGGCTTATTGATGAGGCAAATAATATGAAAGTGCTGACACATCTGAGCTGTTAAATAAGGGGTTGTGGGACCGATACTCATCAGTGCCCATCCAGTGATATGGATGCTCAACCACACTGGATTCTCCTTGTCTAAAAGAGGGAATCTAAAAATGCGGTTACCTCGTCGAAGTAGCTCCAGAAAGGTTCTTCGATCTCAATGAAACTCTGCCAACGCTTTCTTCAGTGTATTTGTGGGGCGGTTGACTGTGTTATATAAAATAAATAAACGAAGGAGTATAGTATTTACTTTAATGAACTACAGACACTCTGGACACTTCTGGTTTCATAAGCTTTTAATGTAAATGCATTTTTTAACATCCATTCGAATCGGATTAGTTACACAAAAATAACATTCATATCGAATGGCAGGCTTTATGATAGTTATCATTAGCCCTTCAGTTGACTTCGGGCTTCACAGAGGAGAGGAGCGTCAAAGTTACAAAAAGTCGCTTGGGGAACAGAAGGTTAATTCACAGAAGTAAGAGAGACAGACACAAAGGTGGAGAAAAATAGGTAAGGTGTGAGTACTGTGGAGGTGGTCGGATATGACATACAGTCGGGTCATGGTAGTCTGAAGTCAACTGCCGGTTTATAGACTTTTTTGCCGTATGAGTATACGTTGCCCTGGGTGCTCCACCACCTGGAGGTAAGTCTATCGCACACCCCTCAAAAGTAACATCAGATCAACGAAAAGAACTTAATAGTTGTGAGACTTTATTGTTCAAATGACCTCCACTTCGAGTTGCCTACTAGTAAAATAGCCTTAAAAGCTTCGCTTTCGTTATTTTGGTCCAGCCAAATTGAAATCACTGTTACACCTCTTAGCCACCTTGGGATCAAATATTGCATGAGATTAATTCCTCCATTTAGTTAAAGAAAACGCTTCTATTTGTTTTAGATAATCTTCTCAGCCATTTTCGGTTTATTCAAATGTGATCTTTATTTCAGATACATTATGGCTATTCTGTCGGTAATTACTAGTTTGTAAAGTTGGGTGGAATTGTAATTACGATTTTGAGTTGCTATTTACTTTTTAACATTATTAGCTCAATTGGAATCGAATTTGTTTGTTTTATTTGAAGAAGAAATATTGAATGCGCGCACACACACACACACAGAGTCTTACCAATAGCCACAATTTAATAATTAAACTGATACTTTTGAATTCTAATGTTTGAAGTCCATATAGATATAAATTCTTATTTTGTCAAATAAATTTTTGGCTCCTAATAAAGGCGCAAATAATTCCTAAAAGGCCAAGAATGAAAAGAATTACCATTTCTATTTCGATCTCATTCCTTTGATCTCTGATGTCTACGAAGTAGTTGACGATCTGGGTTTAATTCCATAAAACATCGACTAAAGCACTGGAAGTTGAAGAGGCAACAGACGTTTTTATGGGCATTGTTTGAAACAAACTAGCCTGCACAATTAAAAAATGTTTGAGTGACTTGGAAAACACCTCATGTTCTTGAATAAAAATCAAAAGAATTTATGGATGATGAGAAATGGTGTCCGCTGGCGGTGGTCTCCATATGATGAGTAGTTGCTGCAGTTAAGTAGGCTTTGTATCTCTTTCTAAGCTTATCATCACCTCATATCTCCAGGTGTTTCGTGGGGCACCTTAACAGTTGAGATTTACATCAACTAATTGATAACAACCGAATAATTACATTCTTGATTTCCAGATGGACTGAGCGGCTATCCAGGAGCTACAACTCAATCATCTGTCAGCGGTAGTTGTGGTAGCGGTGATTTCTGGCGGGGAGGCGGTGGTTCCACACAAACGGCAACTCCCTCAAACCTCAAACACCCCACCTCCAATCTCCCTTCGAACGCTACAAATCCTCCTCAATCTACTCCGAGCTCAACATCGCTCTATGCGGCTGTGATGGCTGCAGCGGCTGTGGCTTCCTGGGGAGGTCAGGCGATGCCCACTCCAACACCGGCCACCAATTCCCTCGCTCCTTCGGATTTGGCAAAGACTGCTTCGTCCGCTGCAACCGCTGAAGTTGAAGTCGTGTCGAGGGGAAACAAGTCTATGGATGCGAGCAAGAATCCCTATTCCCCAAGGTTCGTCTTGATATTTGGTCTACCATGCAACTTATGAATTCTATAGCAAGAGCGGTTCTGGCTTCTGAGATGGATAAAAGTTTGAAGATATAGTGCCGTTGGTCACCAAGCTGAATCGAAAAAGAGTCTGTAGCGGAAAGGAGGATGGGAATCTCAAATCGACGGTGCAAGATAGCGAGGGAAACAGATGAGGCAATTAACTTAAAGCCATGAGTCATACATAGGAAAATTTGAAAGGAGTAGCAAAAGGACAAAATTGATAAGCAAATCACGATAACGAGTCAACGTAGACAATACGATACAGACATAACTAGAAGGGATGATTCTCCAAATGAATCCGTTGTGGTTGTCCTTGTTCAAACAGGGAGATCGTTAATATTTGAGAGGAGAAAACAGTTTAGCGTGCATAAGTTCAGCGTGCTGTTGTAACCATGCCGAGCTCATTTTTCGTAACTTAAGGGCTCTGACAGAGACAGTCCATTGGAATTTTCTGCGAATTTCCCCATTTGTCGCGTGAGCAATTTAATAAGTTATTATTTTTCCTCTTTAATACTCTTCTTTGTAAGATTTGACAAACTAATTGATGCAACCCTCTGAGGCTAAAATCGATTGTTAGAGAAAGAAGCATTTCTGGTTACACATCCTGGTGGCACAACGGTTGGCCAGAGTTCACAGATTCGATGCCCATCGGATGCACAAGCTGTGAACGAACGGCCGGCAGCACTAGCTGGGTCAGCGTAATATAGCTGTGAGAAGTGGAGTTTTCACATGAGTAATGCTCCATAATGCAACTACTTTGTACAAATTCTTAAATTAACTTGAAAGTTGTAATTGATCTACTTCTGCTATGAATTGATAAATACCAAGTACCTATTTCACATAAGAAGAGTTTTAGGGTTAAAGAACTAGGCAAAGGGAAACTAGTTTCCTTTTTTTCACATTGGGAATATTTTGAACGGACTTCTCCCACTCCATGGTAGTTCCAAGATGACTCTTTACTATTACCTTGCCTTTAAATAGCTAGCAATTATCTTAGTCCCAATTTTCTCCCTTTCAACTTCTTCTTCTTCTTCTTGTCTTGGTTGGAATTTTAGGGAAAAGCTAATAGCAAGGAATACTCGAAAAGGGTTATTTATAATTACAAACACTGCTTCCCCTTTGAGCCTGCTTTGATGGACATTTGGACTGCTAACAAACATTGGATTTTTTTCGGTTTTTAAAGTTACTCGAAACAGCGTTTCGATCCATAATCTAGGCATTTTAAAGTTAGAATTAGAGGAAACAGTCCTGTTTGTGTGGCCCTCTCTCATACCTTGACTTTAAATAAACCAAAGTTGGTTGGAAATGTATAATTAATGTCAGTATTTAACTCACTAACTAACCTATTAGGAATGACCAAAGCTGCAATAGCATTTTCGGACTCCAGTTGAAGAATCATATTTGTTTAAATGAATCCACTGTTTTACAGGCGCCATTTTAAGAATCGTAACAATCAATCATAAATGAAGTCCATTTACCTCTGAGTCGCACTAATGCCTTTGAAGAGACTAAGAATCACGAAGAAAGAAAATGGGGATATTGTAGGTAGGTGCAGGAGAGGTGACAAACGTTAAAACGAGAGGGATGGTGTTGGCAGTAGTGGAGTTAATTAAGAGAGAGAGAGAGAGAGATAGGGTGAGACGGAGAAGGAGAGTAAGTCCTTTTTTCTCACGATTCTCAACTAACTCTTACTCTGCCGTCTGTGTAGATGTGTGTGCGTGTGTTTGGTGGTCTCTGGTGCTTTGAGAAGTGTCAATAGAAGGCAGGAATCATGCGTTCTCTCCCCTAACTGGGCCGAGTACTATTTGAAATACTGGCTTGTGAAATAACAGAAATGCGATTCAATTTGCCTGGAGATGGGTAAATGAACGAAAGGACAGGAATTAAATTATCTAGTTGTGCTCATAAGATGTTGCGCTTTCGAGTTCTACGAACGTCGTTGCTGGCGTGGATACAAACAATAGGAGGGTCATGTTTTATTTTTCAGCTAGGCCAGGTACCTTCCAAACTACTTACTCCACGTTTTGTGAACTAGATGGAAAAGCTGAATTGTCATATCGGAGTCAGAAATCCAGAGAAATTTGAAATTGCATTAATTCAAAAGGCTTGGAGATTTGTACGCAATGAGAGTATAATGGCCAACTGTTAAGTAACAATGCAAATGATAACCTCGTGGTGTACATCGTTGACCCATTAATTACTAAGGTAAATAAATTTAGCTCACGAAAAGGAAGCAAGCCCTTCATACGTTTCTGATTTTTCACACTTTTCACTTTAACGGAACATGCTTCCGTCTACCCGAAATAACAGGTGTTAGTTACTCTCTGCATCAGCTGGCCTCCGCGTGCTTTAAGTGCCATCTTCCTCCACCTTCGTGTTCCCTTCATCCGGTAAATGAAGGCAGCAAAGGGTATCAAGTGATAGACAGAGCGTGGCGTTCGTTAATACTCCCATTGGACCCATTACGATCTCTGATGGACTGGTTATTAAGAGAATCGAGAGTGAGAGAGAGAGAGAGATTTTGCTAAATGGTGGCATAATAATGCCCATAGAGCATGGGAAGGGAGCCTATGTTCGAAGATGGGATGTCCGCGTTGTTGTGTGATCGAATTGACCATCAATTCTGGTCATCCTGCAATTGCGCAGCATTGCATCGGAAAGGGAAGGGGGAGGAGTTGGTGGGGGTGGAGAATTAATGGCTTTACTTTACCTGGTAAACCATTACTCAGCCAGCAACTGCAATGATGGATTATCCATCAATATCCCTTCGCTTGATATTAGCCCCCCCCCCCTCCCCTTCCTCTATCTCCCCTCTGTGTTTTTTTCATTTTCGTTTTTCGCACTGATTGACGGATAACGATGGGATAGTAGAGTGGGGGAGAGTGACTTGGAAAATGGGCTTCTATCAATTAGCTCTCGACTAATAGTGTTTATTACATACCCAAAAAGGCAGTTAGTGTTCGTTCGATAATTATTTTTTCCTCTCTAATGCTATTATATGCTCGTGTCGCATACTGACAATATAGTATCGCTGGCAAATACGTCTGTACCTCCTTTTATTGGAGCAAGCAGAGGGACGAAAGTTTTTGAGAAAGAGGATTTTGGTTGGCGTCGACTCCTAAGCTCCTTCAAGAAAGGTAGTCTTATCTCGACATTTCTAATAAAAAATACCATCCCGCTAATCCATACCTGATCTGTTTTAACCCACCTATTAGCAAAGAAGGCAAACAGTGTACTACTCGGAGAAGCAAACACTTAGCCATAGCTGAAAGGAAATAGCTGGGGGGAGGGGCAGAGTCATGAGGTCAGTGCAATTCAATATTTTTCCCTCTCTTTTCTCAATTCGGAAGAATGCTTGCAGCCTCCTTTTCAAAATTGTCTTTCAAAGAGCCTTACAGTGAACTTGATGTCAGCGCCGAAAACGACATTCTGATATGCGACGCTTCGATCACCCTTGCTTTTTTGAATGCGACTTAAAAAAATGGAAAATTTGGCCGCTGTAGTCGGTGTTAATTCATTAAATCTGTCAACATCACACAAATATTGCATTCCATTTTGCTGACATTGCCATACAGAAACAGCGGCTTCTCACCCAGCCTTTTTCAATTGAGTTCTCTTGAGGTGAGGATGTAAAATTTTAGAGGAAGGGATTCGACATTGTTAGTTCTTTCAACCATGAAAGTCTAATCAGAACAAAGTCCCATTTGGAGTCTCTATGAATTTGAATTGTTCTTCTTGTGATTTCTGCCCGCTTTGGGCCAAAATATGTTTTAGGACTAGAGAATTTGAGGTATTTTCTAGAATTGCTCCGCTTTATCCAAATGGATTTAGGAGAACTGATTCTCTTTAACCAATCTACACAAGCGTTTAAGCAGAGTTCCTTTCTTCCTTCTGAATGGGGCGGGGTCTGGTGGCCTGAGAATGCAAGAAGGCTTCTGTGAGTCATGTGATTTTGGGTAATTTTGGGGATGAGAAGAATTTTCGAGGCAGGGTGGGTTGTGTGTGTGCGTGTGGCAGAGAGGACTCTAATTTCCTAGTTTTTCACCTTTTTTTCTCTGACTCTCCCTCTCCCCCTGGCCCATTGCCTCTCAATTCTCCCCACTCACATTCTTATTGAATATGAAGTTTTTACAATCACTGCTTTTGTAATTGCGGTTTTTTTGCTTAATTTATTTTTCTGAAGTGTGTTCTCAAATGGCAGGAAAAGTTAATAAAACAGCCGGTGTAAATTTTATTAAGATTTGCTCACTCTTAGCGCGAGTTTCTCGTTATATAACAAGTTAGACAAAGTTGGAAGGGATTTGCTCAGTTTTTGAAACATTCATTTGAAATTATTTCAGGTATTTAAGGTCATCAAATATATGCATTTTAATCGTAAGTTAGCAGCATCTAAGTGGTAATAATTTGGAGGGGGTGGGTGGCGGGTACCGAATAAGAGTATATAATTAATTTAGATTTTCAAGAGGTATTAGCTTTCAAACCTTCTCATTTTTCATTTTTCAATCATAGGATGTTGTCGAGAGTAATTCTAACGAGTGGATCTCTCGATTTCCAGGGAGATTTATGTCCACGCTTTTCAGAGCTTGTTACTTTGATTGAATGGTTGGGCATATCACTTAAATCTTACTTTTAAAATAAGGCCGGTAAATTAACTTTAAACAGCAGAGATCACCATTTCACTCAAGATGAACTGCAAGAATAATTTTCGATCATATTGGTCTGGACTCAATGCTTGGAGTTGAATTTACTCCTAGAACATAATTATTATAAACGTTATCAATAAGGTTTTTCGAATTATTTCGATTGCACTAGAGTTCGGACGCAATCAATCGAGGAGGTCTATTCATTAAAATACTTAAATTTAGTGAGTAGTGAATTGTAAATAGAATATATGCTATAGATGCATAAGTATTATTCGAACATTGTCTCCCTCTACTTATAGCATGTTTGCAGCAGCTGCAGCGGCCCACATGCATTTCCTCTCGGCAGCGGCCGCCGCAGCCTCCTTTACCAACAGTCTGCCAGCGAGCGTTCCACCAACAAACGCAGATAACTCTACCACCACTACTACGTCCGTCGGCCAGCAGAGGGGTCCCGTCTCTGAATCATCTCCACTCGCCAATACCAGGATGACTTCCTCGGGTTTGACTCAAAAGAATTTCGACCTTAATAGGCAGAATGCCTCTCTGTAAGCGAAGCAGTGTCTATAATGTTTCTTCTGAATTTATTCATTCGGCAACTAAGAAGACGGTCCTAGTAATATCATCGGAAGTAGCTACAGGTTTTAAGTCCCTTGGTTAGCTGTCCTTAAGTAAATTATGCCATTATTACAGGATAGGAGGAATACAGAAAGGGAACAGCCAGTGTTGGAGACGTGTTAAGGTAAAGCGGAGTGAAGCTCAAAATGCAGTAATTGGTTAACTGGTATAAATCTGAAATCAGTTTGAGGGTAGGGTAGGGAGTGGGGAGTGATGAGTCATAGGTGTAATGAAATGAAGCTCATTTTTAAAGATATACCAAAGCCGGCTAAATACAAGCTTAACAATAGGTGCGCCGGAAGGTTACGCTACTACTTATTAAGAAGAAAGAATAAATTAACTCTAGCCGATTTTGCAAATTTTGTGAGCAAATGTGCTCAGAACTGATTTGGAGATGCAGTTACGTCAATAAGAAAGGGTTTTGTTACATTAGCGGCGAAAATATTCTCTTGAACATTAAGCGCTTTCAAACGAATGGGCCCTATTCAATCAAATTAATTAATCTTTCATTAACATTTTGTGTGTGTTGCCTATGAGTTCATTTGGACCCATTTTTTGCTTCCGATTTGTCGGTAGTATCCAACTAATCTTAATTTGAGTTTAATGAAGGGAAGGGTGTGCTAATCTTGTAGAATTCGCCTTCATTTTCACCTTCCCATTATGTAGCACTCGCCAATCTGACAGCCAATAGTAATCTTGAATACTGCGTAAACCGGTAAGGGACCTGATCCCACTAACAGAATTCGAATCCAAGTATTTGTACGTAACCACCACCAACACCACCAACTTTCCACCTTTTTTTCCTTCACAATTTCGTTTCTTTTGTATCTCTCTGTGCTGCTGCGGCGGAATTAGTGAATGCTGCACATGCGGGAGTAGTAGTCATCTTTTGTCTAAAATCTGGGTCTCCTCCTAACTACCAGCAACCAGACAGGCCTTCTGCTCCTTTTAATTCAATCATACGATTGCCTGTTGAGGCAAGAACGTATTATCATCATCTGACAACACTTTATAAAAAAACTCGAAGATTGAACTTGTCTCACTGTCAAGAATTAGATTATGAATAATTGCAGAAAGGTAGGAAAGTCTGGTGAACCCTCCCCCCCCCCTCTCCAGAATTCAAATTGTAATTATAGGGGGACAAGGGTCTCACATGGACGTCTAGGATCTCACTCTAAAAATCACCTTAAGAATGAATGGCCAATGAAGATATACGGTTGACGTTTGGGTGAAGAGTTTTTCTTCAATGTAGTCTTGAGATACTCCACTAAATTAGCAGACGGTTTGCATTTATTATAGCTCTGTATCAGCGCGTTCATAACTCAATTCCGATATTGATCAGAGGTAACGCAGAAGTTATAATTGTTCCATCTGGGGATAACTCCTGATTGACATTCAGATTTCTTTTTGACTAGCTGAAAATTCGTCAAAATAAATTCCCTAATTTTTTATTGCGTTATTTTGGAATTATTATCAAATATTGACCCAGCATTCAGTTAATTGGATGTGTCAAGTCTTTGTCTTTTGGTGAAAAAAATTGATTTCCTAATGTCGACCGATTTTGCTCTGATTAACATAGTAAGAGCTCTCCTAAACTTTCAATCTACAGAAAAGAGTATCTATGATTACGGTGAGGCAGGAATTTTATGGGAGCTTTCGAAATTTCCTGTTTTACAGCATTAACCTTTCTTGGGAAACATCTCTCATATCGAATTTGATTCCAGGACAATAGGTCATTTCCAAAATTCGTTATAATGGAGTTATCGAGATATGTAAGGCAGTCTATATTTGACAAATTCGTAATTTTCGCATGGCAACAATAAACAATCGAATGGTCGTACCTGAATTCATTTACGCAAAAACTTAATGCGTGTCTTGAATTCTGAGTGTGGTGGTGTACTTTGCCATGGCTTAAAGTATCAATGTCCAAGTTGCGGGACCTGAGTTTCGTGGGTGAGTTCGTGTCGGTGATATGCCCTTGTTTAAATTGAGTGCGTAATGCCTAGAGTAACTAACTTTGTTTTAACTCAAAGAGGACTTTTTAAATGAAATATCTATGATCAGTTTATGCTTTTAATTTGTGACTTCATATAACATGGACCAGTCTTGGACTGCGTTATGACAATTGATAAATTATAGTTATCTTTTCAGTCACCCTTCGGATATTTTTTGGACTTAACTGGGATATTCTTACTGTATTGATTTGATCTTGATTGCCGATGAAAGTGGCCTGACATAACTGTCAAGTGAGAGGGAGAAGAGCTTAGGAAAAAGCACTCCTGCCCCCCCACCTTCTCTCTTTAATAGACTTACATTTGTCAATCCACGTACAACACACTAGGCGTGAGTAAATTTACATGATTAATTTATGCCACAAATCTTCTTCTCTCTCTCGCACGCACACCAAGTCTACCCCATTCCACCACCACCTTCCAAATGCAAATCACCACTCCAACATTTCGACCTTGCTCTTTCGCCTCTTGTTTATGGTCTCTCCGTCACACACCTGTGTGACAGGTCCTTCCACACACAGCCTAATTATGTATACGACGGCTATTTTTCTCCTGGAGGAATGGATGAACGTTAAGTTGGCAGTAATTCACACCGTCCTCTGCCATTTAACATCATAACGTGCTAATCAATCAATCAACTCCTGTTGATGTGATAATTAGCTAAGCACAGATTGTGGGAATGCAGGTGGTGCAATCACCTAGATTGACCTAATGTCTTGTCCACGTTTCCCCTGCTTGATTACGTATTGAAGCAGTTTTTGATTTATGGATAGGATATTATCAGAGGTAGGTTGATCTGTTCCAGCGGAAGTGGGATATTAATCCCCTCATGGAAGGGAGAAAAAAAATGTTTTTTATGTTTTATAAATCTTTACTAATAGAAATGTAGTTAAGCATATAGGGAGTGTAAAGAATTTATTCTCATTTTGGTAATGTGCAAAATTTTGTCCTATGTTCTAATGTTCTGAAGTCCAATTTCAAGCCTTTTTCTCACGTTTTTGAGTTCATATCGCCCAATCAAACAAACTAGTTCCTTGATTAATCAATTTCTATGCATTTGTTTCTCTATAATGGTGTAAGTCATCTAGTTGATACCAAGACGAAATTTAGATCAGTTCAACCAGCTCTGCTTAGGCAATGCAATGTTTGTGCAATGGTAGTAATTCAAATATGGTAAGTTAGGTCATATTTAGTCTAGCTTGAACAAAAAAAAGAATAAGGTAATAGAATAGAATATACGCACGTCTGGAAGTTCAGAGGTCACGAGATCAATGCCCATTGGTGTATACTGAGTGGTGTGGGTAACCAACCGACCGACCTGGCCAATTATGGTCTCCAAGTGAAGTGCTAAACTTTGAGTATCTCATCAAATCAACCGAATGGTGCCAAGTTAAGTGCTGTAAATTGACCTAGACAGTATAACCGACTACTCCAATTATTTAACTGATTTATGAGCTCTGAACAGAGACCGGGGTAAGCTTTTGAAATCCTGAAGGTGAGGCAGTGGGACATAGCCTATTAAATAAAAGGCAACCAACAGCCTGATGAATATTGGATTATAATGAAGTGGAGCTCTTTAGATGCCCTTTTTGATCTTTCCCGTAATACTAAATTGAGTTAATAATAATGTCATTAGTAATTCCTCATAAAGTATTCACTCTACTTGTCCAATATATTCCAAGCATACTACAGCTGTTAGCTGTCTAAGAGTTGGCCTGGGCCGAAAATGATCACTTCAACACTAATTCAAATGGACTCCGAGTTTAGCTTCTTCAGATGACAATTTTATTATTTAGTTACACAAGTCATCCAATGATTGAACATACGAACAGTTTGCATTAACTGATGAGATTTCTTCGCAGTCCTCTATTTTCTCCTATATTCAATCACTTCCTTATTCCACAATTGTGAACAATTTCCCAAATTTGCATATACCTTATATCCATGGGGTAGAAATTGCCATCGTCCAGCATTCTTTAAATTCTTTCAGTTTCTTCTTCTCTTTTCTAAACTATTCTACTCTTTTAATATATATATTTTCTTCCTCCGTGTGGTCCAATTTTACCGTGAAGGTGGATGAAGGGGGGAGGGGGGGGGGAGGGGCGGAGGGAGAGCAGGACAAAATGAATGACGACAAGGGGAAAAAATAATTTCTTTACATGTTTTCTTTGTTTAAATCCTTGCTCGTTCCCCAGGGAGCGGGTTTAAAATTCTCCCTCCGTTCCCATAGCCGCAAGAGATTAAGCGCGCGCTACCGACAGGGAAGAAAAACTATCTATTTCAGCGTAACCCAAACCCCTATATGAGGGTCGAGGAAAAAAGATGAGACTTGCATGACTCTAACTTCGTGCTTCATTTCCGTGGGAATAAACTCATCTAGAGTGGAAGGTACTTTGCACTTGCCACAATTTCAGAACGTTTGTGTGTAGGACTGTCAATCAGTACGCGATAGTGCGAAGTTGTAGTCACGCCGCTTTTGCTCTCCTGGTAATTGCTGACCCAGACAATGCATCGAATGATGTCTAAATATGCCTTCATGTGGGCGCGCAGCCGCCGACAAAGTTTATAATTTAATTACTACTTAATTCATTCATGGCGGTATGTGTGAGATTCGGATTACCGTCGGCTCATGATAGACAGGACGTTGTTTTGCAGACAAATAACAAAATATGGTTAGCAAATCGGTTATTGACCAATACACCAAGTCAGACTAGCAGCTGAATAGGTTTTAGCTCTATAGTTTTGAAAGGAACGCGGTATGGACTTCATCTGTTCCCATTTCCATATGCTAGTAAAGAATAACGTCGAGTTTTCTACATTCGTAGGAAAAAATTTTTTTATATATTTTAATCGGTGTTAAGTTGTACGGAAGTTCGGATAACTATCTCAAGTATCTCGACTTAATCAATCTTCTTGTTTACAAGATTTGAAGCACATCTTAAACGGGGTGAATTAGTAGAGATCGTGAACTTTCCCGCAGTATTGGAGAGTGTCTCGTTGTCCACGAGGGAATCATATTTTGTTAGAATGAGTATAGATAACGGATCTTGGCTTTTCTATTTTAGACTAGACTTGATTGAATGTTCGAGACATAATAAAATGGTTCTTGAGTGACCCGAAACTCTATGAGCGTTTTTGATAAATCGTCATTCATTCCTAACAGTCCGTAAGAAGGGTAAGAGATTTGATGATATTTTACAACGAAAATGTTTCAACTATCCTACGTTGGTACCCATCGTTGGAAGTGAGATATTATTAAGCGAGATTTTAACCCAGAATAGTGTTCAAGAGACCTATACCTCCGATATTTTACGTCCATTTTTTAACACCACTGGAAGTTAAAATCCTTGAAAAGTTTGCACACGCCTCCAGACTTCCTCTACCAAGCAATTAAAGCCATGTTAATGGCCGCATTTTGAGGTGGCTTTATTCCTATTAAAGCGTGGAACGTGTCCCAATGTTCATGCACATTCATTAATGACCTCCATTTGCATTTTAGGAAATCGAATTGTGACTTCGACAGCACCGTAACAAAGTCACCATTAGATGATGCGAGCAGCGAACCCGAGGGAAACCGACTGGTCTCCCGGCTGAAGAAGACACACATCAAGAAACCTCTGAATGCCTTCATGCTTTTCATGAAAGAAATGCGTCCTCGTGTACAGGAGGAATGCACACTGAAAGAATCGGCAGCAATAAACCAGATCCTCGGCAAGAAATGGCATGAACTCTCCAGAGCTGAGCAAACCAAATACTATGAAATGGCTCGAAAGGCGAAAGAACTTCATCAGCGCTTGTATCCCGGTTGGTCAGCTCGGGATAACTACGCCTATCATGCAAGAAGACGACATAGAAGGAGCCGAAGGGGTTTCCCACATCATAGATCCTTTATTTCCAACAAGACGACAAGTAGTTCTAGCACCGTGAACACACTGGCTAAGACTTCACCCAATGGTCGTTTGAGATCTTCGAGTTTTCATGAAGAGAGGAAATGTGTCGACCTCTCTCAAAAAATTCTAGAACGTCCTCATTCGGCAAGTGATATCTATTCCCCTAGTCTTGAACGAAGGATGATGTCATCTTCATCTCCTCTTACACCCCACAATCCTCCTACCCAATCCCAATCTCCAGTGATAATTTCCTCGTTAAACAGGGTACCTGAAAGTCAGCATCAACCACAGTCCCAGACTGTGCCACCACCCACTACAACAATGGCGACGTCTTTTGGCTCACATCCAGCGCCACCTCCCCCTCCTACAATTCAACAGGGTTTCACCTCACCATCCCGACCCACACCCCTAACTATGTCAGCTTGTTCTGCATTTGAACAACACTACAATCAAGCTACTAGTCACCAGGTTCCGACATCCGCACAGCTACCCAACCCTACTCAACAACAGCAGTACCTACAAATGGTCTCCGCTCAAAGAGGATTTATGGGTTATCCACCAACCCCAGCAAGCGTTATTTACGGTGGTGTTCAAAGTCATAGTCGAGGAGGCGGGAGTACGATGTCAAGGCAAGTTGGCAATGGGGGGTATTGGGGGTATCAACAGGCTCAAGGTCAAATGGGTGGACAGCCTGCAATGAAGAGGAATCCCTATTTGAGTAGTGATTCTGTGGCTGCTGTGGCCGCAGTTGCTGCAATGGCTGTTGGAGAACTTTCGGGTGGAAGCATGAAGAAATGTCGAGCGAGATTTGGACTGGAACATCAAAATTTATGGTGCAAACCTTGTCGGTAAGTTTAGATTCAATCGAATTCTCTTTTATCCATCCTTTACAAATAAGCGCCTATAGTCAAATAATGTCTGGTTTCTTAGAATCTGTCGAAGTTAAGTCCCTCTGAAATAAATCCATGTTAATTTTACGAAAATTTTTAATTCGAATGTCTTTGCACATAAGTCTTCCACACCCAACGATATGGTACCAAGTCTATGTTGACATCAAATTAGAAGGTGCTTTAAAAAAATGAAATTACGCTTCGTTATAGCTCAGATTTGGCGCGTTATCTCGTATGTAACTCTTAAAAGCGTGACGATGATATATTTTCCTCAAATATTGCATAATTGGTATTTATTGAAATTCATTTAAGTTTTTCATATCTACCGCTGTGAATAATCATTTTTATTCAGAAGTAAGTCCACTTTGCAGTTTAAATTAAATAGAGACGCATTTTAACTTGATGATATTCAGGATTTTAGCAATGCTTCATTATCGACCAGTATTGGTGACGAATTTCAAGAGGTATTAAGATCAATATTTTGCAGTCCAGCTCTCTAGATAGATAATTATAAGATTTTACCTGGTTTTTTAAAAATAAATAATTTTCGAAGACGCTTTGGTAATCCATCATTAAGGTTGAATTTTGTATGTAAGTGTGTGTCCTTCGAACTGGCATGTCTTCGTTTAAGATGCATATTGTGATTATTTGCAATTGATATTCTTAATTTTTGTTTCCTCCTTATTTTAATTTAATTGCATTTATTCACTGCAAAAAATATATCATGTTTGCGAAATTCTTTTTTTTCAAATTTAGCAGGTGTCCGTTAGCATTAGGCTATAATGTGCAAGATATTCGGAACAAGTTTTCAAAAATAATGCCGGCATTTTTTCGGGAAAGTTAAATTGTGAATCACAATTCATGTTACACAGAAAAATCCCATTGTTTTAACTAGCAACGGTCTATTTAACTAAATTATCGGCTGTTCTATTTTTTGGGCAAATACCCAACAGATGATCGTGACTTCGTTATTTGAAGATGCTGAAATAAATTCAGTAGAAATGTTTTTACAAAATCGTATTTTTTGCCTTTAGGCGAAAGAAGAAATGCATTCGCTTCATATCAGAGAATGAGGTGGAGGACTACATGCCACATCATGGACATCACCCGCTGTCTCACCATGGGACCTCACAGGGTCATTCAATCTACAATCCCCATTCCGCTGCCGTCGCTGCAATGGCCTTCAACCATCAGGCGGGGTCACAAACAAGTGGTGGTACTTCCTATAGAGTAATCTCGAACTCTGCTCGTCGACAGGCCGCAACTGCACCTTACTCCATACAAAAGCCGACGGGTTTTATGCCCGTCACTGCAGTTAGTGGTGGCAACGGGGTGCCAGGAGTTCAGGCAGCTCAAAGGCCGAGTTCTTATTCTCGCCAAACGATGCCACAACAATTCTCTAACTCCGCTTATGCACAACTTGCTCTTGGCAATACTGGGTAGGTGACTTTTTAGGAGTTTCCTTTTTGCGCATTGTAACGCAAAAGAATTTTCAAGTTTTAATTTTGGGAAAGCATCCAAACTTTGAGAACAGCAAACGACTTCAATAAGATATTAAATGGAGGAAGTGATGGCGAAGAAGCAAGCAGTAGAGCCAGAATATGAAAAACTCACCTTATTTGAGTTTTTACAAATTTTATTTGACCTCAAATTAGGCACCGGAGCTAAATGGAGGGTTGACTGAATTGACCTAGTCAGTGTGTCGAAATATCAGAAGTAGAACAAACAGAACAACGAGTCGTTGTGAGTGTACTGAAGAAATTACTTGATTTTCAGTACTTATTCTATGAGCTTCTCAAAAGAAACCGTAAAATGTTATTTCGATCGAGTTTCGAATGCTTTATACATCATCTCTAAATGACGTTTTTTTTTCTACCAGATACAAACGACCATTTCCAATTACAGCTAGTTCTATTCCTCGTCAGCAGCTCAGCGATTTTCCAGTATCGCAAATTTCCGCTTATCGGGGTTCTACTACCACGGATACTTCAAGTAGCTATTGGGGTTCAAACTCACGTCCTATGGGAAGTGGCATAGTCCCTACCTTTCCAACCAACTCGTATCCTCCCACCGCAAACTCCCGTTTTTCCGCATCTGAAATGATGCTCTCACAGGGTGCTGTACCTAAGTCTACTCATCTTCGGGAAACACAGGGTTCTAATTCTTCCCTCCCCTACACAAACACCATCAACAATCATAGCAAGGTAATGAACAGTGGTAATTTTCCAACACAACAGAGTGCATCTGCATCTTCAATAAACGGAGGAGGTGGTGGTGTAAGGATAAAACGAGAGGCCCCACCGATAAGTTTCGGAGTCGCAGATGTCATGGGTTTCAAAACAGAGGTGTCTAATGCACCCTCCGCTGTTCCGCCTCCGACCTCGTCAGGATATCGTGGAACCACTGCCTCTCCAAGCACCTCCTCCTGTCCTCTAAAATCCTCTCCTGAGTTGGAATAGAAGCTGACTCTTTGTCTTCTTCCACGTTGGTATTAAATACACGATAATCCATTTACGCAAACCCCATGCATGCTCGGTAAACAGGGTTGATCTGGTCCCCACGATTTACTCACTCTCCCTTTATCACACTCTGTTCTGATAATTTGTACACACTCCAAAACGAACACTAACACTCGATAATAAGGGTATATCACATAAAACACATACGAAGCGCCAGGGTAAAATATGGAAGGTTTCAGAGATAGACACCTCGGTGTCCACGAGACTGGGTATATCTGATTCCTCTCATGGTCTCTTTCCTACCTTTCTTTCTCTTTTCTTTTACTTTCACAACCCTGTCTCACCCCTCCTCCCATCCCCCTCTGTTATTCATAAGTGAAATGTAGCCACAATGTCTCCAAATATCTCACCCTCTCCCGCTCCTCCCCCTCCAGCCCTTCTTACTCTTTCTGTGTATAGTCTGTCTCATTTCTATATATATATATATGCATATATATATATATAGACCTATTATTGCCACTACTACCTATATCACTTATTACTACAGAAATTCTGTCTTCTCTTTGAAATGAGATGGTAAATTTTTGAAGGCTATTAGCTCACAAGATGAGTTGGCGAAAGCAGGAAAGGTGCGCGGTTATTGTGGGTTACCGACCATTTTGTGATAGCACGTTGGAGCACACTAGAATAAACCCGATTTTAGCACTACCGGAGAAATGTATCATGGATTAATGCTTCGACTCATAATTACCTCAAATGCAAGATCTTGAGATTCTCCACCCATGAGATCTTCAAGGCAATTCGTCAATTAGTAATTATTGACCAGCAAAGTTATGAGATAAAGAAAGTAACTCCAAGGAAAGGGGACAAAGCCTTTTGTTGTTTAAAGTTGGAAGACAAAATATTGGAATCAAAATTAGGATAAACCATAATTTTACGGAATTTATAATTATATTTGGCAAATGAGGCACTCATAACACGCCATATTTCAAAAGGAACCTTTATTTGGGCAATGTGTACATCAATCAGGTTGCAGATATCGCTCATTCACAGTAAATGCACTCTTTTCTTTGTAAAAAACGGGGTATTCGGCCTTTGGTCATCACCGAACATTTCCTCTGTAAGTCCACCAAACACGCTACTACTAAGAAATTGGTAGCAAGATAAACCTGATTAACTCGCACGTCAGTAAGGAAGTAAATTGCCATTAAGTAAGCCAACATGGGCACATGGTGGAACCGCGATAAGTCAGGATCTGAAACATACTCAACTACAATCCCATTCCGCTTGAGTCAAGAGATGTCGCTGTGTCTAAGCGGTTTGGCGCTTCTTGGTCCATCTCTCTTATTGTCCCGTCGGAGGCATTGTCAAATAAACTTTTCTCACAACATAATTAAAAATGGTCTTCTTCCACAAATCCCCGGATCGCTGGGAACCAATAAGATCTTTCAAATTAGTAGCTGTAGGTGATAACGGCTAGCTCACATTACGATATTTTTCTTAAATCCACGCCCGTGTAAAATAAAAGTAAAGGGCAGTCAATGACTAGAGACGGAAAGTACCATACATCAAAATACATGGTGGATATTTTACTATTCCACAAACACGAGCATTTTTACAATAAAGCAAAGGCATGAAATGAGACAAACAAACTCAGGTTAAGTACGCATAAAAGCGGAATGATCCGGTTTTAAATCAGTTTGAAAAAAAGTGAGAGACGGAGTTGTGAAAGACAAGGATACCACTGATGTACAAAAACACAGGACAGACGAGATAAAGAAAACAGGCAGGAGTAAAAGAGGAAAGTGCTCCATGGAGCTTCCAGATAAGGGGGGATTCAAACGAATTTAGTGAAAATCAGGATAGCACCGAGGATCATAACAAGGCAAGCGAGCACAAAGATGACAAGGAGTTTGCGATCTTTCCTCTGATGGGATTCAGCCTTGGTCAGCTGCTTCAGGCTCTCTTGAACACGAACTTGAGTCTGTTCCACGTTATAATCGATACGATCGACCAACGTACCCTAGAGAGAAGGAAAGATCAAGGATTGATTCCTGAAAATGGACTCAGTATCTTAAAGACAAATGAAGAATCTGGGAGTTAAAAAGTAGGACTCTTTTCATTTAGCCAAGAAATAACCAATCACAAGCATGACCTGTTCTATCGAAATCACAACGGTGACAAATAAGGGAATCATTTTAAATTTCAATACTAAGTTAACACAACTGATGCAATGAATGGAAAAAAATGGGTTGAAAATTCCAGTCTGTTGAATGGCATAATTCCCTACACAAGATTCACTACTTCAATGGAAGACGTGGGAGAAATAGGAAAATCAGGCCACAAACTGGATGCTATCTACAAATAGGGCATGCTAAAAAATTCCGTCACTAACAATTTAGACACATTGCTCTAGTTAGCCTCTTCGTTTTCATCAATAAATTCAGAGATTAGAAAGTGAGCAACTTTCCTTTCAAAGTGGATGGTGATATCGACAAAGCAATGGCAGTTTTTCAAATAACACCTAGACAGTAGGAAATAGTACATACAGGTAGGTTGCACTTGAATATATGTGCATGCCAAACACGCACTTCTTGGTGAAAACACACCAAGATGCAGTGCTAAAGTAATGCGACTGCTTAAAAGTGATTAAGCTCCAGACTTGGAGAGAAAACTTCAAAGTCAGCTGATTGACCCAAAAGTTGTCAATCTTAAACCCCTTTAACAGAGCTTTTCCCGACACCTGTCTTTGGCAGAAGAGAGAAATATGGGCAACCCTAGTAATCACTCATAATGTGCTACACTCTTCATTTTAGATAGACTTAACCAATGTGGTTGAACATTCTGATGAGCATCAAACCTCCCAACTCCTGACTTTGCAGACAAGAACACACCCTCCATTTGCAAAAAGCCGTAAATTAACGTTAAGGTGAAGCACTTATCAGCACTTACCCGAGTGGACCAATGCGCAGCTAAGCCATGAGACATAACCAATCACAATCCACTGTGATGAATCATTACACCGACGTTATAGGTTCATAATAAGCATAAAGTCAAGTAAAAAGAATTTACTCTTGAGGAGAGAAAATGGACAAAATATTAAATAACCTCTATTTTTTTCATTATAAACTTTGCTTAAAATAGAGAGATTAAAATCGGTAACAGATTAATTCCGGCATTTATAAAATTTCACTATAGATGTCTTAAAACCCGTTCTAATTCTATCAAGGTCAGTAATAACTTGAGTGCTTAATACGTAGACGTGAAATATCAATTTTAAATAATCCATTAAACTTCGAAAAAGCCCACCAACTTTAAAAAGCTGTAAAATTTAATCATCCCAGAAGAACTAGCATGCGAATAGTAAAGCAAATTGTTTAAAATCAATTTCCCTCAAAGAAAAAAAGGGAAAGATTTTGCAACGTCTTTTGACGGCATCTAATGACCAATTTCTAGTTTATTCGTATAGCACACAATGGGTGACTAAATCTCCACTCATCAGAACACTAATCAAACAACTGCACGACAAACTCAGGAGATTTCAGGAAAAATATAGTGGGTCTTTTTCAGTAAAAAATGGAAATAAGACGAGCTCTAAATCTCATATACCACACTTCGCAGTCAACGTGCCAACTCAAAAATTCAGAAAGGAATTGAGAGCAATTTAGGAAGCATTTTAACACTTGAAGAAAAAAGGCCTACATTGACTCCTCCATTTATTTTTTCTGAAGGAATTCCCAGAATTTTCTTACAATTTTTGGGTATCATTAATAGAGTTCGTTTCGATAACAAACTCATCTTTATGTTGTTCCACTCGTTGACGCTGTTTTCAATCAACACAGTCATCGACTTGTACTCGTCTACGAATTCACTTATTTTTCACAACGGGGCTTTCACTGAAAATCTTGAGTTATAATGCTTGCAAGACCACCCGCAGATTTATGGTAATTGATCAACGCATTAACTACAAGGCTCAAACACCAAATAACAGTCACAATATATATATATATATATATATATATATATATATATAAGATGCTTTAGTAATCTGGTTCAAGGATGTATAAGCAGTTCCAATAAGATATTTGGGAGAAGAGAGTTTGGAGTTGAATGAAGACTGAAATATAAACTACACCTACGAGAGTTCAAGTTCTTCACTTCGAGAAATTTACGTCTAGTTTCCTGAAGACAAGAAAAAGGATCACCAATACTGCCAAAATAGACATAAATCACACTTTCTTAAGTTTATTCACAGTTCTTAGAACAAGAAATAAAATAGAAACTTTGAGAGTCGAAAAGTGAGTAAAAGAAATCAAACGGGCAAATTTTAAAACAACCCAATCTCAAACTCCTAGTGAACTTCTCGCATAGGGGTCACCAATCACAATTAGTTAATTTTAATCAGCAAATTCCCCATTTAAGCATTCTCCAAAAATATCAAGCAAAGTGTTGGAATTTCCATTCCTCAATGTGTTAAAAAGCAGTCTCTGAACAAATGTTGCTAATGGATAAAAGTTGAAAAGAAAACCAAAACGAAATGTAAACCAGGTAAGTATAGTTGAATAAAAAAGCTAACTTACTTGGTCAACAACAAGCTGAGCAACATCCCGGAATATTTCATTGAGTTCGTGTAGAGAGCGCACGATTTGGGTAATTTCTTGTTCTCTCCTTTCAACAGCTTTCGTATTCTCCACCAAAAGCATTTGTGTCTGATCTCCAGTCGCCGGCTACAAAGTCAACAAAAACCATTGAGAGGCGAAATAAAATTCGATCAAATATTGGCAATTCCAGTTAACATAAGTCTCTGTAAAGGAAATACATGGAAACATGAAGGGGGGTTTAAAACCACCAATCTTCTTATAGACC
Organism: Hymenolepis microstoma; assembly: GCA_000469805.3. NCBI lineage: Eukaryota > Metazoa > Platyhelminthes > Cestoda > Cyclophyllidea > Hymenolepididae > Hymenolepis > Hymenolepis microstoma. The sequence goes on from LR215994.1 coordinate 2,019,142, forward strand.
TCATTAAGCAGACATACCTAACACCACCCCAAGAAAACTACAGCGAATATGATTAGTACAACATCATAATAGTGACTTAATCCATACAGTACCGTGTCAACAATAATAAATGTTATAATCAATCGCTATAATGCACAAACCTACCTCTAAAAGATTAAATTCAGTTAAACCGACGACGTCATCAGCAGTTAATTCATTCCCCAGGGTTGTATTTAGATAGCCACGTATTCGTTCATCCCTCGCTTTTAGCTCTGAAACGGGGATGTTAATTAGAATAAAAGTTAAGCATTACCGTTCAAATACTGAGATTGAACCTTTCTAAAGGTCTGAGACAGCTCTTGAAGCGTCCTAGCAAGAGAGGAAATTGTATTAGTCATTAGGTTTTCTGGCTGAGCACGACTTCCAGAAAGGATCTTTCGCTTTAAAGCAGCAAGTTGAGAAAGTTGACGATGGCAGAGAGTAAATAACTGAAAAATGGCTAATAAGAACATCAAATCCAAACCTGTGTCAATTCCTTCGTCTGCAATTCAATTTCTTTATCATCATCTAAGTTGTCATCTAGTTTCGCGGCCATGATATGATGATCGTGAAGATTTATTAATTCCTTCACTAAATGTACTTGATTAGGAGAAGAAATTCGAACATACTTTTCTGACGAACCACTGTAAACTCGAAATTAATCGATTTGACCATATTTTGCCATTCCTGTAAACCTTCGTTGGATTTCGTAAAACCAAGTTCTATGTCTGTCATTTCATTAAGTAACTTCTCCTTGTCTGCCGAACGCTAGAGGATATCGATTACAGTGAATTAGAATTTACTGAGTGGACATTATTTGTGAACTGTCGATTCTGAATGGCATTGTTTCGCATAAACACAAAAGTATCAGTCAATTTTCGGGCTCCCATAATGGAGCTCATGTAGGCTAAAGCTGAGATCGAATCTCTTAACCCAAATGAACATATTGCCTAATATTTAACTAACATTAAAAATAACATATATTTAGAAAGTATTTTGCGACATTTAAACCATCGATTAATATGTGATGCTTGACACAACACAAAGTATAATTAAAGTGTCACTTCTAGTACTTGTTTCATACTGTGGTTAAAAAAATTAATTAAAAATGAACTGTATAATAGGAGTTAAATTAAAATTCTTTGATTATTTTTCGGAATATGTCTAAATGGCCTTCCAAGATTTAACCTCCAAAATAGGGACTCAAGGTCAAAGAACTCGAACATGCATATTTTTAATCTGACCTGATGGTTTCTGTTGTCTTAAGCGTATTTCGTGTTATTATCGGCGTCCGATGTATAAATGTGCCAAGAGCTGCATTATCCTATTGTAATTTAAATCACTTCACTTTTGTTGCAAAACACTTTAAAACATGTGATGTGCAGCCACTTGTTCTGCCGGTTCGCTTTAAGAGCAAGGACAAAGTTCGCAAACAGACAGGTAGAAAACAATATATCATCATTCTCTTAAGCTAAACTTGTTAATCTATCGGAAGAGCTTAAGCAGACAATCAAGGACGAGGATATGATTCAGGATTACTCAAAATTAATGGATAATTTTGAAGAAAGTCTTTACCACAAGCTGTGCCTTAAACTAACTCCAGAAATTTTTTATACTATTCCAGTGAGGTTACAATGGTTATGTTTAGTTCTTTAGATTCCCAGTGAACGTATTCAACTAGGTGATGTTGCTACAATTATAAGTCAAACTACAAATCAGCCAGCAAATATCCAACCTACTACCCAGATCTTAATCGATCTAAGTGGTCGTCCAGATTTGGTTTCTGCTGCTAAGGTCGCAGTATCTCAGTACCTTTCTACTGGGTGTGAAGCACTTGTTTCTAAGAAAGGGAAGACCAATTCATCGTACTCTGATCTTATTCAAGATGTTGACCAAACTCAATTTACAGTTCGACTTCGCACTATTGTTACTGGTGATGTTCGAAATGAATTGACTAAACGAGGTGATTTGATAAAAGCTTGTTTTTATTGTATTTCTTAAGGTCGTGATATGCTTCATCGAACGAAAAGAGATATGGACAAAGTGTATCAGAAGTACTCAAAACTGGTCACGTCAATAAATACTTTATCTGAAGATGATAAGAGGGCGGCTAATGAATATTTGAAAAGTACGGTAAAGGCACAACACGCGAAAGCCGAACAGGCATGGAAAACGAAGGAACAGGAGCTGCTGAGCGACCAAATTTAGCCTTTTTGTGCATACAAATCCAACAAATATATTCATATCTGTATCCAGTTATTTTCACGCAATCCAATCGATCGAATAAATTATTAGTTCTTAGACATGTAAGCATTCGATTTGGATAGGAATGGAGAGCAAGTGGAATTGTGGGTTTCTCATGAACCGCATTTATGACGGGTGTCTCCGCTACCTACACTTTTAAATTTCAAAAGTTTTATATTTCACAATATCATAACTTGCTTGTTGCCTGGAAAGGACATATATCATCTAAAAGTGCATAATTTGGTGGTACCATCTCCAAAGAATCACGCCGCTTTGTTGGAGTCAGATTAGTAGCCGCGGTAAGGTGGAGTCTGTTTTCAACTGAAGAAAAATTAAAAAAGTACTCTAAGATAGAAACCAAAGCAAAGAAATTTAGCCGCATTTTCCCTATTTATTGCATCGACTAAGCGGTCCATCTTCCCTGCCCTCAAGTAACGTGTTAGGTTCATGGAACTCAGAGCAAACTGACTAGACGTTAGCTGAGACATTGGCCTTGGTATTAGAGTATATCAGTTTGTTCTGGCCAGAGCTAGTTCACGAAAGCCCAGCTTAGCATTAACCTTTTCCTCCTCAGCTGATTTAAATTTAGTAAAAAATGTCCAAATCGATACAACATGGCACCGATGATGATGAGAATAAATCTAAAGTCTAAGTTTTCTCTTACAAAGACCGTAATGGGTAAAGGGGCTTGGCAATAATACTGCCCGCAAGTTTATGGTGCGTTGGCGTGAAGATAGAGATCACGAATTCGACAACTAGTGTATACAAAGAGGGCTGATTACACCACCGCAGTGTGTGATAATAGAATATGAACTTCTCAACCCATTAATATAAAATAAGTGCCAAAAACGCTTTTCTAAAAACTACCTCGGTAGTTTAAGCAAATCCGTCTACAAATCGCAGAGAAGCATATTTTCTAGACATAGAACAGGTATACAAATAAAATTGAAAGCGCATTAACGGATTGCAAAAAGCGTACAACAAAGAGGGATAGGAGAAGACCCGGTAACCCAGGAAATCAAAGAAATAACTTCACATCTCGTGATCTTTATTTACGCTAAAAAGTACATGCAGCAATATACTATTGATAGGAAATGAGGCACTTCTATAGCTAGCATAATTTACTTATACTAATAGACAGTAATCAGTAATATTTGTAATACGAGGCGATTACAAAGCGAATGTGAGCCACGCAATTATGAGGGTAGATCCACCGACGGGCGCAATATCCACAAATCTACGGTCATCTGTTAGCGCTGTGTAATAGCAAGTCCCAGAAAAGAGGACAGTTCCAACAAGAAAAAGCGTCGTGGTCTAAAATAACTACAATTAGAAGAATTACTAACCAATTTCGGAAAGCGAGAGTTATGTACACCAAGAAGGGCAAGAGCGTGTAGAATATTCATATCAGCAGCATTTTTGAAAGTTCTTAAATTTTGCTCAGACCTTTCAGAATTTCGAAAACCTACGAAATTTCAATTCAGTATATTAACTAATTTACCATGAGCGGCATAAGCCAACGCGGCAATTGCGATTGCTCCTAGAATACCTGCCAACTTTGCATTACTCCCACCGGGTACTATAGCTGGTGTTTCGGATGCCTTTTCAGCAACTCTAGTTACAGGCCAGGTCAGATAACCGCACACCTTCCTCAGGTACTCCATACTCGATTTGTGCGTCGGTTACTGAAACCTGCCAAACAACTTGCTTTGCTCTTTTTTACCTCTGCTACTCTATTATTTCTTATCTTAATGTCATATTAAATATTTTTACAATAATTTATATTTAACACAATTCTGCAAATTTGGAATGATTCATGTGGTTAAGAATATTTTTCATGGATTAAATAAAGTCCGGATTTACTTCATTCTTTATTTTAAATGCGATTTATAAACTCTGTCACTTGGAATTTTTAATATAATATAAAGCCTTAAAAATCCTTTGGGGAATAAAATACTTTAATTCAACCTTTAGATTCTGCTATATATCAATAAATATCGCAGTCAGCAAATATTTCACTCTTACATTAGTTTGAGGACACCCGTGTGGAAAATTACAGGTTATTGCTTTAATCTGTACTCATTTAAAAGTTGAAGTTAACATCATACGAATTTATTAGCTAATTTCGACGACCCCTAGTGAGGTTGTGGGACACGTCATCACATGAGCGCACAGCGTGACTTGAAGGTGCGACCGTTCAACTTCGCATACGGATTGAGTGCGAGGACACACAGCCAATGGCCAATCAGAAGCCTCCGCTCATTTTACTTAATACGCCATGTTGAATGACTAAGCTTACTCCCTTGTCACACTCCACGTCATGCATGTATAGAATAAACGTGTTCTCTGGATACCTCTGTCTCTTCTTAGCTTTGCAATAGCCTAGCTAATTCTGGGGGTCTTACGGACTAGGAGAAACTGCCACTGAGGTTTCTGAGTACAGTCAGGCTTAGTTAGGTAGCTAATCCGCTACAAGGTACATACCTACATTTATTAAGTTATATGAAATATCCAATATTTTAAGAAGCAACTATCCTTTTAGTATATCTGATTTGATCTTACGAAGTGAGATTAGAATTAAGTGTTTGCTTTATTGATGCGAAATTTTGGCCACGTCATTTTCTGAAATGGCTTTCATCACTCTCAGATATCTATATTCTCGATTGATTTAGGCCCGTGTACGCATTCGGTTTCGATTAGGATTAGGATATTTAAAATTTCACAACCTCATTTGTGGGAATTTTAACAAAAAATTAACCTGGTAAGTGCGTAGGTTAGAGATAGGGAAACATTCTAATGAAAAATCCATCTTCTGTCTGAGTCGCTTATTGACCAAAATTAACTAGTGCGGTTGTCCAACAAATGAGTATGGAACTGCTAACCTTTGACTGTACAGATATTCATTTTGCGCACTGAGCAAAAAGGTACTTGTTCAATCTGACATGCCAAAATTTCGTTATTTTAAAAATTTTATGCTGTAGACTTATAATATATTTTTAACAAAACAGAAGTTTGAGAATTTCATTTGTTCCGTATAAGTCCTTATATGACATCGATTCGATCAAGTTTAAGGGTCTTGCCAGCGTTTAGTGGCACCCGTGACCTCAAACCGCCCTAACCTTTCACTCCCAGATACCCTAGAACCAATCGACCTGTCTACGATATTCCTAAAAACGTATACATTCCTTACATGTAAACACAGTAAGCATATATGGATATACCTCCTGGGCAAAATCTCTACTTCCTCCTCTGCACTAGAAAAACCGCACACATATAAAGATCCCATCAATCTTTCTATCTCTTCTCCCTCTATTCTAAGACTGCTATCAGCAAGCCTTCCATTTTTATTCCCATTTTGGAGTCAATATTGGTAGAAAGCAGAAAGAGACGGCCGAAATCAAAGTCGAGAAGCTCTTCGAGTTGAATTTTGCTTATAATACAGCAAAAATTAACTTCTTATCGACTGTTCGTACACCACACAAGAGATCCTGATATAGGATACGTGGAAGCGCCTTTTCTCATATGACCATGATTTTGCACATATACTCATTTTTAAATTGAATTAACTCTAAAGGTGGCAATGTGAAAAGATAGTTTTGAGGTATGGCTACATTTTTGCGAGTGGTTTTCACCTTTCGTCACCTTTCGTGTGACAATAATTTATCCAATCAAGATTTGCCAACATAAATGTCGATGGTTGTTGGCTTTGTTAAACACAAAATTTACCACTCAGTTTTTCCATGCCCGGTATGAAATTTCTAGGGCATTCTTACGTAATGAAATAGCTTTCGCTCTTATCAAGTCTCTTTACTCTTTATCGCATCATTCGTAAGAATAAAATTTAAAATGTCCACCTTCTCAGGGGAAGAAAATAACAATTACCGGTTAAAAATTTTGAAAAGATTATTTAATTTCTTTACGACAAACTTGTTCCAAAAACTCTTCACACCGTTGGTTCATACGAGCAATGAAAAGGTGAAATATGAATTAAATAAAATGGAGTTAAAAACACATAAAATAATGTTTTCATTAGGAAAAAATACTACAATGCTTAATAATTGAATCTCCTCATTGAGGTTTCTCATTCTGTTTCTCGTCATCCTCATCAAATTTGGTCTTGGTGTCCTCTGGTTGGTTCTGAATCGCCTCATGGTCATTAATCGTTTGACTAAACAACAGTTAAGAAGTCTTAGTTTTTTGGTAATTTTATCAGATCAGTAGTCATTCAGAAGTTTTCGAAAACGGCTATCAGCATTTCGGACATTGGTCTCACTCCTTTCCTTTTGACCTGATCTTCTCCTTTCTTCTCCAAATCCGCGACCTCCGATTCTGATGTTCAGAAACGCTCCACCTACTTTTTGTTTGAAAGAAGGTCCCTATTCTCTCTCTTCTCAACTGGATTATTATTTAGTCAAATTTCGATTCGGTGACTATCACAGATACTTTTCAGGATGCTGCCTAGTTTTCTTCGCATCCTTTCTATCCTTTTGGGAATTTTTTTCTTTTCTATTATTTTTTCATTGATCATAACCTGCCAGCACAGTAATAATCGGTTAAATCCACAGAGCGATGATTTGCTGGTTTCGTTCCCACATTGCTTCCTTGTAGTTGCATCAAGCAAGTTACTAACCATTGTACAGGCAGAATTCATTCAGAAATTTATGAGATGATGGCAATCCCATCAATTCATTTCACATTTGTGTTCACCGGATTCACATAGTCGTGCCATTATCTCGCTTAAAGCCTGACTAAACATAATCATTCGCAAGATCATCTAATATAGTTGCATTAATTTCTTCGATCATGCTGAAACGATTAATTTTATCTCAAATGGTGCTCTCGATAATGCCAATGTCATTTCTTAGGTCAATAGAAAGGATAATATGTTCCTTTTCAGTTAAAATAAACGCTATATCTACTTCGTGTTTATCCTAACATTGGGTGCTGAAAATTTAATGTAGTCCTGGTAACAGGTGCCTTTGTAGCTACATGAACAAGCCTTGACTTATTAGCAGTATTTTCTATGGAAAGATCGCCTCGATAATATAGCGAAAACAGAAGTAAAGTGTGGAACGCATTTATTTTGGAAGTGTGTCTATCACAGAGATTAGTCACTAAAGCTAAGGGTTTGTTAAGCAATGCAGGGACTATTGATTGGTGGTTGACTGAGCCCCTGCGTTCACGACCGCACTTGCTTTCGACGTGAAAGCAAAACGCCGCATCTTCGAGTCTGGCCAGGTATGTTGAGATTTCTTTGTTCAGCCATGCACACCACACATTAAAACGTGGGTTCACTTTGGGCGCTTTATAAGTCGCTTTGATCTTCGAAGATTGGAGCCACACATTGTAGTTTTTGCGGACAATGAGTCTTTGCCCTCATTGCGTTCAATTTTGATGATTAGTAATTGTGTTAAGACATCGATCATTTAGTTTAGAGCACTGTTTCTGCCTGCCCGTTGTTTTGCCAAATTACTAACCTAATGAAAATTTGGTAATAACATTACTACAGTTCACACTGAATGAACTTTAGTGGGTCCTACTAGACTCACGTCTGCATGAACCTCAAATATGAATCAAAGCGACACAACCAACCGTTTAGGTGAATCAACTGGTCAGGAAGTACTTTGAACACAATCTCACCCGAGAGACTCAGGGATCCAATCATGAAAAGTTTACCGTGGGAGTTACAAAGTGTATTTAATGTCTTCATTGTTTCATTGTTTGGCACCTTGATTTTGATACGCACTTCTATTCGACTCCCGTTCCTCTTTTTAAATTGTATAGCTATTTCGTATACTTAGATGAAACCCTCATGATTAAAACTTGTCAAAATTTTATCACTAACAATAATCCAGTGGTACCACTGTCTTGAATGTGAATGCAGAATTCAACCTAAAAATTGAGTTTTAAGGAGGACCGTATGAAGAAAACGGTTTCGGCGGGAAAGTCAGATGTTACGAGTTTGAAGCCCACCCAATGAACGGGATAGCAACCACTGATTACATCTGGGCAATAAAGCAACGCTACTAGGGTCGGGGGAGTCAATCATTCGGAGGGTTCGATATATTGAGAAATTCAATTCTCTAAAAAGAGTTTTCGTTTGAGTTACAAATCCATTCTCTTCTCAATCCGTGATCTGAGTAGTTATAGGTTTATATAAAGAGGCAATTGAGTGTGATGAATCCTCCATCCAGACTTCCCACATAAATGAAAAATCGAAGGTTCTCCAATGCAGAAGCGTCTTCAAGTAATTAATGAAACCGGGAAAAACTTATTCAGGCAAAAAACATCGATTTACAATAGTAGACATGATTTACTTCAGACACAGGTAGACAAAGTGCAGGACGAAGGGAAGACGGGACATGAAAGCGATGTAGGTCGACTACTGCAAAGATAGAGGGAGAGCAAAGTGAGGATGGAAGGAGAAAACCCTGGCGTAGCATTTCTTCATTTTTGTCGAAACGAATTTGCATTTCAAACATTCACATACACAAAGAGTGAGAGCATTTTAGAGAGACCTATTGAATGTTTTCAGAGAAAACACGACACACACCAACAGGACTATCAGGGTAAGAAAAAGTGCACATTGAGTAGGTGACTGTGTATTAATCGCCTATTGATGAGGTGGTTCCAAAGTATCGATCGCCAAAGTTCCCAATTCCTGGAAGTATGTGATAGTCATCTGTGAGACCGGGATCAATAGCTGAGGTCACAATATGAGCCTGCAAAAGTGAAGAGAAGTGAGCATAAAGAAAATCGGGAGGTACTAAGGGGAATAAAAAAATATAGTGAACACATCTTGACTCATATTTCTGCACGTTCTATTGTTGTTGAGTACTGAAGACAAACTCCGTCCGACTCTTATATCATGACGCAATCAACCTGCTTTGTAACAGGCTGATTCTATCCAAACAAAACTGATGCTTCCCAATTAATCCTCCCCCATTCCCCTTCTCTCAACCATTCCAAGTTTTTCCAATATTCACATGGTCATATCTAACTCTACACCTAAGCAAACAGTTTAGATGGAAAGTGTAATCCCTTTTAGTAGTTAGGCAATTTTATCGCAGCTCACTTTCAGTGAACTCTGTTTTGTTAAAAGCAATTTCAAAGTGGGAAATCAAATGAAATAACTCAATCGAACATTCTGCTTAACTGAATAGTCAATAAAAGTTGTGAAGATTATTACCCGCCTCCACTAACACTTTGTGGAACTATTTTACCGCTTCCATTATTTAGACGCTTTACTACGAAAAAATATTTTGTGAAGTTATTGCTTGGCTAGAGACAACAGCACTGATAATATATACACTTAGGTAGTATGACGTCAAAACGGCATTGACCCGCGCTTTACAGTCTTCAACAATACATTGCTAGGATCATTTGGCAACAAGTAAATTCCATCGTCTAGGTCACGCAGCTCATTAGGATTCGTCGTGAGGAAATGTCGTGCTACTAAGCTCGTTACAACCAGTCGCGACTTAATGGTGAATGTTGGTGCTAAATTAATCAGATTTAGTCAGCCACCATAGAAAAGAAGCGAGCTCTAATTGTGATAAAGGAAAGACCATTATTCAGGAGAATGACTCACGTTGGGATAGGTGTAGGCGACAGAATGGACACCCTGAATGGCCATAATGAGAGAAACCAGAATGATGTGGTCCTCGGGGACATCGTGTTCTACGAGAATTCGCATCGCCATAATTGCTGCAGCACCTGAGGCCACTGTGGTATCCATCAACATCACGTAGCAATCCTATAAGAGGAAACGGTGGAGATAGTAAGTACAATCACTAACTCGATTCCTGACACAATCGTGGTAATTAATTCAAGTGTTCGTAAGCACGCTTAAGCTTAGTGCTTTCCACATGCACACAATAAAGGCAATAAGTGTGGAGGAAAATAATGAAAAAAATTTTTCCGAGGAGAAAATAAATGGGCCATTATTTCTTAATTATTCATTAAGTTGGCATATTTGTTGAAGTATATTAAACTACGGGGTGGCTATTTTGCATAATTCAGAGAAAATTTCTGCTAATTACGTGAACCCGTCTTACTATGAGATTCTGGCATTTGTAAGCTATCTGAGAGGCTAAGGTGCTATAACAACTAGAGCATAAAGGACGTTTAAGAGCAAATTTGTGTCATTATAAGTTCGCATCAACCAGCAAATCGTGTCAGCTGCTGAAATCAAACAATATGAAATGAAAAAGCAATTCCCGCTGCACCTCATAATTCAATCACTGGTAATAGTATCGAAATCGCCAATTATAATAAATTAATCTAGTCGATAAAAAAGCGGAGCAATCAACTTGACAACCCGAAGTTCAAATAAAAGGCAATCCAAAACGAGAACAAATCAAGGAGACCAAACAGAATGTGAAAGCCAATTACTCGTTATCTATAACCGGTAACTGAAACGACACTCTGTGGCGAGACAATGAAGCCAAAATAAAATAACGGCCGAATGGCTCTCGAATCATCGTAACAAAAAGTGTGTGCGGGAGCAAATGAGGAGGTGAAGAGGGAAATAATGTGTTGAAATGTATAAACGTGGCGTTTTAAACCACTAATGAAACACAGTCAAACTAAAACCTGTTTACTATTGATTATTCATTATAAGAATGATTAGATCATTGCAATTATATAAATTTTTACTTGAACTGACTCTAGTGGACGTCTTTGTAAGTAATTTCTTCCTGTACATATTTATAAAAACTGAATCTGTTGGTCAAAAACTGTGTAATTCGAAGACACAAATTTACGCAGAAACCAAGTGATCCAATGCCCTTCAAGACCTTGAATAGAGACCTTTGATACCCTAGTTTCTATATCATAAGGAGCGTAAGGATTTCTTTTCATTGTCATTGATGACAAAACAATTGCAAGATGATACATAAGACGTTTAACAACAAATAAAACAGGTTAGATATAAAAGCGCAACATTTACTAATTAGCATCTTGCACAATGCTACTCCCAGGTCAAAATCATTAATACGTAATAGAGTGGTCGTCGAGCAGAACTTGTTTATAATTCCCAGCAATAATTTCAGACACTAAGCTGCACTACCCAACCATCACTCCCCACCCCGGCAGAGCCGAGACGACTAAGCTAGAGGTGGTCATAAACACAAATAACCCAACTAGTTTAAAAATTCCGCTTTTGTAGCGCGCAAGCTATTTGGCGAAATTGGATATGGTTGAATCTAAAAAACGAAAGTATCTGATACAGATGTATTGAGAGATTATTCCAGCATTATTCACGGTCGAAATGGGGAAAGAATAAACGATTTAAGTTCAGGTTTACCTTCTGTCATCGATCGTTTTACAGATTTCCTTGACATTGAATTAATGTAATCACTATAGAAAAATAAACATTCACTACAATCTCTAGAAGTGATTGATATTAATTGTTTTGATTTCACCTAGATTGAGCTCTGCTGCTAAAATCGTGTTAGCTAGTATGAAGAAGAGTATACGAAAATTGAGAAAAAACCTCCTCTATCAGTCAATTGGTTAACAAGCACAGGACATTGAAAGGATGAACTCTCCCAAGAAATATTTGAGATTTGGAGCAAAGAATCCACGAATGATATCTCATAAGTAAAGTGTAAAACTGGAACCCAAGAACAACTGAGATAGGGCCCCAATTCGATCCTCAGATTCTAGCTTTCGACAATTGAGATTTTGACATTCTTGCCTTGACGTGGATGATGATGATGCTAATAGAACTAGCAATAATGATGTCATTTTATGCAAAAACTGGCGATTCACAATAAACTGGTATAAAAATTTCTGTATATTTTTAGTTGAGCGCTCATTTTATGAGGGGGCGGAGGGGAGCTGTCATTTAGCACTCATCATACACAGAGGAAAAGGATTTCAGGGTCTACCTGCCTTAGAAACTCGCTTTCTGTAAACCAAAATTATACGAAATCAGTTCTAAGTATTTAAAACAGACGTTCCGAGATCAGCATGAAGAGTCTGATCAAAAAACACCCCCATTAACAACATAAAGTAGAACGTTCTAATGACATTCTGTTCAAGAGTAAGAAAACACTTGAGATAGAAGTTCAGTAAGATGATGAAGGATAGTCTGAAATGATTGCATAACTAGGTGTCAATGCAAGTTAATAAATTTAATAAAACTTTAAAGCTTAGAGGCATGATTTGAGTAGCATAAAATTTGGTTATTACGAATTTCGAGATTATGACTTGAAGAAGACGTAGTTAATTAGGCGGAGAACAAAACCTACATCTGTTATAAAGACAAACAATAGAAAGTCGAAGATGGAGAAATTCGTCTTTAAATAATTTGATTGATAAGGGTAATGCATGGACGCAGGAAATAAAATAACAGCTGACTTGACAGCTCCAGGGTTTCAGACATGGTTTCGATCTAACAGTATTCAAATACTAATGGATGGCATTTTTGACTGCAAATTTCTTGGGATGGGATTGGCGCAACAGTCGAATAAGAAATTGTAGAGGTAACAATGCACCTAATGCCTAGTGGATTAGTTTTGTATTTATGAGAGGTGACCTTGCGAAATCACAAACGAAGGCATGGCAACACTGATTAAAATTTTTCAAAATCCCACACATCTTTGGATTTATAAGATACAATACTAACAGTTAAAAATTTTCCTTGAATCGTACCTACCCACATTTGATCACTGATTTTGAGTAAAACAGACACAAAGTGAAGGTAAAAGCAAAATCAGAAGAAACGTCCACGTGATAGAATCAAGTAGCACGGAATGCTAGAAACATGCAACTAATTAGGCGGGAAACAAGCCGGGTTAATACTAACTTTTATATCGCTTGGCAGACGCAGGTAATGCAATTCAGGCTCAAGTGTCTCGGGATTGGTTTGAATGAGAATCTTCCCAATTCGCACATCCTTGCACACTGCTGTGAGAGAGGGTTCAAAAGCCTCCCCGGCTCGTAAGATTGAAACTCCACAGATCTTGGTGCCCGGAACTAGTCGACGTCCATAGTAGGGAATACCCTGAGGGGTTTCCACCATAACATCCTGAAAAACGGAGACATGACCAATATAAATGAGAGAGAATGCATACACATTTAAGATGCATTAGTTTCAGGACAACCGGTAAATTCGACATAACCCAGGCCGGAATTCAATCACGATCATTTTTGAAAACTGGCAATAAGCACTAGTGGTAAATTACTGATGTCAATATAGCTATTACGCTTGTGCCTCATCTAATCAAAATTGATTATTTAAAACTTTGCTCTAAGACGTGAATTGATCAGGGAGTAACATAGCTGTATTAAATTCGAGTTTGACCTTAAAAACGTATATTCGTCTTTTATCTCCATTTTTATAGGACGTTGATTTATTTCGCTTTATTCTTGAGGTCTTTTCAAATGGAGGAAATTGAGGACACAGTTTCACAGGAGATCAATCTGTTGACCATCTACATCACCGTCATCATCGACCATTTCGCCATTGGCGCTTAAAAGATAAAGCCACAGGCTGCGTCCAGGAGATGGGGTGCTTACCAATACAGTAACCCTACCTACTTTAGGAGACAGATCAAATTAGAATGAATAGCGCCTCAAAGAACCTATGATCTTATGACTATCAGATCAAAGTAGCCCTATCTAAGTGTACCGCAACCACTGGTAATAAAGAATCCATCTCAGCACACTACCTTATAGCGTGTTGCAAGAACTGAGGTAAAACGAATTGAACTCTCAAATTTTTAATAAAGATCCGTGATAGCTCGAAGGCACTTCACCACCTACCCAGGCATGGGCGTGGCGCGATACCGGCAATTAAAAAACTCCGAAATAAACTCTGAACTCCTCTGTCCAAAACAGAAAGGAAAACATAAACAGTCTCTTAGAGAAAGAGAAGGACTGTAAATTTCGAAAACAAACATCTCTAAATTGTATTTGTTTACTTAAATATTTTGGTCCGAAATATAATGGATAAAAATTTCGCACAGCAGAATTCTTCTCGCGACTGTTTTGTTTTAAAACGAAAATTTGCTTAAGCTGTGAAGATATAAACCTCTCAATCGACATGAAAGACAGGTGGGAACTTGAACTCAACTCACAATGACCCCAAAAAAATAAGCCTTCTGCTTTCTACAACCAATATCCGCCTTCTTTACCCTATGCTAGGGGTGAAAAGTAATCAAAATGAAAAATGTTCTTATTAAAAATTGCAAATTTAAATAAATTACCCTGAAATAGACCTGTTCTCAAAAGTTAATTTCGAAATTAACTGTGAAAAATCCACTTCCATCTCAAGCAGGAGTGGCATTTTAATCTATTTACACGCTATCCATCACCGACAGACCAACGCAAGGAATAGCCTCTCAGTTCAATTTGTGGCTTGAAAACATTTTTACGGAAATCATTTTGGAAAATTGTTTTCCTGCAGATGTTTACGGGCAGTGTAGTAACATGGGACCTCTCTGATGAAAAATTCGACTCCTATATGAATCCTTTATTAGCCAGACTAAACCAGTGTGATTGGCCTTTTCGACTCCATCCCCGTTTAAAATAAAACTTCTAAAACAGACACATTTACCGTGCAATTACCTCATAGGGAAGAAGCCGATAGGCAAATTCACAGACAGGTCGCATAAGCCTCTCTGCATAAAATATAAATTCATCCTGGTTGGTGTTCCTATCCCTTAGCATCGTATGCAGACACCGTGACTGTGGGGTAACAGGCAGAACATTAACCCTAGCGGGAATGATTGCTGGATCAATATGCGGATTACTAGCACCATCTCCCCATGGAAATGCGGTGACACCACCTTCAGGGGTACCTGGAGTTGACCCAAGTGAGTTCTCACTGCCTCCACTCCCGTTCGGCGAAGAAGCAGCATTTGATGCAGCGAAAACAGTCGACCCATTTAAGCGGAGTTGGCTGAAGGACTGCCGAAGACCATTAGCTTGTTCTGAGCGAAGATGGTGAGAGTGTTCCTTTAAACGTTTCTCCACGATACGAGCGATTAGATCGATGGCTACGGTATTTTCTCCTCCTCCTGGAATTATGATATCAGCCATGGACATTGTCGGGGCAATGTAGGTGTCGTAAGCGGGTTTCACAGAGGTTTCGTACTGGGTCAAGATATCTTCAATTTGCCGACCTCGATAGCAAATATCGCGGATAAGTCGACGCGACAAGCGCTCATCTGAATCAGTATCTACGAAAATTTTGAGATCCAATAACTACAATGGGGAAGGGAGAAAAAGAGATATATTTGGGATCGCTGTCAATCATTTTTGAGTTTACTCAAAAAGGGAAAGTGGAATATAAACTGGGCAAGAAATCACACCAGCAAGAGATGGAACCATCTATATTCGATAACGAGACCTGATTCGAGCTACTGCGTACAGTAGAAATTAATTGACCTTAGTTAAATGCCCAATAAATTCAAATAAGATCCAAGGGGATTAAAAAGGACTTTTACAGGCATCTTGGACAAGACACGACATTCTAGAGTCTATGCTAAAAGAGAAACTCACATTCCACTATCCTACTATAAACCAAATTTTACAAATACAATAAGACGATTGATTGAGGAACTGATGAATACAAAATCTAACCGAAACATCAAGGACGCAAAAAATTGTAATTAGATTAGATTAATACAATTAAGCTTGATATCACAGTGAAACAGAATTTTGCAGAAATTAATTATTGAAAATAAAAAAAAATCTGGTAAACAAATTTTTCAATCTACCCTAGGAAAGTGAGAAAATGAACAATAGGGAGTATTAGCTTCAATATCCGTTAATTAAATTAAAATCAATACTTTAGAAAACTGCGCTGATTAAACCCCAGATAATCTAAAGGTTGAGATTACTAAAATTAGCATACTGGAACCATTTCTATGGAAAACTTGAAGTTAAGTGTACTTTTGCTAGACATACAGAAGTTTAGAACCGAATCATTGACCCACGGCCGCCAAGCCGTCATGGTATAAAATCAATTGCATTTTCAAAAACCATTAAGCTTCTCAGTAATTGAATTTGTAAAGAAAACGTGAGAGCAATCATACCCATTTTATGCACAAGTCAGCTATAAGATTGCCTGAAAGAATATCCCTGCGTTGTACGCTTATAAATCGTACAAAATATGCATTCACATCTCCCACTACATCTCCGCAATCTATTTAGCACAATCTTTTAATCTCTCTGAAAAACTGTCCCATAGAAAGCCATGTTGGCCCATCATAATCAAAATCTGGAAACGTTGATATTCAGTTTAAGCTGAGAAAAGAAGATTCACTTAAATTTACATACCTTGGAGAGTTCAGGATAGCAGAAGGCCATGATTCCTTCAAAGATTACTACATTAGCACCGTAGAGGGTTCGCTAGAAAAGTAAGAATCAAAAGAAAAGTTACACCAACATATTTGTGGCACATTTAAGCATATAGTCTCGAAGCCTAAATTTGAAACTTACAGTTTTAGTACCTCTCGAATGAGTAGAAAAGTCATATTCAGGAACTTGGATACTTTTACCCTCCTTTAGACGAGAGAGGTGATCGATAAGGAGTTTAGAATCAATAGCTGAGGGGTGATCGAAGTCATGTCGACCTTCCTTGGCCAATAACTTCTCCTCTTCTGAAAGAACCTTTTACAAAAACAATAGGAAATTGAAAAGTATTGAACAAAGAGCACTTACAACCTCAATGCACATACTCAATAGCTAGTCCAATACAGATAAGCAAACACGTTTGAAGAACAATGGTTTGCCAAAAGATAACAAAGAGAAGTTTTGAATGACAAGCTACCAAACAATAGCACGCGTTTGAAGACTCTCTTAGTAATTGCATTAAACAAACTAGTTTTCTCCACTGACTTTATTTTACGCCCACTTGGATTTTCAAGCTATTTAGAAAGCGATGTATCTAAAAAACGGCACAAGGACACATTCGAAAAGAAAAAAACAAGAATAAAACGGAACAGTTAATTCGACGTATTTCAAGGCGTTGTCTTAGTACGGATAAATTCTAGTGCAAAATGCGACATTCTTTACCGATTAAAAGGAATACGCATAAATCTAAATATTGCAAGACCCTCCTTAATAAGCAAAAAAATGCTATTAGACAGAAAAGTAATCCTCTATTTTCTTTGAATATTTTCAGACGCGCCAAATAAGTAAAAGAGTTATTGAAGTGCAAAAGTTACGTGTGAAGATCAAAACAAACTGTCATCTAGAACTAAAGAACACTTTCTCTTTTATTAAAATAATAATAAAACCTGATAGACTGTGTTAAATCAATTAACAATTAAATTTAAAACGGTTGTGTAAGAAAGGCTCATTTGGTACACAAGCCGGAAAAATTTGTAAATTGAGAAGCAATTAACAGAAAGTAAGTTGCTAACCACAACTCGCAAATAGCAGTTGCTAAATTTGTAATGCAGTATTGACGCTATATTAAGTCACAATCTTCAAATTTTGGAAGCTAATTCGATAGCCGAATAACGTTATCCATTCAACAAATATTTATTGGATTAAAAAGCGCCAAAGCTTAATGAAAACATGAATAAACAACAGATTCACAAATTATATAAAATAATTTAACACCAAATCAAAGGTGCACGGGGTGGCGGGGGAGGGAGATTTTGCAAACTCATTAATAGACGTCGTTTGCCAATTAAGTATTTATAAATGAATGACTCAAAAGAAGAAGATAATTGTCGTATAGAGAAATGTTCTTACCCTGTAGTATGAATCCATGCTAAGTATACTAACCCATGAAACATTGAGCTTCCCGATAATTTTTTGAGCCACAGTGGTTTTGCCACTACTTGAACCACCACAAATGCCAACTACAAAGCATTTATCGATTTGTCCCTCGCGTGTGTACCATGGTGGCCGGCCCCGAGTGAACACTGTTCGACTACCTACTCGTAGAACAGGTTCGGGTACATACCAATTTGACGAAATCAGACGGTTGCGTTTACACTAAGAAGTCATCAAAAAAAATAAATTGATCACTAATTTATAACATAAATGTAACTGTTAAAATATTAAATCATTCTAAATTAATTCAAAATGAAAAAGTAGAATAATTACATGGTTACTCTCGTCGTCTGACTTAATGAAGATGGATGGAGTTCTGCTAAAAGATATGATAGAAGTGTAAAAAGAAAAGAATAGCTTTCAAGAATAAAATTAACTCACTGTTCTCCATTATCTGACCCAACAGAAGAAAGCATGACTATAGTATGCTAAACGGTCTGCTTAAGATGTGCGGGAGCAATTGAGATATGATGTAAGTAGTTTAACAAATCAATCTATTGCAATTGATAAAAACGTAATTATTTCAAAAAATTGCTATAAGTAAGACGTAAATGAATTTTACGTGAAAGTCTAACAAATTATCTGTTATATATGAAGTCAACTGCTAGCAAGGCATTTTATTGATTTTTCAATACACATCTGCGAAATCGGTTTTAGATAATATTCTAACTAAATTTACTAAGACTTTTTTTCGCTTTTTCTAAGTGTTAAATGAAGGTTGTTTAAGAAAATTTAAGCCGTTGTTTTTATGCATGGAAGAGCAGAATATCATGCAATTGGAGACCTTATCCAATACCAAAGAGTGAAAAAGAAAGAGATTAATTATTTGTCTTCTCATCCCTATTCGCTTTACATTCTTATAAATTCTAAACGGTGAACTTATTTCCTTATTTCTTGTCTCCAGTGGAGTAAAACTAATCACCATTTTGGTAATTTTGAAAAATGTGCTATAAATAAATTGAAATGCGGAAAAAATATTAATTTAAGTTGACTAACTTTTATACATTAAATGATCAGAGTTTTCATTGATGCGATTCATGTAGAGCGTCAAAGGAAAGTTTACAAAATAAATATTTATATCCATCAATCATCAATCAATTATGCCATCATCTATTACTATTAAATTAACATATCTATATAATTTGTTCAACTATAGATGCATAAATATATAATACATTAATTAATGAGTAACGGGAAATCTAAATGACATTGAAAACTGATGTAATAATGGGCCGGAGTAACCTTAATCGTGCGAATATCCGAACGAGATGCATCTTTGCCGATATTTGGTTAAAGGCTGTACTGCTAATTTTCAAAAGTTGAAATTTTCAACTCAAGGTTGGATACATACTTAATCTTTAATCTCAATTACGTTTAGCACCATTAAAGCGATTTTATAAAAATGTCAGCATTGCAAAAAGTATATCCAAAAGTAAGCTATCTCTTTACTTTTGCAATTTAGAATATTTTCTTTTATTTATTTATTTATGCGGATGCTTTATAGTAAAGTGACGTTAATTATTTTTTTTAAATAGTTGATGGTTTTAGTGAACCCGGGTACGAAATCCTTCTGGACAAAAGTCGCCTACGTACTCCAGGGGGAAATGTTTTGTGTGTTCCTCATGAAGGCTTAGCTCTAGCGATCGCTCAGGAATGGGATTCTCAGAAACAGAATATTAAACGTTTTACTCTGGCCTTAGTGAGTCTATTTTTTCCTACTAAAATATCATTTCAGACAAATATTTGTTCTCATGTTATCGATAACCCTACTGAACGTTCCAAAGAGAAAATTGTTAATGGAATTATGGAGTTTGCAGATACTGATACTATTTGGTCTGCAATATAGAAACAGTTTTTTATGATTATGTCCAGTTATAGGGTAGAGACTCCGGAAGAACTGCATGCTGAACAGGAAGAGAAGTGGGGACCGATACTGAATGTTATCCAAACACAATACAATTTCAGACCCCCAGTTACCACGGGTTTTGATCTAGCCTTTATCTCACCAAAATCTCGGGAACTTATAACTAGTCATCTCCTTTCTTACAATCGTTGGGGTCTGGTTGGTTAGTTTGTTATCTCTTGTGTCTGATTGGTTAATCATAATGCATCTTGAGCCTCCTTGTAGCCATTTTATTTCAAATAATATTAATTTGTTTGATCGAGGATAAAGAGACGTATATCTTTCGAAATTGTGCTTACCGAGAAGTGTGTTGAAATAAATAGCACAAATTACAGCTTATGTCTCCTTTCTTTAAGATTATAATCTTTTACAACATTTTAAGTGCATTTCGTTCTCTTGAATAAAGCCTTTGAGAGCTGTACTTTATATCTACGCATTCAAAAAATCCTTAGTGACCGAATTTATAAAGTTTGTGCATTGGTGCCATTTCCATCTTTGTAGTATTTGCAGTTTTCGGCATCACTTGGTACAAATCCAACTGTATGAACTGACTCGTTTTCAAGAGAATGGAATTTCAACAACACCAGTGAAATAAGGTGGTGTATTAAAAAACAGTACTTTAAAGAGCATCATTTGTCAGCAATGGAATAATAAACTGAGAATTTTAGAATGATCGTCTGCAATTCCGGTTGCAGGTCATCTGTGCATTTTACCTTTTTTTAATGTAATAAAGTTATATTTATAACTACCTTTTTGTACGAATTTCGTTAAGCGACGCAGGTTATCGGATAATAGGCAGCCATATGCATTATTAACTCATATCCTTTAATAATACGACTTTCCCTGATATTGTTAGTTCTGTCCTGTTTCTTAGGTATCCAGACTTGCGTCGAGAACCTCAAGTCCCTTTGGTTGACTCTTGCCATGGTGGATGGCTATATCACCTCAAAAAGGGCCGTAGAACTCTCTCGACTTGAACAAACTTTTCAGGTACGTTCTTCTTAATCCGTTCACTTATACCAAATTTCAAAATCATTTAATCGCTTCTCAATTGCTTATGTTTGCTCCCTTTGATTATCTACTGTTAAGAAAGAAATAATTTGGAGTTTTTTGGCATTTTCAAAGTTGTGCTTTTCCTCAATCAATTGAGAATGAATTCTGCTCTTTCTTTTTAAATTGTTTTGTCGGAAGACTTGTCTTGTGTCTACTCATATTTACATTTCAAGTTGCTTAAATTTATTTTTTTGTAGGAGAAACGATGGGGCTCCGTGGAATGGTTCCATGAAGTTGACGCCGTTGAGTTGAATACCCGAGTTGCTGCCGGTTTGCTGGTAACGCTGACAAGCCACTCTCGACGATCAGTTAACGAAGTATCTCAGAAGGCCTTGGAGTAAACTTATATAATTGTAAAAAACGATGTAATATATAGACTCCCATATTAAAACAATTTTGTCAGCCATCACTTGTCGGTCTCGGTATTGCCAATACGTAAAAACTCTCATACTGCGATTAAAATGCTTAATATTAAATATACCTTAAAATACCAATTAATTTCTCTGAAGTTTGTAGTATATTTGTGACCGGAAGGCCTCAGGGGTGACGGCGTCTTAACAATAATCTGGATATCACAAAGCCGCGTACAAAGGAAATTTTTTTGGCAAAATGAAGAGTGGGGGGGGGGGGGGGGGAGGGGGAGTATGCTTCGGTCGACTGGTCATAAAGCCTTAACAACGAATTCAAGCACTTTAGTAATGGCTTAGCTGAACATTTAGGTAAATAGTTTGGAGTTGAAGAGGACATGACTTGTGTAGGTAATGCAGGATCAATCGTGTAGTAGTCATTGTTGTGATGACCAAGTTTCTACCGTTTATCACATAAATATGCATAGAACCACGCTGCTTACTTCCAGCTACATTCATTATCATACAGACAACAGTAGCTGACGATGTATTCGAAGTGTTTGCTCAACTCATTAGGTATAACGCAGTTGGATTCAACGAAAGCTACTAAAATAGCTAGTGAATAACGTAAAGAATAGATAATAAATAAGGTAGATGATGTACCAACAACTAATAAGTGAAGCATTTCAAGTCATTCAGATATGTGCTTGTCACGACATTTAATGTATGAAAGTGGTAATTGCCATAAAATGTATTCAGAGAACCATTGGAATGAAAACGTATATAAAGCTTTACGCACATTAACGACGTGAGTATTTTCTTCCGTAGTGATTGTTGAATTCCTAACCTTACTTAGAATGAGGATTTTTCCAAGGCTCTTCTAGTGTAGAGAGTGCAGTACGAGACCGCCCCTAGGGGAAACTCGAATTAAATTACTTCCTATCATTAGCCAAATTCAACCAGTGACATTGACAATGCTGGTAATTGGGTATGTCCCAAGGAGCATCTAAAGTTAGACACTCATGCAGTGCATTTCATAGTACCAAGTTAGGCCAAAATCGAAAACAAGGGTAAAAAATAAGTAAGATTCGTGTGAGCCTTTCCATTCTTTCTTGAATTAAGAGAAGGGTGTTATGACGGCCTGACACAGCTGAGGAGGTTAAAACAAGATCTAGTGAGTTCAACTACCAATTATGGTCTTGCCAATTTTTAAAACCGAAATACTTTAAACAGCCTATATGAACCCCTCACAAAATATTGAATGGAATTCATAAACACAATATTTAATTATTAGTAGCTAGAAAATTAACTTGAGAGGTATATGGTGCCATTCATTTCAGAGAGAATAGAACAGCTATATGGTGTAAAAGAAGACAAGAGCTTTACTGAATTATTTCTGTTAAAAGCTATTTCGGGCTCCAAAATTTCAACAAATTCCAGAAATTAAAACCCCTCCAAAAATACGCAAGATAACAACTACATTACTTAGCACATTTAAACAAAAATACAAATTTTATAGATAATTAGACATAAACGGTTAATAAAATTTTACTGAACTAGTCTTAATACATTTTATTTAACACCAACAAATAATAATAAGTAGAAGGTCATCAATGTTGTATACTCCAAAAAACGTAGATCGAGGATGATTTGTAATATGATTCGATTCAAAATGATCTTGAAATTACTATGACAATAAAACCCTCTATTTGCATCTGCGTATGGAGATTGTAGGGCCGTCGTCTTTGAAATCCTTCATCATAGACTTATTCGTTTTAACATGGATCCACATTATATGTCTTACTTTAGTAAGAGTGATTGAAAGAATGTATGAGTTCTTTTAATGTAAAGAAAATAAAAATATGAGCTTTTAAATAATTTTTTAAATTTGAAATTTGATACAATTCAATGGAAGGATTCATCAAACTTTCCCTAGTGATGCTGAAATGCTACGAAATTTCAGAAAATCAGTTTCCGTATTTGAATTTATTCATATCGTTATGTATATGCTAAGTAACTGAACTCTTTGTCTAAATTATAAACCATGTTAAAGTTCGGTTATTAAAGTAGCATGTTTAAGGTGTAATTCAAAAGTATGACAAAATGATCCACTTTTTACCTTTCGAAAGTTCTGCAACATTCATTTTGGCTAATTGCCTAAGGTTAAATTATAAAGTAAATTCCAGAATCTCTCGTGTTGCATTATTTTATGGACATCATGTGTTAACTTGCCACTAATGGTGACATGACTCACAAAAATCGTAAAAATCAAATTGAGGTTTCGAAATTTATAAGCCACCTAAAGATGGTAATTTGTTGAAACCGATCGGCAAATGTGTACAGGCAGATTGACCGATTACACTGGTTAATTCGGGATGGCCGCTGAGGTACTTAACTCGTGATCTGACTAGAACTAGCTAAATCCAAAATTGGGTCTTTTGGTTATAAAATTATAAAAACCAAATCGAGATGATATGCCCAACCACGAAATCAAATCAACCGTCTAGCAAAGTCTGTGTGTTATGAGCATAGTCTCATACGTCAATTCATGTTATTTACGCATTAGTGAGTTCAAATGTGAATTACATTACGCATAAGAACATAGATGACTCGATGTTCAAATAATTCAAGCACTTTAAGACTTCTGATGCCTTGATTTCGTTAGCAGATTCTTTTGCTTTCCTTTCCGTTACCATATCTTGTAATATCAATTTGATGCCTCCCCTATTTGCACTGCTCATCTCAATATACACAAAAAGTTCAAAATTAAATGATCAAATTAATTGCAAATTTTTCGCCCTAATATCAAACTCTTATTGAGATATTCCAGGAGTCGATTTCATACTATGCACTTCAGAGTATGTTTGAAAGTCCTTTGTTCAAAATACTCATTCTTTACTGATTTCGGTAAAATTTGCCTTTGACTTTAAATCATTCCAATAATATTTACAGATTGGGGCGTGCAATAGACTTACCTCCACGTGGTGCACCCTGGGCAACGTATATTCATACGCCAACAAAGCCTATAAATCGGCAGTTCACTTCAAACTACCATGACCCCACTGTATGTCATATTCGACCACTTCAACAGTACTCACTTCACCTTACCTTTTTCTCCACCTTTGTGTCTGCCTCTTTTATTTCTGTGAATCACTCCTCTGTTCCCCCTCTCGACTTTTTGTAACTTTGATGCTCCTCTCTTCTGTGAAGCCCGAAGACAACTGAAGGGCTAATGATGTCTGTCATAAAGCCTGTCATTTGTTATAAATAAATAAATATTTACAGGTTAGATTCAAAAATTTATTTTAATAATTTAAAAACAGACTAAGTGGAGTTCTTCTGCCTGCAGATGTTCGATAGTCAGATTAATTATAATCGATTGTGTTTGGTCCCATTAACTTCTAATTGCAATGAGTTCAATTATTATGATATGAATATCTATTTTATGCAAAAGAAACATAAGTGAACTAAGCGGTTTACTCGAATAAAATTTTGCAATAGAAGTTGATTTTGGATTTTCTGATATATCTATAATGAACATATATACTCTTTTATATCATATCCAAAAAAAATTTATGTAGGCCACTAACTGCTATAATCTCACAGAACAAACCAACCTGGGTAACTCAGTAACTTAGCAACTTAAAACGGAAGCCTATAAACCGATGCAGCACATGAGACACTTTGGGATAAATACGCGTGTACTAATGGAAGCAAAACTCAAAGGGCCTGGCTTCGAACAAGGAGGCATAATTTTAAAGGGATGGATCTATTGGGATGGAAATATTGAGATTGAGGTCATCGTGGTTTAGCACTTGAACGGCATTTGCGAAATCTCATTTTCAAAATATTGTGAAATCATTGGAACTATAGTATCGGAAGTATAGGATATGAGAGCGCTAAAATTTTCACAAATGAATTGAGTTTTCAAAATTCAGCGGTCGCTTTGATATTTATATGCCCTATAAAAGGGCGTGAATAAGATCCACGTATTAGCTTTCTTCTTTCTTAATCCTCAACCCAAAAATTGGCGATATTTAAAAAAAAATTGGGTCAGTTTGTCCTACTTGTCGGACCTATTTGCCTTCAAATAAAGTACAGTCAAGTAGAAGTGAAAATTGGCTCTTACCTCGTCACTGACTTTTTAACAACGCCTTGAATTAAGAACACCCTGTGAATGTTTTTCCCTTGCATTCTCCCAAAGCTTGATCACTAGTGTTTACCCATGATGATTAGAAAAAGACTGCTGTAAACACCGTTCAACACGAACCATCAGTTATTATCTGGGACCATTCCAAGGCATAACACTCCGAGGATCTCAAGGAAACATTTCTAGATATATTGCACCGAGTTTCGCCGTGGGTAACAAACGCAAACGTTTATTAGAGAGGGAGGCAAAATCACGTGCCTGAATACCACAGGAAATCAATCCAGAGTTTAGCCACTCATGTGTCTTGCCTTATCTACTCTATTAGTTCCATCACTGGGCACATCTTCCCACCCTTTAAAATGTCGAATTTATGTTACTAATGTCTCGCTTGTCCCTATATTCTTTAATAACATATCTAATATCGGTCATTCATTGTAGGCGATCTTTGAACGCTAATAAATTACTTGTTTTCTTATTGCACACTCTAAGTAGGTTCAGTTTTGATCTGTTCACACATTCGCTCTCTAAACATTTTATTCTAATAAATTGCTATTGCTAAACTCTGTATGAAAGCAACAACGGGGGTACTTTGGTGCTTTGCAGTATAATGTTTACCCTTCAAAATTTCCTACCTGATCCACGATATGAAAACAACTCGGTGCTATGAAGAAAAAGACGATATAAATAATCAACTACTTCATGACCTAGACCAAATTGGGCTAGAATATTCTCTCCCTGAGATAATGATCTTTCTTAGGCTAGTGGGTAACAGCAGTCCTTCCATGTCGAGAAAGGAAGGCATCGGTACCGAGCAAAGGAAATCGCGTTTGTAAGGAACCAGTGAACTGAGGAAAGATAAGGGGATTGATGAATTAGGAATTCTTTGTTTAATTTCGAGAAGAGGTGAGTCAGTGTGGAGACAAATTCCCTTGAAGAAAATTTTGTTTCTATACTAGTAATATTAATGAATTTGCATAAAAATTGTCTTGCAATTCAGAAATACTTGCTCACAAGTTCTTATTATATTTGAAAAATCATTATTCGACTACCTAAATCCATTTTTCAGACAAGACGATTTAAGCGTGAAATCTGTGGAGCACACAATGCTGTCATCGCTGAACAAATGAACCTCATGCGCACTCGGGCAGGCTCGAAGGTGCGACCATACCATTTCGCGTAGCCAACCGCCAATCAATAGTCCTTGCTTGGTTTAGCAAACCTTCCATTGTATTATAATGGGTAAGCTCCCTATCTGCAACACACATTCCAAATAAACACATTCCGTGTCATACATCTGTTTCCTCCGGGAGCCTTTCCAAACTAGGAGACCGTACCACAGGGATAAGTCAAGGCTTATTGGTGTAGCAATTAGCTAAAAATCTCACCATTTGTTAAATTTTGTTAACTTAAGTTGTTCTACCTCAAAACCAGTTCAATTTTGTTCAAAGTTTGTCCAATTCCACATTTCTGCTTCCCACGCTTTTAAAAACTCCATTTCATGTAACATATTTTAAATTGCAATAGGGATGCTTTTGATTGGTTGGCTTCCGTTCAGCTTTTTCCTAACTTTATTAATGGTACTTGAATTGCAATCAATTTCTCATTTTTTTAAGTGTTTTACGGAAATGCTTGTGCGAAATTTCATAATCTTAGTAATGATATTTGGACTTACTCTGGATGGAGTTCTGTGAAGAAATTATATCCTTCATGGAGAGCAAGAAAGTGAATCACAGTAATTTGTTTGTTCTAAAATAGATAGCTCTGTCTTCCATCTGAGTAAATTTTTCCAAAATATAAAGTATTAATCTTCGGAATACCTACGATATCTAAAGCACTGGAGGACGTTAATGTAGTAAATAAATTATATCGAAAAATTGATAAGTAGTTTAATAGGTTACATGACGGATGGATACATAGGTACTTATGTAGTATGGCTGATATTATTAGATGATCATTAGAAAATCAATATCTGCACAAACAAACAGGCATGAAGTCATCAGAATAGGCTTCAATAGAGATCCCAACATGTTTGATTCATTGAACATGCTTCTTCTTCGTTGCAATTAATCAAGCATTATATGGACTGCTTGCACACTTGTATCTTAATTTATCCAATGACTATTTCTAGTCTGCTGGGTATGAAATTCAACAAATAACCAGCTTAAATGTAAAATATATTATGACAGGAGCGCGTGTGATCGGAAGACTTAAGCGGGCTCTAACATTGATTTTTTTCAGATATTACTAAAAACCCCAAAATCCGTTTGCGGATTCCATATCGCACAATTGAGTAAAATTATAAGCAACTCACATGCTAACAACCCTTCCCTAAATTATTACTTTTACTGATAATGTTTAATTATACCCGATGTTAGCAGTTATCAATAGAAAGGCAAATGCCATATCAACAAAGAGTTGATGCTAGTCATAGTCCATAACACAACAATGAGATGTTCGTCATAAACAAATGGAAGAAAACACAATACATAGTAGAAATTGGAAGATAGAATCAACAGAAAAAAATGTATATGCTTTGACAATCATTACACCGTCTTTTTCCATTTAAGCAATTCGCGCCCATTAGTTATCTAGTTAAAAATGTAAGAGTGCAGGCTTCATCTAAATGGCAAGATCCCTTCTTGAAATATCCACCAATCACTACTCAAGACTGAGTGCTGCTCGAATGTTGAAAAATCTTTTTCCTGACGATAGCCATGAGAATTGCATCAGAGGAACATCAAAGTCACAAAAAGTCGAGAGGGGAGGGGAAGAGAAGAGTGATGCACAGATGTAAAAGTGATAGACACAAAAGTAGAGAAAAAGGTGAGGTGAGTACTGTGAAAGTGGTCGAATATGACATACAGTCGGGTGAGTCATGGTAGTTTGAAGTCAATTGCCAGTTTATAGACCTTTTGCCGTATGGGTATGCGTTGCCCAGGGTGCACCACGTGGAAGTAAGTCTATCGCGCACCCCAGAATTGCATATGTATATATATATATATATGTAAATACAGTGAAATGCTCTGCTTTGACAGATTGTCTTTTGATCACACCGATTGCTTCCGGTTCGGCATGACTCTGTGCTGAATGTCTGATAAATAAAATTGTGACTGTTGATTTGCTAATTGCCTTCTTTTTCCCTCGTCTCATTTATGTTGAAACTTTCTATAATTAAAAATTTGCTCATCTTCAGCCAACTGCTTGTCCTATTTATTTAGCGTTCCTGATCTTGGCCTGAGGAAGAATGATTTTTATCGGAAGAATTAATGAAGATGTAGACTGAGGCAATGAATATTTACACGTTTAAAAACATCGGAATCTCTGGTTCAAGGGGTCAATGAATTTCACTATGACCCAGAAGTCGATAAAACATTTGCTAACTGGTTTGAAAAGTGTGGGGATATTTTTTTGGAACGATCACGCTGTTATCCCAGATAATAAGAAATTAAGGCTATAATTGCGGATGTTTGGGCTTGATGAATCATTTTGTGCTTTTTTGAGGTTAAGAAGGATCATTTGGCTGACTTCCATTGTTGAGTTATCTTCGAGAAACTCGTTCAATTGATGACAGTCGTCGACTCCGCAGATTGCTCGAAGAGATTGATACAAAAAATATGGGAAATTGTTGATAAAAGCATAAATCTGGGCATTAAGTGTGACAGTGGCATTGCTCAACAGAATTCTTATGAATTCTAAGAAAGCTTTGCTCCGGATACTGGCTTGGGAGGGATTTACAATTTTCCTTGCAAATGCGGTCTGTGCGGCGAGCAAGAGCAAAAGGAAATTAAGTGCCGAAGTAAACCAACACTTAGAAAAAAGAGCGCCACTCAGAAAGTTAAACCGATGGTCATTTTGGTGACATGAAGCGAAGAATCCTAGTGAACTTATTACAAAACTGGTAGAAAGATGAGGAAAAAGGAAGCAGCAGTTCCTTCAATTGCCACTGTACTGGATTCAGAATCAAAACTGAAAGCAGAGTTTTATTCCAGGCATTAGTAGCAAAAGGTAAAGTCTGGTCCTTCGAACATGTAGAGAGATCTACGGTATGGAAGTTGAAAGCTGTTCTCATTCACTTCTGGACAGTTGCTCATCCAAGACTTAATGGAAAAACCTCTAATGGAATTATTAAAGGACGGGGAAGTAGGCAGAATCCGCATTAGTCACTCAAATCCTCTCCAAAATGGAATACAGAACCAACAGAAGGACTAAAGGCTTATCTGAGGGAGTTCTACAAAGAAGGCGACACTTAAAATGGGGAAGCGTTGAGGTGAAAATTTAATTATAATATCTACCAAGTATTTACCTTTGGCGAAGTTAATATTAATTTTAATTTATCTTTCCCCTATTAATGAAAATATTAAATTGATTTGAATTACGACATACCTTATATAGCTAGAATTGAAATGCAACAAATTTATGCTGTAACAACGAGAATTGTGTGGACTTGTTTTTATTCTTTAGATCCCAGCCAAGACATTAGCAATAATCGTGTTTTCCACGCTTTCAAATCTAGAACGATCCTTACAGTTACTCTGAACATAGGAAATAGTCTACTGCTTAAAATTGAAGACCCGGCCCCATCACAAACCAGCCAGGTTAGAATGGGCAAAATAGATCTGCTTCTCTCAAACTATCTCAAAGTAAGTATGCTCGTCTAGACTTAAGCGTCATCCAGACAACCTATTGGGCAAATTATTTGGCGCGCCGGGGCAAACGCAGGAGCT
This sequence comes from Hymenolepis microstoma, assembly GCA_000469805.3. Taxonomy (NCBI): domain Eukaryota; kingdom Metazoa; phylum Platyhelminthes; class Cestoda; order Cyclophyllidea; family Hymenolepididae; genus Hymenolepis; species Hymenolepis microstoma. The sequence goes on from LR215994.1 coordinate 2,049,382, forward strand.
TATCGATTGATTTCCGCTCGCAAATGTGGCAGCAACGAGATGTGTGAATGACTAGAGCATTTGTTACTTATACCAACTCACTTTTTTAAGACTTGCATTGGCGTTTTTTCAGACAAATAAGGAATGATACAAATTTCCATTGCATTATTCACTTTATCCGTATTAATTTGACATGTCTGCCATTATCCCAATTTTCATTGTACGATAACTGCAAACACTTGCTAAAGTAAACTGACTGACTTTGAAAACTGTGGCGCCAGGAAAATTTCATTTCACCTTAACTTGATTTGAAAGGTCTGTCGTTATTTAGCCATTTGGAAATCATTTTGCCCGCCAAAATGTCAGCCACCAATGGAAATACAGAAGCCATTAGGTGTGTGCGAGCGAAGGCAACTGTGTGTCCGTGCCACCATTAATCATTTTCCATGTAGGAAGGTGATGACCAATGGGAGTCGAATAATACCCTAAGGCAGACCAATCACCACACGAGTTGGTACGGCCTGGCCTTTAGGAAAACACCGACTAGGCTAGTTAACTTGCTAACCAGGAGTCTGGCCAACTTTGCATCGCATCGCTGTAATCCCAACGCCTAATTCGGTTTACTTGGACATATTTTGCGCAGCTGCCTTTTTACTCTTACCCTCTCTACTAACCCAAAATGGGCTGCCTTCTTTCAAAAGAGGATAGAGAAGCGCTGGAGCAGAGTCGGAATATTGATAAAAAACTCAAAGAGGATGGTATGCAAGCTGCTAAGGACGTTAAATTGCTCTTACTGGGTACGTTTTCTGCATTAAAAATCGATATTCATAAATCTTTCCAGTGACAGAAATCAGTTCGTTATTTCTTGTTTAGTTTTGCTATTATTTGTGAATTTCAAGTGATTTATTTGTACCTAAAAACAGTAGAATGTACTACCTTTACCTTTAGATTTAAGTAATATATATATGTAGATATTTCAATAGTTTATTTAAACTTTAGTTTTTTTCTTTTTGAATCGCCCAGTAAGGCTCAATTTATTTGTGTATTTTTAGTTATGTTGTTTTTAGATTAATTCATGGCTACCTGTTGGTACTTTACACAGTGGCCTGTTGTAGTTGTACAAATTGGCTTAAAACTAAAGGAAATATGTCCATTTTCTGATTTTTTTTCCAGACGCGTTATTCATAGCCAAATCACGGAAAGGAGTAGTTTTCCCTTTGTTTTAATTTTGATTTAAACTAGATTATTATTATTATCTCTTATGGAATCCTGAAGATAATTTCTCTTTTCTTTTTTCTGATAAGTGGAAAAGTGCTATTTTTGAATGCCACTTTCTGTACAGTGGTTGTTTAATTAATAATGCAGCTTAGCCTATTTGATCCCAAAGATGAGCTTTTCTATTTTGGGAAAATGAGCCACATTCACTCCAATTTCCCACTTAGGTAATTGTGAGCTAGTGACTTCGGAGTAGAATAAAGTTTATTGTGAGGATTTAAGTAAAATAAGGATCCTCTCATGATGAATTAAGCTTGCATAGTTTAGTAAAAGCTTTTTTTCATGAGTTATATAAATAAAAATGTTCTAGTTTTATTCGCGATTGCGCGATCAGAGCTTCGAACTGCTTTCTCTTTGTGGCTATGCTCGTCTCGACGCCTCTTTCATTATCCCGCTATTGTGCTCAAATAATTAGGGGAGGAGGTGTTGGAGGGGGTTGGTTTTTTCATTTCTCTCCCCCTTCAGGCTGTTATCTTGTTTGTATCGATTTAGCCGATTGTTAGTGGCTTTTACGGCAGCACTGCGTTTGAAATTCTCCTTTTGGTTGCAGAACTTAGCATACTGGGCAAATTGATTATTGAGTATGTAAATTTTGACTGATAATGTTAAGGATTGCTGTGTAATTAGTATCCACTGCAGAGTCTATTTTTACATTTAGAATGCTGATCGACTTATAGGAACAGAACTAAGGTTTGTACAACTATTATGGGTAATTCAGATCAAAGTAAGTTGGTTTGGTCTTCTGTTTTGTGTCCCATTAGTTATTTGGCAAATATCAGCAGTTTTCAACAGGTCATCGTGTTGAACTTGTCATAGTAGACAATTTTGTCAAATGGATAAGGGATTTTGTGTTTCATTGTTTCACATCCAGGTGCGGCAGAACAGAAGACTAGTAGACTAAGAATTCCACATTGAAAAATGTTCCTTTCTTCAATGGGCCTGAAAATGTTCTTTACAATGGCTAATTTTGTTTTCTTTTAGGTGCTGGCGAATCTGGGAAGAGTACAATTGTCAAACAAATGAGGTAATTTAAAATCACTTATCTTAATCACGACCACCTTTCTTCCTTAGAATTATCCACGAAGGTGGTTTCACGCAAGAAGACAACAAACAATTCAAACCAGTTGTCTACAGCAATACCATTCAATCGATTGCAGCCATTCTAAGGGCCATGAATACTTTGGGGATTCCCTATGGAAATCCCAAGCAGTGTGTAAGTTAACTATGATCTTGTTCGAAGTGGTTGTGTTCGTCCAATGGAGCATTTGAAACTACCTGACGTAGGAATGGGTTACAAGGTTCTAGTTGTTTAAATGTTTTAAACTTGTCGAATAATGCTGCTGACGCCTATCTTTGATCAGCACGATCACAATCGACTGGTGTTTTTTCCCAAAATTTAAAAAAATGACTTCACTGCTTTATCTTTAAGTGACATTTTCGCTTTCCCATAAATAGATACATCACTCCTTTTGCTCAGACGCGAAAGAAGGAATGCGGAGGACTTGTAACGCTCGATGGCTTTTGGTCTAAAATAAGAAATTAACATTTTGGTTTCTGGATTATGGAATTAATCGTCTCCCTGCTATGCCAATAATTCATTTTTCGTACCTTTAATGACTCATTTGTCGTTATTTTTAACGTAAATTCAAAAATTTCCCTACATAACAGGAGTCAGGCTATCCTGTTTATTTGAATTACGTAGGGTGAATGAAATAACTTGTAGTCATTCGACCTGATCGAGGCATAATGGTCGAACCTCTTTCATGATCTCATGCCTCTATTCAAGATGAGCATTAGCAGGCTTGAAATTCCTATGACTTGGCTGAAATGGACGCACACGTTTAAAATCTAATATTTGTGGAACGTTAGTCTATGCAATTCGGGGCCAATTCTTGAACCATTTGGCACAAAGTTAGTAGTTCAGCTATTTTAGTTTTATTCCAGTTTAGCTTTCAGCGGCTTTTGTTTAGTAAATATCTGCCCGAGGTATACATGTATGTTAACCATAAACTTAATTCAATAATAATAATAATAGTTTAATGTCATTAGAAATTCTTCGATTTCGAAGTCATTTCATTGTTTTTGATATATAATTTCCCAATCGGAATAATTATTCTAGGGCTTTATTAATGATACTTTTAAGAGTAGCGCTACTATCCTCCTGATAGACACCTAATGGTTGCTGAATCGTTTTTATTACTTCGCAATTTCCTCCGCTTTCGTTGCTGGGTAAACTAATGTTTATGGGAAAAATTCCCTACTACTTAGGGCGGCAACAAAATGGTACTCGTGATGATGAGACTCCCAGTACATTTTACCTTCCTCCACTGCGTTTGTTCTCTCATCCGCGCACTAATTCCGCACTTCTAATTTCTTAATCCATTACCGCCTCCAATTCGCTTTCTTCCTTTGTCGTTGTGTCTCCTGTTTTGCTACAAATTTCTTTGTGTTTGACCTCAATTTCCTTAATTGATTGATTGCGATTATTACGCATAGGTAGATAGAGAGACAGAGATAAAATTTGCATTAATTTATTCTTTTTGATTGCATGCAAGTGGTGCATATAACCGATAATTAAGAGCTGGCAAGAAAAGGAGCTACGTTTTTCCTCTTTTGGTGTTGTTGGTAGTGGAGATTACTTATCAGTTGCGCGTAACAAAACTCGTGTTTATATATATATTGGCAATTAAGAAACTTGGAGAAATTTCCGGAGCAATCAAGACTTTGCGAAACGCCTAATTAATGATTTATTCACTTATTCGCTTCGATAATGCGTGTCCAGCATTTACACATGCTGATCGACAATTTGATTAAAATGAGCTACACGTCGCATCATGGGCATCAATGTTACCCTTAACAGAGGGAATGGGGTTATGAAAATTGACAAACTTTCAACTTTACTTCTTGCAGAATGACTGTTAAGTGAAAACTGTATTCTTCTTTAACTACGTAGTCTACAAGGCCGCTGGCAACGCCTGCAGGATTTAATATTCGCATAAATTTCACCTTTTATGTCGACAAACCCGCAAATGTTAGTACATCCTAGGTTTGCGGTGATAAATAACAGCTGCTTTCAGCATATATATATATATATCTCCTTTCAACTCAAACCAGGGCTGAGTCTTATTTCTTGAGTTGTTTCATTGTAAACGTTGAGGTCGCTTATGTCCATACGCACCCATTCATTATTTCTGTCTGAATTTCAACTGGCAAGTTATCGTCATTTGCTTTTTCTTTGCCATTTTGACAATTTCGTCCCCCATTCCAGAGTGTTCTTTGTGTGTGCTAATTGCTAGTTTCTAAGTTCTATCATATTTAAACACCGCTGTCGATGCTTTAAAGCCATGCGCTTTTATTTAGAAGCTGAATTTATGAGCCGCAGTTACATCAATTTTCCACCAAATCCACTCTTACCCTTGAGTGTTCTAAGAGGTGGTTTAAAAATGGGCGATAAAGGACTGCATTTTGTCTAATTACGGATACGGATTTAAGTATCGGTATTTATCCCTTATTATTAATGGGATCGTCTTCCAACTAAATGGAACTCAGTGAGAGATTGAATGGTCAAACGAATGCATTGAATATTGCTTATGTGAAGATAGCGTCCACGTAAATGTATGCACTAGTCGTGGACTCACATGGGGCTAGTGGTTCGGCCATGTGCCAATACATTTGTCGATGCACTTTGTATGACAAACTGGGGCCAAATGAGGTCATTATATTAGCCAATAGTGGGTATGAGCAAACGTCGTCGTACATGACAAGTTAGTGATTAGCATTTATAGCGTGTTATCGTCATTGCTGCAAAGTCTTAGAATCAACTTTCGGTTCTGGAAATATGGATAAAATTTCCCCTAAATTTGTACTTCCTGTTTTCCATTCTAATCAGCTCCCGAATGGTTCCATTTTTGTACCCGTCCCATCATTCTCGTGCGGTGTGTGGTGATTCATACCTTTTGGAGAGGGAGCGTGCTTATGGGCATCTCTGCACACCCCATGTATTCACATATCTGGGATTTGTTCGAATTTTGTAATTAGAACTAATCAGCTATTGGGTTCAAACGAGATTACCCAGGGATGTGATTTAAAAGGAGGCCATTTCTTCCATCCTTGGCAGTTGGAAAAGGGATCTCCAGTATATATTGAACCATCGACGCCCTATTTTTGCTAAGATAGACCTTTTCCAGTACAGACTTCGTTTTAACAAACATTTTAAGGCATTTTTAGCTCATATACATATGTCCTGCTGAATGTGATCTATTTTTGCCAAACAAAAGGTCTATGGGGTTGTTTTTCTCCTAAGCTTGAATTGCTATTTTTGAATTCAGTCAAGAAGTGTGGTCATTTCTAGTTGTCAGTGTTGGGAAAAAAGAAGCATTTTGTCCAAGAAAATTTGAAAATAAAATGGAGCATATAGGGCCTTGCTTACTTCCGTGTGTTCGATTGGTAATGAATTCTGCATTCATCATAATGGAATTCCTTTAAATGAAAGACGCGCGTTAAAAGTGCCAATGCGATTATTTTTGATTTTGGTCAGTCCGAAGACCACTATTTAGGGTGAGTATATATTTCTGGATTGGGGGCTCACTTGAGAAGTTCGTGGTTGTCGTCCGCTTAATAGTAATAAGTTCGTTTATTTAAAGATCGTACTGGGAGTAGGAACTGAGCAAGAGGATACAACGCCTTCAAATTCCCGTCCATTGAAAATAGGGATCATCAATAGATATTATTAGTCTGTTTTTTTTGCAATATATTTTTATATTCAAAGTATCAATTAAAAATTTTGTTCTATTGCACGATGTTAATTCAATTTTTTAATTTTTTTCTCTCACGTCTGTATACCACGGTGGTTGACACGCCTTTCTGCTCTTACAAATCGGTGCTATGTTAGAATTACACTATTATGGACAAATTTTTGTAAGATTTATAATGCAATCCTTGCCACGTCTTCCACTTATCTTGGTGTTGAGGGTGATGGACTGTGAAGTCATTCTGGGGTCATAACATTTGGCGCCTACACTCCGAAAAGTGCATGACGATGGCATGCCTCGTTCCAAATCCTTTTAGCAATAAAACGTCTAAAATTCGAATCACTGGTCCCAGTAATTGGTGTAGATATATTTAATTGAGACATTATTGATCCCTTCAGGATGTCAACCGGTGTTCCTTGCTTTTACTGCAATCGATTCTAACTAATGTTTCATTACTCACTTTACGATATTCCGGTGGATTAGCTTTTACTCTGTACTTGGTAGAGTTTTTGAACCATTTCCCTTTAATCTAATCACATTGAAAAAAAAATATGTTTACATTTTCTAATCTTTAATTTTCCGAAGGTAGTTAAGGTCAGCCATTAAAACTGCACCATTGGTTAAGTAGGTCTTTCCTTAGAGATTTTCATGAGAAGTACATTTCCTTTTTCACCTGAAGTTACAGTATTAGCACTTAGAATTGTGTCATGCAACTGTAAGAATGATGGATTATCTTGCCTACTGCGACTAAAAATGGATGACTGAGCTTTCTTTAATTAGTGAACCTCTCAGACATGCACTTTTAGCCTTGATAGTGTCTTAACTACCAAGCTATTATCAACGTGGTTAATTGTGATTGGATTGGGGTGATAGCCAGTGTGCTCTTCCCTCTTAATGTTGCCAATAAAACGGTTGAAATTGGAGTGCCTATTTTGAATAGCTATCGTATCTGGATGTTGTTAGAATTGTGCGAACGAGACTTTATCAGTCACCAAACCTCCAAGATGCGTCTTTTGCAATTATTTAAACACAATTTGTGGTATTCTAGTGGATAAAATTTTGATCTGTGAAAGTTGGAGTTTGTTCTTTTAATCGTTTTCCCTTACCTTAGCCCCTATTTTAGTCATTTTTGCGAGCTGATTAAAATCCATCTGCATCACTGGTTAAGTGGATATTTCCGCAGAGAATTTCACGGGAAGTAAGTTGTTTTTTGGTCCTTTTGACTTAACGTTTTCGGTTTTATTTTCTCGACCATTTAGCTCCCAATTTAGAATACCAAATGAATTTTTAATTTTATTACTTGAAAAGCCCTTCTTTTTTATTTTGCTTAGCGAATCACAAAAATTAGAGAGGAACTATACAATGGGAAAATGTATAGTACATACTTTGGAATTTGGAGGGGTTGGGAAGGTGAACTATACCACAACATACCTCATATTGGAAGCCATTTTATATAAAAACACATGTGATTTGATTTGTGGACCAAATTCTTGTCTCACTAATACTCCCACTCACAGAATCGAACTCTCATCATAGACTATTTGGGCTTACTGATAGTACCACCTAAACCTCATTTTATGCCTATGTTTACGTTTAGATCGCCACAAACCGCTAATGCATCATTCGTTTATAAAAGTACATTTCCTCCCCATGAACTCTCCCTCTCCCAAAATATGACCTTTTATGCAATTACTGTTACTCTGTTTTTTTTATTGCATATAATTTCCAACACTGCATTTAATGATACACTTTAGATGAGAAATTTAAAATAACGCTAGGCCCCGTTACTAAAGATACTTTAAGAGTCAGGTTAAATTAGGTTTAATTTCTCCTCACATGACTAATGGCATTCCAAGAGGTTAACAAAAAAACATCCTTTCTCACGTCGCGATAGAAGTGGGGGGTGGGGCGGTTAGAAGAGGAATCTGGAATTGAAGGACAAGCGCCGATCAAGCGGAACTCGGGTCATGATGATTGGAGTTGAAAGCGTTTACTACTTTCCTTTTCTTATTCGTTTTATGGGTAAAAATAATCGCTCTCTCATTTGATTGGTGTAGAGTTATGAGCTACCATTTCATGACCCATATATTCCCGTTTTCTACGAAAGTCAGTCCCACACCCGATTCAAGGAACCTTATAAGGTTGAATTTGAGCCTCTGGGGGTTCCTTTTCTGCTTGCCTAAATGCGGAAATGCAAATTTAAAAAAAATAATAATTTGATTAAAAATGGTGAATCTGAGTAACACTTATAAATTCGGACAAATAGACTAGATCTGGAAATTGGAATCTCTATGTCCACTTTGTAACCTTGACGCCATTTTTAACTTCACTATCTAATTGCCTTTGATTTTTGCTGAGAGATGAAAACCATGAAGGTTTTTTGGAATTATGGTTTCAAAAGGATGCTTATTTAATAATTTATCGTATTGTTGTCTTCCACTAGAACGAGGACGCAAGGGTTGTCAACGAGGTAATCCAATCGATGCACGACACAGAGCCCTTCTCTGATGAATTGTTGCAGGCCATGAAACGTCTCTGGGCTGATCCTGGTGTCCAACAGTGTTTCCAACGATCCAACGAATACCAACTCAACGATTCCGCCAAATAGTAAGTCGTCGTTATCTATATTATGAGATACGTCTGGTGGTGCTTTAATACTCATGGACATGTGGAAAAGACATGATGATTTGGATCCAACTTAATCTTACTATTCTCGATAAAATAAAAAAAAATTTTAAGACAGGAAGAGGTAGGAGTGAACAGAAAAGGCGTTCATTCAGTAATTAATCTTTGTGGAGAAAAATTCCCCCACTCCAACCAGTTATCGCACCACATGCGTTTGGTTGGTAGGGGTTAAAAAAGCGTTTTGAAGAGACGTTTTAAGCCATAAATGCGATTCGCCACTGAAACAGAGAAGTCATAATTATTGGAAAAGGGTGAGATGTGTATAAAGTACACCACTAATGGGTAAATAGCCACTCCAATTTATTTAAATCGGTAAAAATTTCGGGATAAATAGAGCCATTCAGTGAGAGAGTATTTAGAATGCTTTTGTTCCTCTCAATAGATTTGTCGCTAATGAATATTAATGTTGCCTAATTGACTTAAAATGTACTCCAGTGGCCTTGCCCACTGTTTTCCGATAACACTTGTAACGTATAGGAGGCTACGTACGGAACCCAGGAAGAGTACAGAGGGAACACGTCCTGACACGCTCGTATTTTAATGTTTCGTGTTAATTGTGTAACTGATAGGATTGGCAAGATAAATAAACTTGACTACAGAGAACTGTCAATCACACTCAAGTCGCCTTATTAGAGTTTATCATGTGGTCCAACACTGTGGAGCTGAATATCACAACAGTCAAATGTCTCGAGTCCGGTACTGACAATTGTGTTGATTTGGTAGCCATTGACTAACCGAGAGATAGTGTAAGCAGTGGAGGAACGTCTTATCACATATGGCACGATAAGGTGAAAAGGCATAGAGATCTGCAATACCAAGGTAAAAAAAGCCGGACGTCTTCCTATTGGCTTTCACACTGGTTATCAAGGTTACTTCAATTCTTCTCTAGAAACATGCCTGTTGAGGGGGTAGGGTTCAGGTAAGAGGGACAGGGGGAGGGGAGGCTTTAATGCATAATGTGAAGACCAAAATGATATGATATATATATGATGATATATATATATATACATATATATGATTAGGTTAGGACGCTCGTCATTACTTCACAGGGCTGATCCATAACATTTGTGTTTTACAGAGTTGAGCTCTAAAACCTTCCTTTCGCCCAGAATAATTCCCCAAATCAGAATTTGGTATTTATTTATCTCTGGTTACGGCTATTGCGTGCTTGTAGTTGAGCTTTGCATTATAATTAATCTCAAAGAGTGTGTGAATATGTGATAATTTATGCTCACATAATCATGACACCACAGAGTTCAGATAGAGTGGATTCCATTCAAAATGACCTTTTTGTGTTCATCGATTCCTCATTCGACCAACCATATTCATCCACATCAGTCTTGTAAATTAATTCATTTTATTAATTAATTTATGCTTCTTTATTTAATCATACAAAACAAGTGCAAAGGTGTATGCGTAATTTAATCAGAAAATTTGTTAAAGCCAGCTATGCTCTTACTCTTACCACACGATTCTCAGTGTACACTTAGGTCATACTACTACAGGTTCAATTTACAATGGATAATCTTTGTGTCCGCTGTAATTGATTTTATTGATCTCTCTGTGTCAATTTAACTCGACTGAAAATGAAGGGAGGCAATTTATTTTGGGAACATGGTGAAAGGGTGTTATTGTGTCTTTCTAGTACCCTAGACAAGTGGATGGTACTCGTAGGCGGGTTGATTAAAAACCCTAATTAATAGTGGAGAGGTAAAGGAGGGGGAGGAGGAGGAGGAGGAGGAGGCTAACTTGGCGGCAAATATGCTAAAACTCTGCATCCTTAGTGAAGACTTAGCATCTTTATTGATTGCTTTTCTTTACCTTACTGCCCATGGCAGTGTAAAAAATTTTGCATTGAGGAGGCATTTCAATATTGTGAATGGTAAAGTAATTCAACTAGAGTGTCAATACGGTCATCAATGTCTTGTTTAGACTGTTTATGTTCTTATAAGGGGATGCCGTTTATTTTATTATGTTAGGGTTTCATGAACAGACTCCCTCAGTCTTGGATACTAATATGTCCACTGTATTTAGTGCTTGTTTACCGGCTAATTTATTTGCTGATCGATGGCACTAATAACGATGGTTATTCCTTTATTACCAAGTTTGCATGCAGTAAACTTCTCGAACTGTCATACACATAGCTTTAAGTCTTGGTCTTAGGAAAGGAGTGTGGTTCGAAGGATTTGAGATGTCTATTTAGCTTCTTGTTTATTAACTAACTTGCATTTGAAAACTTGTTTATCCTTTCCTTGCTTTTTTCCAGGCATTCGTTTTTCCACAGATTGTAGGTTTTTCCTTTCCTTAATCTCTGGGCCAATCGAATGTACTTTGTCTCAATTATGGGAATCACGTATTCTTTTTTCCCCACTCTCAAGCAGTTTTAGCCATCATGTTTGACCCTGCATTTATCACCTTTGACTTTGCAAATTTGCACTTTGACAGCTAGGTCACTGCGCTGTGTATACGGGAACTTAAATTTCATCGGCATACAAGTGTCGCAATAGCTAAATTCATCCGATCTTTATGATACCTACTTTTAGCCTTTGCGATAAATCTAAGTACCATTTTTTGCGGATTTTGTTGACCTCTTCTGTCCATTTTTCCCTTAGTTTCTTGGAAGACCTGGACCGTCTGGGAGCAAAGGACTATCAGCCATCTGAACAGGACATTCTTCGGACTCGTGTCAAGACCACTGGTATTGTCGAGGTGCACTTCCAGTTCAAGAACATGAACTTCAAGTAAGACTATCTCCTCCTCCTCCTCCTCCTCCTCCTCATATTCTGCTATTGAATAAGAGATATCGATACGGATTCACACCCATCGACAAAGGAAACACAAATAGGTGGTAATGTAATTAAATATGAACCTAATTTGAACGAAATAAGGATAACAGCATGAAGATTCCATCTTCTTTCGTATTTGTGAAGATATTTGCGTAAGTCATTTTGAAAGATGAGTATTCATAGGTGTGGAAGGTAGGTATCTTTTAAGTAATTACAATTGGAAACTGTGACGCAATGGCAATCCAAGTAGATACCAGTAGTTATGGCAACCCAATTTTGTGCAATGAAGAGTTTTTTTATTATTTAATTACGGTAGACGCATTTACCGAAAAATTAATTCGAAGTATCTAAATATAGCTCTCTTGCATCAATCCTGTCAGCTTGAATTATAATCTTGCTTGTCTCATCTTAGCGTTTACCTAGACTGCGAAATTTCAAATTTATTGACATTAGAAGGGGAGTGAATTTGTTTTTGATTATCATTATTATTAGCAGGATCGAACGCAAATTTTTGAAATGGTTAGAGGGTGATGTGTACAAGTCAAGCACTAATATTGCCAATTTCATGATTTCCCAGACTTTTCGACGTGGGTGGTCAGCGCTCGGAGCGGAAGAAGTGGATTCACTGTTTTGAGGATGTGACAGCGATCATTTTCTGCGTTGCCATGAGTGAATATGACCAGGTGCTTCACGAGGACGAGACCACCAATCGAATGCAGGAGTCCCTCAAACTCTTCGATTCTATCTGCAATAATAAGTGGTTCACGGACACCAGCATTATTCTCTTCCTCAACAAGAAGGATCTCTTTGCTGAGAAAATCAAACGCTCGCCTCTCACCGTCTGCTTCCCCGAGTATCCTGGTGGGTTTTCGTGACTAAAACGCATCTGTATTTTAATTGTTCATCTATTTTAAAACGATTTGACCTATTGTCATTGATCAGCCACTCCTATGCTGTGGGTTGATCAGTGATGTGCATAACTTTTAACAGGGAGTTTGCTGAAGCGAAAGAAGACCGAAACTCGAAGATGTCAATTATGAGGTGTGGAAATTCCCCTTGATTTTAAGGAGTTTGTGGTCTGTTTTGACATTGGAATAGTGTTTCATACATTCGACTAACGCTCATCCCAGATCCGCTTCACTGTCAATCCTAAGAACTAAAACTTGGAGGCTAAATGCTATCTTTGAATAAGAGCGTCGTTAAAGTACTTTCTCTCAGCCCAAGTTAAGCATACTTGACACTTTCCCTAATGCATTGGGAAAACTTGATTTTGGTTAGATATATTTGGCGTTACAAGGTTTGACTGGAAGATTTGCGATGTACCACATGCTTGTATTTATTGAACCAATTCTTATTCCCTAAGAAATAAAGAGGGATAGCTATTGCAAGGCTCACTATTGGGTCCCATTTTATCTTCCGTATTCATTTGTGTATAATTGGGTAAATTTTGGTCATTTCTAAGAGCAGACATTTTTGGTCAGTTCGCTGTACTTTCTGCGAATAAACCTGCTTTTCCTAGTCTAGCTTTGAGGGATGAGCAGTAGCGTTTCTGCCTCTTAATTTCATCAAAATTGCCCAACCTCTTGCCCACTTTTTGCGTAATTCAATTTTACTCATTCGATTTGCACTATTAACTGCACTGAGCAGAGTTCATTTTTAATGGCTGTAAACAATAAAGGACATCTTATATATAAGACGGCAGAGTGAAAAGGCATGAATGGCCTACAGGAGTAGGAAAATTGGACGGAAAATATTGAATGGAAGCAACCATCTTCCCACAATGGCTGCCTCTGTTTATAGCATCATAGGATTGCTTTACACAAATCTCGGATCTTAGCTTCTCTTTAGTACACTCCATGCCTTTGCTCGTTTGAGTGCTATTTTAGCACAGTACTTCCAATTCCTCAGAATTACTGGATATAATTAATGAAATTTGTCCAAGATGGTCTCTGCACTCGCTGGTCAGACAGCCTCCTTAAATTAAACGCAAGTAAGCTTGGCTTATCGCTGGATTTAACATTACTTAAACTCCTCTTACGTGGTCTCTTCGAAATGTACAGGATGCTTATCTAAAATGTGATTAATCATGACTTTTCGGCAATAAAGAAGTTCCTTTAGATTTACTGCATTACTTTTGGGAAGAAGAATTGAAATTTGACGTTTCAAGGTAAATGTTGGAGGTATTCATTCATAATTGTCGGCTGTTCCTTTCATCTCCTTGTCTGGACGGTTTTATTTTTTTGTTCATCTACCATTTTCTGCTAAAAGTCTTATCATTTTTATCTTAACAGCGGTGGAGGGGGATTGAAAGAATTTTCGTTGACTAGGGGATGAGAGGAATGCCATCGATTCCCTGATCTTTTCTGTCACCACCCTACACCGGGAAAACACAGGATGTTTAGGGAGTGCGAGAAATGTAGGGTTGTTGAACACAAAAAAATAATTCAATGAAGATCATTTGACAAAAGATGTTCTTCACAATTTGATGAAGCGAATCCTCTTGGTGTGAGTTGTTTGTGGTCACTAAACCAAGTGTCCCGTCTCCACGTCGTAAATATTGCCGTCGTGCAGCTTATGATTATGGTCACGCTTCTTCCCAAACTATTCTCAAGTCTCGATTTCTAATTACTATTTGCAAGTAGGATTTTCTTAGCATGGCGAGATAGTTAATCTACTTGTGTTGGCGAGTTTAGAATAGCATCACGCCCTTTCGAATTTAGCTGGTCTTCAATTAGGAATATTAAAATGGGGAGTCGTGGAAACGTTCTCCACAACTGTAAGTTCGAAAGTGTGTCTGGGAGTGACCCCTAACATTTGTAGGATGATTGGCCAGACATCCATTTTCGGGTTGAACACTCGAGGAGTTGGAAGCCTCACCTGTTCCTGATTTTACTATTGACAAGTTACTAGTATGAAGCACCGACCATATACATTGCCAGTGGTATACACTTGTTTAAGTTGCGGATATCAATTCCCCTTTTTATCTACCTGTTTTAGATCTGAGGTTGATGTACACTTATAGGAGGATTTATTTTTCATATATTTTAACCTCTCTCTCCTCAGCCACTTCTCTCCTTTCCCCCTAGTAGTGACATTGATCTTCATTTCTTAAAATCGGCCTTTTATGCCATTATAAGGTAAAATTGTTTATATAATAGCCAAACCATATCACTCCATATCCTTTTTACCCAGCGGGGGCAAACTTTGCCTTTTTTTGCCAAACTCAGTGCATCTCGCGGTAGAAAAACGGTCATTTCAATGACTGGTTTATTTCCTCAACTGTCAAGTGTTACTTCCGGTTAGCGCACATTTTTTTTTAAATGCTTGTGCCTTTTTCTTCGAGTCTGGAATGGTTGTTTTACTACATATGCAAAAGACCAGTAGAAAAGTAAAAAAAGGTAAAACACGGAGATGGAATGGGCTTCTTTTTTTTGGGGGGGGGGGGGGGGGGGGATTAATATTAAAAAAAATCTGTTTTATCTAACACTCGATCCTCGTCGATCACGAATTGAATTGGAAGCTTGACCACCACATCTATTTTTTCTGCTTAACTCGAGAAGTTCTAAATCAGTATTGAGTTGGAGTTATGGTTGGTTGCGCCATTGTGTTGCCCGTGACATTAAGCTCTTGACTTGATTTATCTCTGGCATTTGTCTCACTGCAGTCATAATTTGCATTAATCTGATACAATCTAATCAATTAAAGATGCTTCCTTTTGAGGTGTTGGAGTTATCTTTTGTACACATTTCCCAATAATCTACACATATCGCATTAAATTAAGCGGATCTCTCCAATTCGGTCTAAAATCGACTGATTATTTGTCTTTGAGAGTCTTAGATTTGCCGATTCACTTGGTTATAGTAATGATGTCTCAGCTTTCTTAACTGCAAGTTTGATTTGCTTGTATATTTGAGGTCTAGTCCCTGGTAAAGAAGAGATTTTTTTCTTTACAAGCTCTCACTATAGCGGTTCGTTTTAAGGATCCAAGTTGGACTGAAAAGGGGATTGAACTGTGAGATGATTTCGCTCTGGAAGAGTGGTGATTTTCCTTGAAATTTAGGCGTACTTGGCCCCCTTTTAGACCTTGGTTGGAGACTTTTGAGGTCATTGCATTCGAGGGCTATTGATTTGAAATTTGCACTTCATGTCAGTTCTGCATTTGGATTTGAATTACCTAGTTTTATATTTGCGCAATCACAGTTGTCGAGAGTCAACTGTCAAAATAAATGCTTGCATGTGAAGTTGGACACGTTTAAAAGGTTTATGAGTGACGCTTATTCCGCCCCTATAGGTGATGCATTAAACGAAAATTTGCCGTTTCTGAAATTCAAATCAGCCCATTCCTGTTAGTCATTATTTTCGTCTCGTTAGCTTTGTTTTCATTCAGCTTGGAGCAGTACTTTCTGTAGCCCTCTAACCCGACTGCCAAGGTAGTATTCATGCTTGCTAATGGATATGACCTTTGCGTCACGGAGTGCTTAGAATGCGGTCTAACGCCACTTTTCTCTTCCAAATTTTTAGGCAAGCAAACTTACGAAGAAGCAGCCATATACATTCAGGCTTCCTTCGAAGCAAAGAACAAGTCACAAAACAAGGAGATCTATTGTCATCAGACCTGTGCCACAGATACTAACAACATACAATTCGTCTTTGACGCTGTTACGGATGTCATCATTGCGAATAACCTTCGGGGCTGTGGTCTTTACTAGGTCTCTCCACATGCTTTGCGCGTTTCCCTCTCCTGATTTGTTTACTCTATCACAATGACAATCGCAAAAATGACGATGATTGCTTCGAAGTGATGCCTGTGTACAAAGAAGAGGTTTCAATCTCTCTCTCTCTCTCCCTCTTAAGCGATATACTCTCTCTAATTCTCGAATTAACCAAAATCTCTCCCCCCCTCCCTATGTTGCCATTTTGTGGATCTGCATTTTTCCTTAACTCACTTTTGTGCATTTGACTAAGAAAGAACATGACTCTTCGGTTTGCCTGGTTTTTCCCCTTCTTGTACTGTCCGTATTCTGAATTTAAAGCCGAAATTCTCTCTCTCTCTCTCGCTGCGAATAATGCTAACCTTCTAGTTCTCTCTCTCTTTTTTAAATGTGATAGTCCTGGTTTGAAATCGCTCTTTAAATTGAGGAATCCGAAGTACTCTGTCTTCTTTCTCTCGGATTTGACTAGGAATGAGGTGATTATTGTGCACCGAGTGGAGAAGATAAAAGAGGTCTCGCGTGAATACGGAAAGGCAATTTCATGTTGTACTTTTATTTAAAAGTAGTAAACGCGCAATTTAACGAATAGCAAGGTAGTAATTGTTTTGGTGGTGATTTTACATATTAAGATTGGATTGTGGAGATCCACAATTCGGGAATGAAGTATACTATTTTTGATTGGGTGGGGTGCTCGATAGACTTACTTCCACGTGGTGCATCCTGGGCAACGTATACTCATGACAAAAAAGCCTAGAACGCTTAAATCGTTCAGAAACCTGTGACTTAGAATAGTCAGCTGACTGGTTGGTCGAGAAGTGGTAAGGAATATTCGCACCATATTTACAAAGGCCTGATGAAGGGATAAAGGTCTCATGATCGTGTTGGACAATAGCGAATCGTATGTTTGCATGCTTGAGCCAATGAAGAGGCTGATCACTCAACTCATTGTGGTCATTGACTTAACCAGGCTGCATAGTCATGGGTGGTTATCGCTCATGGAGGGGTTAGGCGAACACTAGGTAAATGAATGGTGTAGCTTAATGAGGATTTATTTAGACCACAATCCCTACAATCTATTGATTAGTGTATTTATGAGTAATGAAAGATATGATAGACGATGATGTTTTGGCAGTGAAATGATTCAATGGTGAAGATTACGAAAAGAAGTAATTGGTTTTATCAAGTGAACGGTAAATTTGCTATGTAACTCTCTAACAGACCTATTTCTAATTTCAGCTTTAATTAATTTGTGACGAAATTTCATAATCAATCCTCCATTAATCTTTCTTTAACCTAGATGTACGTAACTGCCTTGATGTCAACGTTAACACTTGTGAAAAAATTTCAATTCACATCCCATTCGCATTCAGGGGTAATTTAAATAACCGGTCAAGGTATGTAGGCGGACGTTCTCTGACCACTCAGCGCACACCGCAAGTCTCCATTTTATCTTTTTACCACCTTCTTCACCACCGCTGTCGTTTTTCAATGAAGACTTCATCTAACAGCCTACTATCCTGCTCATTTTACTCTAGAATATCTGGACCTCAAAGAAGTTAAGCTTAGCACTATAACTGTTTCACTGATATAGAGGAAGATCAGAAGTCTAAGACCTAGCTAGTATAAACCCAGTGAACAATGTCAATGCTCGATTTATGATTATGATGAGTGGTTTGAAAAGTGTTGCCTTTGTAAATACGCCAAAGATGCCATTAGCAAAGCGAGACTTAATTGAGAACGGTATTTGACTATGTTCATTGTAAATTTTGATTGAGTATATCCTCTGACGACACATGAAGTCCTATTTAAATTTGATCTATAATCACCCTCAAATAAACCAGTTTTAAACATTCTAGCCATTTTGATTAGAAAGATTTAGTCGAACCCATATATCTCTAACACTAGTGGTCATATTACACTGGTTTCTCCAAGATCACATCTTCTTGCCTGTGAAGTGTACAATGGTATTAAGAACTATCAGGAACCACTATTCACTTGAATCTGAATTAAACGTATTCACTTACCGATTATGGGTGCAATTTACCTCATTGTACAATAAGTGCAAGTACTCCACAAGTTCTATTTCCTCGATAATAATTGTATGGCCTAACTAATTTTGTAAACAACATTATAAGACCGGAAATAGCAAAAAAAGCTTATTTATGCAATATCTGTTACAAATTCACGCATCCCTTACCAATTATAAGCTTAAAATTATGTTGACTTGAGAATAGTCATTATTTTAAATAGTACCTCATGAGTAAACAACATTTTTATCAATATATATGATAAATGAAAATTATTAGCTCGAATGCATATCTCAAAGGTATGGCTAAGTTTTGACTTTAATTGATGTTGTACGACAAAATGTGCTCCACAAGTTGCTTGTCGCAGGTAGTTAAAAAATTTACTGCTTTTGTGCAAACGGATTTAAACCGATTGTTATTTAATCTGCTGCACACTGGTGTGAATAGAGATAAGACAATCGGCAGAACTCTTCAATGAATCTGAGCAAAAACTTTTCAGAAATTCTCAAAAGTTATCCACTTATTAACCATTCCCACTGAAATTGTTCAATTAGTCTTGCTTTATAGAGTTTTGTCTCCCATCTTCCTTTGTGGGTTACTTCATCGCCATTTAATGGAGAAGTTTTAATAATTCATTCACAGAAACAGTTACTCAAATAGAGTTTGGTATAGCTTATCATTTGTCAACCTATATTAGGTCATTCCTTTGCGTTATGTTTCAACCCTGTTACTTTAAATTTTGGCGCTTTAAATGGATGCACTAACACTTCGTTTGCCTATATCGAACTTTCCACAAGAATATAATTCACTTAAACTTTACTTACGGAACACGATCTAATTACCACCAATAACTCACTTTACTGCTCATGCTCCTCAAAATGCAAAATCGTGAGTGCAAGTGAATTGTGATGACTTATCAAAGATTAAAATATATTAAAGGTTCATGTAGAAAATCAATTTCCTGTCAAGATTACAAGCGGATTAAATCAGTGTCAAAGACACACATTCACAGCATAAAAGCTTATGTATTAGTCATTGAAAAGGATTATAGCTTGGTGAGAATCGGAACAAATATTTGAATACTTAGACTAAAGATAACAAATAAAAAGAGCTCCCAATTAAAAAGATCACAAGTATTCCTAACTGATTGCAGCCGATAAATACCACAATAAATAATTTTAAATAACAATATAATCATATGAATAATTAAGACATGAGGTATTGCGGTTTAGTTAAGTTAATTTACACCATTGCAAGCGTACAATGGTAGTAGGTCACCTTGCTTGTTTTAATATTTTCTTTAGAGGGCGCTCTTTACATTTGTCTTCGCGTGATTACGGAATGGGTACATTCCATAGAAATGAAAATACATTTCATGTAAGATTCAACCCTAATCTTTATTTAATTTACTAGTTCCTGAAATATAAAGAACAAATCAAACAAAAGGTTCGAATTTCTAATCGTCGGAATGATTTTATTGATGATGTAATTTAAATTTAGTAAAGTTGATTTTTTAGGACACATTAGACAGCTATTTTGCATTAACATTGGAAAATTGGACTCATCTTAATAAAAGCTATGCATTTGGTATGTCTGTTCTTATTGGTTTATTCTTAGCTGAATTTCGGAGGTTTATCGCTCCATATGTGCTCAGTCTAAAACTGATCATTTTGCATAAGGATGAAATTCTTTTACATTTGCGTGATTTTCTTCTTAAAAGCGATGAACTCTCGGCAGGACCAATTTTAGAGTAGTGTTTTTGCTTTTAATAACTGTTTTCCTAGTTTATTGTGTGCTTTGTCCTGCGACCTGCGAGAGGATTTTTATCCTTACTTTGGAGAGTTCTTCGAAATAATTAAAAACATCATTATTAAAGATAATCAGGAAGCCGAAGTCCTAAACTATGCCTTCAACTGTCTTTCACACTTGATCTACTTCCTCCATCGCTTTATCTCAAAGGATATTAACAACTTTCTTAAATTGTTTGTTCCTCTTTTGGCGCACAAAAAGGAATATATTCGTTATTTTTCTACCCAGTGTATGGCGTTTGTGATGCGAAAAATTCCCACAGGAAAGCTATTTAGTCTTCTATATAAATTGAACCAAGAACAAGAGTTAATTACATACAACTTCTGTGGAGCTATTCTTGCGGAGGTCTTGAATTCTCCTGATGGAAACTTTCATTCATCGTCAGTTGAGGTGATAATCTATATCTTAGATGATTATTGTCTATTTTAGATTTTTCATGTTCTCTTTGCTCTGATCACTAAAACTGTTTTGCCTGAGGGCTTGCGATCGAATCAATCACTTCTTGAAATGCAGGAAAATGATGAAATTGCTCTGTTCTGTAAGAATATTCTAATTTCGTCGCTGCAAACTCTTGGAAATAGAAAGTTAAATGCTGAGGCTCTTTTTACAATATGCAAACTGGCTTTCTCCTATTTCTCTAATACTCTAGACTCAAGGATTTTAATCCTAGTGTCCTGCTGTGACGAGCTCATCGGTTTAATGCAAAGCCAACATTATCTACATCAATACGAAATCAATATTGAAAAGTACCTCTTTGAAAGTTTTTCCAAACACCCTAAAATCCAAATGGCGGAACTTATTGTCAAGTTTGTAAATCTTACGTCCAATAATTTCAATCCATCTCGACTAATGAGTTCGGTTTTGATTGAATCAGAATTTACCCCGGCTCAACAGATATCTCTTATGCAACCCATGGTTCGACATAGAGCTTTCGAAAAAGATTTCGCACAGATCTTATCCGATGTTATTCTCCAGCGTGACACGAATGAACCTATTGATGATGCTACGTTAACCTTTCTAGCCAAATTGGTTCTTATTCGTCAACCGCCTTCCCCGTCAATTAAACCGCTCAGTCCTCTGATTTGTCTTTCATTGGCTTCGGGGCATTATACTCCTGAGGTCTTGCAGAGGATTGTTAATTGGATTATCGAACCACTGTCCGATTCGGGAATTTCTGTTAATCGAAAGCTATGCTCCTCTATTATACTTCCTCATCTAAGGTTTTCCGAATTTTTCTTTTTTAATGATTTCTTCCTTTAGCCCTCTATTGGTGGATGAGGTTAGACCGATAATTACTGGAGAGATTCAGTCAAATTTCAGCAATCTAAAGGAATTGAATTCAAACACTGAAGATTTTACAAAATCAGCGTCATACTTGTGCAGCTTATATGAAGCCTTATTTTCTTGCGATGAATCAATAGCTGAAGTCTATATAGACGTTCCTTTTCTACAAGAAACAGCTCTGTAAGTTAGGATCATGATCTCATTCATGCGTTGCTATGGATCTGATTTCGAGCTGGGTTTGTTTTTTTGGATGTAGATCCAAGAGATATGACAATTTGGAGTTGTGCGCTATTCTGCTTCGTATTATTGAAATATGCGGACAGAAAGTCGAGCTCAGTGAGTTGAAAGCTGATACTATCATTCCGACGCTACTGTCACCCAGCCATACGGTAAGGCGATTTAATTTTGTCCATTTTGGTGACCCTTGATGATAGTCTCAGAGATTAAATATTATTGAGTGTTTTCCTAAATGCATGTAATGCGTTAATGCACATCGCGCTTACTCTCAAAGTTTAAACCTTTATTCATGTTGATAACGAGAATGGATGACTGGAATCCACTTGGTACATCTAAGATAATTACTTATATCCCGTTTAACTGCTATTCCTGCATGGGACGCTGCAAATAAAGACATTATTACTGTACCGGTTTTACGAAAATAAGCTTTTGAGATCCATCCTAGCAAAGTGTAATATCAGCCTATTCTGGGTTCTTGCCATGGAATTTTTCGGATTGACTCCACCGGGACGTTTGGATAAAACTGTCAGCAGTGTTATTTCCTTGTTTCTTGAATCTAGTAGTTGCCAACTGCTTTTTTATTCTCTTGATGGGATTGCCAAATTTTTCCGGACACTTCTTGTATAAGCAAAATGTGATTGAGCGAAAGTATTGAGGATATTGTTTCTCTTCTATCTTATTACTTTTCATATTGGCTGTGTTTGATCCTCTTCCAATGCGCTTGTGTCGTAATCGTCAATTTGGAAGTCTGTTGAGTCGGAGGTCATGAGATAAATTTTCAAAGATGACTAATCCCAGTGGTGAATTTTGGTCGAGTGTCTTACAAGAGCAGTTCCAGAACGTCTTTCCTCTACTGAGGCCAAGTTGTATAAATACCTTCCTTAATGGACGTTTTTTGGTCAGTGCAGAACGTTAATAAATTCAAATCTGGGTTAAATATTTAAAGAGGTGATGATGACGTGGTAGAACACTCTCTATATTGGTTGTCAAGACAAATTGCATCTTTTTATGGCATTAGATCATTTACGTAAACCACTTCAAGGGTAGCGTAAAGGCCAACGTGTATGAACTCTGGAATGATAAGGATCATCGTTTGATGTTAAAATTGTTACGATAATGCTTTCAAATGTGAGTTACCCCTCAATAAACTACCACGGCTATGTGACAAATGATACTTCTAGCACTTCGATTTGTTTAGTTATTGTTTACGTTTCCAGTTTCTTACTAGGGAGGCTTCATGATACTCTTCGTGATGGGCATTGGAATTACTATTCATTTTAAAACCTGTAATTTCTTATTCACTTTACAGGTTCGTCTCCACGCACTTCGCATAATGCGCTCGGCACTACCTAGTTTACTGTCTTCTGATATCAAATTTGAAGACATCTCGTTGGTAATTGCTGCTTTGGATCGTTGCTTGGAAGCAGAAAACTTCAAGCAGTCTCCCACGGCTCTTCGTGCGTTCCTCCTCATTATTCTCCATATGCACTGTGGTCGAAAAGACATCTTTGGCTCATTGTGGGCCGCCAAAGTAAGTGGGCTAATATTCATTCAAAATTTAACTCTTGATGGAGGATGAATTTTGACCAATTTTTTGAAATTTTGCGCATTTTAATTTTATCATTCCTATTTTGCGAATCAATCTGAAGCTGGAATTTCATGTTTTTGCAGTCGCCTTCTTGCTAGTATCTGTTCGAAAGCTTTAGTTTAATCGAGTTATCTATAGGACAGAGTCGTAACCTTCGTCATATTTGGAACTTTCCAAGCTAATGTAATGCACTTCGAAAGCGTGAACTGGTAAGTATTTGAGCCTGCTGTTCCCCTGAATTCCTAGTACTGTTACTTAAAGATCATAGACGGTCTTTGTGAATTAGTGTGGATCCCATAATGAAAGGTCTTTATGCTTTCGTCTTTGGTGTATTGGTCAATTTGCACTTCTGCTTAATCAAAGCTTATGTTTTCGATTCTCATCTGTGCCCGTCTGATGATGTGGATGATTAAATACTCCGATTTATTCTCTTCCACTAGAGAAGAGAGAGGGGTTAGACTAAGGTTTTTATTTTGTCGATTCCGATAAATTCCGTCTCCACAGGCCAGAAGTTATTAACATTTCTCTTGAAGTTTTCCTTTTTTGATTATCTGAATACATAGTCCGATCTTTAATTGTATAGATGGCTACTTAGGCATACATTAAGACTCCCAATAAACATATGATTTTCCTACTAATAATGCCTCTATTCCTTACAATAAGTCTTTCCACGCAAGTCCATACAATCAAGGCACACTGTGATTGGTTTTTGTCTGCTTACAGATATCCCTCTATCACCTTCTTGGTCTTTTACATGTGAACCTTACGCCCTCTTGGACAGGAATTATTGCTGCAATCGGCAGCTACGCCAACCCCATTTTTTATAGCGAAGCTGCGGACTCGGCCATCCAGCCCGACGCTGTGCCCCACAACCACGGTCGCAACCGAAAGCGACGCAAGTCAAAGGGAGCAGTAGAGGCATCTAGAGAACGTTCGCGTTCTCCTTTACCTAACGCGAATCCGATAGAAGCAGAAGACATTGCAGAGAAGAAGTCCACCGAACTTCACGAATCCTGGAAGGCCGAATGTCGTCAGCTTTTCTGGAATACTCTGGTCGAAGAAGGCCTCATAACACGTCATTTTTCTGGCGAAGAGAAAGTAGATGAGAATGAAGTAGCAACGTGTGACTTTGACTCCCTCCCTATAGCTCAATCCTTCTTGAATCTACTCACGGTGGTTCCTGATAATGAGGCTGTTTCACTCACTTCAATATGTCCTGGAGGTTTAGCACCCGTGAAACTGTCTCCTAGGCGACTCGTGGATTGGAAAAACTATCGATTGAATTTATGGAAAAGCATCACTCCGAAGGGCGTCGGGAATCGTATCCATCAACTTGTAGATCTCTTTATGACTTTTGTCAAGTTAGTATTGATTTTTATATTCTCTTTATAATTTTATGTATCATGATGTTAATGCTCTTTTTTTGTTATGTTTCTAGTAACGAATTCTATCAATCACCAAGCAAGGGAAATGAGGGGGTTTTAATTTGTGCCCTTGAGCTGTTTTCGCGTATTCCAAATATTCGATCGGTTAGGAAATCGAACGCGTTTGAAACGACTCTACTGAGGGTATGCAATTTCTCTCTAACGGTATAAATGTTAAATCAGATTTGATTAGGAAGTTGATTTGAATTTTCTTTGACTTTTTCAGCTCTTGACGAACAAGAGACCCAATGTTCAACAGGCCGCCTTCGCATGTTGGTTGAATTTTGAAAATTCGGGTCTGAGACCTTATAAGTAAGTTATACGTTAGGCATTGATTAGTTGTACTATTTTTACACGTGGTGAAGCGAAAAAATGGCAACTTTTAATTTTGCAAAACTGACAAACAAATAGAGCACTAGAATTGACGTGCCAATGAGGGGTGCTTTTAGAGTAGTTATTTCATGACACCACGAAACCCTACATCGCTCGTATTTTGAATTCATCAGTTCAGAATTGGAATCTTTGAGACTTGAGTTTATATTCGAAGTCATTTCTCGACTTGATTGATTTTGTCGTGCCATTTTTGACTTATCAGCCCAGATCTGAATGTGCAAGAACACTCACTTGATGACGTTTGATATTTCCATACATTATATTCTTAAATTCATGCGATGTGTAAATTCGAATCTTCATTAATAGCTCTCATTCTGATGTGGAGTAATCTGTGTCTATTCATTTTTGGTTCAGAAATTTCAAGCTTTCAGCCAAGAAGACAAGCCTTTGTGTCTTGAAACTCTCGTGTGTTTGAATATTTGAGAACTGGTCTTGTCAAAATTATAGAAGACATAGATTACCACTCACATTTCAAATAATTAGTATTTTTATAATTTCAATTATTATTAGTGAGTTTCAATTCTTTTGATGGAAGAAGAATGCATAAACATTGAATCAACTGATTTCACTAGATTATTCTGATGTGACCACTCCCGTTCTTTGTAGTACCGAGTTGTTAGGCAAAACAGGTTAGGTATTGTTGTTTTAACTTCACTAATCAACCTTACACTTTATCGCTACTTTAGGGAATATTTTGAAAAGATTCTCAACATGTCCTCTTTTCGAGACGCCGTTCGTGTCTTTAAACTTGATAGTACTGTTGTGGCCGAACATCGTGCAGCCGTAGCACGTGTTCTTATCAGGTAAGTATATTTAAAATGCTACTTAAGTTAAGTAGCACGGATATTTTGAATTAGCCACGAATTTCCATTTCAGAATTCTCTACGGCCGTCTACATCTTTCCAAAGAGAATCTCGCTTCAGCTGTTTTTACTAACCTTGCTGGATGCTCGGACGATGAATTGTCTCTTCTCTTATCTCTCATTGTGAATTCATTCTTTTCTGCTTTGGGAATCAGTGATCAAGCACAGGATGATATGTCTTATGCTGAAATAAAGAGAGCTGCTCGGCCGAATTGGAGTCGTTTACAAGCGTAAGCTTGCTCATTCTCTATTGGATGTTTATACTTGTCTGTTTGCTCACAAAGTTGGCTTTTTATTGTCTTTTGGGCTTGTGGATTACGTATCTTTTACGCATTTACTTTAATTGGTTCTAAGTGAATTTTAACCGACCTAAGCCAACCCAAAAACCATGTATCGATGGTATAGAGCTTTTGTTGATGTAGGTAAACTGCTGATAGCAACTGCCACTTTCTCAAGTATTAGGAGGCTAATGCCATCACATGTAAGATGTATAATGGTATGTTGGGGTGAAACGCAGGAATTGCAGCGTAATTGAAAAGTTCTATAATGCCGCAGAATTTAGCAAATAAAATGATGGTCTTCTTCTCAACTAGTTTTTCACATTTATACTGAAAGTGGGGAGCATGAAGATGCTATTTGAGATGAAATAGAGTTGGATCAACCTTTCTTAGCCGTCGTTTTTGCTAAATCTGGATGACTTTATTTACCCTCACGGACTCTACAAAAGCATTGGCTCATATCATCAGGCTTTCTAAGCGTCAGATTTAAAAGATTGTTTCAAGAATAGTTCGGTCATGCAGATATTGCAGACTTCACCAGCAACATTCTAGCATGGGGGTAGGGAGGAATTCTACAGAATTCTACAGTTGTATTTCCCCTTTCGTCAGGATGATGTCCTAATTGAGTATTATTACTTCTATTCATTCTTAGTATCCTTTACGCAAATTTACCCTAAAATGACAGAGAGTATAGCATGTTCAAATTGGGTTTTATAAGTTAAATTACCTTTCAATTCAAAGTTAAAGCCCATTTAAGATAATTTACCTGAATTCTCCCCTCCCCCCACTCCCCCTCCCCCCTCCCCAACATGAGTTAGAGTCTCTCCAATTGTTGCCTAATGGAAAAGGTGCTACAAGTTTTTAAAACTTCCCAGTCATATCTGATAGCTACCGCTAATCAGGCTCGAGGAGGGGAAAAGAGATAAGTAACAAAATAAATTAACTTGATTGGCTGCCTAGGTAGGCAAAAATTTATCGACGGCTTGTGGATAGATGCTTCTGCATATTCAGGTATGAGCGTACTAATCCAGTCGACTCAATAATCCAGTACTTTAGAAATGAAGCTTGGGAGTTTCTCTCGAATGGAACGAAAGTATTCGATTAGACTTCGTAACACAAGTCAAGTACAGTATCAGTATTCGTCTTCATACATCAAGATATTTTTGAGTTGCCAATTATTGCCATAGTTAAAGCTTTCTCATTTCGTTCCTTTTAGAATTTGTGACATTGTGAATCAGTTGTTGTCCTACATGGGCCATCGATTGGGAGGCATTAAACGCGCAAACATAGATTGTGACAACGATGAAGGTAAGAGCCTGGAACTCCTGGATGCTGCGGCTCATACCCCAACTCTGTTTAGAATCGCCATTCTGATGATTTCTGCAGCCTGCTTGTGCAAGGAGACAAAAGATATCCAAAAGGAGGGTGGTGAAACGGTAGGTTGAAGCAGTGTTTTTTAATTTTTGCGTCAATTTACTAAAGTTGGATTGATTGTTTAACGATCGTAACTTAAATGGGAATTCTACATGAAAACTCTTGATTGGATCACATCTAATTCATTTTTCTAGCGGCAACCGTTTGGACAGATAAACGTAAAAGACTCGGCGACAACTGGGAGTCAGTAATGTAAGGGTTTTCGTGTTCCAAGAGGAGTACACTTTGAAATCAGTTGCTGGCAACCCAGATATCATGAATACCGAAGGTGTGAAGTGCTTAAGAATTATTATGGCATTATTGCTAGTTGGGCTAGATCCAACCAGACTTATTTGACATCTTACTTAAATTACCTTACCAGCCTAAAGACAAAGTCTTCTTGGTTGTAGCCTGACCACAGA
The DNA here is from genome assembly GCA_000469805.3 of Hymenolepis microstoma. Taxonomy (NCBI): domain Eukaryota; kingdom Metazoa; phylum Platyhelminthes; class Cestoda; order Cyclophyllidea; family Hymenolepididae; genus Hymenolepis; species Hymenolepis microstoma. The sequence continues at coordinate 2,077,307 of LR215994.1, forward strand.
AATTTCCAGAGGAACTCCCTTAGTAATATTGTAGCTGATTAGTTTTCTGTTTCTTCGGAAATCACTTTTAAATATGCGCAGAATGGTCTAAGGTTATGATTTTCCAGGAACGGGTTCTATACAATTACGCCAATCTACTCCTGAACTTCGTTTGATGATTTGTTTTCTTCTTTACCTTGAAGCAAGTCAAAATTCCGCACTCAAAACAGGTTAAAGTAGTCCGAAAAACAGGCGTTTCCATCCTTCTTCATCTTTGTTCAGCACCCGGAATCAACCTCGACTCCTTCTGGACTCCGGAACGCATCTCCTGCGTCCAAAGCGAGGTTTTGGGCACCAATCCTCTCACCACAGATGCCGTTGCATCTCCTGGCCACATTGTACTCCGGTTGGCTTCCGTTTGGAGCCAGTCAGGTAGCCAGTATCTTGTTGGAGCCCTTTTCACTCCTGAATTACTCAACTCTTTAATCGAACTACTCCGGCGGCAGAATTTATCTAAACCTGTGGCCAAATTGATCGTCGAGATTGTGGCGAATCTTGTGTTCTCCGAAGGTAAGTTATTTTCTTATCTTTAAAAAATTTCGAAGATCATTCCAGCTACTACGCAATCTGCTCTTTTTTTTGCAGATGTTCGAGAAACTGGAAGACGGCTGCTGTATCCTTATCATGCCGGATTGATTGAGTACCTCTACAACCGATTCTTGAATCTTAAGTCTCTTTCTACTTCACAGGCGAGGAAGATGCTTAAATCTAATCAATCCGAGTGGTTACAGCAGGAATTCAAACTTCTTGGTTACTTGACTGTTCCTGTAAGTTATTCTTCTTATCTAATTTTAATTATACTATTTAGCGGGCATAACCGATGATGGTGGGATCATGTCACTCATGTAATCGGTGCTGTACGAAAGATAGCCTTTTTCTGATCATGGGAAAATTTTTAAACATTGGGAATAACTGGCGAAGGAGAGGGAGGCGGCGTATAAAGTCAGGGCTGTGTAGTGTTTGTTTACAGGTATGGTCTGTATAGTTCACTCAGAAGTTACATGGCTGGGTGGAAGGGTTTACTACACCGCTGGGGGACACAATGTTTATGCTGAGAATCTCCACATCAGAGAATTAAGCACTCTAAGTTCCACAGACGGCGCTTAGAGTCAAAAGAATTATATTTCAACTTGCTGATATGTTTCTTTCTTTTTTTCAGCATGAAGTCCCCGCAGCTATACTCTCCGCTGATCAAGCTAGCCGCTTATTGACAGGCCTAATTCCTTTCCTCGTGAAAGCTCTCTCACGGCCAAGCAATTTCGGCAGTGGGTATACCCTTCTTTACGGTGCGGTCGCTAAACGAGGTCGCAAAGCTAAAGATGGCCTCAACACATCTACTATCGAGCGCTCTAAGCCCCCTGTTTCTGAGGCAGTCCTCGCTTCTACGGAAATCACCGAATCTGAAGTGCTTCGTGTTCTCTGTCGTCTTATTGAAACAACCTCAAACGTCGACCAACATCTCAGGCAAGATTACAAATTCCTTCTACTTGTTGCTATCGATTATGCGTGTATTTACGTTTTTTTTTATAATTTCAGTAAAGTACTTGAACTATTCTCCACCGTGGATTCTCGTATCTCTCGAGCACTACTCTGTAGTGCTGCTGGCGCTGGAGCTATGCGTGTGGCTAATTCAATTAAACCTTTAACACCGGTTAATGGACAGTTGCTTGGCTGTCTTGGAAATATATACACTCTTAAGTCGATTCAAGGAGAACGCTTGTTTTCGACTGAGCTTTTTAAGACCTTGCAGGTGATTAGGAATCAACATGTTGATCCAAGCTCTGTTTCACCGGGAGCTGAGTTTGAAAATTGCGTTGTCTACAAACTCCTCTGCATGGTGAGTTGCTTGAAATTGATTTATCAAAAATGAATGATTCATTGCTGGCTTTCAATGTTGCATTTCATAGGGAGGTAAAGAAGAAGAGTGAGATTGGAAGACTTAGTTGTACAACTTAAGGAACCCTCAGTTGCTACTGGTGCCTTCTAGTCTCTTGCACCCTCTTGTTTGAGATATTTTAGAACCCGTAGGCGGATTTGATTTTTCTTGAAGAAGGTTAAGGGAAAATTACACAGTCCATTTTCACAAGCGTTGGTATGCATGTATTCGTACTTTCTCGATTGTGCACATCTTGAATCGCACAAGTTCAAAAATGTGATAGAGAGACTCTTTCCATAATATTGTTCCATTTAGCTAAATTAGTGTAAATAGTGTTTCCCACTGCTAATTTGGAAGTCCACAGTACTAATTTGCTAACCTTAAAGCCAGGGTTGTCCTAGTGACCACTTAATCACCAATCCCAATTCATCCATAATTGATAGCAAAAGTGAGTACCATCGGCAGCTCACAAAAATAACGGGGCATTGTCTTGGCCATTCTCTGTCATAAATTTAGGTCAAGGTAGAGAAGTCTGTTAATATGACAGATTGACACTTCTGGTGTGAGAACTCTTTTGGGTAACTATTTCCGGAAAATGCCACCTCCCCCTCTCCAAATAAAGCCTCAATTTCCGCACAAAGGTGTTTTGTGGGTAACACTTATCATGGACAGGTAGAATAATTTAGGATCTATTTGATGAGAAACTCCTAGTCTGCTACAGCTCGGCCGAGGTTTATTGAGTTGCATACCTCGCCATTTTACTAATTAAAATTAGTTGCATTTCTCCTTTCCAGCTCAACTCTTGGAGTAAGAGTCATTTGGACATGGTAGACGCAACACAACGAGAATCGGCTTTGTGTGCTCTGATGGAACTCTGTAACCTTCCTATGGAGAACTACACCAAGGAGCACCGTCTCAATTATTTCATCAATCTTGCTGGTGCTCACTCAGCTCTCTATTCTCTTCAATCGGCTGAAATCCAGTTGAGAGATCTGGCTCTGGACTATCTCATCCATTTGGCTGAAATCCTTGCCGAGGGACTTAAATGCAAACCTGACGCTGAAAATGGTCTCACAAAGGAAGAGGCTTATGCAAGAAAGAAGTCCTACACAAAATTGGTCAACGAAATTTTTGTTCAGGCTGTTTGGCCAGGTAAGAGATCGGACATATTACTCGTAGTTGAGTTGGAAAAAATTGAGAAACCCAGCAGTTATAGAGAACGGGAATAGAATTCTAGTCTGTTAGCTCTTAATATTGCTTGTCTATTGGGGGGGGGAGGGGCATTGACAATCTTCAACTATATTCAGAATTCATTGGTTTTATGTAATTTTGTTTGTATTAGGGCTTAATGTTCTTATAATTCCCCAACAAATGATTCATATCTCTGTGCTGTGCTATCCTGAGACAATTGAACAATCGGTTAAGGATTGTTTATCTCTTCTGCCTCTTCGACAAAGAGAGCTGTTCATTTTTTCATTATTTTCGTAAATATGGCCGATCATGGTCACTCAAACTGACCTCTGATCCGATCAAAATGTAGTCATATAAAGTCGAATGGCGTTGGAAAACTTTCTGTTATTTGTTGGCTACCATTATTGCTGCATGCATTCTTGTTCATTTTCGGTCTTCAGTACTGAAGGAAGGAGAAAGAGTACTTCATAAGATTCCTACATAACTCCGGTTGCCTTTGAGGCCTCTCCGTTCCCTTGAGATTTTAAGATTTCTCTTTCAGGGGATGATAGTTGTAGCAGACGTTGATTTTTCACGAAAGTCCTCATTTGCTAAATAGGAGTGAGTTTTTATTCGATTATATTAGCCTACTTGGTTAGAAAATAGCAAAGCAGGCTTGAGTTCGATTTAATTAAATAATTATCGGACTTTGAATCGTCGACACAAGTCATCACTAAATGTTTGTTATCTCAAGATTAACTAAATATTCTTTCGGACATATCTATGAATTTTTTTCATGTTGACCTCCTTATCGGGCTACTAGCGAAGCTACTATTGAAGGGGATTTTTATTTTTCTAATTAAGTTTGTTATTGATTATGTTATTTGCTAGGCTTTACTTCTTATTTTTTATTCAAACGCTTTCCTTTGATAAGGACTTGTTCGAGGAATAAAGCAATCTGCGGGTCCCAGACGTCTGCACTTTTTGCGTCTTCTTTCGGGTCTTGTGAGAACATTTGGATCAGCACATCCCTTCTTCGCTCCACTCGCTCTTCTGGCTGACTTCAGCACTTCAAGAGATGACGATCAAAACCCCACTTGTTTCTATATTAACATCCAAAGTGGTACATCAGGTCGTCAACTGTATGCCATTCGTCGACTGACCCTTTTCCTTGCCAATCCTCTGACAATCGCTTCAAAGAAGGCCATTTCAGCCTGTACAAGTGGTGGAGAGGAAGAAGCATCTACTACCAAATTCCCTATCCCACTCTCACACCTTCGTGGTGTTTTCCTTCCTATTATCCTATTCTTTCTACGCCAGGAAGTAATGGCCGAGATATCTGGAACTGGAAGCCTTGGTCAAGAGTCGAGAAAACTGGTCTCCGCTTGCCTAGAGGCTATCAGAGCTCTTGCCTCTCGACTTGATTGGTCCCCCTACAGAGAACTTCTCAATTCATCACTCTCTAATTTGGAATTGGAATCATTTGTGGCGTTAAAGTACACTCTAGCTATCTTAGACGCTTATCAACCCAAAGAGGAAGCCGTTCCCTATATGCTTACTGTTGTCACCAAGCTTCAAAACCATATTGTCCCTCCTCAAAAGATGCATAACACCTCTGCTTCCAAGGCATCGTTCACATACCTTCGAACAAATGCTGTTGTCGCACTAGTGACCCTTCTAAAACGTCTCCCAAAGGGACATTTAGAATCGAGGCTACATCATCTCATCCTCAAAGTTATTGATCTTCTCAGACCGGCTAAGAAACTTCCCTCGCATGCTCGACGAGAAGCTGTAAAAGCGCTCTCCAAAGTTGCAATTATGATAGGACCCGGAAGAGCTTTAGATGGACTTTTCTCTAGTTTGGCTAGGGAACTATCAAGGGGCTATACCGCAATGACAATTCGCCTTTCAGCGCTGCATAATATCTTCAAAGATTTTGTCGCCGCAGTAGACAGGGGGGAGGTGAAAGCTGGCGGAAATCTGGACAATGTTTGCCATGTCCTGATGCGGCTATACCTGGATGAAGTTGCAGGTCAGTTGGCGGGAGAAATAGATTCAAGATGGGAAGCGTTTCATAAGGGATCTTCCACCGATGCGACGAGGTCTGGAAAATTACCTTTTAGAGGTGACGGTGTATCACAAGGAGTTGATCTCCCTGAGGCCAACGGAGGACCTAAAGCTCCTGAAGGAATCCCCGCCTTAATGAGATTCTGCTCCCCTCCTATGTTGAGGCGTATCTTTAAGGATCTCAGAACTGCAGCTGGCCTGGTAGCATCCGGGCGAATTATCTCAAATGAGAGTCTCCAGCAGGGTGCAGAGGATTCTGATAGCGTTAAATCAGATAGTAAGCTGATCGGTTTCTTGCGTTTCCGAAAGAGAGCTCTAGCTCGACTTCAGGCCGTATTTGATCGTATCCCCACCCGTCATGGTTTTCTCCATCCCAAAATGACACTTGAAGCTACAACTCTTGGTAGAATTGCTCTTGATTTGTTCGATATCAATGAGAACTCTACCCCAACAGCAAAGATTGAGCAGCAGCAGCCAGGTGTTAAAAGAGGTTTAGCTGCCCTCTACAGACCAGGGTGGAGCAAAGCCAGCACATGTCTTCTTGAGAAGAAACAAGATTGTCGATTAGTTTTACCAGAACCCAAACTGTCTACCCATAATCCACATACCACTCAGACTGATAAAGCACATATCAACATGCTTGCTGCTTGTGGCTTGCATTCTATTGTTGGTCTAATTAAACAAGGGCGTCTAGCCCCTGCCACTAATCAAGAGGACGCTCAACTACTATCCGATTCCATTCCCGCAACTTTGAATACTCTTTTGACTTGTAATAGTTTAACTGTTCTGGCGGGAGCCGTGCGCTGTGTGAAGATCTTTATGCACTTGAAGTTGCAAAAATTCGATGAGAGTCTCTCCCAAGTGGCTGGAGCCTTGTTTGGACTTGTTGACAAGCATGCGGGTCTCCTGACCTCTCGCGCCACGGCGAAAGATGCGGCTGCACAATCATTTGCTCATGGTCTCTTTGTCACCCTAGCTGCACTCATTCAGCATCAGAAGAGTTACAACCTCACTAATCTCCAGTTGGCAACTCTGTTCAGCACAATTGAGACAGAGGTGGTGGGCAATGCACCCACTTCACCGGTTCTTTCACTTCTTGTCGCTTTTCTGGCTCGGAGATTGCGTGATCCTCATGCTAAGGACGATGATGAAGCCAATAGCCTTATTTCATTCAACTCGAATGACGACTTCGGTGTTAAAGATCGGGTTATTGACAAAGGCTTGGTTGTGAGCAAGGTCACGGACAAAGATTTTTCTTTCGCGGGCGCCGGTGGTGGCCAGCGTTTATCGAATGTCATGCTGCGTATTCAGAGGCTTGTGATCCTATCTACCAGCGAAATTGTGCGTAGAGACTGTAGACGATGTCTTCTTGCTTATCTCCTGAATTACCCACATCAAAGACGCTTTGTGGAAGCATTTATCCGGTTCTTACTACGCCAGCTTGAGCATCAAAAGGAGACTGGACGGTCGTCAGTGGCAGCTCTGCTCTCAATGATAATATCGGAAATTCCGCAGTCGGCTCTCATGCAAAATGGATTGGAGGAAACTATTCTGCTTGCAGTTTGCGCGGCTGTAGAAAGAGAATCTTCACTGAGTGTCAGATTATCGCTTTATGGTCTGGTGAGATTGCTGTTTACCAGGATTCCGGCGGATAAGGCTGTTGCGCACTTTGAACAACACTTCTTGGCTTACCTCAGAGCTCCGATTGAAAGCAGAGCATCTGCTAGGATCCTTGGCCTTCAGGTATGTCGAATAGTGCCCTAATTTACAGAGTAGCAAATAGAAGTACATTTGAGAGTATTGGGGTTTAGAGTTAGATTCTGAATATTTTATTCTTCTTCCTATGAGAGGTCTGGAAGACACTACTGAATAAGAGCGAAGCCTATTTAGTCGGTGGTTACTTGTGAATTTTTCATTGACACTTAGAATTTGCTTATTTATATATCTTCTCTACTATGTGTGTGGTAGGTCTTGTTGAGCTATGACTGTTTTAATTTCTTTCAATTTCCGACCTCCAAGGTGGTAAGTGGGTAGAGATATCACTGGTTGATTGTTAGTGTGATAGCAACTTTGCGGAAAATGCTTGAGACTAATCTTGTTGAGCTAGACCCATAGCAGGTAGTCTACAAGCCGGGCCAAACTGCCTCAATGGATTGACGGTGTCGACTCCTGTATCGATGTAGATAAGGTCTTGAGAACACAGGAGTCTCAAATTTCGAACGGAATACTAAGATCGGACTGTGATTCACACTAGTAATTATTTAGCGGATTTTCGAAGAAAATGCACATTAAAATCCCATCGCAAAAATAATATAATCTTTCTTTTTTTGACCCTTTCTAGATGGTTACCGTCGTGTTGGATGCCCAAGAGTGTCTTGCAACGGACAAGTATCGTCAGATGTTGCTAACTATTCTCGGAAATGTTATTTTTCCCGATACACGCGTGGAACTAGCCAAACTTCGATTGTCACATGCCCATCTATTCAAGCACTCGGTCAAACAAAAGAGCAACAAAAGTCATTCCGTTCAACCTCAAAATAGTAGGTTAATTTTCAGCTTATACACTTTTGACATAGTCGGTGTAGTCAAAGGTCATAGGTCCGATGTCCATAGTTGGTAACCCCTTGGGGAGAGACTGATTCCGAGGTCTTCAGCAAGCGGGTTCTGTGCTACACTCTTCTACTAAAGATTCGGGGGTCGTTGTTTAAATTTTTAGCAGCCTAGCTGCTAAGGAGTCCTATTTGTCAGGTGAATGCGACGTTGAGACATACTGAATTATTATGTAAAGAGAATCCCAAATTATTCGTTGATGGTTGCTTCTCCAATTTTTTGACTAAAGTGGTAATGAAGCTCTATCAGGTCCAATAATTGATTTCAACACGGAGATTACGTTTCTTACATTTCCAAATAAGTTCTATTTCAAGCATTAAAATCGTATTACGGTTGGATTTTCATTTGCTGATTAGCATCTTTAGGTCTCTTCCTTGGATAGGTTAAATGGGGGGAGGGGTTCAAAGCAAATCTTTTTAATGCTTATCCACACACACAAAAGGTTGTTCATGCAAACACCACTAACTTTTGGACGATTTGGCTGTTTTCTGGCTTTGGCTCTTTTAATTGGGTTTGATTTGCAGAAGTTCTGAGGATGCGAGAGGAGAAGACTAAGCTAACTTAAGTTCTCTGTGGGTATTGGTAGTTGCTGTTGCGGTGTCCGTGTTTTTACGAGAGGCGATAACAGTTGGAAAGCTTTTGGACCATCGAAGGCAAGATTAGAGACTGAGGTAGCGACGATTAATCAGTGTTTACATATGCGACTTAGTACATTAAATACTGCTGAAATGCCTGAAGAAGCGGTCTGGACAGATTTATCAAATTTGAAATAATTTTCTCCACCCACTTACTTTGACTTACAATTACTGAAACGAGAAAGTCGAAGGTTCTACAAGCCCTTTCTTTACGGATGGTTCCTATTTATATATTGGTGTTTCGATATTTGGCTTTTACTTACTAGCTACTAGTGGAGGAAACGAAGAAGATGATGATGGTTGGCTTGATGCAGAAGAATTAGATGTCTCCCAAAACCTTCAGAGTCATCTTTACGTCGACGATGACGAAGACTTCGACGAAGATGACATTTTCAGTGACGTTGAGGAAGATGATCAGATGCCAATGAACAAAAGCCAGGATGACGATGAATCCAACAAAGAATCCATGGAGGAAGACATTGACGTAGATGTAGAACTCATTAAATCTGAGCAAATCTCTGCAGAGACTCTAGAGGTAGTCGAGTCTCGGATAAATATTTTAAACCCCACGGAAACCACAACCTCTACTTTCGCACCAGCGAAATCTGCCCCAGAATTACATTTCGCATTTATTAGCTGTGGTCTGGAACTCGGACTTCGATTGGCCGATCGACTGCTAGATGGTGTTGAACCGTCAGTTATAACTTCAACTCTCTGTACTCCGATTTGGAGGGCTCTGCTCAAAGTGGAGCGTAAAAAGAGTACCCCTAGAGAGGAGGTGTTTGCAACCCTTCTTCAGACGAATGAACAGGATAAGGATGAGAATATATCCAATAGATCAGCACTCCTAGCTCCTGTTCTGTCTACTAGAGAATGGGCGGCTAGAGTGACCAATCGTTTGCTAAGGACAGAGTTAACTAACCAAGGAGATTTGAAGGCAGCCCCCAAGTTCGAATCCGCTTTCTTTACCAAATCCAAATCGATTGTGACTAAGGTAGGTGTTAATTTGCTAATTTTATAATTCGAATGATAAATGAACCGATTTTTGCGATTATTGATACGGAGTTTCTCATCAATGAATCCCCAGTTTGACCCCCCCTCCCTCCCCTCCCCTCGAGGAAGCCACTTAGACCTCTCAGAAATTCTATAAAGTCTTGATCATGAGAAGTACATGACTAATTGCAGAAACAATAGAATTTAATAAGATTTGAAGGTAATATTCAAGAAGAATAGGGTATTGTAGTCGGGTCTTCAGGGATTTTAATTTATTTGAATTCTGGGGAACTTACTCTGGCAATATTCTCATATAAAGTATTGTTACTGTGCACTGACCTTGTACTTAAATTTTATGGTTGTATTCTCGGGTTCATTACTTAAATTATATCCACTATATTCTCAACTCTGTGAAGCCTGAAGTCAACTAAAGGGCTAATGATAACTATCACAAAGCCCGCTATTTGCGATAAATAAATTAATATTCTCGACTTGTTGACTAACTGATGCAATTCTGCCAAATGCAGGTAGTTTAAACCGTCAACAACTTTGTAACAGTAGAGCTGCTTAGATTTCGCTAAGAATTAGCTGGAATTATTAGTTTCAGTTCGAATTTCGGTTACGAGGTTCAAGACACAACAAGCGAGGCGTTCTTTTGACCTCCATTGTTGATTGAGAATTTAGTTTATAACCTACCTTTAGGTATTTGAAGCTTAAATTTAAAGGCAAGGCATCTAATCATCTTTTTCTCAAACCAATTCCTTATCGATCTGTTCTTGTTCATTAGATCGAGCAGTTTGTTGTTGCTATAGACTAGTGTTCACAGTCAGCCAGCACAAACTAAATTAACTTTGCTCTTTCAGTGGCTGATGCAACAGTCTTGTTCTCTCTTTCAGTTGACTGCCGTTTTGAATGACTCTCTAAATCAATTGGAAAGAGACTCCGAACAAATGTCTGAAGACTACTCTAATGCTGTAAGTTCTAGTTTTGTCTCTCAACTCCATTCCGAAATCAGTAATACAATCGGCTTTGCTTTCATTTATAGGTACTATCTAACCTGATCTGCCTTGGTCAATTCCTCAATGCTCTCGGAGCAGTTAAACAAGTTCTCAAGATCTTCAGGACAGCTAACCGTTTGTCTTTGGATGAATTGAATAACCAAAAGTCATCATTCAGTCGTCGAATCATTGGTCTCAAAGTGACTGTTGGTTTATTGCTTAGATTGCCCAGACCAAGTCGCGAAGAGATTGTCAGTCTCATGTCGGATAAAAAGAGAAAGCGCGTTGACGGTGCAAATGAAGATGATGTGGCTAGTTCTGCTAGTGCTAGTGTTCTTTATCTTCGTTCTGCTTTGCGTCTACTAGCAAGGGAGTCCAAACAAAAGGAGAGGTTGGCTTTTATCGCTACTGCTAGCGTTGCGTTACCAGAGGGGGGTATCAGTACTACCCAAGGCACCGATGGAGAATCATCGGCAATGGTTCGAAAGATCGCCTCACGTTTAGATAAGGCTGATTCCAAGAGAGCGAAAGCTCGTAGGCGAAAGGCTCAAGCGAAGATTCGCCGAGCACTTTTCTCTGGAGAATTAACAGCACACGAAGCTGCCCAACGACTTGCCAATATTTCAATGGTTGAGGTTTCCGCGGCGGATAATTTGATCAATCTCATCGAGTCTACAGACACTCGATTGGCGAAGGAACTAATGCATGGTGCGGCGGGAGGTATGTCGGTGTTATATGCATGGTCTACTCGAGGGCTAGCAAGGAAACGAGAGAATATGAAGACTCATAAGGCTGTCAGACTAGCCGTAGGGTTGAAACCGACTGAGGAAACAGTGAAATCAACTTTGCAGCCTCCAAGAAAGAAGATGAAGATGGCGCATGTGTAAATCTTCTTTTCTAGGGATTGTGTACTTCTTTTTGCCTCAAATCTTCTATGTGTATAAGATGTATAGTTAAATATGTTGATACATAAATCTCTTCCTGTGTACTTTATTGTATTCATTGCACTCAGTGAATGTGGAAAACTGGTTGATCTACTTAAATTGTAGTTAGTAGAATATCACACTCACTAGATTTCGCTTATTGGGTTAAGGCCAAGCTCAATTTTGGAGGTATTCTAAAGATAATCTATCTTGTGGCCTTACAGGAAATAGTCATCATTGGCCCAGAGTGTTGTGGTTTTCAAATTGGGAAATATCTAATCAACAGAAACAGTGAACTAATTCTCATTGGTTGTTCAAATTATTTAGTATTTATCCACTATGTGTCCTTCCTCTTTTGCTGCGAACTAATCAACAACCTTATAAAGCACAGAATATGTCCGAGAAAGCTGTATATCGTTTTGAATGGTCTAGATAAAGTAGGTTCCGTGTGAGCTAATGCTACATACTTAATTAAAACTAGTAGGTATGGAACCCTACCAATAAGAGCATACTGAACATTCCACCGTTCACTGCAAATGTTGAGCATGGACTTCGAAGCATAACTCAACACCTCTTCCTTTCCATCTAATCCCAATTTATGCCTAGTAAGAATTAAATGGAAAGGAACTCGTTTCAACTAGATATCTATATTCCTAGGGTTAATTGCCTTTTATTTGTGAAATTGCAGCAGGGTCTGATGGTTCAAAGATCAACGGTTGAAAGATGGGCGATAGATTCTTGACTTGGGGCTTTTACTATTTAATCTGATAGCTGGAATGCTATTGACCTGAATCTAATCAATATATTATGATTCGTAGTCAACACAAATTTAATTGAAGTATTATGCTATTATTGTTTATCTACACTTAGATGAATTACTAATTTACCCGAAAATAAACAACGTTTGACAAACGCGTACTAAAGAAGTCCCAATTTAAAAGTATTTTTGAAAAGTGTCAGTAATATAATGAGGCAAATATTATCCACCAAATTTTTATTCTTCAATTTGTGGTAGATAATTCTAAAGCCAAAAATGTTTGGATTAAAAATCTGTAATTTGATCTCGTGATTCATTTCAACCATCAATTGATTGTTCCTGCGCAGAGACAAATTCAGACAAATTGCAATTGGTTGAGTCGATAAGTTTGTTCATCAATATATTTCTAAACAATGCATTTCCTCAAATGTAAACGAGGTAATTGCGGATAGGGATTTCAAGATGGAAAGCAGTATATAATGAACCGATAACAAGGTTTTTTAAATATGCTCAGAAGTGTAGTTATATATTATAATCCAATTTGTGCTAACACACTTGCAGGAAAAAAAGCCAAGCAAAGGACGGACAAATGTTATTAAAGACATAAGTGGAGAAAAGCATTCTTCGCATTTATCCAAAGTTATCCACCTGTTAACTTCGCTAATTATCTACCTGACGGAGGGCTGGCACTCGAATTAGATTAATCTATTAAAACCGTGAAGTGACTTATCACCCCCTTACAATATATATAATTCATTTTTGTTAAAGAATCATTATAGAAATGTTTTCTTAAACTGTTCGTTATCAAATTTACTTTCTTCGCTGTTCTTCACTAACTGACTTTTGTAGCGGAGAGAACACAAATAATCTTGAACTAAACCTTAACATTCCTCTAGGAATTGCACCTAGATGTAGGTCAATACCGCTAACCACTGACAAAACGGTAGCGAAAACACGTAACGCAGGGTGTATTGGAATTATACTAACATGCTTAGTCATTAAATACGATCAGCGTCGTTACGCTGCATAAACTCGATCACTGAGTGGCTGAGAGGTTTCTGCACGCTCGGCCGCACTTCCAGAATGCTCTAGCGCACAAAAGATTCATTTGAGTTGTGCTCTCCAAAGTTTTTTCTTTGCCTAATAATATTTGAGCTCTCTATTTAATTTCAAATATCCAAAAAATTTGTTATAAAACAAAATGACCCAATACCTAACAAAAGTCGGTTGCTTATAAATATTTAACGTTTCACAGCACCTACAAGCTCATTGCAAGTAAAATTAACATTCTCCCTCAAGTACCCCCAAGTACCATTCAACATTCCTGCAAAGGCTATTGGAAATGTGTTCAAATCTCCTTCGGTGAATACATCGCAAACGTCACAAATAGAACTCAAATATTTCTTTGTGCCTAGGACACGGAAAAGTCGAAATTGGCTGAAACTCTAAACGCAAACTTTAGCGGGGGGTTGGATAAGAAACTCAGATTTTGGTTGCTTTATCTTTCTAGACCTAATAGAACCTTATTGTGCATACCTTTGGATATATATATATGGATAATTTCACGAGGCCCTCCATTGTGTTCCATTCAAGTCTCCTCCCCAATTACCATTACCACCCGGAGTTACAATCCACATTTCTGAGAACGCCAACTCGTAAACCATTCACCAATGATAAATATCATACTTTGGAAATTCGGTAACATGGGAGCATTTACCCCAAATTTTGATTCTAGTAAGAAATTCAATGTAACTTTAACGGAGGTTTGATTTTTGAATAATTGTGGTTAGAAAAGAGGTTAATTATTTTCATTTATCGGAAAAGTCAATCAGTCAAGTAGCTTTTGTGCTTAAAGTATTCATTCTTATTCAGTCCAAAAATCTCAATGTATTTACATCCAAATTTAAATTCCATTACTAACGTACAAAGCTTAACTTCACTGCGGAAAAATGGCTACGTTGTCAGTAAGAATTAATCAAGAAGGCTACTTCAAGGGACGTTATCCTTCCTAGAACTAATTCCTTCCAAAACCACCCGGCATTTCCAAGTTTCCTTGGTTGAATTCTTCAAAATGTTACAAGAGATAAGACTACTGCCACGTATGTAGCCATTATTGGCTCCTAGAGGAAATGCGAAAGTGAATTCGGAATGCACGAATCCCGCGTTGTTGTAGTATTATCCTCAGACCAATGAGACGATCGCTTCACTGACGATAATAGATCACGTGATGAGATGGTCATTTTTAACCGAATGCGATTCGAAACATCGTGATTGGTTATATGATTATAATGATTATTAAGGAGAATTTTAAAAATCAATTTTGAAAAAGTCATCTCTATGTATGAACCAATGATACTCATATCTTAAAGTGGAAATTCCGTCAGTCATGTACATTTCTCCAGAGTAAAATTACAATGACACTTTAAGGTTAATTCTTCTTAAAAAGAATGGAAATATTTAAATTTGAAGAACTTACTGTAAATTCTGTTTTAAGAGTCGAAAATAGATTTTAATTGGTATCAATATGGGTACGCCATCCGAATTTTAAATACAGTAAATAAATATTATTTGAACTGAAGCGTGCTTACTTTGTGGAGAGCGCAACACTAACATGACTGCACCAAAGAATCCCATGCGCGTTAGAACATTCTGGAAATAGAGGCATGCTACTTATCAAATAGCCCTCAAGTGCGGCCCTGCTGCTGATCACGTTAAGGGGTCTGTGGAGTCAAGAGTGCTCAATAGTCATGGCATGGTCAAAGTAGCCGAAATTGTGTTTAATGGCTAAGCGCCGTGTCAATTACATATAGTTCGAATAAAGACGTTCAGGTCATATTTCTGTTTCCTCCATATCGGGAGCCCTCCATACTTGAGGATCTTGAGATTACTGCGAATAAGTCATGTAGCAGTCTGACACAGCTTTATCAGTTATAAGACTTTAATTTTAATTATCTAACAGAAGTAAATGGCTTAGCATTTAACACATTGAAAAGAATTGGGCAGAATATCACATTAAAGGTAAACTTGTCTTTATACAATAGGTTAGAAGAAAAGTTTTCGAAGTACAATCGATGATTAATGTTCAAAACTATAAAGCACAATATTTGGTGGACTGAATTTAGAAGTCCCATCAACCATGTTCCTGTTCTTTGATTGGGCGAGAAAGTGAGCTCAATTTACATTCCTCATAGAAAAAGTAGATTAAATATCAGTGGTCATATTTGCCCTACTTGGATAAATAGTTATCATGCGAAAGTTATTTCCTTCCACTCAATTGTTTTTCTTTGTTTTAAACTTTCTTCAACAAATAGTCCGAAACTCGGTGAAAAGACAAATGGAGGTCTTTGTTGATAGGCGTTAAGTGATCGACTGAGAGAAGTGGAAATGTTGACAAACTTGCATTATGAGTTCGCTTTAGCAAATACGTAGATTTTTAAAATATCTAACAAAAGCACGTATAAAATATTTAAATTAGGATATTATATTTTAGTATGTGGGGTGCGCGATAGACTTACCTCCACGTGGTGCACCCTGGGCAACGTATACTCATACGACAAAAAAGTCTATAAATCGGCAGTTCACTTCAAACTACCATGACCCCACTGTCATATTCGACTACTTTCACAGTACTCACCATATCTTTTCTCTACCTTTCTTCTGTTATCCCTCTCGACTTTTTGATGTGAATATGATGTATCTCCCCTCTGTGAAGCACGAAGTCAACCAAAGGTCTATCGATAACTATCATAAAGCCTGCCACTTGATATAAATAGATAAATATTTCAGTTTATTTATTTATTTATATTATTTTTGAGGAAAAATCTAGTTATGCTATCGGGCACAAGTACGGATGATGCAATTGGCCAGCCTTAATAGCGTTGGAGATTCAACAGTATTCTTTCGTTATTATGAAAGAGATTGATCATTCAATGGTGGATTTTCATTTTTTCAACTTCTGTGAACTCAACTAACACCTAAATTTCATACCATGTGCCATTTTGGCTGTTTTAAAGACTATTGATATTTGGAGAATTGAAAATCACCCGAAAGTTGACACCGAAGTTCTTTATTGATTAATGCTTTCTTTTATGTCAAGAATTCGCATACTCTGCAACTTCACATTTTTTCCTCGAATTCACTTAAGGTGGAGAGTTACGGTAATAGAGACAGGAATTGATATCGTTGGCAGTTTTACCCATAACGACCTGCTCAAATCGAAGACTTTCTTGAAGCCTTAATCAATTTGCTTTTGCCATGATTGCTCATAAACTTCATTTTTAATTAACATTGAAATTAAATTCCAGGGAAACTTTAGGACAAAGGAAGTGGGAGTACCTTTCATGGTAGACCAAGGGTGAAGTTACTTCACTTGTCATGGGTTTTCGAGAGCGTGGTCTAATGGTAAGCTTTCTCACGATGTTAAAGTGATTTATAAGCTTGTTGCTATCAAACAATCCAACTACTATTGTCCAATTAAAGCTCGCCTCTACTTGGACAATGAGGACACCAAATGCATTGATTCTGGCGTACATCATGGTAAGGTTTATCCAATTTCAGTTAATTAAATTTGTCTTTGTAAAAATGGATGGTTTCACACTTTAAAACGATGTTGTATACAATTGTTAGTCAAATGTGAATGTGCGGATGGACTGTAGATTATCGAAGCCAGACTTCAAATGACTCCTGGACGCAGTTGGACACCATTCTCATCTGCCAAATACCACGAGTTGAGAGTAGCCCATAGTATGTAGAAGATGAAAAGGCGATGAAGGCACTAAAATGAGATTCAAGAGTATAAAAACCGGAGTGTGAGATAACATAGAGGGATGCTACAGCTGAGTCTTCGTCAGGAGCGAGTGTTAACAGATTGTCGAAATGCTGTTTTTGGATTTCAGTCCGAGAAGGTGTAAATGGATTGGTTGCCCTTGGATTACGCAGATAATTTAGCGTTGTAAATAATGACCAAACACGTTTCAGATAGAACGTGGTTAAAAATAATTTTTAAGTATAGGAAGAGTCGATCTTCGATATCCTAAGGCAAAATATAGTTCCCCATAGCGACAATGATACTATTGGTATACAAGTGAAAGGGGAGCTGTAATAATATCCCCGACATGGATTTAGAAATTCATATATATATATATATATATATATGTGTGTGTTCATGACGACAGATTATTAGACTTGAAACGACACAACTGTGCACTTTTAATTTCTGTGGCATAAAATATAGATGGAATTCTAACTGTTCAAACATAACTCAAGATGTCCATTTCAAAGTGTGAAGTTTAACCTCTTTGTTCTATATTTACATTTAAGGCGAGTCTATTCTGCTCTTATCCAGGAAGTTCTTTTTTCTACTTCTGACTAGAATTTCGACAAAGTGGCAAGCACATAGTTTCCAATTCCACAGAACAATGGTAACCATAGTGATGGAGTTATATGAGAATTTTAAAGTCACTGCAGCAGCTACACCATCACGACAAACACACACACGCACACACATTACTTCATCTGGTGTTCATTTTGGGTGGCGTTTACGGAATTCTACTCAGAACAGGACATTATGAATGCATTCTACTACAGAACGGAAAGTGTTGAATTAAATGTAAATTGATTTTAATTATTTTGAGTGATTTTACATTTTTTTATTTTTTTACTATTTCAGCATTATCAAAATGTGACTTTTAGTGGCAGTAGTTGGATAGAGATTGGTGGATTTAAGTTGAAGTGATGTTTATTTTGATATTTTGAGTGTAGAAGAACTAAGCACATATTGGCCATTGATTTCCGCCTTTCTTGAATATTTTATTGAATTCGCTTCTTATCATTACCAACAAAGTGGTCTGGTAACCTTACCGCGTATTTTAAATATTTCTTGTATTTTTAGAATTTTTGCTAATAAGTGAAAAAAGCATACATAAGCTCTATGTAAAAATGAATTTGTATAATAGATTTTTCCGTCTAAAATATTTAAATATTTTTACGTATAAAGGTTAATAAATTTTTATTTTCATTATTGATACGCTTAGTGATATTAAAAATGTTAGGCCATTGAAATGGCGTAATTCCAACAAATGATAAACGGGAAGAGTCCAAGAAGATACCGTGAACACTTTTTATGTTTTTGGAAGGTTTGTACGATATTTTCGCTTCATGAATACCTCAGATCCAAAATTTCAACTTTCATGATTCGTCCTCTGGAACGCATCAAATGATTAGCTACACGGTTTTGCGCCTATAGAGTGGTCTTTAAATCAAGACTGCTCGGTTTGTCTGTTTATGTTCAAATTTTTCAAATTGATGAGGAGGTAGTGTTCTAGAATGATTTTCAGGAGCTTAGTTTTAACAGTGAAATCAGAATTTTGGGCAAATTAGATTATTAAGTATTTAAGTACTTATGCACTTAAAATATTAGATTCTTATAATAAAGAAGTGTCTATAGTTTGAACTTTATGAGATATTACATTGTTGCGGGTTAAAATGTACCAAAATAACTCCAACCTCAGCTATTATTATATTATTAGAAGGCTAACCATTTAAAATATGGGTTAAATTCTTTTGCCACCTTATTTAAACAACGCCTGTAACTTTGCATTCATTCAAAGATCATTCATTGTAAAATTACTGTTGTTGCATAGTTTTTGTTCATTAATTTTAATATTTATTTCTAGCCGCTTTAATAATAAATTCTGAGCTCCATAATGTAAATTCTAACGGATAAATCATTTTAAAGCTTTCAGGGGATGAAAGCTCTGAGAGCAGTTTCACAACGTCCCAAACGACAAGCCGCTACACTGGCCTGCTTAAGCCATTGGGGGATCAGGTAGACACCACCTGTGATCGGGTGAATTTAAAAATTGAATTTAAATTCATTTTAAACTTCCTATTTTATTTATTGATCATATTTCATTCATTGATAATGTTTTATTCATTTTTCGATGTTTAACTTTGTTGAAAATCCATATGAAGTTCAAACTATTTTACAAAAGTTCAGTATAAATTTGATCTGCACCGCGAAATGCAATATTATTTTCAATTTTTAAATGCTATATATCTCAGAAAAAATTATTCAACCGATCCGACGTGCTAAATTTTCATACTATCTATTAAAATTTTCAATAAAATTCTGTTTATTGAAAATATGAGCCAAATATCGATTTTCTTAACAAGTTAGTCTCTTTCTACCATTTCGAAAAAAACAATATTTAAAAATCGAGCGTTACCTTTATTTTTCATTTTTTCCTTAATGTTGTAGAAATTTAAATTGATTTCTTTAACAACTTAAATTGTCTACCTCTGAAAATCTATTTTCCTTTCTATAAAAATGAAACGAATTTTGGCTTAAGCGGACGCAGGATGAATGTTTCGAGGTGATTCCAATGCTTTGTCGAGTTAAGCGCATTTCACCTCGAGAAACACGGTCAGAAACTTCGGCTCCACCTGCACCCCAGCGACCACTGAGAGGTCCGTTTCATTGACTGAATGCTGACTTGATTTAATTTTCTGCTAATAGCAGGAAGTTGAAATTTAATTATGTTTATTATGTTAGTGTAAAAAAGATTTGACTGGCCTCCACACACCTTGTGGAGGTCTTGGTTGGTCAAGTGGTTTTGTTTGAAAAAGCATCTCAATTTAGAAGGACTTTACTGCGATTCAAACGTTACTTGAAGTGTGTCCCATCTGGACCTGTGGGATGTGCAAATCAACCTATAAAGTAGATTTCCGAAAGATTTGAAATTGGAATTCACGTAGTTGTCATATATTTTTGAATTGGGGCAAAAATACAATTCAATATGATTCGCGAAAGGGGTTGTGTAAGATTCTATCTTTAATTTCTTGTTTTCCAAGCGATTTCACGCTGGCTTTAATGGGTGTACCTGCGAAGTCCACCCGCAATACTAGGAAAGCGTATTTTAGAGTTATGGAGAGTTAGAATGGTTAAAACGGTAAGAAATGCAATATTCTTATAGCATATAGTAATAGGTAATAAAATCCACTATAATTACGTATATTCTGGCATTAAATTTATGCTTAATAATTGAATTTCAAAATACATGAGATCTATCACTCATTTCTATTGTTTGTTCGTCATTTTATAATGATTTCATTGAAGTTAAAATGAATTTGCCAACTAAAATATAATATTAAGGCAAAAATGAAATGACCGCAAATTTTACCTTTCAATTTCTTTGAAATAATGACGAGATCATTTTAAATTAAATTTTGTATTGGATTTTGTTAACTGCTTTGATTTTATTTAATTAAAGTTTCTTTATTTTTTAATTTATTTAGAAAGCCGAATTTCGTTAGCTTCATCATCTTCTGCTCCACCTCATGGACCAATAAAACCGCGAGTTGCACCCGTTGTAAGTTCTAGCCAGAAAGAACTCATGGAACTTAATTTAATATGCAGTGTTTTAAAACAACACTAAAAAATCAATCCGAAACAATGAATTACACAAATTTATTTGCACAGTTGAATGAAATTACTTCATGATTTCTACTCTATTTCGAGAAAATTGTTGTAAAAAATATTAGAAATAATGAAGTGGTTTAAATAAGAAGAAGAAGAAGATCAATAGGAGCACGTAAAAAATTAAATAGGATTAATTAATGTGTGAAGTACGCAACCCTAAAACGATTAAACAGCGCACCCGAACATTCTGGAGGGTGCGGCCGTGTGTGCAGTGAACTTCTCAGCTACTCCGCATTTAATGTTCACTCAATTTATGTTAAATGTATCAAATACGAATCGTGGTTGCTGTGAGCATAAATTCAATAAACGCTATACTCGCTATACATCTATTTCTTCCATAACATTGAGATAGATTACTAATTTCAAGAGCTTTCTATCTTGTCATTGAGATAACTGAGAATAAGTCAAGGCTCATTCGTGTAGCAACCCGCAACAGACATAATCTATATAATTTCGGTCAACGCTAACTGCCTAAAGAATCGTTAAGATCTGTGGCGGATTAGCTACCTTAACAAGCCTTGACTAGTCTCAGAAACCTCTATGTCAGTGACTCCTAATTGGTAAGTCTCCCAGAATGGAAGAAAGAGACGTATACTGTGGAACACTTTTATTTAGTACGGCGTGCTGGCGTACTGACGTGCAAGCGTGATTGCGCTAGCGTGCTGTGTTATGTGTGTGACGTGGAACTTAGTCATAATATACACTTTATGATATGATGACCTCATATAACCTGGGTCATTGATTGGTCGGGTAACCGCGTCCTGGAATTGACCATTGATTGATCGTATTGGTAGTGATCATTGATTGGTCGAGAGGCTTCTGCATTTGGCGTGCTAAAGGTGTGTTCCCACAGCTCCCTATTCACAACCTGGATAAATAATTTGAATATAAGTAAATACTTAGTTACATCGTTCTGTTTGCAATCTTTAATGTTAACTGCTCTGTTACGCTAGTTACTATGGTAATGCAAAGACAACAATTCTTAATCGAAATCTTATGAATTTTATTCACAGATATTTTAATCCATAGGTGATCACGATTGCGATAGCTTTAACAGTATAAATTAACGTAATAAAACTGTGTGCTCCCAAATACGGGTAACAATAATACAAAACCACATTAATTAAAGTTTTATCATTCATCCGTCGTCTTTCTTAATTTTATTTACTTCTGTTATTTGATTTATTTGAATCGTTAAGTTAAAACAAATTATCATGCCAAATAGGCACTTTGGATTCGTAATAACTTAATGCAGTTTATGCTTTTTACTATTCCTCAAGGTAAGGGATGAGGAAGGTAAGTATTTGTAGGTAAAATTTGATTAAAATTTTTTAAAATAATCGGATCTTTTTATCCACTTTCTTAACTCTTATGAATGGTAAATGACGGACTCCGATAGTGGCATTTTCCAAATCTTACAATTGTTTTTCATATTTTAATTAACGCAAACTCAAAGTGGTTAAAAGAAATTAAATTATGCCAATTTTAGTTTCAAATTGAGAGACGTCGCCAATTGGAGAAAACAGTCCGTGATCAGGAGAAAATTATAATTCATCTTGAAAGTGAACTCCACCGAATGCGTTCTCAAGAAAGTAATGCATTTTGTTATTCCATCCTTTTGATTGTGCTCTGTCATGCATTATTTCCCATAATTTACATCAAATGGCAGGCTTTATGATAGTTATCACTAGCCCTTTAGATGACTTCGGGCTTCAAAGGGGGGAGAAACGTCAAAGTCATTAAGAGTTGGGAGGGAGAACAGAAGAATGATTCCCAGTTGAAAGTGGGAGACAGACAGAAAGGTAGAGAAAAAGGTAAAGTGAGTACTGTGGAAGTGGTGGAATATGACATACAGTGGGGTCATGGTAGTTTGAAGTCAACTGTCGGTTTATAGACTTTTCTCCGTACGAGTATACGTTGCCCAGGGTAAACCACGTGGAGGTAAGTCTATCACGCACCCCTTCTTCTCCATCATAACTTCTCATTTGTCCATTTTTAAAGCCCCACCTACTCAGACTCAAAGAAGGGAAAGGGGAAGACTCATCTCTAAAGAACGGTTTTATGCTAAGAAATTGAAATAAATTGTATATATGCTTGATTAGGTGATAAATGGTTGTCTGTCTGGGTAGCAATTACTAGTGGCAATGGCTTCTCGCTGGGTGGTCTTAGATAACTAGATGTGAGCGTGGAAATATAATGTTTCATGAGAGATGGAATTTGCGCATTTTACTCGAATGAAACCAAAACATTTCTTCAGAATTCTTAATATCCTTTTTTAAAAGCTATGATTTTGAGTTTTAATTTCATTTTCCAATCGTTTAAGTCTGTGTTTTAAACTTTGACTAATCGATACAATTATAGTCCATTTACCAATAATATTGCGGTCCTGGATTTAGGTCTCATCCGGCAAGAAGAAAAAAAGGTGACAGAGATGTCATGATTGCATAAAGGTTATTGATCAGAACCAGTTATTTCATGCCGCTGTAATTGACTTTAAAAGCGTAAAACAGCCAACCATCAAACGATCTGCTGACAATTTGAATTGTCATAACCTTTTTTAGTAACATTATGGGGGTAGCTTTAGAAAATGACAGCTGTCTTTAATCCACATAAACCGAACATTAGAGTAATATCTAATGTAAATTTACATCCACTTTCAAATATCACATTTAATACATTTAATATAACCTTCATAAGATATGGCCTAATTTCTTGCAGATCGAGTCCGAACCCCAATCCGTAATTGTTCTGGTAGATCTCAAAACTCACAAATGAACGAAAGAGATCCATCTCAAGATATTCCTTCGAGGAACAGTAGTCAAACGTTTTCATCTGCCAAAAATCAGTCTTCCTCAATGTCATCTCCCCCAATGGAACAGGACACATCGGTTCCAGCTCTGGCTCGACGTATTCGGAGTTTGGTGAGAGATATACGGGAAGACACAGAAGCCTCTTTAGCGAGATCTGAAAGACATCAGAATCATTGGAGAAGCTCATCCTTATCAATAGAATAGTAGCAACATTGCTGATGGTTTTTCATTGAGAGCCTCTATTAGTTTGTACAAGTGGGCGCAGTATCACATTTGATCTCACTAGTCTAGTTTTGTCTTGAGTACAAATATACGTTATATTAGTAAAATTTTGTTAAACAGAATACCTAATACTTATTAAATCTCAATTCTAATGGATATTATTTTGCGTTAAATTGTTGCTAATGAATATTGAATGATTGTCGAAATTGCATCGTATTGATATTACAAAGGCAAAGGATTTTCAAAATCAATACTTTAGTGAACCGAGCTAATTAAATTAAGTATAGGTGGACTTATTTACATCCCCTACACTACAGTGAGATATTCTGTATGTTGTCAGTTGTGGCTTCAGGATCAGGGGTGTAGTACTAAATCATCAAGTGGATCCAACTGCCTGCTGAGTGCTGGTTCAAATTCAAACTTTGAGCTACGTAATCTTACCTTACCTTTGATTTCATTTTAATTATGCTTTTTACTACGTTAAACTATCAACGGTAACTGGAAGATAATTGTTCCAGAACACCGAACCTACCTTCTAATTCTAACCAATCCCCAAAGGTAGGTAATTGAATAGTATTGTTGAACGCAAGTCAAGCGTTGGTGAGGACACGAGTATGAACTAAAGAGAGAAAGGCTTACGTATGATTTTCATGGGTAGAGTCGAAAAATATTTGAGCTAGTTGAACGGATGAAGACATGGTGATGAATTGGTTGGAAGAGGGAAATGAATTTTTGTCCGGTAATCATTCGAGTTAATCATTCGATTGACAGGTGGATGTAACCATGTAGATAAGCGCTTGTTTAACGCTCTTTAACGTTCGAATTTGGCATGATTGGTCTGAAGTGGAGAAGCATTGGGCGGGTTGGGCTTACGTTGTTAATTTGATCATGGCAACAGGATTTAATGTGAAGTATCACAGTTAATGAAGAAAATGCCCTGCAATAATACGTAGAATTAGATTGTTGTGAGGAGATTGTTGCTGCATTGGCATGAAAGGTCAATCCAATCAAACTCAAACACTACTGTCACGTTGCAATTAGAAAAGGTACTAGACTGGTCTATTTGAATGCTTTTATTGTTCATATAAGGCAACCATTTAGTTAGAATTAAATATAGACCATTTCTGATATTCTCTTGTTTGAATGATCCTGACAAGTAACAGCCCAGCGTTATTTGTAAATGCACTAGTTTACCTTTCGCAATGGAGGAAAAGTAATCAGAAGCCATTTAGGTATCCCTAGTCCCGTTAAGTGAAACCACCTTAAAAGTCGGGACGAATAAGGTCACATATCCTCTCAAATGTAAATAAATGAGTGAGGCTAAAATGAAGGTAAGATTTATTTATAGCAAACGGCAGGCTTTATGATAGTTATCAATAGCCTTTTAGTTGACTTCGAGCTTCACAGAGGAGAGGAACATCAAAGTCACAAAAAGTCGAGAGGGGGAAGGGAAGAGTGATTCACAGATGGTAGTGGGAGAAAGACACAAAGGTAGAGAAAAAGGTAAGGTGAGGTGAGTACTGTGGAAGTGGTGGAATATGACATACAGTCTGATCATGGTAGTTTGAAGTCAACTGCCGGTAAATAGATACTGATCTCTTGGCTAATTACTGTGCCATCTTCTAATGGGGAGTACTCGAATTAATGTACATTTTGATGTCACCTCACCTACTTCGCCAATCGTTGGGGCACTATGTCTCAACAAACAGCTCAGAGCTTCGGTCAAAGGTCAGAATTCAATACGGTCGTCTTTATTGTTAATATCCAAACAACTGGCTCCGAGATCATTTAATATTCGCACAATTATGAAATTCATCCATCTGAAAAAGATTGACATCTGTAAACATTTTGTGATTATATGAATAAAAGTAGGCAAAGGCTCTATTTTATTTTTTAAATAATATATTCCAACGCGATTATTAATCATTGGTCGTAGATTTAAACAAATATCACAAATTCCCATATAATTTTAGATAACACTGAAATGCGCATTTGCCAATTCTCAATTCAATTTTCTCAACGAATTCGCAAACTACGCATTATAAACACTCTTGCTTTCTGAACTCATTCAAAGACCCAATTTCATGTTAATAACTTGGGCATGAAGAAGTAAAAGAGAGGTTGATTTGCAACAGAAGGTTGAATGTAGTAGTCAATCGACTGCCCAACGGAATTCCTGACATTTTTTACCTTTAGCCCATCTTTCCTTCATCCCATTCCGGATTGGGGATATGCAAGGAAGGCAAGAGAGTTTTACTATTTCAAAAATGTTTTAAATTGTTAATTTTTTATAATGGCTATGTTTAGGCAAAACCTAACATGGCGCATATGAAACTTTTTCCCAGATACCTATTACTAAGTGTTATATCAGGTAAGTTTGAACATTGCTAAGCTTCTATTAGAAGTGGTAAATGAATCAGGTACCCGAAATTTAATTTAGATTAGAATTTTAGAACGTGAGAATATTTGTATCGAGTAGCAGGCTTTATGATAGCTATCATTAGCCCTTTAGTTAACTTCGGGCTTCACATCAAAGTCACAAAAAGTCGAGAGGGGGAACAGAAGTGTGATTCACAGATGTAAGAGAGTGACAGACACAAAGGTAGAGAAAAAGGTAAGATTAGTACTGTGGAAGTGGTTGAATATAACATATAGTGGGGTCATGGTAGTTTGGAGTGAACTGCCGGTTTATGGGCTGTTTTGCCGTATGAGTATACGTTGTCCATGGTGCACCACGGGGAGGCAAGTCTATCGCGCACCCCTCTCCCCTGAAGGTAAGACAGATTGCATGAAAAGATAGAAGATGACAATACTTATCAGGTATAATCCGGGCTCTGCCAGTTAGTGCAAATAGAGTAGGAAAAGAAGGTCATGTGTGGCGTATTCGTCGTTCATTTGTTGGGAAACTTACAAAATTGCAAACTGCCAGTTATAGGTCAGTGTTTGCATAATACATAAAAACAGCTTAAACTCTGAGTCTGGTGATTTTTATCTACCAATGTGCTTGATTCTTCCTATTACTGGATTTCCGTTGGTGGGAATCGATCTCGCGAACTCTGACTTTTCAGAAATGTTCAGTAAAGGCTACCCTGCAATGGATTTTTCTTGTGCTAAGTGGATTCCTTTTAGTCTATTACAATTTGCGAAGGAAAAGTTCTGGGAATTGCTTCCTTTCAAGCGAATTGAATTAAATTCCTTAAATAATTGAGATCTTGATTAATAATAATAATTAATGCAAAAAGTGCCGTCGACCACTCATTTGCGCTATCTGCTAATTCTATGGTTTCAGCTATAGTAGACTTATTGACCCTCTCCATTTCCCAAAAGCGCGATTCCACTACAATATCTATCTGACAAACATACTCAGTCTTGTGACTTCTACCTTCTAAATGTGGGCATATTGGGCTGGTAACTAAGTGGTTCTGGGGTGGAACTGACTTCCTTGAATTTTGGTTAGTAGGTTGTTTATAAGCAAAATGTTTTGTGTTAAGAAAGTGAGGCTTAGATCAATTGACAAGATGAGGTCTCCTCCCTTATTTCTCTGTTCTAAGTAACTAAACAAAACCCATTCACATTCTACTATTTCTAAAAACGCCTAATGGTTCTTGAAATACTAGCTATTCATTTATCATCATTAAAGCTTGTTCGACTTCGAGAGAGGTCCATTCCGAAAATACAACTTTAACTACCCTGTGTTGCACTAACCGTGTTGATTAATTACTGAAAAGACCTAATCTTCTGAATGTCTATGGCGGTGATTAGGCGCTTGAGAACCTTCTTCCTTTAGGCTGTCCAATTATATTACAGAAATCCCAGACTTTCATTTCTAACCTACAAGTTTAATACAATATGCCAAAATTCGATTTATAATTTAAACTTAATGCTGAAAGACGGTTATAATTCAAACTTCCAATGAGCCTCAGGGTGTCATGACTCTTTAACCCTACTAATTCATGTTATCGGTTAGCGCTCGCTCAGATTTATAATATTAAATTTATTACCAATTCAACGTTCGACACCGTTATTGACTGGGCGATTTACAATTCTGTTCAAAATTCTATCCACCAATAGGCTTGTAATTCAAATATTGTCAAAGAGGAAGCATAATTGTGAAAATTTAGTGACATAAATGATTTTTTATTTCAGCTCTCGTCAAATTTCACTTATCAATTACTTGATATAATTTCAGAGTTTAGCTGCATAATACCTCCTTTTCGGAATATCTCATTCGTTTTCATTAGTACTAAAACGAATTAATTGCATATTCAACAAAAGTGGTTTAAATTCGTCATTTCACCTATAATCATAAACGAGATGCGATAGCCATTAAAGGACTTCGTAAAATGAGTTTTACATTCAGTCAAAAATAACAAGGCTACTATTAGATTTTTTTCTATTAGTAATCAATTTGTCTTGTGTTTTGGCATTTTAACTCCGTGGAACTCACTATGAATTTATCGTTACACGCTACTCTTGCTTTGACAGTAGCATAGCTTTAACTAATAATTGTATTTTATGACAAGGTCTCTAAGCTCCATGACTATATTATCGATTGTTCATAACCTAAACTTATTGTATATCTATTTTCAATTATATTTTCATTTGTTATTTGATCCAAAGTGAGAAATGAGTGAAAACGCTTTCTAATCATTTTGGAGACACTGAAACTTGTGGGACACGTCATCGCCTGAGCGCACAGCGTGACTTGGAGGTGCAGCCGTTCAACTTCGTGTACGGATTGAGTGCGAGGGCACATAGCCAATGGCCAATCAAAAGCCTCCGCTTGTTTTACTTAATTCGCCATGTTGAATGGCTAGGCTTCCTCCCTTGTTACACTCCGCGCCATGCATGTCTGGATACGTCTGTTTCTTATTAGCTTTGCGGTAGCTTAGCTACTTCAGTGGAACGCACTAACTAGGAGAAACTGCCGTAGAGGTTTCCGAGTACAGTCTGACTTAGTCTAGGTAGCTAATTCCGCTAAAAACTTAACTTTATTCCTGTACTTCAGCTTGCTATCACATTACTGTGTTCGTTAAACAAAATATTTCATAATAATTATTGTTTTTTTGCGAACAAAACTCTATGCTTCATTCCTGACCGAAAACTAGACGAAATTCTCTCTTAATATCCTAGAAAAATACTGAAATTTCTTCAATTCTTTGCCTTCTAGTGGACTAACTACGCATACAAATTATTGCAAAATTATCTTTTTGCTTAAATTTTCATTCCTAAATAGTATTTTTCGCAGGTAAAATAAGAATCTCTTTCTCAGTTGTCAATCCTTAAAGTGGGTTTGATTGTGGTGGACATTAAATCACCAAGAACGCGGCCTCCAATAGATGTTCTCAGTCCATGGAATATTGAAAAAGTATGCTGTTCCAAAACCCACTTTTCCCTTCGCCTAAATAAAATTATAACATAAGAGTATTTGCGAAGAAATTTCAAATTATTGTGTGTACTAACACTCCACACTGAAATCCATATCCTTTTGTGAAAGTTCAATTATCACTGTGCCAAAAAAGACAGTCTAAAAAAAGTAGGTCAATTTTAAAAAAAACTTGATATTAGAACTTAAGTACTAAGGTAACACTATACGCTCCTCGGGGATGAGAGAGAAGACCTCCTGTACTGATGGATCTCGATCTTGAAACCTCTACTAAAGTAGAATTTCTTTACAACGTGTATGAGTTTTAACAATTCTTACGATATTTTCTTCCTGCGCTACGAGAACGAACATTCTGTAATTCTTCATTATAAACTATCGCAAATAAGAACAAATTTTGCTATTTAAGGAAAGTTTCTTAACGTCTGCAATCGCAAAATAGACACGCTGTTACTCTGATATGGCCTGCGTTTTATTACAAGCTAATAGGTCAGCTAATCTATTTCATAATCCAAGGCTTGCACACCCAACTGTATTCTATTAAAAAGAAAAGAGACTTTCAATGTTTGCCTGCTCATTTTAACAAGGCAAAATCGCTAGTGATCAGTCAAAGCGAACCTGTTGAAACTACAGGATTATTCTGACTGGCTCTCTTACATCGATTTCTTAACTGCTAAAAATAATTCACCGTTCTTTTCAAATTTAAATGTGAAGTGTTAGGTGCATATAGGAATATACCGTGCAATGGCGGCGGAAAGTCGAGAGAGGCAGAGAAGAGGAAGGACAAATAATAGGTCGGAGAGCGTGAGAAATAGACGTTTGGAAGGTGCATGTCAAAACCAGAGCATGTGACTGAGTCATTGGAGGGCAGATACTTGTTATAACCTAGATGAACACAGAGATGATTTTATATGAAAACCTTTAAATTATCACATTCTTCGAGGGGCATTATGAGAAACAGTTGAGAATTCATCCTTCAAACCTTGGAGCTCTGCTTTAACTCTCAACCTCATAAATTGATGTACTAAAGGAATGCAGCTACTTTTAATTTCTACGTAAAATAAAGGAAAATTTGCATGATTTTTCATTATTGCATTGGTTACAGACTTGTAATGATCGAGAAATCAATAATTTGTACCATTGCTAATCCATTTATCAATTATTGTTATTAAAGCGTCAAATGTATGTACACACAAAACTAATTTACTTGCATTGATCAAGGTGAATTTCAATTTTTTATGAAATTATTATTTCTGAAAGAAAGGCTTATTTGTAATTTTGGAATGGAAGAGGAGTTTCCTCTATTCATTGAGCTGTCTTTTAATACGCCATCAAAGATGAGAGTCTATTTTTAATTATTTTTGGTATCGGCAATAAGGGACAAACTCAATTTAAGAAGTTTTGAGGTTTAAACTTGAATCTTCCTCATTTCTTACCTCAAATTACAGATATTTTATCATCACTTTCTCTTCATTCCTTTTTGTAAGTCGAATTTATTCATTAACCACCCTCCCAACCAATTGTACATGCTACTCTCTCTCCCTGAAAGATATTTTTAGATGTGCTTAAGACGCCCAAATTACTTATAGGCTTTCAAAGTGAGTTTCATTATTTGTCTTCTAGCACATGTATGGTTTTTTTGAAAAAATGCTTGGACAAAAAAAATGCGTTTCATCTCTCTATTTTTTATTTCCCTTTTTATAATTTTACTGAAAATTGCTTATCGTTTCATCTCATAGCTTTGCAAATGTTTATTCTTTCGCTTGAGTCACCTGATTCATTTATGTTTGAAATTTCACTATCATGCACCGATGGTGTGATAGACGACGTGGTGGCATTGGTGGTGCTGACAGCATCTTTTTCTCTCTCTTTCTCACTACTCACTTGGTTCTTTCTCCTCTCAGGAGACCCTTTTAATCAAAGAAAGTTCGTCACACATTTTCCAATTATACATGATGATCTGCCAATCTTCTGTTTGTTAAATTACGCTCGCCATGTGGACAGCATAAAATCTCTTCTAGAAAAAATGATTTAATTTAATTTAGACAATATGGATTGAAGCCCTCAGATAAGAAAAGTTTGAATACGCAAAAACGAGTTCACGGCTAATAAACTAACCATGAGATAGTACATTGTAACTAAATTAGTATTTTCTACAAATTAGCGATTATTAATGCCGCTATTAATAAAAAGCAGGCATAATAAAATTATGGGAATATTTACATTTTATTATTAAATATTTAAAGTAAAATATTGAACCAAATTAATGCATTATCCACGAAGAAATAGTATTTTCCATTCACCTTCACTGAAGGAATAGAAAGTTGTTTAATTTCGTTTTTAGAGATGTTTCAATTTGCCAAAAGTTTATATCAATTCACTACATTTTCAAGTTAATATAGATTGTTGGGAAACTAAGAGTTGGATATGTGGAAAAGCAATCCATTAAATTGTAAAGTGCTTGAATTGTAGGCATGTAACTCAATGATACCAGTGACAAGTCAAATTCAGTGGATTGGAAAATAGACACAAACGTGAAAATTAAGATCGATATTCGACAAAACTATGGGTTTTAAAAAGTTATTCTTCTTAAGGGTTATAAAATCAGTGGAATATCTTTGATTTAATAAGCCTTGACTTATGCTCAGTGATCTCTATGGTAAGATCTTCCAGTTTGGAATGGCTCCCGGGATTAGCTACCATACCTCGAAGATATAGAGGAAGCAGACGTATGATGTGGAGCATGTTTATTTGAGCTGGGTATAGCTGGCACGGAGCTTAGCCATTATATACGATTTCAGCTGCCTTGACCATGTCATGACTATTGATTATGGTTTGGCTGAGAGGTCTCCGCCCTCATGACCTCATTTGCTCCCTATTTCGATCAGCACCACGTCTGCACGTTCCAGAATGTTCGAGTCCGCAAGGAATTATTTGTTTCAGCCATGCTAACGTTGTGCTCTCCACAGATTGGCGAAATTTTTAACAACTTTATGGAATTGTATCGAGCACCACACAATGGGTTGGCTAATCACATTCATCGGTACTCTTAAATTTATGTTTGTAGACGTCTGTTTTCTACAATATAGCACAATTGGCCTGGAAGGCACTTCTGTCAAGTAGAAATCAAGGATATTAGAGAAGTCACGTCCGATATTTCATTTTACTGAATTTTAAGCTTTACGTTTAAGACTGCTTGAGTGGTGTCGAAATTTGAAATAGCTCAGTGACACTGAAATAAGTTAACGCGATTGCGTAGCAGGTAGTTCCACCTCAATAGATTAAAGCTAAAACCATTATAAGAGGGAGGGAGGGAGGGGGGGATATTTGAGCTCTGTTCTCAATGTTTAATTTGTGAATCTAGTGGCCGTTCATATTGGCCAAATGTGGGTAATAAAAATGGTAATAGAACTAACATTTATCACCAAGGGTGTCCGCGTTGCTGCTGCTACTACTACACTCAAGATAAGCGAAAAACACTTTCCTGAAATGGATTGAAATTAGCTTTTAGAGGGTTTGCCATAGCGTCCAATCGTTTGTACCACGTGATGAGTATCTGTGAATTATGTGTTCTCGCACACTTTTCATTCGCACATTTTCGGGAATGAGAGCTCTGAATGCTCTGAGTTCGTACCATCTTCGTTTCAGTCATTTATGGCAAAAAAATCAAACTACGGTTTTGGAAGTCCGTGTCCCTTCCCCTCCTCCCCCAACTCTCGAGTCGTTGGTGCCAATATTCGTGATTTGTCAGCTTTTAATCACTTCAGTATTTTTCCTAACCATATCACTAAAAGAAGCCGCCTCCGTTTGCGCCATCACCTAAAATCACGCATACATATCGCTTCGCGCAAATGATCGTCCCGGCAACACGACACGCGCGCGCTTATCTTCCTTCCTGGCGCAAATTCACTTGAACACAGAAGGAGTTATTTATTCCGCCTATAAATTTTCATGCGCGTCAACAGTAAACATGTTTGCATGCCGAGTACGTTAACACTTACCAGCCGAATTAATATGTGCGCTTTCCTGATTCAACATCTAAACAAACAAACAATACGCGTATTAAGGTTTGCACAATTAAAACCCCCCACAATACTATTAGGCTTATACACATTGAAAAGCACAGCAATTTGCTGAAAGGCTGTCACTACCTCGAGGCAGCATCTTGCTGGTTGCCACCGGGTTGTAGCTGTTCTAACCTCGTTGTGCAGGCAACATAACTGCTTTAATGAAATGGGAAAGGATCTCTTCCACACCCTAACTGGAGGAAGCGATCTTCAATTGAAGTCTGCTGCCCTGCACTTTTTAATTTGGAAATTATAAAAAGTGTGGTATCGAGTAAATAAAGGCTTTGTGTATTAGCTGTTGCATTAATATTTACACCCATCTCATGCGTGGCGTCACCATTTAATCAATGGAACGCTGTAAAGTCGTCATTCAATGCATTCACTTGATCCATTTGTACGAATTAACACGACCAGGCAATATTTGCAAAAAAAATCTCTGTTGCTAGGAGGGACTCTAAGGCTTTACGAACAGTGTAGGAGTGAGAAATCAAACTGGATATGAGAATTCCATGAAAGATTCAGGCAGTTCGAAGTCCTTGAGGTCTTTTACTTGAAGTGTGCACATGCGAATTTGTGTAAACAGGCAATGATATCTATCCGCTTGCGACCATTTTGGTTCACATTTCAAAATATGTTCTCAGTTAGCATACTTCGTTCCATTCATCTTTGCACAATTATTGACGATTTAGAAGCAATCGCGCTGAAGGGACGGAAATAACTTTTTTTTCTCGATAAAGATCACTTTTAACTAGACATTCTGCTGCATGCGTCACTGAGTGCATCTTCGAAAATTAACTTTGGGTGTTCTCAGACTTGCCTGCTTTGTACAGTTAGACCAGATGAATGAAAACGCCCCAATAAATGAATTTATTTATACAATCAAAAGTAGTCTAATGAAGTGTCTCATTGAGTGAAAAGTCCCGTAAGTAGTATGTTGTCGACTTATTTTCAGCTTCGAAAAATTTCAATGTTTGTGGCATGTAGTTGAGATCTGTGACTATCGATTATGGTATTTAGAAAGCCTACCTAACAAGATCTTACTGCTCCCAAACACCTGATGTTGAGACCAATCGTCCAAGTAAATTAGCTCTGAATGTTCTGGAAATGAAATCCTCAAAGAATCCGGAGATAAAGCTTTCAACCATGAACTAGAGACATTTTGTCATGAAATTATGATCTTCTCCTCTGAGTTAAAGAGGGAATAGATAAATGGATTCAGAATTCTATTAAAACTGGATCCTTTTGACATATTTTTTTAATTTTGTCTCCTTGTTCGGGGGGTCTTTTCATGATTAAAATGTAAAAATTGGTTTATCAAACAATTTTCATTAGTAATATTTATAACCCATAATGGGTTTTTAATTAAAAATCAGTTTATCGTAAAAGCGTAAAAATGTCTGATAGAGATTTAAATGAAATTTTATTTTTAAAATTTTTGTATTTGTAGTAAACCAAATTGCGAAGAAATTAAAATAACTAACTGAATTTATAGAATTTTTGAGCAAAATGAAGCAATTCCTAACTTAAACGATTCCTGCAATTGCGTTAAATCATAAGAAATAAGCTCATATTTATCCAAATTAAAATTTTGAATTTTTCCAGTTTCCATTAGGGCAAAATATTCAAGAACTGTAAAAAGCTGCGTGCCATTGGTTAAATAATGTTTGATGAAAGAAAATCATCAATCAATGGAATACTTCGTTGGAAATTTTATCCCATCAGTCCCTTGAGACTACCAATTTTGATGCGCCGCAAATTAAGTTAATAAATTTTTGAATTAATCATTCCACTCAATTCCATTCTTACGTCCCTCAGCTTAGTATCTGTAAGGCGGACCGTTGCTTCATCACTTTTCAACAAAAACTGAGAACTTTGACCAATGTGGGCTATTAGCAGTCATATATTCAACCCAAACCCAGTAGATCATAATGTCCTTTCACTGTATCTTTTCCTTTCAATAAGTCATTCGTTAATATAGTTTTATTTTGAGATGAAATTCGTGGAGGTTTGAAAGGTGCTCGTTTAGTATCAGTCCCAGCTCCTACGTTGTTGGCTTCCAAACTGTTGCCTCTTCTCAATTTTAAAATACTCTTATCTGTTTGCATAATTACAAAAGGAAACTTATCTCTATGCATGGCACTGGCGAATTCGTTTTGTTTTTAGGAATTATTCATTTTGCGCGAGTTTTAATTCATTAACCGACTTTTAGGAGACTGGATGCATTAATAATAAACAAATTCCATCTTCTGACTCTGGAAAACAACTGAAATAGGTGAACAACATTTACTAGATGGACAGTTTACGTTCTGAAAGTCAGATTTCACGATTTGTCTCCCAACTTCTAGAAAATACTTGTCTACGATGTTCAGCGCTTTTCGACAGGTTATTTATTCACACTGGTAGACATTGACATTTCAATTCGCTTTTTTCCATCAATAGTTGAGAAGACGAACTGTTTGACATGATATTCAACAGCTTATAATCTGATCCTCACCGATATTGATCATGCCATTATTGCATACAAATCTTCTAATTTGTTAATTCTTTTTAAATATACACACACTTTATCAAATAACAATTTTAATAATTGAATTAAAATGTCCATAAATAACATTTATATTTTTCTAACATCTTATATCAAAAGATAATATGCAAATTACTTGTATAAAATGGCATTTATCATTAAGAGAAATAGTAAATTTTAAATTAATTTTAATTCGAAAGTGCCACCATAAATGGAAATTAGCTGAGCAGTTTGAAATGATCATACGCATGGAAATCTGAGGTGATTCGATGAATGTAGAATGCAACATGGTGCTTATACTCTATTTTATGATTTTATTTTTCATAAATAAAAGATCAAATTCCTTTGCTTTTTTGCAAACAAATCCTGGAAATAAGGAGTGGTCACTGGTATGCTTAAAAGGCCTTAGCTAATTATAGGGAGAAATGAATCAGTCAAAATCTCAATCATTCAAATAAACCAATTCCCCAAAAAGCTCTGAATGTTGCAAACCAGAACCCGCCCAGAACACCAAAGAGTATGGTTACAAAAGCTGAGCTTTGGAACTTTTAGATATTTAATTTTGCCTGCAATTAAAAATGGATCATCTCGATATCTTTTTAATCAATTTATTTGGGATATGAATGTACTTCTTCCTTTGTTGGAATGCTTCACCATTTACAGTTTTACCTGTAGTTTCATGATAACAACTTGAAAAAAAAAGTTTTCTCATTACAATTTTACAACTTTAGGTGTCAAACAGGATAACCTTAGCCTTCATTTAGGTAAAAATGTCTAAGTTTGTCCCTAAAGCAGACATTCAAAACACACTAATGTTGTCAATGAGTGTCGTCTTCAACTGTTCTAAACGTAATGTCATCTGTCATGTCATTGTAGGAACTCAAGTGCTCTAAAATCAGGAAAAAAAATTTGACATCAGATGGTGGCACGTCCGTTTTGAGTTAACACTGCCTACTGAGTTCTATTAAGGACACTTCACTCCTACTACCTTAAGATCGTTTGAGCTAAATGACTTAATTGAGCAACTATTCAATAAACATTGAATGTGCGGTCAATAATCAAGCGAAGTTTCAAGAGACTTAACAGTTGGAATGTGAATTTCCCCTGAGGCAAATAATAAACAGCCCGAATTCAAAAGCCACTGAGGTGGTTGGCTATGGTGCTTCACTCTATGGAAAAGATTTCAGTTACTTTATCAAAACGAAAAACTACAACATTTTGGCTTTAATGTGGGTTAGAATAGATAATAACACTAATTTCCGACTCAGGAGACTTCCCTTAATTAGATGAGAATTATTGATATTCACGATAGCATCCAACCCCATCCAAATTGAATGATCGATCTGTCTACCGTCTCTGTTGGTAAGCGTAATGAAAGACATGTTGAATGCGAAAGGTCTCGACATTTTTTTGAAATTTTATCACCCAAATTCTTTCTTATTCTCAAATTAGTTCTGTTCAATCAAACATCCTTAAATTCTTTTATTCACCTGCCTTATTATTCACATCACTCACTTATTACATGACTTTTCAAAACATTCAGTGAATTCAAATGCTATCCAAATGCAAGTAGTGTGCAATTAGTGGAGTAGCTTACCTAGTGATTGGTTAGCTATTTGAATCATCAACAGGCCTAAAAGCTCTGGGCTCCAAAAAATCGAATATTCTCGAAATTCGACCAGTTGTATATTAGAGCATGAATTGTTATATTTTATCCAAGACGTGTCGAGAGTCTTTTGTATCTTGGCTGTATGTCTCCTTCACTTAGACTACTTGGAATTATTTTCCAATACTAATAAATTAGAAACGTTTGATATATATTTTGCCAACTTTACAATAATGAGTACACTAAATTATAAGTTACTTCTCATTCAAATACTATTTAGTAGTTAAAGTTGTCCGGTTAGATGAGTTTTTTTTCAAAGGGACAATTTATTACATCGCTATATTTGTGGTTATCTGCGATGTCGTAGTCATGGTGATTAAAGAGAAGAGAAATGAAAGGCGAAAGTGACTCAGTCACCCCCTTCACCCCCCCCCCCCCCCCCCCCACCACCTGCTCTCTCAACCAAACGCATCACACTCTGTGGTAACGCACCAATCAAATCATGAAATGTCATTTACTTCGAGGCCAGCCAGTTACAGTGCTTGCTATGCAAGCGAATCCACATTTAGAGTTGGGGAAAAATATCCGTCGACCGCAAAAAATTGCCAGTATTTGAGATTTTCGGTTCTCAGGATTTTTTCTTGAAGAGTGAAGTTACCCATCGAGCTGGTATTGCAAGTTTCACCTTCTTGCCTTTAAAATTATTAGAAGAATACATAAGCGATCACTTTGCGTTGGAGACTAATTTTCAAGACATTGAGGTGGGGAGTGGATGGGGTGTGGAATTGTCTGATGTTTCATAACCTTTACATGATGTCAGAGAAAAACTGACAACTAAAATTCTGCAGGTTTGAAGAATACATGATTATTTCACTTCCGTTTTCACTTCTCCAGGTTAATCTATAGACATTCTGACAGCCAATTCTGATCATTCTGTAGTTCAAAGACCATTGCTCCTATTGCTTTCTTTAGATTAATTTGAATTTTGAATAAACAACTGGCCTTATGGTTGCTGAAAGTTTGTACCAATCCGATCACTGTAAATTTGGAAGTCGAATAAAATTTCCTCCAATCCAAGCAATCTAGTTAATATTGGATTGAAATTATGAAATCTTAAGGTCTTTATTCTCAACAATTTCTCGAATTTTACTCAAACATTGACACCTCCCTGTTCCTCCACTCAGTCAACATAGAATTTGGCTGAGAATAGAATTCGTGATTAAACTCATTTATCGGATTGTATAAATCCCATTTAGCACACAACGATAAATAAATATAAAGTCGCATAGCCCAGATTTGTCGTCTGATTTCGTTGGTTTAATGCAATTTATGCGTCTCGTTTTGAGTGCCCAATTTCTTCTAAGCACAATAAAAATTGTATACTCATTTCAGTTAGGTTTGGTTAAACTCCTATGATGTATGGTGGATTTTTCCACTATCCTTTCTACTCTTCCTTCATTTTTAATGACGGAAATCGCCTCGTTGTTCTCCAATAATGAAAATTCTTTTGAAATCACAATATTAATAAATGAGTAGAGTCATGGGCATCCTGTAGTCATTACCCATTTCAGGGGCTGGGAGACTCATTCCTACTGGGGTTTATGCTTTATAATGTCACTACAAACAGAATACGAGTTTGTAGAAAAAAGGCAGTACTTTCACAATTTGCAAGAGATCACTATGGTAAAATCAACCTTAAAGCCTCTAAAGTTGATGTTGCCAAGGCCTGAACTCAATTGTGGTTGAACGGCTTCTCAAGAATCAAGCCTAGTAGCATGTCTATAAAATACGTAGGCATTCATTTTTTTCTTTTGACTATCGGTTAAGGTTCCCTTGGGACTAGTGATTAGGCTGTCCCTGAGATGGACCGGAAAGTACTTAAAGTACTCCATTTAGGGTGGCTCTAACCCAACGCGAAGAGAAACTAACCGATATTCAAAGCAGATGACAAGAAACATTAAGAAGCCAAAAAATGACCATTATTCAATAATGGATATGAGAAAATCTCGAAACCCAAAGTACGGGTTCAATTATATTGTCCGATTAATCAGGCAATGAAAACTATGACTGACTGGTCGTATGGGCTTTATTAATCTAGTACTTTTTTTTGGAAAAAAAGACCTACGCTAAGTTGCAAGAAAGATGGTAAATGTGATTTTTGCAGCCAAAGGTAGATGATAGTACCATAGAGACAAAAGTCACGCGATTTCTCTTTCGTATTGGTCAGGTTACTTGGGAAGATTTTAGCGACTTATCTAGGTCATGAAATAATATACGAAATTTATTCACTTTGGTAATAGGAAATATTACTAAGAGATGACGGTATTTGTTATTTGATTTGTGTTTCTGACAGTCATACTGAGCGGTATCTACATTTCTCAAGTATTCAAGTAAACTTTGCTTTACAATCTTACTCCATTTCTGTTCTATTGCCTAAAATACCTTTTGTTATATATTTTGTCTGAATAAGCAGAGATGTGGTGAGATATTTGCTTCCGTTCCATGTCTTTGAATCTATATCCACGCTGGGAATGCAAAAAAGGTGCTTGAAGTCTGCTATAAAAGATAGACTGAATACTGTTCAATATCTATTTGCAATATTACTCATAGGGTTTATCTTCCCTGTGGAAATTATCGATTGAAAAATGAAAAAAATTCAGTTGGAGTTTTGGACTTCGCAATAGTTCGCTTTCATGAATGACCAACACTTCACCCAGTTTGAGTATATTTATAATGCATCCATATTTGCCCTACAAACCATTGACATCATTGTGTTAACATGACCGAACACTTATTCCCACTGACCTCTCTGGTTCGACCTCCCCATTGGTCCACGCTTAGGGCTCATACTAGACTCTGTATTTGCAAGTGTGTCTATACAGGTTGGTAGTACTGTGAGCTTAGTTTGCTTACTGTCTGATTGGTGGCTTACAAAAATTTTTCCCAATAACAAAAAGTACACTAACATTACAAACTAATATTACCTGGTCAAAAGGCTCAGTTTATGACTATTTTGGAAAAATATTCTACAAACCTATACTATTTATATTGAAAAATTGTGAAATAAAATTTAACCCCTATCACTAGTAACTCTTATAATCCACATTTTATGGAATTTAAAGCACTAATTTCAAACTTTTTCTGTTAATTTCTATTTACAATGATCAGGTATATGTGGGGCAGTAAGGAGGAGTCAGTGAAATACATAAAGGCATTATATTTTCATTTTAATAGTATCATTGGGGTTTACTGTTTATACTAATCGGTAAATTTAATTGGATATAACTATAAAAGCAGCCGATAATTAAATGAACAAAGTCGAGACAATTCGATTTGCTATAAGTCCTCCGACCATTTTAGGTGGATAAAGAGAAGTTAGTTGTAATAAATTGAATGGAAAACATGAGCAACTATCTTGACGAAACTCTCCTCCAAGTGTGGTCACTTTTATTTGGAAGTCTCTGGTTCGTTTAATTGGATATTTAATAGTTTCGCTCGGATTACATGTGATCCAGTATGATCAGCTGAGCAGAAAACATAACTCCATATTTTGAGCTAATGACGTAGCAATTTGCTCTTATGTTTTTATTAATTCAATATTCTTCAACACGCATCTAACGAATGCCACAGCGAAAAAGAACTGGTTAGATATTGGGACTTTCCATCTGGAGATTTCCAATGTTACTTCTCTTCCCAATATGAGTGTAAAAACGCTTACCTATATCGACCTTTCTACTAGCATCCTGAGGAACTTGAAGTTATCCTGAGGTGTCACTGAGTAACAGATTCTATTAATCCGTTTTAAAAGATAACACCACTCAATTGATGACAGCTGATTGAATTTAGCGCCTTAAGATTCGTGAAAATTTCGAAAGTTGGCCGACACTTTGGCTTAGAGGTACGAGTTAAAAATTCTTGAACTGGTGTCTGGGTGCATAAACTTTAAACTCATACATATCTTGGTAGCTAATTAAGCGTTCAAATAATGTGAATCGCTAAGAGAATTTGTCAGTTGTCACAAATAACAGCTGCTATTGCTTTAATACACGACTTGATTGATTGCCAAAATTAAAAGAAAAATTCTTCCTTGTATTTTTTTAATTATTTCTATATAATGATACGTTTAAGAAATAACTAGCAGAAAAATAAAGACCTGTATAAATTATCTAAAAAACATTCGAATGTGTATAAGCTACCCAAATATTTCACTAGCAAAATGATTAAAGTCAGCAAATTTAACTCTGTTATATTTAGTACAAAATAACTACTTGAAGTAATGTGAATCTCCTGATGACAGCGAAGTAAAAATACCAAATGAGATTCGGTATAAGTTCGATAAAATTATGAATTAAGCGAAATTTTGTGTATAGCTTGTAGGAGAGGAAATTTTCATAAAACAGAAAAATGCCCAAGTCATAATGAGTTAAAAATACGGGTTTAACTTTACTAGAAAATAATTAAATATTGCAATAATGTAACCAAAAATTCCAAGTAAAATTAAATTAAAATAATAAAACCTAACGATGATTTTAACATGGAAAAATTAATGTATTGAAACGATTGAACATTTTTGAAAATGTTAATTCCGTCCGTATGAGAACCCAATTTTATTTTAATTTAATACTCATTAATCTCCTTAAGCAATACAGAGTGATAAAAACACGGTCAATATTTACCTTAGTAGAAGCCTATTCACACGAGCAAACCTTTCAGACTTCCGTCCCATACAATATTCGTACTGGACTGAAGTGTGATAGGTATACTAGTGTGATATGTGTGCAATAATTTATTTGAAGTATGCAATAAAATGAGTAGATATAGTTTAGCTTATACAAACACACTAAGGTACATTGATAAATACATTACTCAATAAATTTATTATATTAAAAAAATGTTTGAATGAAAAATTTTCATAAATTTTTCTCATTCAGGCTCTTATTTTTTAGTATAAATTTAGGGATGCAAACATTTCTATTCACAAACCTTATAAATTTTCTGTGGCTTTTTACTCATTTTAGTGTTATCTACTATTATATTATTATATAATTAAAATTATTAATTTATATTATACTATATATAATTGATATTAGTATGAAATTTTATTTTTTTTAAAATAAGAATACTATTAATATCGGAGGCCTACAACTACTCAATCTAAATATCAGACCTTGGAATAAAAGTCAATATCATTGAAATCCCACGAGTTGGAATTATAATAAAATGTATCACATGTTTTAAATTGACGTAGAAAGTCGTTTGGTCATTTAGACCAAAGAATTAGAATCATGCACATCCATTTGTATGACATTTTGAATTTTCGAATTATGCATGTTCTTCCGTTTCAATTTTTGATAACTGTCGGAAGTTAAACGTATATTGTAATGAAATACAAAGGCTATATTGGTTATTTAAATAATAATATCCGATCTCAACCATACACGCTTCTCAGGCATATGGACTTACGACTTAGCCTGTGAGTCAATATATTTCTAATTCTAATAACTTAATTTTAGTCAAATGTTCTACTAATGACCTTTTCCGCACAATTTTTCCTAACCGTTTCTCAGGAAAGAAATTATAAGTCAAAAATATATATAAACTTGGAGTAACTATCAATAAATAGTAAATTTATTTGAAAGCTTACAGAATTAAAGCACATCATGCACTTGACTATTTTCATTCCGATTAAAGGATTTTACATTCTTGTTCATAATATATTTTTTCAGATAACATCACAATGGTAATCTCCATAAAAACACCTGAATTTTCCATATTGTTAATTTACGCTAGCAATTGCATTGAATTCGGACAAGCCACGGATGTACTTCTTAACGCAATGCTTGATACCGAAGTTCTGGTATTATTTACTGCATAACTTTAAGTACTGTGGCTTAATTAAAAATAGATACAAAACCGAAATCTTATCAATTGCGTTATTTCCCATTTCGACCGTATGTCTATAGCAACAATATGAAGTCAAATTATTTAATGAATTGCCTTTTGTGTTCATAATAATAATTAACCAATTAGACTTTAAAATGCTTTGTGACAAAATTGCACAATCTTATAACGCAAACCCTCGTCCAAATAGGTGCATTGACATTTTCGTGCTGACTGATTATGGCTTCTCAAAAATTTTCCAATCGGTGAATTATCTCATTACGAGACTTATTCTTATAACAATCAAGAAACTCATTTTATTCTTTTGATCGTTGTATTTCTTTGTCACTGTATATTTAGCCTTGGTTTACATTCTACTCACTCCTTTTAGCGATAGTAAGTACCTAAAAAATATAGTTTAAACTTTGCGCCATCGGCTTTAGATCGATCTACTCAGGTGAAGCGAATCAGTGATTTATTAAAAAAGGTAGTGGTTTTCTTAGATTGGAATTTCTTTAGAGTTGCACTCATTTTCGTTTCTGTGAGTGGTTCGGTAGGAAGCAAAATGACAAATATTTTAATATGTAGACCTGAAATACTTATCAAATTTCTAATGCAAATTCTTTATAGATTCTAAATGTAAAAATCTACATTTAAATAGCTTAAAATTAGGGTGAATCCATGAAATAAGCATATGTTATTGATTTACATTTTGCAAGTTGGAGTGTAATATGGGGTGGAAAACAGGATCGTCAAATATTGCATTAAATTAAAGAAACTAAAAACAAACGAGTTAATCCTTTAAAAATTATATATGTACACTTAACTGCCTAATTGGCTTTACTATAGCTGAGCAAAGCTTTCTTATATTAATAAATATAAGACTTGTTAAAATACCAAATTTGAGGAACTTTTCCTCTCAATCTATACATAATATTAAATATAATTGAACAACTGAATAAAATTCATTCAGTGACGATGACTATTAAGAATGTATGTGGACATAGAATTGGTGTTGTTTTTCTTCGTATTTTAGTCCTTCAGAATTCATTATTTCGCAACTCAGTAGATTACTTAGTTAACCTTTTTGTTCACTGGGGGTTACTGGTTGGTTGAGTTCGTCTAAATTAGTGTATCTTACACTCTGTCATTGTTCCTTATTTTTATTATATGAACCTAATGCGTTTATCTTTTTAACAGTTCAAATGTCAAAGGCACAAGTATCAAAGGAAGAATACTTAAAAAAGTACTTAAAGCCTAAGTGTAGTGGCAAGAAGT
Source organism: Hymenolepis microstoma (assembly GCA_000469805.3). NCBI lineage: Eukaryota > Metazoa > Platyhelminthes > Cestoda > Cyclophyllidea > Hymenolepididae > Hymenolepis > Hymenolepis microstoma. The sequence continues at coordinate 2,121,624 of LR215994.1, forward strand.
CAGATGGTCAGGTTCATTATATCACGTAAGTCAAGCTTCCCTTAAACCTATGCCTTGAAATCCATTTTACACTAGAATCAACGTCATTGAGGATATTTGTCATTTTAGAGGTGAGATGCCTGATACATTAGATGCATATGAGGAGGTAACAAAAGCGCAAATTAGCAAACGTCCATTGTTAAATTTCGATGAAGACGATGTGATCTCACCATTAGTTGAAGAGACACAGGTCCGAAAACGTACCAAAGGAATTCCTTCCGAAGAAGATCTACAAAATCAGCTCGAAAAGGCACGTAAAAAGGCTGAGCTTGAAGCTAAGTATCAACTTTGGAATCGAGGGTAAATTTATTTATCTGTATTTTGAAAATATGATATAGAGTTTTTATCTTTTCGTTGCATAGTACTTATATTTGAAATTTGTATTTTTCATCCAGTTCATATTAGTTACCTGTCTCTACTTTCGCAATATTAAACGTGAGCTCTAAGATCACGTGATTGATTATTATAGAAGCGATGTGGACGGAAACAATTGGTAATATTCCTTCATCTAAGCCATTTTTTCCAATAATTACTTCATCAGGTGACTCAAATTGAACCCTTCTGTGTGGCTATATTTTGCAGCTGTTTTTCGATATACAGCTTACTATTCCTTCTCTTTCGAAGGCTATAGTGGTCATTTAATCACGTAATACATTACTGACTATATGTTTTGGAAGCTTCTCGCTGTCTACACAGTTAAAAACTTCAATTTATCTATCAAATTATCTAAAATTGATCTTCATAATCAATTACTCCGTAGTTGTCGGCAGTGATCATGTGTTTATTATTATTTGTTGAAACGCATCGAATTTTTAATTAACCTTCTACATTTATTGGTACTGAATTTCAACAAAGTAAACCCTAAAAGACCTTCCAAATCAGTGCCATCTAGCTAGAGTCCTGTGTTGTTTTATAAATAACAACCTTTTAAAGTCAAACATTTTCGTCTCTTAATTCTGGCAGAAGAGTAACATACTCCTATTTCACTGACCACTATCCCTCCTCGCCATATTCAAAACTTTCCAAATACTACAGCCGTGTATAACCCTTAGTGCTATTAAGAATTAAATTTTTTCCTCTAGTTCCTCTCTCTCATGAAGGAGATACGAAGATAGTCGGAATTTCAAAGCATTGTCTTGATGTTTATTCTTAATCTCTTATCAGTATCGACACAATCAGGGAGGAAGAACAGAAGCTACAAGATGCCCAGTATGAAGCATCGAAACCACTTGCCAGATATGCAGATGATCAAGATCTCAATTCTCAACTAAAAAATTTTATTCACGCAGAGGATCCCATGAGTGCCTACTTTGCTGAAAAGGCGATAAAGAAGAGGAAAAAGGAGGAGAAGAAGAAGAAGAAGAAGGAGAAAAGGAAAAAGAAGTCCAAAAAGAAGCATGGCAGCGGTGGGTCTAATTATTACAAAATTGTTGACCTCGTAGACCACCTGAAGTTTCACTGTGTAAATTACATTCAGATATTTTTCTCCTTCTCCGACATTAGTCGGTCATGTTTATCGTTTCAATCAGTCCATTTGCACCAATTTGTCTCAAGCCCCTTGCCTCTTACTTAAATGAGGCCACATTAATGTTCATTTGTTTTTGATTTTGTTCTTCATTATCACATTTTCATGCGGGTTTAAAAAGTAGCTTCACGAAATCTCTTCGATGAGGATTTCTCGTCAATGTATCCCTTTGATAGGCAGTAGGGTTTTTCCTGGTGTTTATTGCACCGATATCTAACTCCCGATCTCCTGCTTTAAAGACGTGCACATTGACCGACGTTTAGTGATGTGTGTCTATGTACTCTCCTTGTGCTCTAGTAATTTAGTTATTATTTTGTTATGTTGCTATCTAATCGCTCACTGTTGAATTGATATAACACTGAAGGAGGAACTGTATAGACCCAATCCACTTTTTGGGAGGTCAACTGATTTGTTAAATTGGATCTTAATCGGTTCAAATTTAAGAGAATGTATTCATGGAGTAGTGTTAATAATGTTCCACCGGTATTCCAGCCGGCCTTTATGTAGATTAAGACTGGCAGTAGATTTACAATAAACGGGAATCATGAAGTGAAATAAAATTACAAACAGTTATGCTGCACACGAACTTATTCAGGTTCTGGGATCGATTGTGACAGCAATTTCGCATAATCCATCGAGAAATTGGTAGAGTAGACAATGATAATGGCAATATGGAGTCACGAATTGTCATTATTACTGTTTTGCCAATAAATGGCTTTATTCTTTCCTTTTCGAAAACTGTAGAGGAAGAATCTAATGCGGATGAGGAGATAGATGATAGGCCTCGGTACAAGGGACCTACCCAGCCCCCTTCCAACCGATTCGATATTTGGCCGGGCTATCGATGGGATGGCGTTGACCGAAGCAATGGTTTCGAGAAAAAGTACATGGAGGAAATAGCAAGAAAGAAGGTGGAACGAGAAGAGTTCTACAAATGGTCAGTGGAAGATATGTAATGGAAAGCACTTCTGCATCTGCTGTACATATTCAACTTTACGTTAATACTATTTTTTTCTACTTATGTAATTCTTTTTGAAGTATTTGGTGATATTTTGCTCTAATTGCTTTTAAAATATGGATTTGAGGGTGAACTTTCCGAAGGTGGGGGAGAATAGAATTTTGCCGAAAATTCAATATTACAAAATTGGCATTTATAATGACCACTGAAGCCCAAATAGTAAAACCACGTTCATAAGCTGAGGGATATTGTACGTAGATGGACTGGATTGGTTTCTTTGGGAATCACCGTTGCTCTTTAGGCTATGCAGACTTATGTCACAACCGCGAGCCTTTTAGTGCCTCTTATCTAGAAGATGCTCCAATTCAGGCCCTACACCTAGTTGCTTCTTCCGTATTTTAACGATCCCAAATCTGATTTAGACCGCAAGTCAAGTACAAAACTTTTCATTGATAGCTGAAAGAGCTTTATTATTTGCAAAATATTAACCCTGTTAAAGATTATGAGTAGAACAAAGTTGTATTATAGTCTTTATGGGCCAACCTCTCCAACTCAACAATTCGACTTCTCATTCTATCAGCCTCCCTCCTCTGTCCGTCCAATTCTTCCTTCAGAGATTCGACTTCATCCCGCAACTCTTTCACCTCAAAACAGTCGACATTTATAACCTCGGAGGTAGCTGAAAGGACTGCCTTGATTTCTAATGCACTCGGTCGACTATTCGGATCTTTCGAGAGCATTTTCTCCAGAAGTTTGGCCTAAAATAGATAAATATCTTGAGGGATATGTTTAGTGATTTAGTTAATCAAAATCACTCCGGTATCCAAGTCGAGGGTTGAATTACACGTTGGCGATGTGTAATACCACCTTTCTTACTGATTCAGGATCATTCTGTTCGCGTGCTATAAAGGAAAATACCTCAGAAACTCGTTTATTCAAGCAAATTTCGAATGTCACAAGCCGTAAGAAGTGTTACAGATCGTACCATAATGTTAGCTACAAGCAAAGTGAAGCGAAGAGAAACGTTTAAAAACCTAAATCTTTCATAAACTTTGTACTCAAAAAGGAATTGTTAGACGAGCAAACTAAGACGTCAAGGTCTCCGACTTTATCGGTTAATCGCACACCCAACAAAACCTATTCGGTCCCCTTCTCAGTGGAATTCGTGAAGGAACAGAAAAATCCAAACGATTTCATTAGACAGTTCTTGAATGGGGTGATTAAAACCCCAAGAATCAGAATGACTTACCCCAACGTTGTAATTTCGAGAAACTTTGAAAACCAAAATTAATAAAAACAGTACCAATAAAAGCCAATTTTCTTTAAAATGAGCTAATGTCACTTAAGCTAAAAAGCGAGGCAAAATCGCGAATAAATAATGATAATCATAAAACGCATTCAACATACCTCTACCGGCCAAAATTTGTACAGATATTCCGGTAACTTGGCCTCTTCAGTTATCTGAACCATTTCCATTTCAGTATTACAATAGTGAAGCAATTGCAACAAGACTACGCCGAGAGCGTAAATGTCCGCCTTCTCATTGTACTTTGTCCAACGATCGCCAGTAGATGAAATGACCTCGGGAGCGACGTAGAATATTGTTCCAATATTGGCGGTCAGCACTTCTCCATCTTTTTTGCTTGATTTTACCAAGGGTTTTTTTTCCTCTACAGTGTTGGACGTTGAGTCATCTAGTAAAATAAGCGTTACTTAAGTCATTTGAGTAGAAAAGAAATACAAGCCCAAATAAATGAAAAGCTTATCAAAAACTCCGTGATGACCATTCCACAAATAGTACATGGAATTTGTGATGATAACAGCAATAAGGACCTTCTTAGAACTGTCAGAAATCCAATCTCATGATTACGCTAGTCTAGAGTCCCAGCCTTTGAAGAGCTAGACCAAAGATTCAACAAAGAAGATTGGGGTCTCTATGAAAGATATTCCTAATTCAGTCAGCAGATAACAGCGAGAACCAGAAAAAAAGTAAATCCTTCAAAACGCTAAGCGGGTCTTCGGTTTATCCGAGCCGTCAATGGCTAAAACAGCTAACAATATCGATTTCATTGCTAGGACTGAAAATTGTCAAGTCAAAGTAATTCGAACGAAATTCGAAGTCGCCAAACACAATACCCTGACACTACAGGCACGATCACTGGAACTCAGATGTGAAGATCAATAAGGGCTTTCATTACTAATTTACAATTGCAATAAATCTTAATAAAGAAATGAGATTAGTTTTTAAAAAGACCCTTTGAAAAATGAAAAGTACATTTTGCTCTGAGTTGACATTCAAGGAAACAAAACTCCACCTCATATCCCTAACTTTTCAAAAATAGTTCAATAGTTAAGCGTATATAAATATAAAAGGCCATCATAACTTTATTAAACTCACCAAGCACTTTTGAGAGACCAAAGTCACCGATTTTGACACTCAGCCTATGGTAGCAAGCCTCAGATTTGCAACGGTTACCACCGAAGGCCATGCAATTTCCACTGCCAAAAAAGAAGTCACTCCCTTCACCAATCCCGTGAATGAAAATATTAACGGGTTTAATATCACGGTGAATAATCGAATTTTCGTGAATTGCAGCCAGACCCAAAACAATCTGGTCAAATAGCCAGCGGACTTGCTTACGATATTCAACTTTCAACGAGAGCGACTTATCATCTCTAAATTCTTCTGGGCAAGATGTGAGCCAGTCTTTAAGATTTGAAGAGCATAGCTCCATTTGAATGATTAGAGATACAGGATTTTTCGATAAATACTCATTCTAGGGGAGGTATACAGTGAATAATTTGGGATTACTGTAAATTGAGCACGGCGATCAGGTAGAGCTAATTCGAATTCATGGAAACTGTGTGAGGATGGGATCTCGCTTTCTTCTTCTTCGGATTCATCTTCATCAGTTGTACCTTCACCACTATTTAGGTTGTACCTCCTGCGAACAAAATTCAAATATTAAACGCTACTCAAATAGTAGTAAGTAAATTTAAATTTGTAAAATTATCAACATGACATGTAATCATGATGAACGACTTACCTTATAATTTTGTTCAGATTGACGAATCCTCTTTCATCGTAAATATCTGATTCAGACTAAGAGGAGTAAAATTTGTATGGCAAATTAACGTACGTGGTTGACTGAAATCCTATTTGGTTCCATCCAACAGGTATAGTACCGAACGACATGCGGATTAATCAACCTCGTTAGTGATTTCACCTCTCTGTAAGCCACGAACTAAATCTACTTATAAAAAGCGGAATAAATTTACCAGTTGGTTCATGGTTGAGATATTTGGAATCACCTTAAGGGCGTAGTTTGATCGGTCGATTCTATGCTTGGCCTAGAATTTATTATTATAACTGCAATTACAGCATACTTTAAGAACGATCGAAAATGCTCCGTGGCCAGCCCAGGTGAATTGATTAAAATTGTCAATGTGACCAAGCATTCGGCCTTGGGGTAACGGTTTTTCAACGATTTCATCAAAAGCCTTGCCCTTTGATGAGCTTTGTTTAGCTGATTTATTTTTATCCAAAACTTCGATCTGATGTAGATGAAGGTAAAATGAGTAAAACAACACATACCGCAATATCCATCGACGTGCTGCTCTGGAGACTTGATTGAACTAAATTAACCAAGTCTTTGTAACTCATATCGCGACCAAGAATAGTAATCTTTTTTTTAGTTTGATTCACAACTAAATCACCATTCTGTCCAATCTTTTCAGGAGACGGTACCTTTGAACTCATAGTCAATTGGCAACTGTTACAAAAGCGAAAAATTTATATTGATAACTTAAGAAAAATATGCATACGGCAAAGACCAGTCAACAAGTCTCAAAAGCAAATTATAATAATTTGAGTTATCGCTTTTTCTAGATATGTTATTTTATAACCAATCATCTCTTTGACCTTGACCACGAGATACATTTTAAAAACATGTATATTTGAAAAAGATCAAAACAACAACTCATGCGTACCTATCCACGCAAAACTTCAAAAGATTTCTATAATGACGTCTTGTTAATTACCAAGGTTTATCAGAAGTTTAATCACATTTACTACAATATGTATGTTTAGGTAAATATTGTATGCCAAAACATATTAAATCGCATGAAGAAACTTCACAGAATTGTCAATATTTTCTTTTAATTAAATTTACTCCATATTAATAAATTTCTCTAATATAATCTCTTGTAAGATTCTTTAAAACATCATTACCGAGAAGTTTATATATTATTTTCAAAGCACTTGTGCAGTAAAATCATGGTAAACGGAACATAACCATATATATATTTTTATTTTGACACATTTGCCATGTCGAACATAATCTCAGATTTATCTCCTTCATTTTTTAAATTTACTGTTGAATGGAGGATGCATAGATATTGCGGATGCGACACAACAATTCCTTGTATAAATGTATTATAAAATTGCACCCGGTACCAGCTAAACAACTTCATCAATGTCGAGGGGACAGATCATATGGAATGAATAGCGTTTTTCTGGTCATTAAAAACATTCTTGGCCATACTGACCATTCAGAGACCATGGGTTGGTCGGCTGAAGAGTCTCTGTACTCACGACTGTACTGCAATCAGCTGCATCGCGCTCATGAGTTTAGTTGGCTCAGAGGTGTTAGCGTTTTACTCACCACACAAGAGGAGGTCGGCCTTAAAATCTTTTGAAAATCTTCAAAAGTTATTATGGAACGTTAATACAGATCTTAAAACTGTTACATTGCTAAATAATAAATAAATAAATAATGTCAAAATGCAAAATAAAATGAAATCTGGACTAGAATATGATTTTAAAATGATGTCATCAATTAGTTCATACATTTATTTTACTTTTGGGAGAATGTATAATCCTTTAAAGCGTTATATCTTACCGCAGCGATTGAATTATTTAATTCTCTTGAGATACGGAAGATTCGAATGGAAAAATGGGCCAACCTACAACATACTTAAATTCCCATCCATTCCATTTCGTGTTTAGATTGGTAATCATTCGAAGAATGGCTGATCATATTTTGCAGTAACCGAACAAATTCTAGTATGTAAAAATAGACGAAGTTTTAATTAGGAATTTTAGGTTAAATATCGAGCCAGTACGACCAAATTTTAAATCGACGAAGTTAAATGACTATTTTGGCTTCTTCTTGTTTTATTTTCTATTAACTTACCCGCTCAGAATACATGCAGCATTGTTGAAACATTTCAAAATGTTATGGCACCATTTGGGTTACACAACCCAGGTCTGTTGGCTTTATGACCTGATTAGTCACCACAATTGTCGCAAGACTAAAAACTAAATAAAATGTTTTTTTTCACCAAAATTATGCATTCAATGAACCTACTGTTTGGAATATTTTGACAAGCACACAATTTTTTGAAGAACTATTTATTTTGGGTACCATCCTTAATATTCGTTTGAGAGTTTAATTTACCTTGAATCTTTTTCGAAGTTTCGCAAAGTAATCAGGGTAACGATCCGATAGACGATCGTGCTAGGTCTCAGGAGTTTCGGAGTTTCCAGAGGAGAAAAGGATCACATAGGTTCAGATACACATCCGCTGGTTTAGCTCTCAGCTTGGAAGATACAATTGACTACTAAAACGGGATTTTTGCGAAAACGCATTCAGATATTGAGGGGATATCGTCCGGTGCATTTCCAGTGTCTCCTATACCACCAACTTATTAAGTGGTGTTAACGAGATTTACATCACAACGCTTAAGAAAATTAATCTTAGTGGACGATAAGCTAATAATACAACAACATTCGATATGTCTCCTTTTGATGATCAAGCAGTTAGGCTGTTAGGAGTGACTGTTGGCTGGGTATGATAGCCACTGATAAAAGTTGAGTACAACGACATTAGTTAAGAGTGATACCATGAAGTACATGAGAATAGTAAATTTTGCAATATCTCTGACTGATAGGTACAACTTCGTTTCATAATTACTAATGTAGATTAAAGTACGCCAGGTGGTAGTGCTTTCAAGGGGAGATAGGGAACTATTTTAGCAGAAATGTGAAAAACAGTGTTAGTAGATGCGTTAGAAACATCAGGAGACATTTCAACATTCATTTTAGGTGAAAAAACTATGTATATGAGGCTAGTCTAACAGGCATTTTGTAAGGAGGTACTACGCGCATTCCTCGTTAAAAATCGGAAATAAATTTTAACAAAAGTACTAATTTTAAGAAATGAATAACAATAACGTGTGAAGGTAATTTATTTTGTTCTTCAAAGATGTTAACTTATAATTATTTACTTTGACGAATCTTAACATTGTCTTTTACAAAACTCATCTTTTGAATCATATACTATATATTTAATATTATTTTGTTAAACGACATAAGAGAAGACTAACATTCAGAGTTCAGTTTGAAGAACATTGTGTTAATTTCTACTCTTACTGCAAAAAGGATTGCTTCTTAACCTCAAATTCATAAAAAAATTATACTGAACATATGAAAGAGTAAACTAGGTCAGGGTGTAAAATTATTGACCTACAAGCGGTGATCATAAATCTAAATAAATAATTTGTTAATCTTTTAAGTTTATAACCATGTTTTGGTCGTTATTTATGGGTAGGTAAGTCAGATTCTCAAATTAATATTAGATTTGCTCAAAGGAGCATACAAATCATCATTACACAGTCTGTGATTTCTAATATCAATTTGCGCGATCTCCTGAAAACCTAAAATTCCGTTTAAATAATTTTTTTTGTCGATTTATTTGAGCTAATCGACGAACGTTTCGTCATAAACTCATTCCATTTACAAACATTTTTACTATGAAGCTAAAGTTAAGTGTTAACCCGTTTTTGATTATGAATTTACTTTTATAAATAAATATTTATAACAATTTTATTGAAACCGATTATTGAAAATAAATAGAGTTATTTGATATCCTAAATGAATGTGTATTTAATCAGTTAAATGCTCTCTTACAACATTAAGTTATACCTATTACATACTCATTATTAAAAATTAAGTTTATGAATATAAATTTATTGGATTTATTATTAAATTAAAGCCTAGTTAGTTTCCATATATAATTGTTTATATAAGCAACAGTATCATCCACTCTTTCAATATTTTAATTCAAAATCAAGTATGTTTGAAGCTCGGCTGCCGCAGGCTGATGTTTGGAAGAAAGTTATTGATGCAATTAAGGAATTAGTCCAAGAAGCAACCATTGATTGCTCTGATACTGGCGTCAGTCTCCAGGCGATGGATAGTGCTCATGTCAGTCTTGTTTCACTATTGCTTCGTAGCGATGGGTTTGAGACATTCAGATGTGATCGAAATATGTCCCTTGGCCTAAACATCTCAAGGTTCGTGTGCATTGTATTTATGTGATTCATTTTCTTTAGTGCTGCCAAAATTCTCAGATGCGCCGGATCAAGTGATTCGATTACTCTGAAAGCTGGTGATAAGGCAGATACAATCACATTTCACTTTGAGTCGAATAGTAAGTCGTCACTTTGCTTATTCGGTAATATTAGACCGGGAAAAGGTTTCGGAATTCGAGCTGAAACTTATGGATTTAGATGTTGATCATCTTGGTATCCCAGTATGTAGTTATTATTCGCTGAATCCTAACACTAAATTTAGGAAACTGATTATAAATGCGTTATCAAAATGCCAGCATCAGAACTGCAGAGGATTTGCCGCGATCTCGGGCAAATTGGAGATTCTGTTGTAATTAGTGTCTCTAAGGACGGTGTCGGCTTCAGTTCAAACGGTGATCTCGGGTCAGGGAAGATTAAACTCTCCCAAACCGCTAATGCTGATAAACCAGAAGAAGCCGTTACAATAGAAATGAGTGAACCAGTTAGCATGACCTATTCGTTGCATTATTTTAACATCTTCACCAAGGCTGCCCCTTTGGCTAGTCAAGTTATTTTGTCTCTTACTGCCGACGTCCCTGCTGGTATGAATTGATTCTAGTGTCTCATAATTTTTTATGAATTTTTTTTCTAACTTTTTTTTTTAGTCGTTGAATTTCCAATTGAAGATCTTGGCTACGTTCGTTATTACCTCGCGCCCAAGATCGAGGATGACGATTCATAACGGTTTTATTTGCGTGCTATAAGTCGCTCAAGTTTTATATAATCGTTAGCAATTTCGTGTATTTAAAAGATTGCTTAAAAAAATAATACATATTTTCGTACCCACTCATTGACGTCTCCCTTTTTATGTTGGCCTTCTTTGCGGATTGGTTCTTGCGATTTTCGTGGCGCTAGGCTGCGGTTGGTGTTATTTGCGGAGTTGTGTATGTAGGACACACCGGGTTCGTTTCCCATTTGTTTGGCCGCACTGACGGCATTTGCAATTCGCTTGTATCCGTCGCCCATGTCCCTGATTAAATGGTTTTTTTAATATTTTCTGGTTAGCTAGTTATGTCACTAAGGCAGCGCGACTGAAATGAGCAAACTTTGAGTTTTTATGTGGTCTCTATGCGCCTATTTGGTGCTACTGTATTAAGGTAGTTGAGGTTTCTGGCACTGGTCTTTGTACGGGTAGTTATATTGAAAATCAGTGCAAATAGTTTTGGTATGACGCTATTATGGGGAGTACTTTAGCTCCCTAAGTTGTAACTCCCTTGAATTCGCTCTTGCATCTGTTTCTTATTGGTCCTTGCACTGACGTCATCCACGCATCACTCATTAATTAGGGGCGGAATGCCTACTTCACCATTGGTGCTGGTATCTGTTTAGCCTATGGTTCGTTAACGGAAACCATGACGGACTCCGGCCACCGAACACAACTTTTTACTTATTCTGTGTTTGCATTTTTTCATTAGTTGTGTTATTCAAATAGTATTATTATGCTAACATTTGACTCCATACTGCTACATTATTTTAGTTAATAGGTGTTGTGTGCCACCGTACTCCAATTAAACTCTGCTCCAGTAAAATGACGGTACTTTTCGAGAGCAAATTTCACAAGGTCGTGGGGAAGTGTAGAGGGTAGCGTGGCTTCCAAATGTTTGACCGAAATGGATTCGGAGCAAATAGACATGGGAGACTTGTATCTAACGTACCACACAAAACGCTACCGATTACGGTGACTGGTTATGTTAGGTGGTGAGGATTCTGATGCAATTTTCATATACGTCCTCCATAAAATTGATGCCATAGGTAAGTAATTTAAATATCATCCTCTTTCTTGTAGTCTCAGTAAGCTTTTTATAGATAGGAAGCGTAGTCTAAATAAAGACTTAGTATGAAAAATTTTAAGTACAGGGTTAGATAGAAAGGGGAAGCATGTTGGTCTATAAGAGTGGGAAAGGTGGCGGAGTGGTTTCACCAAGCATGGAACTGCACTTAGAATATTTTCGTAGTTTCTCAGCCCGATTTTCAGCAATGCTGGCCTGCGTGTTTGGAAGTAGGTACATAGCTAGGTCTACTCCAATTCATCAGTAGTAGTGTAATTTGTTAATATGCATTCCGCCGAGATCGCAATATCGATTCATTTCCAATCATGCGGGTAGTAAAACATTGTTTTTTCCTAGTCAATGAAAAAGTAACTTAAGCTTCTTATAATATCAGGAGTATGAGTATGAGACTTTGGCTCTTTTAATGGTTTGCTTATACATTGCAACCTACTAAATACACTTTAAAATATGGACAATCGCTGCAACGTAGCGTAAGACCTATTGGACTTTAATAGCTAAGCGTTGTGTAACGAACGCTATTCACTTTGTCTCCTCGATACTGTTGAGATAGTTTAGCCAATCCAGGGTTTGCTTTCATTTGAATCCAACTTGACCATGGCAGGCCTGTGTGCAAAAAGCGATCATCAAATTCATTTTTAAATAAATCTTTGCATCTTAATTCGGGTTCTTGCAAATTTTATAACATTATGTAACAAGAAAATAAAAATTATAGCTAAGTCACGAGCCGTTACTGATGAAGTCCATCTGCTATTTTTACAATATTTGTTTCCGGATTAGTCCATAATAAGAGTAGAATGAAAAACGCTGAAATTGAAAAAAAAAATACCTAGTAAACGTTGCACCCGATAATAACATCCCCAAGATTTGAGTCTGTTCATGTGCAGATCGTTGAATGTCAGACGGGCGATCACATCGAAATGCGTACCAAGGCGTCTGACAAAACTCCAGTAGACCCAAACTATCGTACGATCCTTACCTCCACGGCTACACTCTACTAGTACTCCTAAGCCATTTGATGTTTGCCGAAAAACTCCCAACAAATCATCTCTCAGAATCCCTCAATTTTGTCCTCTGCTAAGCCCACTAAAACATCAACTTGGTATTCAAAAAATAAGTGCAAGATCTTCGAAAACCCGCACTTCGGGACAAAGTGTAAATGTTGTCCAATCTTGACGAAAATGTTTAATTAGATGTCCTGCAGATTAAGTTGGATCGACCTCAATGTTTGAAAGTACTTAGTGAAAAACGTAGACCAAAATCAACCTAATACAGTTGTCACGCTTATACGCTAAAATCAGAAATTAAAGTGCCCAAACACATCACTTTAGAATGTAGTAATAGAAATAAACCAATGTTAAAGATAGTACTTTTAATCACAACGCAAACCTATAATAAAACAGAAAACATCCTCAGGGCTTTAAATCCATAACATGCCAACTATAATTCCTAAGAGAAAAGTGGCATTAACGCAAGACTATTTAAAATTTTATCTGAAAGAGTTAGCATTGCAGGATTAGCGAACTAAGAGAAGATCAAGATAGCACACCAAACACTGGAAAATATCTCAATGCAAAAACAAACATGACATTTAGCGACAGAAATGGATACAAGCGGATGTGAAAAACTATTCATATGGGCTTCAAATGAATACATACGAAAAAATGAAACCAACAGCCAGGCTATTAAACCCAACAAACTTACAGGATAAAAAACTATATATTCCAAAGAACATCCAAATGAGACTCGTATTAGCCTCAAGAGAGTCTGGAATCTGAGATACTAGAATGCAACAAATTCTGCACTACGGCACCATGGTAAAAAAGACAGGATTCTTCAAACATACAATGATAACCATTTATTATGAAATTTATGCGGTTTTAACAGGCTTAGCCCTAGGCTTGGCTTGACCGGTACGGAAACCATTCTTAAACCTTCTCTGAACGGACTTCAAGTGAAGGCAACGACCAGTTCCAGTAGTCCTGCGCCTTAACGCCTTCACCGACCAGTTGTATTTCCTCATTTTGGCACTAGGATAGCCACAGGAGGCGCAAGTTTTTTTCTGGATGTGGTAGGACTTCTTTCCACATCTTCTGCATTGAGTATGGGACTTGTTGTGACGCTTACCGAACGATGTTGTACCTTTCGTCATTCCTAGCGATTTTAATTAAAACCCAGAAGACACGCTCACCACTAGACAAGCCAAATAAAGTGCGCGTTAAAATCAACTAAAACAAACACGGAATGAGAATGCATAAAATTGTAGTTGAACACTCAAGCAATTAATAAATGTGATAAGTGCTATATATTATGAAGAATAAAACTGACACTATAATAAAATAAAATGTTGGGTTTTTAAAAAGAATTGTTCGACTATAATCGAAAAGCATGAAATGAACTCAAAATTCTAACTTGCGAACTACCTAATCCGTTCTAAAATTTATATATAAAGCATTTTTTTATATTATAATTGTAATGTATCTCAATCGTCGTATATTTCCCTTATTGAATATTGTCCAAAAAATATGCAAGCAAAAGCCTCCAAACTTTATCGTATATGGATTCTTAATCTGAAATAAAATCAACTTCAATTTTATGTGTTTTTGTTCTTAGACGATGTGTTGTTCTAAAATATAAGTTGTATATAAATATAAATTGTCTCAGTTGAACATTCCATTAATTTAAAAATTTAAAAGTTAATTAAAAATAACTACCTTTAATGCTTAGAAAAAATTAGTATCTTATTCAAATGTAACTTTCAATTTTTAATTAGCCGATTATTTCTAGCTATTGTTTATGTCGACAAATACCGAAGCAGCGCCACTTAAGAAGCCCGTTTGATTGTGATGGTTAACGTGCCTAAGACTAGGAAAACTTTTTGCAAGAGTTCAAAGTGCAAAAAGCACACCACTCATAAGGTTACGCAATATAAGGCTGGTAAAGCCAGTCTTTACACTAGAGGCAAAAGACGTTACGACCGTAAACAGCAAGGTATATTATATGTTAAGTTCTTAATTCTGTTGTTTAGGTTATGGCGGCCAGACGAAGCCAATTTTCCGAAAGAAGGCCAAGACCACCAAAAAGATTGTCTTGAGGTTGGAATGCAATGAGTGCAAGTACAAGCAGCAACTTAAAATTAAGAGATGTAAGCATTTCGAGCTCGGTGGTGACAAAAAAAAGAAGGGCCAGATGATTCAATTTTAAATTGTTTCATGATTGAGGTATTAAAGTCTTTTGTGTATTTGGATTCTCTTATTTCGTTTTGGATTTTATTAATGGGTTATGGCTATTTTCTTTTGTTGATTTCAATTTTTGATTGTCACTGCTGGGGTTTTCTATTTTTGATTTATCTTACTGCGGGATATATTTTACACTTCATTTCTTTGCATACACCTCTTGTATTATTTCGTGTTTAATTTGTAATACCGTAAATAGTTTTTTGGCGTTTGTTTATATAATCTTCATGTTTGCAATCTCATATTGGATTGGTGTAACTCTTGATGTGGGCTATATTATCTAATAGGTCACATTTTATGAGATAAGATTGCAGTATCGGTAAAAATCAAGTGTTATATATGTCAAAAGTAACGTGCTCTTCGTGTAAGTGATTACTTTTGTCTATTTTCTTTTTGGTGGAATTTTTTTTGGAGAGGTTTAGACGTTCTTTCGTCATTGGTTTTCTGTGGCTTTCACAATGCAAGTCTAAAATGATGTTGTCAGGACTGTTGTCGTGCTGTGAATGTCTAATGTGTTCTTGCGTATGCCTTATTGTATCGATGGTGCTGTTGGCGTTTCAAAATGATGTGTTTAACGATGATTTTTTTAACTAGCCGTCTGTACTGACTCACAATTATTCAAGCAAAGACGAGTTAGCTATAACTCAGAGTGGTGGATGCATAAATCAGCATATAGTCGTGTAGACATTCAAATTTTTCAGGGGTCATATTCCTCGTTAGTTTTCCAGTAATAGGGTTCGCTTTTTCTGAGTTCGTACTTTACCAAATTAGCTATCGAAAATTACAGAAGTCGATATTTGAAGCCGAACCTGAAATAGCTGTGAAGCAGTTAGCTCGGGATGATTGTCACTAGTATTTGTTGAAATCTCGTTAAAGCCACTAAATAGAACAAACTTTAAAGCGCTAACTTAGATTCATGTTTGAGAAATTTGTTCATATGTAGACATGCTCATGGTTTGTCTGTCCCTGTCAATGAGCATTATTATTTCATAAAAATCATTATAAACGTGTACATCATATTGGGATCTGAAATTACACCATTGGGATAAACTCTCTTTAGTTCAATCGGTCTATTAGTACCCCGGATTGAGACTTGGGTAGTCTTATCTCTTAAACAGCCAAGAGTGGAAAAGGAATGGCAGGCTATTTTATAGATGAAAACCAATCGAAAGTTGGTGGGCGGTTGGCACAAATTCTCAAATGGCGACGTTTAAACTAAATCGTCACGAAACACATTTTATCTACATATCGATCTTGACTTTACGTCCGAGAGGTTTACCACGGATAGTGATAGGGCTCTGTTTTGGCACATTTACTAGGTTTGATTTCTAGGTATTGTGTGGAATCAGACATTCTTTCGAATACAATCAGAATGACATTATTGTGGCGGGTTGCGCGATAGACTTACTTCCACATGGCGCACCCTGGGCAACGTATACTCATACGGCAAAAAAGTCTATCTATCGGCAGTTCACTTCAAACTGCCATGACTACACTGTATGCCCTATTCGATCACTTCCACACTTTGATGTTCATCTCATTTGCTAACTAAAGGGCTAATGAGAGCTATCATAAGGCCTGCCATTTGAGATAAATAAGTAAATATTGTTGTGGTTTTCCAAGTTATGATATAAGTAATCCATTAATAAATAATGGTTAACGATAAAATATGATAACTATCTGATCTTATTTAAATACAATAAATTTTGTATTCATTTATCCTTGGTGCGGACATATTTCGATAGCTCAGGTTTTTTAAATATTAAATGAAGGTAATTTGTCCAAATGAAATATTTAAACGTCTGATAGGAAAATAAATAAAACAATGAAACGAAACACCGAAGAACAGGATACTTAGTGAAAATCTATGAAACTGAATAAAGTGATGATGACAATGCAGATGACTTTGAAATTCTTGCAATTTACTTAGGGCGCTTTAATCGAATTGCGACCTTGTGTTGATGTAACTCTTTTTATTCTTACTTCAATGTTTTCGATGAATGTTACCAGTTATAATTGTAATACTCCTTCATTTCTACATACTGAGGTTCGGTTACTTTTAAAATACTTTTAATGTGCTTGTTTGGAATAATGAAGCTCTTTTGATTTTATCTTTATAACTTAATCTCTTTGGGGTTTTCTTTTTAGTTGCGTTATTATTTTATATGGATAAACTTTTAAAACTTAGTTTTATGGAACTTTATTGATATTAGTCTGTTTTTCACACATGAAATTGTGCTGAATTTTTCGTCGAATGAGCTTTGTGTTAAAATCGAAAGTGTTCATATTGGTCGTTTGTGTCATTTGGCCTTATTTAAATTTGTTCAATGGTAAATTATCGTTATCTTATTCTTTTTGAATCTTTGCTACTATTTCTGAAGACCAGATCTCAGAATTTGAATTCTTGTCCTATTTTCAGATTAATTATTGAAATCATCATGAAGTTGTCTTTTCTAATTTTGTTGTAATATTGAATAAATAAATTTTTAAATTCGGATATTATACATTGCAAGTTAATCTGTACATATATTACGATTACTTAGCCTTAAGTTTTGTTGAAATGTAAATGCAGGTATATGATCAAAGGTTAGCTATTTTGTTGTCCTAAATAAGAATCGTCGTGTTCTTAAATGCCAATGTTGCGAGGATTTTAGTTTAAGTTATGGCAATGCTTCGGCCATTAAAATATTCCGAATAACGTTCTTCACTAGTCAACATTAATACTAATTCATCCCGTCGACGGTCATTAGCCACACTAATCGCCTCTCTCATTTAATGATATTGTCTATCCGTTTTTACTTGGAAATTCACAATTTTTGCTAAAAGCGATTATCACATCGATGCAATGTGAAATGAATCTTACATATTTGTTTGTTGCCGCAAGGGCCATGTGTCAAGCTCGTTAATTGAAATTCTGAGTAAGCTTACTCCCTTGTCTTGTTTTAGAAACGGTATGTTGCACATTTATGGAAGATTTTGATCTTATCACGTTTTCTGCACGTTATAGAGGAGCGATCATGAGAATTCCTCGAATCTGAAGACTTTAAGATTCATAATGTCTGTTTAAAAATGTCTTTCAGAATAAATACTCATTTAAATGACTGACGTTTATTGGGCTTAATGTTCATAATTTTGGTAATTAATCCAGTAATAAGAAAATCAGAGAATGAATACTTCTACGTCTGCGAGCTGCTATTCTTGCAAGGCTTGCTCCTGTTTACATCCAACCGTCATCTTAATTATCAGTCTCGTATATACCGCATATTAAGCGTTTTCTTCTTTTATGATAATTTAGATTTACTCTTCTTAAGTCATCTCACAATACAATATCTGCGATGTGATTTGTCAATTTCCAGCCTTGTTATTGTTGAGATCGTGGGAACTTAGAAGCGCTCTCTTGTCCCACTTTGAAGATTTTTGAGCTGCAACTTTTTGGACCAGTCTGAAGTACTTGCCCGAAGGAATCCTTATTTTGCTCTTGCTTTTTTGGCGAATATTCAGTACATATGGAGTTTAGTATTGACTGAGTATTTAGTTAATTTACACAATTTATAGTTCATTAATTGATTATCATATTTGTCACATCACATTCTCCCTCGATTCCCTTTGTATGACATTTCCTTATTATTGCTAATGTTCATCAAAAATATTTATATTTGTAGTTCGATGGAGACCACAGACGAATCTAGGACTGAAGCTGCTAACTTTTCGCTTGAAGAAGATGTTGGTCTTGGCAATATCGCTCCAATGCCCAAGCATGTCTTCCTTAATACCTTGCCCGGGTAATTTGTCGTTACTTATTTTTTATCTAGTTCCTCTACTTATAATAAGTAAGTAGTATTGGCATTTTTCTTTCAGTCATTTGGCCCCATTTCAGACTATCCCACGAAGTCGATATGATACAGATCGCGCTAAACAAGAATTCTACGGTCAGGAATCCAGCCTTAATAGCTTTATCACTACCCATTGTCGAGGTCATAATAGTAATAGTGCCAGTGGTGGCTTAAACGACAATCAGCAACAGCGAAGTCCGAGTTTGCAGGAGGTTCAATCAGCTAACAACAGCAATGACGGCATGTTAAAACGCAATCAATGTTCTGTGTGTACTCGAGTCCTAGCCAACCCGGCTAGCCTCAAGCAACACATGCGGTTACATTTAGGAGAGAAGCCTTTCAAATGTCGCTACTGTGACAAAACCTCTGCTACAATGTGCAATATCCTCACACACGAACGAACTCACACTAATGAACGGCCTTATAAGTGCCCTGTATGTGCTGCAGATTTCAGCTCTTCCAGTAATCTAAAGGTTCGGTGGTAAATTAGTTCGGGTACCTATAACAATTTCATTAGCTTATTTTGTTTTGATTCTTTAGACCCATATGCGAATACACTCAGGAGATCGGCCATTTCGCTGCAATATCTGTGATAGGAGATTTGTCACCTCGAATGCACTGACTACACATTTAAGGGTTCATTGGGGTTTAAGACTACATCCTTGTCCCCTGTGTGATCGACAGTTCTCCACATCCAGTAATCTTCGTGTTCACCACAGGGTAAGTATCGGTTAAAAAATCAACGTGGTTTGTTATTTTTATATGTATGCCGGTGATATAGCGGTTGCTATACCCATCTAGCAGTTTAGAGGTCACGGTTCTGATGATCATCGGCGCAAATCTAATGAAGCTACTTCTCAAAACAAGTTAAGGTTTGAAGAAGTTTCCTTCCAACAGACTTTCGTCTGTTAAACACTAATGCTGTTAGGCTGAGGGAGGGCTTATCCAATTTTTATGATTCTATTTTAGCTGTTATTTTGGCTTGGGATATCCCTCTACCAACCTACCTATTCCCTAACTTGCTAGCTGCGAGTCGTGTCCCTTGCTTATGTAAATATTCGAACCACCTTGTTTCCATAAAACCAAAAAATCAGTCTATTAGTAGTTTGAGTTTCTATTTGAATTCACCATTACCTGACGAGGATTTAAATTAGGGAGTTGGTCATTTAAAATTTTTAAAATTGTGTGATTGATTTCAATCGAAAAAAACTTTTCTACAATTAACCTTACTAAAATATGTTCATTTCGTTTTTACCCTTATTTTTTTGAAATAACACAATACGAAGTCCGTCTCGTGGTATGAAGAAGGCTGGAACTAGAAGAAATATAGTTAATAATGACTAGCACTATATAAACCATAGTTTCCAATTGTGTTGGTCATTATTAAAATCACTTGCGAGATAGTCAATTTCAGGAAACTATCTCTACCTAAAGCCTTTTGTCTGAGCTGAAATCACATATAATCGGTTTCAGGTGGCTTATTTTATTGAACTCAGTCACCCTTTTTACAGTTGTCCAGTTGTAGAAGTCTTGTTTCCTCTCTCTCTCTCTGTGCTTGTTTCCCTCTCCTCTGCCGTGAAGTAATGCGACTTGTTCATTCTCTCGGGGCGTAAATATAGCATCGTCGGTACATGGCGGTGCAAAAGCTAGAAAAATTAAGCGTTAAGAGAATTTCGAAAGCCCTCAGCTACAGACGCGACCTTGCTTTTTGTCACTCCATCAAACCTCCGCTTTCTGAAGCGGGGGCTTTCTTTCCAATCTAAAAATTAAATCCAAATTTCCATTGAAAGGAAAATAAATTTTCTTAATTTAACCACTTATCTTGTCCCATTCCCTCTACGGTGGTGGGTAATATTTAGGGTGAATCGTCTAAATATTACTGAAGTACATATATGTTACCGTATTTTGTGACCTCGTTAACGGCGTGGAATAAGGCGCGGTGGGGTAGGGGAGGAGTTGACTGGCTTCGTTCCCGTAACAGCTGCAAAGCTTTTTCCGCCTACAGTGGATATAATCAAATACTACAACAATTATTCCTCGAAAAGCTAAAATTACAGTTTGAATCATTGAAAAGTATCGAAACTAGTGCAGTCCACGAGGGGAGATTAGTGCAGCAAGAGAAGTAGGCTTTAATTGAAATCCAGAGAGATCAGATTGTTCATATTTTTTTCTTGATGAACTTGGCTCACTGCGCCATATTCCGATTTTACGACGTTTATTTTTTTTTCACTTGAAGTCTTGTTTCCATTAGCGAGCTAATGTTTGCCATGTTCCGAGATTGTTAACTGATTGGTTGATTAGGGGTTTTTGATAATCTTATCTATCCTGATGGGCAGGAGAAGCCAACTGATACTGACTCGAATATCTTAAATTGAAAAAAATATAAATATCATACTTAACGGCCGTAGGGCGGTTAAAGTGATCTGCGAGGTCAGAGGCCACTGTTCGAAGTATATCAGTACATATCGAATAGAGGGGGGAGTGACCAACTAGCACCGGTTAAGTAAAGGTGTGGCATAATTCGAGTTTCTTCCTTCGAAGACTTCATGATGATGCTCCTCTGCCAAGAATTTAAAGATTGTCTTCTCCACCAACGTTGAAATAGGTACCAAGACCAAATGTTGCTATGTCCTTTTCTTAAGAGCCTTGGTTGTAAGCGCACATACTTAATGCGTTTTAAATGGTTTGAATAAATGATGTTTAATTTTTATAAATTACTATTTAAGAGGTCTTCAGGCTTTCGACACATTGGTGGTACTTTTTGCTATATTTAATACAGTTGGTATTGGAGTGGTAAATTCTTGATTACTGTTATAATTACCTTCCTTAATCATCTTTTCTCATCGCTTGGGTTATTTTGACGCTTCTAATATGACTAGTCGAATGGGAACAAATTTGGACGTAGAACTAATAAATAATTCATATCATATTACGTAAACAAACTAAGTTTGCCCGCACCCCTTCTTCCCCCCTCCCTTCTCTCTCCATTTTTATGATTGTGCTATTCCACAGAATTTTAATTATTTTACCCTTGTTAATAATTTGCAATTGACATGGCTTCAGGCGTAGCGGTACTGTGGTTGTTCGTTTAACAGAGGTCATGGAGCCATGAAATGCAAATGCGATGATGGAGGGTAACAACTCTGTCATCATGAGGAGCGTTGGAATACAAGCCTCTCAAAAATCGCATCATGATATCTTCTCTCTATCTAATTTAATTTCTTCTAATAAATGTTGGAAGTTTAAGGTGAATACGAGAGAAAGTTAAAAAGTTCGCCGACAAATTCCATAATTAATTTATTTAGCAAGTGATTGCATTCATTTTTCTATAACTTCAGTCGAATGTCGAAATGGCTTTATTCTCCTTAAAGTATGTTCCATGTACCTGAAAAGGTGATAATGGGATGGGGTGAGGTTTGACGAATATGAAGAATGCGGTAGAACCTCCCAATTTTATTCCCGCATTTTTGGGAGGTCATTGTTACAGTCATGTTAGTTGCTGTCATGTTGAAGAGGTATCCCTTTTCTGTTAAACAAACTGGGATGTTTATGTTTTAATTTCTGTTTTTTTTTAATCCCGATCGTAATCTTTTGGCCCGGCTTTAGCAATTTGTAATCAAATGGGTGAAGGGTGGGCCTGGGCTTAGGAGATGGATGGGTGTTTGATTTTGTAACAGCCACTATGTCTATTTAATAACCTTGTCGTAAACTATCCACCTCTCAGTCTCAGTAACAGTTTAAAAGAAAAAGTGGTGAAATGAACTTGTTTCTCCGCTCATCTTTGTTTTACTGAGAGCGCTAACGCGGCGCCACCCAAATTCACATCTCATTCAAGTTACTCTTTCGCTTCAAGTTCATTTGCACAGTTGACCATGGATGTGCGTGTTTCTGTGATAATTCGAGAATACTTAATCAAGGATTTGACTTAAGCAAGGTTTTTAATGCGTCATCATCAAAATGTGTAGGTGGTCCAGATGTGGTTCATCATTAAAATTCCTATTGCCCAACTTAAATCTTTCAAACCGAAATTGGCGCCGGTGGACTCTAAACACCCGATCATAAATTCTAGTAATGGCGCTAGTAGTAGCGCCTTGCAGGCGTTCAAGTCCTGATGAAAGAAGAGCAGCAGCAGTGGCAGTAGCAGCAGCAGCAGGCAGTGTCCGACGTATTCCTCTTCTGCATTGGAGTTAACCAATTGTAAGCCTTAGCAATGAAATAAAATATATTGCCCATAAATGTCGAAGGAGTTTTCTACTAGATAGGAAAGAACTGTTACAGGCCTGTTTCCTACATCTCCAACTCCAACTTTTGTGTGCAAAATAAGCGATTTCTTATTGCTACCACGAGCATTTAGTTTAGCTGAAATTCGAGCATCGTAGAAAACAAATGGATTCTTCGTTGTGATCTGTCTTTAGTATAGTCAGTCATCTGTTTTAGCATTTTGTAAAATTTCATGAATTGCATTTCATTATGATTCAATTATTTGAGATTTTAATAGGAAGGTTTCGATTCCCAAAAATGTATGCACGATATTTGACTGTCCGCGAATATGAAGCACATGGATACTGAATATTAACTGGGAAGATTAAATAAATGGTTGCACTTATTTTGTTTATAAAATAGCCACAAACCTTGGATGCTCGAATTGCCGAAGAGGAGATTTTTTAAGATAATTCCTACTGAAAGTGTAAATAACTTAACGCATAACTGAAACAGAATGTACCCTTCAAAATGTAAATAATCTTTTCTTTACCTCCTAGACCTTCACGAGAATCCAATTAGATCAAAACTCTTCTCATCTACTGTATATGAAAGCATTCGCAAGCTGTAGAGCGATGTCGATTGCTAATCTATTTAAACAAGAAGTAGTTCAATGATGACGATGATGATGAAAGTGGTAGTGATAGTGATGGTGATAATGCTGAGGAGATGATGGATGACAGTGATAGTGATGATGATGAATTGTTTCCCAAGGAGAATGCATTATGTTTCCTTATTGTCCATTTTAAAAATGGACATTTATTCACTCGCAGTAGCATTGAGTGATCACATTCTTGCATTTGTGCATATTATTTTACTCTTATGCGCATTATTGTGTGTTCAGTCGATCATATGTTATTGTACTTTATTACAATTTTGTAAGCGTTTATTTTTCCAATCATTGCTAGTGGTGTAATGATCATCCTATACGTCTGCTTAGTTGAAGGTTATGGGCTCGATATCCATCAGTTTGTGCCAAGTGATGGAAGTAGTTGTGGAATTCGAATTTATCTCCTGGGTGGCTTTGGGTTTCTGTCATCACCCAATGCGATGGTTTGAAAACGCTTTCATTAATGTTTCCTGAGGCTGTAAACAAGCATTTAGCCGGAAGTATTCTAAGTACAACAATTGGCGTCAATTAATCAAATTACTAATATTTTATTATTTCCCAAGGTACAGCGGCAAATTTACAAGTTTTGTAAACGTGAGGTCAGCATTTGAACCAAGGGAATAATTGTCGAGTTCAATAAGGTATGAAAAAGGAGAATTCGAATTGTGATTTAGTTTAGTCCAATCTTCATCTTATGACTCCCAGATTCATGGGTGAGATCATATCCACTTTATTCAGCGACCATTGACCAGTAAAATGATTTACGTTGTTGTTCATGCTACTCGAATCTCTTGAATCCTTTCACAGCAGGTCGATTTGGTTTCCAGCGATACATTTGGTATAAATGACCATAAATTCGAATAATTAATACACTGGCTCCTTTCTCTCCCCTCTTTTATTTAGACGGTGCATTTGGGAATCAAACAGTACCAGTGCTCAGTGTGTGGAAGAGCTTTTGCGACGAGCAGCAATCTGAATGCCCATTCACGTCAACACCCCGAATCGGCCTACATTGTCAAGTATTCACCTCCCTCTCCGTCCACTTCTACCACCATCCTCTCTCAATCCCATCCAGCACAGTCCCTCCCTTCCTATCCCACCGTTTCCATGACGGGGACCAACGCCAGCACCAACAGCAATATTGATATCGAATCTTCGCCTTCGAATCACCATCCGGTAAGCAGAGGCTCGAGAACCCCATTTTTTATCCACATTATTTTCATATTGGAGCTTGTTAGAGATTGATGGTTGAGATTTATACGTTATTAAGTTAGCGACCGTAAGGTCTATTTGGCTAAACATCCCTATTTCAACAACCGTCACTGCGAATTTATTTGTTTGATGAGGTCCCGTCAAAAAGGTTTAATACTTTTTTTAGGCTAATTTATTGCGTAGAGCCCAATAACATTTTGAATTGAATGGAACTTATTTAATCAACAGTAATATTCCTTATCATGTCATTCTTTCTGTGCGAGTTTATTTGCGATTCTCTTTAGCTTCCGGAGTCATTTTTTGCCATAGAATATTCATCTAGATGGCGGTTGAGAGTAAACGTGTTAACAAATAGAGCATTTACCTCAGAGGATAATCTCGATTACTCTCGCACCATAGTAAAATCCTTATCTAGCATTCCTAGAGAGTATGAGATACGACATGATTAAACATTGCTAATGTAAGACAGTGAAAGCTAACCAACCAAGCGTCCTCTTCACCTGAATGAACTCCGTTATCACAGGGCAGGAATGAGACGACAATATTATAACGGGTGAGGGTAAAGCTCTGTTTTTTTGCATTAGGTAATGGAAAATGAGGATGAGAATGGATAATAGACGCACCTGTAAAAAGAAAATAGGCTGAATACCAGCCCTATAGCGATTCCAAGTTCTAGGCAGTGTCCAATCCGAATTCGGTCATTTCTAGATGTTTCGTGAAAGAGCCTGCATAGTCAGTTTACTTAACTTCGAAGGAAGAAAGTGATTCAACTATATGCACCAGTAGTGGGATACCTGTCTCAAACTGGCTATTATTAAAATCTTGTTAAACACACATCTTATCTCATTCTTACGAATCAATTTAGACATTTCGGCCCTTTTTTAAGGGTATTTTAGGTTTGGTTTGTGAAGGTGCGCTTACGAGCGTAAAATTTTGTTCGCGCTAAAAAAGGACAATTTTTTATTAAATGGGGAACCATTTGAATGAAGGAATAGTATTGAAATTGGGCAAAGATTAAGGGGTCAGTATAGAAGGAAAGTAAGGTCAGAGTGGCAATTCCTCTGCTTCATATTTAATGCCGATAGTTCAACACATCGCGTGCCAATATTCAAACTTTCACTAATCGTATAATAAGTTCCAGCTCTTTGAACGAATTTAGGCCTATGATATCCAGAGCTTGTTAGGTAGTTGATAATTTGAGGTGATTTTTAATGTCAACTCGGTATATTTGTACTTTCTATCTTCCAGGAGCAGCTGTTGATACTTAATGCCTGTGAGGTAACAACACTGAGTTGAATTCTGATTGTCTTTTCTCTTATTTTCCTCGATTTAGATTTTAATTACACCAGCCATTCAACATCAGGGAATCACAATAATGGCTCCTGTGGAGGTCAACGCATCATTACCTGAGGAACAGGACGAAAGCAATTCAGTAGTTGGCCTTCTCACATCCACACCAACGAGCAGTTACAACCCCACACCCTCTCTCATGCCTGTGGCTCTGAGTCCAAGTCCCGCTGTCCGAAAGATGGCTAAGGTGTCTGTCTATTGCCCAAGTGATGCTGAGACGGCTCTCTCCTCATTCCAACAACAACAGCAACAACAGTCAGTGAAAATCCCCTCTGATGAGGCCTCCTAGTTGCTCTCTTACCAACGGGATCTCCCAGTTTCCACGGATCTGCCTCTCTTGTACAAATAAATTTTCTCCTTATCTCTTCGACCAATGGTGTATCTAGCAGAGTTCGGTTTGGCTTTTAACGCCTTTTCTTTAACGAATCAGTTTTTATTGGATGGTAATGGTATATTTCGACTATAACTCCCACTGCGGTGGGTAATTTCACACATCGATTGCACGCCAACTGGTATTTATCACTTGATCTCTGAATTTCTAGTCAAGTGCGAGTCAATATGAGTCTTGAGTGTAGGCATAGGATAAGGCATCTTCCAATTAAATTTAGCAACAAAGCAAAGGGAACAACTGAAATTGTAACCTTGAAATTTATTCACGCGTCTAAGCCCCTGTGAGAGGAGTTGGCATTATTTAATCTTAGTTAACACTACAATCCCATGTAGAAAGTGATTTCTCTAAGCGCGCTGTTGTAAGGTAGGCTTATCGTGACGTCATACTAGATCAGGCAACCAGTCAAGTGTTGCTCGAATTGATAATAAAATGAGTGGTGGTAGAGCCAGATTATTAGTGGTTTATATGCTTTCTGGAAATAACAAATCCACTTACCACCTGTCATACTACCCAATTTTTTGTGATGATTGGTCTTGGAAGATAGCGAAATTTCAGTCATTACTGCCCTACATTGCTAAACGTGAGTTATAGCAAACGGTCATCATTACTGTGTGCACTTTAGAGCATAAATTTGGGCTTTATAGCATCAAGTTTCCATTAGCTCTCTGCTGTTCCAACATGAAATCCACCGAAATGAGATTAATTCAGTCATTTCATTCACCTCAGCTACAATCGTCATCATTTTAGGTATTGTTAACGTTTAAGTCCCCGTATTGGCATTTACCCTATTGGATTGCGAAGCAGTTTTCAAGGCTAAAACCAATCTCTTCATCAATAAGGGTTACGCATGCCAGTGTCAAGCATCATCAACGTCAAATTGGATTCCCTCATGATTATAGCACTATGAATTAGAACTGCTAGTCAAGATTCAAAATTATTAGTTCGTAACTTGAAACAATTTTACAATGTGAAAATTAAAGCTCAGTGCATCTTTGCGCCACTAGTCCTTGCAATCGAGATGAGCTCCTGAAGTATATTCAGACTAGTAAATCCTCGGGTCAGAAGAACACCATCAGTAACAGCAATATTATAAACTTGTTACTAAATATAATTCATCTTTTACACAAAGGCACACATATTCAGCCGCGAAGAATAATCGATATTGAGTAGAGAACGCTATCTCATTCCTCATAGAACGTTCTGCAATCGGTGGGTGTGGGTGCAGAAACCTTCCAGCCAATCAGCAAGTGTGCAGTCTTGCAACATATGCAGTAAAAGCATTTCAAGGCATACGTTCTTTTTCTTGTTTTCTAATTTCGGGAGCATTTTTATACTAGGGAATTTTGCTATGGAATTTTCTGAAGTTTAGTCAAGACTTATTTGTACAGCGTCAACTACAATGCTATCCTTTAATTTGAGTGGAAAGAATAAAAAGACGCATAATTAGATAAAGATAATAAAGTAACTGATCTAGTTACATGGTGAAAAAAATATACACCATTGCCAATTATGTAACGGATACTACACAAATATACCCTTGTGATCCTCTTAGAAGTCTCACTAACTGCAGAAAAATACAAAGAGCCTCAAGCTGGGACCACAAACACAAATCTACGCTCCCGAAATCAGCTATTCTACGTTCAAAGTAGCGAGAATGCAGAATGTGTGGTGTGGTGAATTTATTTACCATCTGTTCAGTTATCAAATACACTTACCTTGAAAGAATATTGATCGACGATTAGAAGATAGAGCACCTGTACACACGAAGCTTTATCATACTCGCTACGCAGTCATGAAAAGTCATGAAGCTTTTTTTTCCTGTTGCGAGATAGTCATGGCCCACGAAATCAATTAATCAATCAATCAAAAACACGCCCAATGTGTCTCGAATTCGTTACTAGTTAATGCACATTTTTGCTGTGAATTTGCATTTCTCAAAGAACTCATTTGCCCATCGCTTCCCTTTTGCAACTAAAATATCACAGATAGTTTTGTTTATGAATGTGTTGCCGTGCGATCACCCAAGGAGAAAATTAAAGTCGGTAGTTGTAAAAGTGAAATTTCTTCATATTAAATGGCTAGAATTATGCTAGTCATCATTAGCCCTTTAGTTCACTTCGGGCTTCACAGAGGGGAGAAACGTCAAAGTTGAGAGGGGAAACAGAAGAGTGATTAAAAGATGTAAGAGAGAGACAGACACTAAGGTAGAGAAAAAGGAAAGGTGAGTACTGTGGAAGTGGTCGAATATGGCATGCATTGGGGTCATGATAGTTTGAAGTCAACTGCCGGTTTATAGACTTCTTTTGCTGTATGAGTATACGTTCCCCAGAGTGCACCACGTGGAGTCTATCTCACACCCTGTAAAAGTGAAGTATTTATTCCTATTCTAACTAAAAGGAATCAACTTGGTGTGGTTATCTGAGTCGCGTTTAAATGCTTTAAACTTCGTATAGACGATCTTCGGTTTCATGGCAGCTGGAGGTAAATGACTATTTTTACAGGAAATTTAGAGCAAATTTGAGCTCTTTGGAGATCAGTTAACTCGAAATCTCTTGAAGCAGTTTTCCGAAAAATTGGCTCTCTATTTTACTACTACAAGATAGAGCCTTTAGTTCCAGTAATTTCCCAATTTAGGAATATTTTTGATACTTTTAGAAAGTATTTCTCTTGTTTTTCGCTTAATAAATGAGTATCAAAGCTCATTACTTGTAATTTTATTTACAATGCGCGAAATTTATGATTTTTTAGCTGCGGTCAGCAACTGAAATCAGCTGACATAAATTCCAAAACTGATTGAAGTTAACGAATCAAGTGGTCATACACCATTTGATAAGTTGGATTTGATTGCATAGTATTTACTTAATGGGAAACTCGCATTCCCCAAATTAAAATGTCTGGTTTATTGATTAAATTCGTATTCAAAACTCTAGCGCACATTAGCCAGTTACAAAAACGCCTTACACGATTTGAAATATAGTCAGTTGATGAGTCATTAGAATTAAAAAGTGAAGTCTAGTGGTGATCTAAGTGTATTTTTACAATATTTACCTATTTATTCAAATTTAAATGTATTTCTAATAAAACTCTGTCCGTAAATAGCACATACTGCATTACTAACATGCATTTGAATTCAATCGAATTAAACGAAGGAACGAGATGAATTATTAACATTTGAAGAAGGGTGAATAATATTTCAATTTATTAAAGGGCTTTTAACCGGTAGCTTGTAAGAAAAGGAAGTAGTATGCCTACCTGGTAGCGGCACTTTTGGCAGAGTAGGAAGCCGGGAGAAGCCATACGCGCAGTAAGAAAATAGTTTCAATTATGAGATATTATTATTATATCAAATAGCAGGCTTTATGATGGTTATCATTAGCCCTTTAGTTGACTTCTGGCTTCCCAGTACCTCTGGATTTCTGTCGCTGTCTGTAGGGCTGGACACCGTAACAGGTGGGCCTTCTCCATTTCCTCCTGTAGGTCACACAGGAGGAACGTTGATTGAGGTACAATCCCATTCTGTGAAGGTGTTTCGCCAGGCAATCGTGTCCACCATCCAGTCTAAATTCCGCAGTAGCTTCGAGTTTAGGCCAGTCTGCTATGGTGCCGCTGTCCACTGCTTCTCCTTTGTTCGGGCTTTAAGTTTGTTGCTTCTTAGAGTCTTCAATTCTCTCCTGATTAAGGTCTTCATTGGGTAGAAAGATATAGACCGGTCTGTAGCTTGCAAAACTGTGGTCCCCTTCTTAGTGAGCGTGTCAGCGCACTCACTGCCTATAATGCCACAGTGTCCAGGGATCCATTGATGAACTATTGTTTTATTTTTCTCTTTGAGTCACCGATACAGTCTTTTTGTATTCGTGAATCTAAGCTGTTTTGGGTGGTTCTCTGCTTCTGACTGTGAATCCGAAAGAATTACCGCGTTGGTAAATTTGTATCACGGCAGCACAATTGGCCTAAGGCTATCTTAAGGGTCTCTATTTCATCTTCGAATGCCAATCTATTTTGTCCCGCTGCTGCGAAGAAAGTGAATAGTTCAGAGTAAACCCCTGCACTAACGTTTGCTTGGTTTTCCACGTATGACCCGTCAGTGAAGACCTGGAACCATTGATGTGCAGGATAGTTTACGTAAATTGTCTCAAGGCCCAATAATCGTATTTGATCTGGTGGGATGTGTGCTTTTATAGAATGGCCAAGAAGTTGGGTGCGAAATTGTATTTCGTTATCTGCTAACGGGTTTTGGGGTAAAGAGAGGCCTTCTGGTTTGTCAGTTGTTTTTAATCCTTTCTCCAGTTCTTTTTCTTTCTGTATTAGGCCAACTTGCGTTTTTAAGTGTCTTGTTCTGTTTTCGTAGCTGCTCCAGAATGTGTCACTGGGAATGTGCAGTAGTTTCTCGTAGAGGGTCAAGGCCTTCTCTTCGACAGATGAAGGTATTGCACTGTTCCCTGTGACCAGGGGTATTGCATCTATGAGTGTTGATTTTATCCCTTCAGTAATTAGTCACAATGCCTGGTTGTGCGTTTTCTCGAGTGGTTTGAGAATCGCCTCAGAGGCTGTAACGAGTGTCTCGCAGCAATACAGCTGCATTATTGGTTGAATAAATATCTTGTAAGTGGTGTTTGGGGTTGAGCGTGCACTGCCTCATAGGCTACCACCAGCGAGGCGCTTCAATACGTTCAGTCTATTGGCAGCTTGTTCTGCTATTTTGGCAATGTGGTTTTTCCATGTTAGCTTTGTGTCAAACGTCACTCCGAGATAAGTGGACTCGTTTGTCTGCTCTAGAGGAGTATGTTTGTTATATTAAATGAGGATTTATGCTGTGGTGGGCCAATGAAATTGTTTGGTATGCAGTTTTTGATGTGTCGATAACCATTCCATTGTTGTCGTACCAGTAAGCTAATAGTTTGAGTGCATAATTTAGGGCAATTTCCGTTCTCTTCTGAGCGTTCCTCTTGGAGACGGAATACCATAGAACAAGATCATCTGCATAGAGTAAGCACTTGACCCCGTAACTGTCTGTACCCATTTAGCTATGTCATTGATGAAGACGTTGAAAAGAGAGGAGCTTGTAACAGCTTCCTGAGGTAAGCCTGTTTGTAAAAGGTTCGATTTGGACAGATCGTTTCCATATCTGACTTAACATGTTCTTTGTCCAATGAATGCTTTTATCCAGTTTAGCATGTTATGTCTTATGCCAATCTTCGCCAATTTCCATACTAAATCATATGCTGGTCTGAAATCGATGAATAAAGCTGTAAGAGTATTTCTTGCATCAAGGGCATCTTTGATATGTTTGGAGAGCGTGGCTACTTGTTGGTTTGTTGATCTTTGTGGCCTAAAACTTGCTTGCTCGTTTCCAAGAATATTGATGGTTTCAAGGAACCAGATCAGCCTCGTGTTAACCATTCTCTCCATAAGTTTAGCTAGCATGCTTGTGACGGAGATAGGCCTATAGTTATCAAAGTTGCTATGGTCTTTGCTCTTTTTTAATATTGAAATTACTATGGCAACCTTCCATTGGGTGGGTACGAAACTGTTCTCTCATATTTTGTTGAATAGTGTCAGCAGGATTTCCTTGGCTTTTGGCCCCATTCTAATTAGAAGTTGCGGGTGGATACAGTCTTTACCAGGAGACTTTTGAAATTTAGCTGTTTTATCGCAGCATTGAGTTCGTGAGAACTGAATGGTTCAGTAAGTACCTTATGTGATATTGCTGCGTCTTCCTTCATTTCGTCAAATTTTTTACCTGCTTCCAGATATCTCTTGAAGATATCTTTCTTTGTTTTTCTTTCGTTTATTGGAATAGAACCCCGCGAAGGAGCTAGCTATTTCGGAGTCGGTGGTAAGCAGTTTATTGTTGAGGCGTATTGGTTCCTTCTTGGGTTTTTTATTGTTGTTTAGAAGGTTACAAAGGAATCTGAATGTGCGCTGGCTATCAATTTGGTAGGTAATATTTGAAATGAAGCTGTTGAAAGTAGTCCGTTTGGCTTGTAAGATGGCTTGCCTTAGGACAGTTGACTGCCGTCTCTAGGCTTGTTCGTCTTCCGTTTTCCAGTCTGTTCAGCAGTGTTGCGAAGGACTTCCAGTTTTCTTTTCAGTTCTTCAAGGTTTTTAGACCAAAACACTCGATAGTGTTTAACCTTGCCACGGGAAATAGTTCACTTTGTACATTTTATTATAATATTGGTGATATTGGTGCATAGTTTGTCAGGATTTTGGTTGTAGTTGATAGGACTTGCGCTTAGTTCAGTTTCCAAAAGGTTTGTGAATTTAGGCCAGTCTGCCTTCTTGAATTTCCACGATTACCTTGGTTGACATTTTGTGTGAGATGTTAAGAAGATCGAAGTTGGGTCTATTCTGGAGGAGATTATAGATCGCGTACATCTTGAAGTGGTTTTGACCTTTCCATACATTTAATCTGATTATTTCACATATATCCTGCATTGAGCCCATACTCTTGATTATTTCGCAATGTGATGTGAGGCCTTCTTTTACTCCTGTCAATATTCCACTTGCCACTTGCCGATCTTTAGATAGCAGATGTAAGATGTAACCTGGAAATTGATAATATGTGAGTTTGTCATCCGTAAGGTTGGACTCCATGATTGCGAATATGTCTATGTTATATGCATCCAGAATTTTCTGGATTTGAGTTTTCTTTTCTTGTGACATCCCTCCAGCATTCCACTGAAGGATCTGCAGAAGTTGTGGTTTGCCTTGACAAGGACGATTTCTCCTATTGAAACTTCATTTCAGGCTGGTCATAGCAGTCTGAAGTCAACTGCCGATTTATAGACTTGTTTTCCGTATGAGTATACGTTGCCCAGGGTGCACCACGTGGAGGTAAGTCTATTGCACACCCCATTCTGAGATATAACTTTCACAAAAAATAACTAGGAGTCGAGGAAAGGGGTAGGGGTGTACAAGCCTACATGTACGGGGAACAGAGCATACCCAGATAAACACACAAATGGAGTAAAGGGCCCTTTACTAGATAAAGTACATGTGGGCCCAGCTAGAGAACTTGTCTAAGGTGAGTCAAATTAAGGACACGCAGGGAAGGCGTGAGACTATCTGTGTTCTCAGGTTGTGATTACAAGGTGAAACAATAATCTCGGAAAATACATATTTTCAATTCCTCTAACAAATAACGACTTCAGAGGTACAGAGAATGGCTACATCACGATTTGGCATCACAAAGTTTCTGCCTTCTCTCTTCACTTTCTTTATCCGAGCCAACTGTAGCGTGTACTAAAATATTACAATCCTGTAGAATTTCTTTATGGTTTTTCTAACTACCGAAATTTATCTATATCGAATGGCAAGCTTTATGATAGTTATCATTGGCCCTTTGATTGACTTCGGGCTTCACAGAGGGGTGAAACATCAGTGTCAAGAAAAGTCTAGTGGGAGGGGGAACAGAAGAGTGATTCACAGACACAGAGATAAAGGCAAGGTAAGGTGAGTCCCATGGAAGTGGTTGAATATGACATACAGTGAGGTCAAGTTGAAGTTAGAAGTCAACTGCCGGTTTATAGACTTTGTTGGCGTATGAATATACGTTGACCAGGGTGTACCGCATGGAAGTAAGTCTATTGCGCACCCCTACTACCGAAATAAAGTGGTCATTTCAAATAATAGCAATTTGTACGACCTGTCGTACTTATGGGCTATTTCACAATAAAATAAAACGCAACTGAGCTTTTAATTAGGCTACATTAATTGTGGTCAGCGTTCATTGAGAAGAACTAAAGCATAAAATTAGCGCTAGACAAGTGGAATTTAGCATAATTATCATCAACAAAAATTCGATTTAAAAGCACTATTGCAAATATCTAGTCCACTGTAGGAAAGGCGTGACTAAGAGATTGTGGAAATGTCAGATCGTGGCTTTGCCTCATTTAGCCTTCTTTATTAATGACACCAAACGTCTATGTTTCCAGAAATGTCAACCAATCATAAATAACCCATTCATTCGTGAATGATGTTAAGAGGGGCTCTGATAATTCAATTTAAATGGGAAATAGCATGCCTGAATGTGAATAAGCTATTGTTTAGCTTTTATGAAGAATCAGCACGATGAACGCCATTTAAATTTGCTCATGTAGCTCTAAAATGTGAATCACAGCACCATCTTTTCTGCAAATGAATGTGTTTCGCAAACTGATTTGTGGAAACTGAAGTACGGAAATGGGAGCAAGTGCTAAACCTGGCCCTTGAAAAGTGACATCTAGAAAAATTTTCATCTGAATACCTTCACAATTGAGCTCCAACCGCAACGAATGATTTCGGGGATTTCTCAAGAATAAACAGCCACATTACGCTACCCGTCTCATATGGAAACCCTTGGGTTCAAAATGAAACAATTATTGGAATAGATTTGCACCCTCGCTAGAGACAACGCATTCAAAGAGAAATTTTTATGCGGTTTTAAATAACATGACCCAATTTTAAAATAACTGTGCGAATGAAACAACTGTTTTCCATTAAATTTTAAACATGGAAACATTCCATTGGGAATGTTCGGTTCCCAGAGTCATTCATTTGCAAAAATACTGAGTTCCAAAAATGAGTTTGGAGTGCGTATCTGCTTGCACCTCTGTCCTAATTGTCTGTGACTCATCATTAAATAATGTACGCCAAATTTCTCAACCGCTCTATCTTGATTCATTTCTGCTGAACTCTTCGTCCTCTCACTAGAGAACGGATAGCGCATCAAGTTATTATTTGAAAAAATCACCACCGAGGGTGAACGAAGAAATATTATGAGCACTCGAGCATTCTAAAAGGTGCTACTGATGGCGTAACGAGCAAGTGTGTTGTGAGTGCAGAGACCTTTTTAGCCGAGCATTGATCAATGGTTGCCTCAGCGTAGCATGGCACTAATAGTATTTTAATGTCTACACGGTGTGCAATTGTTTCATAATCATAATAAACGCTATTCACTCCCTACGCTCTGCCTCCTCGATACTGTTGAAGTAGCTTAGGAAGTACAAACTATCCCACTTAATTTTAATACTACAAACATGGCTTCCAGCCTTTACTAGAGCATAGTTTAAATCAACTAATTTGTATGGATCATCCAACTAATGCTATTGATTTTGGAGTCGGTGAAGGCAATTTTAAAAATAGTCACCGGTGTTATTGTTTTGTACGTGGTTAAAGAATTCAATGTCTACAGCTGGCTGTCAGGTAAGTCAAAATGTGTTTACGAGAGATTTCCCTTCCAGGCAAGAGAGTAATCCATGAACCAATGTAGGTAAGATGAAGCCCTTATGACACTCGATTTAGATATCTCAGTCGATGCTATACGCGAATTCGTAATCATGCACTTGGCAGAGTCATACGATAGATAGATACTGAAAGGGACTATCATTAAATAAACTCCATAAATTGACTCATAATTAGTAATAAGAAGAAATAATAGGTATTGATTAGTGTGATTTCACTGCAATTCCATGCTGCCGAAATGTCTCATGTCCGCGCGCCGACATCAAAACACGAAAAGCAGCATAATTGATTTGAAAACAATTTGAACAATTTGGTTCATTTGGCTTCCATTTTCCTTGCACTTATAAATAGCCACTTTCTTGAACATCTACTCTAGGTATTTGACAGAATTGTAGTTAAACAGTCAAAATGTCAGAATTTAAAACAAAGCTTTTTTTGCAAAATTCTTATCACCATTCATTATATCTCCGAAGCACTTAGAGTAACTATATCGAATTCAAAATTAATCAAAGTTATCTAAGTTTATCACCAATAGTAAACAGTAAACAACAGCCACGCAGAGCCTTCTTTTGTGACAGGTTGGAGACATTTTTTAAGTAAAATTCTATTTCAGACATAGGATATTAAACGGTGAACGAAAGGTCTCAAGAATTCATCAATTATCCAAGATTGGAAACATAATGCATTCTCCTCGGGAAGCAATTCATCATCATCATCATCATAGTTACCATCACTATCATCCATCATCTTCTCAGCATTATCACCATCACTATCACTACCACTTTCATAATCATCATCATCATCATTGAACTACTTCTTGTTTAAATGGATTACCAATCGACATCGCTCTACAGCTTGCGAGTGCTTTCATGTACAGTAGATGAGAAGAGTTTTAATCTAATTGGATTCTCGTGAAGCTCTAGGAGGTGGAGAAAAGATGATTTTGTGAATTGTGTGGTTCAAACTTTCCACTGTCTTATCCAATTAAATTGAGCAGCTGAATGCCAACTTAAATAAAAATCATTCTTTCTATTCCATCAGTGTGGACAGTTATTTTTTTAAAAATCGAATTGATGTATTTCTGTAGTCAAGGCGAATTAGAGTAAGGAGGTAGCAAAACAATCACGGAGCTTCGTTACGTTATTAGTACTCATTTAATAATTATTATTTACATTTTGAAGAGTACATTCTGTTTCAGTTATGCGTTAAGTTATTTACACTTTCAGTAGGAATTATCTTAAAAAATCTCCTCTTCGGCAATTCGAGCATCCAAGGTTTGTGGCTATTTTATAAACAAAATAAGTGCAACCATTTATTTAATCTTCCCAGTTAATATTCAGTATCCATGTGCTTCATATTCGCGGACAGTCAAATATCGTGCATACATTTTTGGGAATCGAAACCTTCCTATTAAAATCTCAAATAATTGAATCATAATGAAATGCAATTCATGAAATTTTACAAAATGCTAAAACAGATGACTGACTATACTAAAGACAGATCACAACGAAGAATCCATTTGTTTTCTACGATGCTCGAATTTCAGCTAAACTAAATGCTCGTGGTAGCAATAAGAAATCGCTTATTTTGCACACAAAAGTTGGAGTTGGAGATGTAGGAAACAGGCCTGTAACAGTTCTTTCCTATCTAGTAGAAAACTCCTTCGACATTTATGGGCAATATATTTTATTTCATTGCTAAGGCTTACAATTGGTTAACTCCAATGCAGAAGAGGAATACGTCGGACACTGCCTGCTGCTGCTGCTACTGCCACTGCTGCTGCTCTTCTTTCATCAGGACTTGAACGCCTGCAAGGCGCTACTACTAGCGCCATTACTAGAATTTATGATCGGGTGTTTAGAGTCCACCGGCGCCAATTTCGGTTTGAAAGATTTAAGTTGGGCAATAGGAATTTTAATGATGAACCACATCTGGACCACCTACACATTTTGATGATACAATACACGAGTTAGGTTAGTGAGGTTTGAAGCAAATATTGATTAATTTCATGAGGCAATCTCTTACTAATACTGAAAAGTGATATGAAAGGTCTTTGTCACCAAAAATAAAAGGAAGACTTCAATATAAAATGAAATACACATTGATTTTTATTCGATCAGAAATAATCATAGCGTTCGGACTATCTAAATGGCAGCATACATCGTGGAGCACTATGGTTTGAGTAGCATTGATTTTCTTCTATCGTTAAGTCAGTCTAACCTGCCTGTCTTAATATTTCAAAACACTTGTTCCAGATTCGTAGTTTTGAGTGATTTGAAATTTAAGATGCATTCTAGTCAATGTTTTGAGCCAAACCCATAAATTTTGTAAAAAGGAATCGCTCATTCAACATTGGACTTCTGACTGCAATTCTCCCTCTCTTAGTCGTAAAAGTAAGGTTACTTTTCATTTTTACATTACAGACTAACTGGCCATCAACTGAATCGTCTATTTCAAATGCCCATCTTATTTATATCAAATGACAGGCTTCATGATAGCTATCATTAGCCCTTTAGTTGACTTCGGGCTTCACAGAGGGGAGGGGAGGAACATCAATGTCGCAAAAGTGGAGAGGGAGAACAGAAGAGTGATTCACAGATGCAAGAGAGAGACAGACTCAAAAGTAGAGAAAAAGGTTAGGTAGGATGAGTCTTGTGTAAGTTGTGGACTATGACATATAGTGGGGTCCTGATCGTTTGAAGTCAACTGCCGATTTATAGACTTTGTTGGCGTATGAGTATACGTTGCCCAGGGTGCACCACATGGAGGTAAGTCTATCGCACACCCCGCAAATATATATATATACACATATAGTTTGAACAAAATTTTTCCAACAACATCAAAATTCAGGTTCAACGAAACATGCTTCAGTAGTGTATTCGGTAGTCAACTGCAGTGATGAATCTTATTCTCCTGCGGCCAATGCCAAGATTATGGGCATTTTAATGGCGGAAATATGTTTGGGTGTGTCCTAAGAATGTGTGCTCCGGCTTCCTCCCCCCCCTCCCCCCCCCACCCCCACCCCCCTCAATGCCAAATTATAGGAAGATAATTTGATTTATGCCTGCTTCAGGGAATATGTAAACGAATACAAAAGAACATATCATAACTGTAATTTGCAAATCGGCCTACCGCCGTAAGTAGGCGAAATTGGGTCTGAAAATCAATGTATAAGAAATTGACCTCAAATTGTTTTAATCAAGACGAAGAAAGTGGTTTAATTTTCTGTTTGAAAAAAAGGTACAAATCTTATCATACATAGTAAAGGAGAAAAATTAATTAAAAATTTCTATACTTAGGATATCAGTTAGCATAATACAATTTTTTTTCACATTACGATGTCTTTGTTCATAATTAGATGATAATCTTACTTCTGACATATTGTGTTACTTTTTCCTATCCTCGAAAACTTATTGACATGCTAATTAATTAATTAATTAATTTGACGTGTCCTCATTAAAGCGTTATTGCAGTGTATATTGACGATTCATTTCCGTGAATTTAATAAAAATGTTTCTCTTCCTGCAATAGCAGATTAGTTTGAATACGATCAGCAAGTAATAGTGCTTTTATGCCTGCATGGTAAGTATGTGTGTGGTTACTCCTTAAAGTGACATTTGTTATGTATTACAAATGTCAGTAGAATTCATTCATTGTGTACTGTTTCATGAAAACGTTTTCTCCTACTAAGGTGGACTCAGTAGTGCACTACTTTAGTTGGACTCTTTCTATTCGAGTAAAATTGTCTGGAGATCTTAAGAGGAAAATGGTGAATTAGGAACCTATTCCATTTCAGTCAAATTTTTATTAATCATGTATCTTTCGAAATCGCTTAACATCGTCTTTCGCCTCACTTTGAGGTGGATAATTCTCTCTCAGTAAGGGAGCACCTTAAGGAGTGATATGAGTATATATTTATTGATATCAAATGGCAGGCTTTGTGATAGTTATCATTAGCCTTTGATAACTATTGTATTGTATTAAATTAATTAGACACTAGGCTGTATTTCACTCCATCGAAGGGATAGAGGCCCTTCTGTCAAAAAAAGTTGAAGTTAGAAGTCAACTGCCGGTTTATAGACTTTGTTGGCGTATGAATATACGTTGTCCAGGGTGCACCACGTGGAGGTAGGTCTATCGCGCACCCCGTACGAGTATATATGGCCCTGGGATTATGGATTTACGATTTTGCAAATGAATGTGTTAAAATGAATCTTAAATTTTTTTAATTTAAATAAGGGAAATAGCTAAGAGGTTGGAACCAGGTTAGCAATGAAAGGGAGGTTTAAAAGAAATTGGATAGTGGAGTCCAAAATACAGAACCCAACAACACATGACTTCTTCAGGCTTTGTGCTGGCCGAGGTTAACGCCAACTATCCTAATTTAACAGTTGAATTATTTCCTCCCGCATGAATGTGCGAGGTTATACCAGCAACGTTAAGGGCTCCTATGCCATGCGATTTGATTCTGTGACTAATTATACCAGCTGTGAAAAAGCGAATGAAACTTAGAGTATCCTTCCAATCTGAAACGCCTGTTTTGCCTATATGCACGTATGTATTCTAGTTATGCACGTGCACATGAATTGAATTATATCGAATCATGTTGATGCAGACAAAATACCTTGGTATAAAATGCCTTCCGAAATTGTTAAAGCTGCCTTAACGGTTTAGAGGAAACAGAACGTGTGAAGTGAATGGCGCTTATTACTTATTATGGCCAAATACAAGGATTACCAGTAACGCATTATACTTAACGCGACTATGAATGAAGATCAATAGCTGAGTAGGCCTCAGAGCATAAAATTTGAGGAAAATCCTAACGTGCGGGAGACTTCCTTGAATGTTCCTGATAGTGCTGTACACTCGACAAACGCGAATTTGTTGGTTTTTATAAAACAAAGAAGATGAAACTTAACTTTCCCATTATCAAACGATAAGCGCAGATGAACTTGATTTTTAAACCACAAACAATTGCAAATATTCCACAACTGAGTCTAATTCAAAAGTCGTGAATCTGAAATTAACATACTTTTGAGCATACCAAGGCAAACAATCCTACACCAAATCTAGACTGTGAGATCAAGAATAAGTGTCTAACTAATTAAATTAAATTAGTTCTCTAATGGTCACACGAACGTTAATAACTGCTCTTATTTTTCCAATTTTATTTAAATTAAAATTCGTCGACGTACTCTGAAATAAAATTTGTATAGAGACGGAAATACTATACTGCATGTCCTTGAACGTCTCAGTTTGTACTAGGAAGTGAAAATCGAATGTGGCCTCCAGTCTCCCAACTACGTCATGTTGAAGTGTTGCTACATTTCCAATGATGTCCTCCAAGTAATTCACCGTCTGAATACGTGAATTTCTAGTGGAATAGTTAAATTCTCTTTTTGTTCCTTCTTTCATAAGAGGAACGGATCAGGAATGTCAAGTCAGTTTGTATTTGCTTTCCGCTAATATCTGTTGGGTCAAGTAAAGTAAACTAACACCATTCAAAGATTAGGTGAGGAGTTATATTTGATGCAGTGAATCGAAAAACGGAGTAAACGCCTATATTTCTGTCGTAAATATATATACGAGCGAATGCTTACATATCAATGCGAAGAACGGTATTTGTGGCCGCGGATTAAGCTTCAGTGATTATGCATCACCAATTGAAAACATTAGATATAGACTGAGACAGAAAGAGACAATTAGGACAATAAATAGAAGACAGAAATTAAAAGAAAGATTGCAAGTATAAGAGGGAATTCTTGAAGAGGAGGAAGTGATGAGTTAGTGAAAGTGAATTTTGCGATTTTGATTAATTCTCCTGAATAATCTTCTCCATCATCTACTCGGCGAAGGATTCACGTGTATGCTTTGATACAACTGGACCAAAAAAGGCTTTGTAAGGACTTGCGGGGTCTTCACCCAAGAAATAATCGCACCAAGCTGAAAGGTATTCATCGCTACTAATCTTGCCGTCCTTATCGGTGTCCAGAACCTAATCAACGTAAATGAAAGCGCGAATGGATACAGGAATCATTTCAAGAATTTAACCTATGACCCAAAACTGACCTTGAACATGCCCTCAGCCTCAGCACGACCTACATGCCAGGCTTCTTGAAGGTTTCGATATTCGGGCAGAGAGATAAAACCGGTTCCTTCAACTTCAACAGCCTTAAAGAAAGTCCAACCAAACCGATCAATTGCATGTCTGAACTCTCCATTAATCATCGATCGAAGATTGTGAATAAAGTCCTTCTCATTAATCTCAGTGAAATGTGCGCCTAAGAAAAGAGCCTAAATCAGGTACTTTTTAAATAAAATAAATTTAATAAACCTTGTCTCGGGATAAATATGCAATTGATTTATGTAGAAATTACATGCTTACTAACCAAAATAGCTCGTGTTGTGATAAGTAAGTTTGCAAATCGATCTTCTCAGACATGCACACAAATATTTGTTCTAATTTGTGAGGTGAAAAGTAAAACAAATTTTACCGGCTATTCAAACCGAAGGCTTAGTTTGATTAATTCTGTACCCATTTTATTTACCATTTATTATTATTAATTAATTCCATGCGAAATAAGTAATAATTAGTTAAGCAATTTTAACATTGAACTTTCAAAATCAAATTAACATGGCCAAGGTGCATGAAATGTTATGGTGCGAAATTAATTTTAAATTAAATTGATTTAAATTTTCATGTTTCCTCTATTGCCGTGCGTTGCCGACTGCCACTTGGAGTGCGAAAATTTAAGGAGAAAAAATTCAATTACTGTTAAAAAACGCATCAGAATTAAATTGTAATATCTAAATCCCTCTAGTTGTTGAACCTTCTGGAAGACTTCAGCAGAAAGAGATTATGGATTACCTTATCCAGATACAGACGATTCGACTGTAAGTCGTTACTTCAACATGCAAATAATTTCCTAAATATAAACAAAGTTAGAACACTAATCGGGCCATTATGTTCCAACTCCGTTTCTATACATGCGTCTAACGAAACACACAGGCAAACCATTGTAATACCGTTATTATAAACATGCAGTGTACTAATGATGTGTAGTGGTCTCGGACATAATAAAATAGTCTTTTTTAAACAAACCCGTTTCTCCTTTCTCAAAGGCTTGATTAAAGGGAAAAGAGGTAAGAAATTGGTTTTTTTTTCAGAAAACCGAATGTATTGGATTACTTAGCCTTATTTTATACCAATCATAGTAATTAAATCATCATATTATGCTACTAGATTAAATGGGGAGTAAGTGGTTAAAATGCAACCAAGACTGAGTTCTTTTGGCAACTTACCTTCCTTGTCAACAGAAAAGTAGTGCACCCAAATATCCAGCATGGCTCTCAAAATATTATCCGCCTTGTGTTTGGGGAGATGGTTTCTTTGGGCCAAAGCTCGACCGATTTGAACAAAATCATGACATCGGATCTTGCCGGCACCATGCAGATCCAACCTACGGAACATGGTTCGCATTTTGCCCTCCCAGACGGGCCCACATTCACATTCTGGATAGTCTTCTGGTCTCTTGTAATTAATCAAAGCGCCAAAGAGCTTGGCGGTTTTTCCCTTTATTCCAACGTCGAAGAAGTATTCAGCTAAAACACTCTCGAATTGTTCTTTGGATACCCCCTTCTTTGCAGATCCTTCAAGGAGTCTGTAAAGCAATTCGGCCTCCTTTTGATTTCCACCAAAGCCGACAATTATTTGTCCCATCTCATGCTGTTGCATGAAGCCATCCTTATCGCCATCAGCCATAGCAAACAACGGCGTGACCAAATGCTCATCAAACTCCGCCTTAAAGCTCCCATTAATACACTTAGCCATAGCTTGAACAAAGCTGTTCTCATTCATAGTAATAGTGGTTCTCGCATATTCGGGACCCTCAGTACAAATTACTCCATACCACAGGTGGATCATAGATTGAACCAGCTGATCACCAAAGTACTGATCACTCTTGGGGAACTCAGAAAGAATACTAGTAGCGATGTCGAGGAATTCATCAATTCCAACCACTCCACGACCGTGAGAATCAAATCGACGGAAGATAGTTCGCATTTTTCGAATCCATGTCGGACTGGTTGTGTCCACAGCGGGGTAGTCAGCAAGTTTTTTAAGCTCCATGAGTGAGTTAGAGAAGGACGATGACGAGAGACAGAGAAGAAATGTCAGCAGGCAGTATGTGCATGCACAGCCAGTCTATATTTCGTCCGGGGGGAGAGGAAGGGTGTTTTATTCATAGTTGGAAACACACACGCCCACCTCTGCACCATAACGCAAGCCGGTTCGATAGAGCCTATCAGAAAGCGCCAACTTTTGCTTCTGTGCCGCTGAGGGCAGGGGGGAGTAGTTGTGTGCTGCTATGTGGGGAA
This sequence comes from Hymenolepis microstoma, assembly GCA_000469805.3. NCBI lineage: Eukaryota > Metazoa > Platyhelminthes > Cestoda > Cyclophyllidea > Hymenolepididae > Hymenolepis > Hymenolepis microstoma. The sequence goes on from LR215994.1 coordinate 2,165,839, forward strand.
CTTGTTTACTTAGGGACATGTTTGCGTGTCCGCTTCACTAAATCCCCACACGCTCGGGCTTATTGGTGGATTTTTTAATTAGACACTAGGCTGTATTTCACTCCACCGAAGGGATAGAGGCCCTTCTGTCAAAAAAAGAGCAAGGATGCAGGATGCATTTTTTGCAGAACCATAGAGAAATGCAGGCAAAAGGTAAAATAACTTCAAAAATGAATTGTACACAGGTTACGCGGCTCACAACTTGCACGTCCACAGCCTCCGAGGTCATAAGGTGAATTAGCATATTCACATATTAGCTTGTTGACAAGGTCAAGGTATTTCAAAGTAAAAATTTAGTGATTTTAACTCCAGGTTCCTGAGTTAGTTAAAAGGAATTTGAGCGCTAATATCTTATAGATATGCTCGCCTCTTTTAATAATCAACGGAGGCTACCTTACACTACCCTCCTCAGAGTTCAGTGAGATGGAAATTCTGAGTTTGCTGCTATTTCCAACAACAACATACACACACACACACATATATAGATGCCTTAAATGAGAAAGCGCAATCTTTCCTACCCAATTTATACCTGACGACAACTGAAAGAGCGTACCAGTCTGGGATAAATAATCTTGAACCATTATCGGGCAATTTTTAAATGACTTCTCGCTTCATTGCTAGAATAATTCATCATAATTAAAGGACACTTTTCCCCCTGGGTAGAATTCAAAAACAATTAAGTCGTCAGCGAAAAGGAATTTGACTACCATTTCTAATTAAATTCCAGTTAAATATCACCGCATTTCAAGTTAAAAATGTTATAATTTTAAAAGTGCGACTGCGTTCAACTTCGCGTACGGATTGAGTGCAGAGAGGACACAGCCAATGGCCAATCATAAGCCTCCGCTCTTTTTACTTAATCCGCCATTTTGAATGACTAAGCTTCCTCCCTTGTCACACGCCACGCGTGCCCTGGATACCTCTGTCTCTTATTAGCTTCGCAATAGCTTAGCTAATTCTGGGGGTCTTGCGAACTAGGAGAACTCTGCCACTGAGGTTTCTGAGTACAGTCAGTCCGCTACAAAATGAACCTTAAATTGGCAAAAGAATTTACACACCCACTGCCCAAACATATCACCGAAACTACTATCGAGAGATTTCAAATATTTTTTTCCCAATTTAAGATATAAAATTTAAAATATTTTGAAATTTGATCACTTGTAGTTACTTTTGGCTGAATAATGTTATGGGAAGGCAAAGAGCGGACATTCATGGACACATTCCCAAATATGTTGAATTTATGAATGCAAATAAAGTATTACTAATTTCTTTTCGTGGTAATTTAATGAAAAATTGGAAGCACAGTAAACGAAAATTAGCTCAAGTGGGCCTGATTCAGTCGGGCTGTTGCAGTATCCTCATACGGATTGGGTGGCCTTCTTGGTAGCCAATAGAAAGCAATGACCAATGATGAGATATCTTTACACAGCAGTGGTGAGTCCAGATTGGTAATTCATGGTTAAGTTCCATTTGGATAGAATGTATAAAATCATATTAATTAGCATGTCTTTGGACAGTATTTTAGGGAGGTAAATGGACAGAAATCGTAAAGAGTGGTCAACCCCCCCCCCTCCCCACCACCCCTAACAATCTGACCTCATGTAGCTAAAAGGAATTCTTCCTTTCAGTTTGATACAATAGCACGTATTGGGGCTTTATATAAAAAAGTACTGCGACTTAGCGCATGGTTGATAAACAGTGATATATAATTTTTATGATCTGCAGTCACGAGGAAGCCTCGGAATACTATAAAATCGTACAATAGGGCAAGAACGCTAAAGATTACTGACAATTGAGAATTACAAAGGTGTAGTCCAATAGTCTTACTCCTTTTAAATGCTAAATTCTGCAGACTGTCCGCTGTTTACTCACTATTTCACTACGTTATATTCTCACGTTCGTGGGGTATACGATAAACCTATCTCTCACTGTATGTCATATTCGATCACTTCCACACTACTCACCTTACCTTACCTTTTTCTTTACCTTCGTGTCTGCCTCTCTCTTACAATTGTGAATCACTCTACTGTTCCCCCTCTCGACTTTTGTGACTTTGATGTTCCTCCCTCCTCTGTGAAGCCCGAAGTCAATTGAAAGACTAACGATAACTATCATAAAGCCTGCAGTTTGATATAAATATTCTCACGTTCTAAAGTTCTAACCTAAATCGAATTTTGGGTACCTGATTCATTTACCACTTCTAATAGAAGCTTAGCGATGTTCAAACTTACCTGATATAACACTTAGTTATAGGTATCTGGGAAAAAGTTTCAAATGCGCCATGTTAGGTTTTGCCTAAACATAGCCATTATAAAAAATTAACAATTTAAAACATTTTTGAAATAGTAAAACTCTCTTGCCTTCCTTGCATATCCCCAATCCGGAATGGGATGAAGGAAAGATGGGCTTAAGGTAAAAAATGTCAGGAATTCCGTTGGGCAGTCGATTGGCTACTACATTCAACCTTCTGTTGCAAATCAACCTCTCTTTTACTTCTTCATGCCCAAGTTATTAACATGAAATTGGGTCTTTGAATGAGTTCAGAAAGCAAGAGTGTTTATAATGCGTAGTTTGCGAATTCGTTGAGAAAATTGAATTGAGAATTGGCAAATGCGCATTTCAGTGTTATCTAAAATTATATGGGAATTTGTGATATTTGTTTAAATCTACGACCAATGATTAATAATCGCGTTGGAATATATTATTTAAAAAATAAAATAGAGCCTTTGCCTACTTTTATTCATATAATCACAAAATGTTTACAGATGTCAATCTTTTTCAGATGGATGAATTTCATAATAGTGCGAATATTAAATGATCTCGGAGCCAGTTGTTTGGATATTAACAGTAAAGACGACCGTATTGAATTCTGACCTTTGACCGAAGCTCTGAGCTGTTTGTTGAGACATAGTGCCCCAACGATTGGCGAAATAGGTGAGGTGACATCAAAATGTACATTAATTCAAGTACTCCATATTGGAAGGTGGCCCGGTAATTAGCCAAGAGATCAGTGTCTTGGAATGAGATTGATGCTTTCTGCATATCTTCAACAGCAAATCATTTGAACCATTGAGTTAGGAAAGTAGAAAAATGGAGTGGACATCGTGGACATGCAGAGAATTAATAAATGGCCTTCCACTTAATCGATTTCGCTTATTTCCAACAATTGAAAATGATTTATTTTTGATATCACTGTGTTTTATAATAGAACTTTGTTTAAATTAATTTTTAAGGATGTTAAAGATTTCAAACACCATGATGAGGGGAAGCTGAACAGCTTCTCCCTAATACAAAGATTTTAAACATTGAATAATGTAAAAGTGTCGCTCATATGAAATCTATATACTTTTTAATACTTTCTGACAAAATAACATTGCTTATCGGCAAGCATGATTAAAAAAGAACATGAATTTCTGTTGAAATGCCGCCTCTGGCTTCCTCCAAGACGTTAACGACTACAGTGTTTGACTATGAGCTCATTCACTTAATAACACTAGAAATATTCTTCAAATCTGAACACTTCCTTTTCAAAAATTATTATCTTCATGAGACTATTATAAATAAAGCCTAGTATAAATTGCAGTATCTTTACAAATACAAATAATATATGAATACGTGCGAATTGAAATACTCGTTCGTGAAAACCAACAAAGATTCACTTCAAGCAACAATCCAGACTAAACTAACCCTATCAAATACGCTCTTCCGCAAGTATCATAAGACAGGTATATGAAGACGCGTCTATTTGATAAGGAGAGATTAGGTGGAGACAATCGAGTAGCCAAAAAATAGGTAACGACTACTTGGGGTCACAGCCTGTTTGTCTTGGGCTTAAAATTAATATGATATGAATGTCAAGTGAAGTAGACATTTTCAGCTACCATGAAATCTGCCGAGTCTACCTAAATAATAATGACTAATTCAAATTCTGTTATTCCTCTCAATTGAAGGGGGCCCTCTTGGCACTTTCCATACAGCGTTGACCTTCCCTAATTAAATGTCGTTACCCTTAATGATAAACAAATTAGTTGATTTATTTATATTTAAAATAGGCCAATATGCTGTTGGTACAGTGTAGCTTTGTATAAAACTGAATTCCTTTACAGTAAATAAATAAAAGCTAAAAATCGTTGGAAATAATGTCATGGCTGAACAAAGAAGTCTCATGCGAACTCAGACAGACTCGAAGATGTGGCCGTGCAACTTATAGCCTAGGGCGCAAGTTTGGTCGTGAGTGCAGAGACCTCTCAGCCAACCACCAATCAATAGTCCCTGCATTGCTTAACAAGCTCTTCATTGTATTACAATGACTAAGCTCCCTGTCTGTAAAAACACACATCCCAAACAAACATGTTCTACGCCATACGTCTGTCTCCTCTATAACATTGAGGAAGCTTAGCTAATTCTGAGAACCATTTCAAACAAAGAGAACTTGCCATAGAGATTACTGGGCATAAGTCAAAGCTTATTAGTGTAGCAATCCACTACAGGGGTCAGAAAACTCATTTTTAATATTACATAAATTTTCATGCGAATTAATCAAGCATTTGATTTCTGAAATTCTCTCTGGGCATGGAATCTAGAAATGGTCGGTATAGGCTGCGATGAACAAAGAGATTTTGCTGATCAGAAATCGTTTGAAATGAGATCATGCTCTCTGGTTGTCACCCAGATATGTAGAAACCAGAGAGATGAAGTGGACCATTTTTATCAATTCCAATTAAGCTAATAAATTACGAATGAAGCTTCCTCAATTGAAAAATTATGTTCTATCGCCTCTCAAATGGCCGTTAATATAACCACCCCAGTTGGGCATTCCGTCCACTAGAAACGCCCCGTAAACTTGTACTTTAAACCTCAAGCCATGCCACAAAAATTGTAACTTAATTAACATACGCCGCTAAAATTATCACCCCCACCCAAAGGCATGTGATGGCGGAGGGGTTAACGTATAGCCTGAAATTGCCTTAAATATTCCGATGATGGGCGTGAAAAGTTCACTGGGGCATCTTTCATGCGAATGCATTCGTGATACAAGCTTTAGCAATTTGGATGAATCAACTCCTTCCGTATAACTTGTGCTGGAAAGTGCAGGTAGGCTTCTTAAATTGCCCTGTAAGGAGTGAAAATTAGACTATTATATAATTATTGGTATTATTATTGTTGGGAAGAGGAAATTAAATCATGAGAAGTAAATTTAGAAAGTGGAGAGATTTTGGACCACTTGAAAAATGCATCCAACCGCACTCACGCTTGTCTCACAGCAGACTGATGCCGCCAACGTGGTGAGTTTCGGTGATATCAAGCGAAGGCTATAGATGTATTTAACATATTTCAAACGGCAATAGCGCTTTCTGTTACGAGTCTAGTACCAATGAAGCTTATTTTGAAAGAGGGCCGTACTGTCCTGCAGGGCGTTAAAGGGTTAAAGGCAAATCGAAGTATTCAGACTTTTGGTCTCCAAACCTCCTCACTAGTTCATACGAAATGAATCGAACAAACTGCGGGAATATAGGAACGTATGCCCGAACACAGGAATTTTCGTGTATTGCCTTAAATAGGGAATGAAGTCTCCCCACCATGTAGATTAATAGGATGCGAACAAACGATTGCACATTGATGACGCACACTGAAGGAGGGTGGGCCGAGAGTCGAGAACTGAAGCCAAGGATGACCATTCTAAGAGGTAGACATAAACCACATAGTCAATTAATTCAGTATGTCATCCTCCCATTAAATTTAGGTCAGTCCTGGGTGTACTCAACGTTAATGTCACTATTATAAGTCCCACTGAAAAATAAGTTAATTTATTCTATCTGAAGTAAGACACTTTCACTTACCACCTTCCCGTTGAGAGTGGTAAGGTAACGGCTTTGGGATTGGGTTTCGACTATTTCAGGTTTTACGATCTTCAGTTTAACATCGTGGACGCCCAAGTTAGAAGTACCAAGAACCAATCGCACACAGCCACCCAATTTTAGCTAATCTTCATCTTAGGCTTCGGAAAGAAAATTCCGTCCCACCATAATCCGTTTCTCTCAAAGTGGTAGTTCTACTGAATAGTAAGATACTTTCATTTTAAATGCCCTTACGAAGAATGAGGAAGCAAGTGAACATCGCAGATGACATTACTTTTTGGATTTTAGAGGGAACAATTTTTCATTACCTGTTGCCATGATTCTTCCAAACGATTTTATCCAATTCATTGCCTTAATCATCATGTAATAGAGTATTTGCTCAATCTGTCCAGATTTCAAAGAGTTAATCGACTTTCACCCTATCTCACAATGGCGCTATGGGATTATTGCTCAAAAGGTTGCTGAGTCCATTCTGGGGTAGTGAAATATTCGCCGCAAATTCTGTTGCATTCCTACCGTGTGGTACACTCAGAGAGCACAATTGTTAATTTAATTTGGGCGCTTTTGCACTAAAGCCCACCCAAGTCCTTTTGAACGTCTCCCACTTTTCCCTTCCGGAAAATCTGTTTCCCATATTAATTATTTCAATGAAATCGACTAAAGCTTTGCTTTGCCAGTTCTTGCATGAAAAAAAACAAAATAAACAATAAACACTTTTTGATTAATAAAACTTAGCTTAAGAGGCGTAATTGATCAAAATTTAATCTGCCAAAATACTGACTTTACACGTCAAAATTCACTGTCAGATTGGGAGTGAAAAGAGTGGAGTAGTACTGTTAAACCAGTAACGAAGCAAGTGACATGTGATCCAAGGGTATATTGTGCGCGACAGGTTCCACCGAGACAGGCACCAATAATTCCTGGTCACACATTTTTGCAATTTTTACCCCTCTGTAACATTTGTAAAGCATTTCCGCTCATTGATGAACAAATAACGTGAAATCGGTCGAATGCTTAATATAAATTTACTTCTTATGTTCCTCCTCCTCCAACTCTTCCGCCTCCTGAATTTTAGTTTCCTCACTTCAGAAAGGCTTCTGTACCCCAATAGTCAGGGGACGATCATTAGATCCACTCGTGGTCACTTTGTCTGGTTTGGATCAGTTTAAAAGGTAGTCTTACCGTCGGAATTAGTAATACTTCAGAGATTCTGGTAAAAATAATGCAATCTATTGACTTTATTATCATACATCCTATTTTCTTATTTCCAGACCCATTATGCGAGAGGATTTTGTACATTCATCAATGGGGAGAAGAAGCATCGTGAAATTTTCCTAGTAGGAGGCTTGGGTCCTGCCAGAGGGACTAGTCATTGGGTGTGCAATGATGAGGGGGGGGGGGTGGGATAAAGGTTCCACTGTCAATGACTTTGCAGACGAGCACGATGGCAGCTACGACAACCGCCCCATTAGCGATAAAATGCCAAAAACATAGAACTGTCTTCTTAACCTGTGAAGTACGTCAAAGCAATAACAAGACATGAGCAACATTCTAAGGAATTAAAATGAATGCTAATATCTCGTGTTTTCACTTTCACTTTTGATTAATACCTCCACCGGTTAAGTTAATACATTATCTGATGCTCCGGCACGCATGGATACACAAAACTGGTACTTAAGTGAAGACCGTCACCATGACCCGATTTTGAATCCCCCCACATGAATTTTCAGGGTGTAGTCCTGGTCATTACAATCACGCATTTCTCATTAGGAAAGGTTCAAAGTTTCTCCCCAGTCTCTCAAGCTCGAATTTCTCCATTCATTCTTGAATCTAGTTTGATTACAGTCATTAGTGTATCATTAAATAGAAGCAGCTTTCGGAAACTATAAAGTGCTTTCTCAAAAATGAATGTTAATGATTAGACCGGTCATTTGTTTAAAAAAACAGTTAACAACCAATTGGAAATGAAGAAGTGCGCATTACAAATGTGTAATGTGCTTGGCGACGGTAAAATTTAAAACTGAACATCTTTGTGTCCAAAGTAAATTCGCAATATGTGCATTAATTAATCATGTTTTACTGGCCAAATGTAAATTGAAACGCAACATTTAGCACGATTGAAAACATTACAGAACATAATAGATCAAATAGTTTTAAGGGCACATTCAGTGCGTGAATACCGACAAGGGATTTCCTGCAAATCCTGAATCAATAATTAATTAATATTTGAATAAGAACATTGAATAATGATAATTACCTTTTGCTTCAAGTGTTGAATACATTTTGCTTACTTGAATGTGTCCGCGCAATTAAGAACAGCCCATGCGCAGAAATAAAAATTACGAAATCGTTTCGCATTTTTAACCAAAACCATCTATCATTCGTGAGGGGCGCTTTTTTCTGGAATCTATGTTTAGAACTAATATGCATTACAAGGAAAGAGTGTAAAGCGAAGAAGCAAATTAACTTCCTTTGATGTATTCGATACATATTAATTATTTCAGTTCATCTCTACTTGATTTTAGTGGAATATTATTTGTGTTTGAATTTTTATTAATTGATTAAGGGGCGCTATTCAATATTTTAAATTAATTCAAAGGAACTCATGAGACATAGTGGATCCTAACCACATGTTCGAATTTAATCTTGTAGAACCTTTCTAAGGCTTAATAGTTTCCCCTAACCGCTGTTGAAGGTGGAAATTATATTGATTATTTAGAATAATATTGGCTGAGTTTCAATGTAGGTGTAAGTAGAAACAACCATTCATAATTACGAACTGGATCACTTAAAACGCCATTCTCAATTAAACGACGAAAGCTTTAAGTAAACACCAAGGCACTTCAGCTCGGTTGTTGCGGGCTCGAGAATTTGACCATTCAAACAGCACTTTAAGTTCAGCAAATGCTAAATATGTCTGCTCAACCTCGCTATTCTTTAAAGTAGCATTACAAATCAGTTGAAGGGAGCTATCAATAATCAATAATAATTTATATTCAGATCAATTTGGATTGGCTTTAACTCATTGATTTTAATGGAATTATTGACTGTTGGATGTAAATAGTAAAACTGTCAGGGAGGTTCATGATACACGGTGTATTTATGACCTCCAAAAGACTCTTAGTAAGCAAAATAACATGTTAATATATCTTTCGGTACTTTTGGTAAGAACATTAAAATTCTGTATGTTTATGTGCTAACCTGCTATGCATTTTTCTAGAGTTTTAACAAAAAAAACAAACTCTAATCTAATTAAGAGATCTATTTCAATTTGAAGCCTAAGAACATACATCTTTAATGATTTCTTATAGTTGATCTGCGAAGGCGAGTAGACAACCTCGTCATGGAATCGCGAATTCTCCGAGGCCACTAAATAGCATTATTAAAATTGGAGACCGAGAACTTACACCACGGTTAGACTTGGTGTTTTTATCTTCATTAATACTCACATTTGCCTCATTTTCACCTAATTTCAAGACCCATTAACAGTTTAATTAATTGTGGCAAATAATTTTTTATGCATACATATAATAAAGCTGGCGATGAGGGTTCGTTAGGAAAAAAATAAAGGAATCGCTTTGAAATGCAGATTAATTTTTATTAGATAGGTAATTTACTAAGAATGTCCCTAAACTCACAATAATTTTCCCTCGTAAGAGGAGGCTCTGTGTCATTATTCTGGATACCCGATCTCGATGCTTGGGTAGCGGAATGAGGAAAAACTGGGGTATGGATCCTTCTGTGCCTGATCTTAAGTGTAGGATTTTCTACAGGTTGCCTTTGTGACATTTCTAGAAAGAGACAAATCAAGGAGCGAAACGCCTGCTTACTAAATCCGTAGCGAAATATCCTTTTGCTTGCAAAGGCAATCAATATTATCGACTTCAATAATCAATATAAGTATTACGAATATAAATAAAGCGATTAAGTCTTGAATGTAATGTTCTTGAATCATTCCATACTGTTTTAAATTCGAACACTTTGCTGTACAAACTTGTGCTATAAACTTACGAAGTGTATTGATTACTGATCAATGTATTCTGTCGACGTCAATATACAATTAACTTTATTTATATACGAGATCTAATTAACAATACGAATCTGAGTTTTTAACCAAAGTAAGATTTCTCATAAGATAGATAGTAAAGTTTGATGAAACCAGAAAGTTTTAAAATAAACTAAGCGAGAATTTGGTGATTGGTTTACTGCACAATCCCTGCTTTAGCGAGACAATAAAAACTGCACATTTTGGCGCAGTTTCAGGTTTCAATAAAATTCAACGAAGTATTTAAAATAGTGAAAATAAGTAAAAATATACTTGTTATATAAACATTTTGCTACTGTTTTCAAATAAGTAATAGTTAATTTTAAAATTTTGCAATGTTTCTCGTTTGATACACTATTTTTGATAATTGCTTGTCATTTTGCCACAAGCATCAGTTAATGCAAGTTCTAAGTAATTTTATGCAACGATATTAATACCGCTTCAAAGAAATTCGTGACCCAGTATCGAAAGATCAAAAGGTAATAGTTCCGTCTTAGATTCTATAAAATCTATTTATGAGGAGAGAGGAGGGGAATTTTGATATGCCCACTTGCCTTCTTCTTTCAAAATTGCATCCTGTAAATTATATTCTAACCTAAAGTTTCTTTGGAAACACAGAATAGAGACCACCGCTTAAATGAATTTAAAACAGAGAATATGGTGGATACACCTTGTGACTCGATGAATTTAAAGTTGTTATTGTCTCATAGATAAAATCGTGGCAATTTAATTGAGAGTTGCTAAAATTTAAAAGAATTGTTAAAGCATATTCTGGATATAACGGGTGAAAAAATTATTTAGGGAATCTCGATTGTTTTAAGTCATTCTACTGATAGGTTTATATAGTGTTTCTGTCTTCATAGCTGTAAAATCGTAAATAAATAAATTTTAAATGAAAAAAGAAACCATTTGATGAATCCGATGGCTTCTAATCCCTAAATATCACGAACTTGAAATCAATCAGAAATTCATTATGAAAGTTGGGCTTTGAAAACTATGATCAGTGGGAAAGAGTGAACTGCAATGATGCTAGAATTAACATAATGGCATACATTTGACACTCTTTGTTTGATTGTCGCTAGTCGATTCTTGTTTAATCTACTATTTGGCATCTTAAAATGCCTTTATAAGCCTCGATATTGCCATGAATAATAATCAATTAACTTTATTGGCCAATATTATCAATTTAGACGTATGGAAATTTTAACAGTAGGACATGAAGGTAGGCAACTTTCATTACTTCAGATAAAGGAGATTAGAATTGCAAAATTCTGAATAGGAAACATGTAGATTTATTTTGACCACTAGAAGTGATTGACAAATTGAAGTGTGCACTTTACTTTGAAGAATATACAAAGAACAATAGCTTCCGAAGCTGATTTTTATAATAACCTTAGTAACATATCGCAGTTCCTACTTGATTTGTGAATGTATATGAAAGATTAAGTTGGGTACTATTTTCGTAATATATTCTAATGTTTTGAATGTCAAATTTAAGCAGTTAACCCCTCTGATTCAGGAATTAATTAGGATCTGCTATGTTTAGTTTTTCTTGACAGAGTATTGCTGAAGTTCGGCTTGAAATTAAGTTAACTAGGCCTCTAAGTGTACTTAGCAAACGAATCGCAAGGAATAAGTATCCATTAAAGCACCTGGAAAAAAACTGAAGTCTCTCTGATACTAAGCATTAATATTAATATGAAGGGCCTTACTTCTTATAAGTTCCCAGTTATCCCTCATTAGACTTACAGCTACTCTGACTCAAGGAGAAGGAAAAGAGAAGAGTTACAGTTCCAGGCAACGATGATGTTCTATAAACCAAAATAAGTTTACTTGCACAGGTTCGAAATTGGTGATAAATGATTGGTTGCTTGGTTAGCTAATAATTGCCGTGGCAACTTCTCCACAGGTGGTCTTATATATCTACGCTTGGTCGATAAACCAGTAAATATGAAATGAAGCATGTGATTTTCTCTCTTGAATCCAACAGGCACTTTTGAATTGACTTCCAACATCCTTTCTACACCCTGAAGTAACCTGGGCTAAGAAGAAATCTAACCTTTCGTTGTCGATCAAGAACCAAGTTTAAAAAGAGGCGTTTTCTCTGATCCCTATCTCTAAAATACCAAGTCCTTGTTCTGCATAAACAACTGTATTAAAAATTTTAAATACTTAAAGAAATTTCCAATTCACTATAAAAAATGTAAAATCGCTGTGCGAAGAAAGTCGTCTGGTAAGAATTTTTGGCTATTTACTATTTAGAATCCTTTCAATTATTCATTTAGCCCTTGAAATTTTATAGTCCTTTTCCTTCTTCACAGGGATTCAAAAACAATCCTTGCCATTGGTTTAAAATATTACAATCTACAAAGTGATGCCTACGTTTTATAACCGGGACATAACCTGAAGGGTTCCGTCGTAATATTAGCAATTTAGTTTGAACTCTAGCATGCAGGAGGGAAAAGCAATAATCGACTTTATGAATGGAAACAAACTCCATGAGTAGTAAAAACTTTATGCTAATTACACCACAGCAGTTTCATATTTAATGGCTATACCAAGTTTATTTCTTCCTGTGATAGGGTTTCCTAGTAACGTCCCCACTAATACAATGACTGTCTTGCAATCTTTTCCTGGTTTTATTGCCAAGTCAAGTATTCTATGTCAAAATGGGATGAAAGTTTAGCTTGCAAAAGGGCATTTAATTTCAGTACAATTCCCAATTCAAATTAAGTAATCTTGCTTTTACAAGAAATGTATGAAACAGTGCATATGTGTGTGAATGTGTGGAACAATAGCATGCATTGCTTTCAAGTACACGTTAATTTCCCCCTATTTTGACTTACTATTCCAACTTTAGTTTCGTGAAATTTTTTTACACTCTCTTCTGTTGAACGGCTCTGAGTTCTCGCTGCTTCTTTACAAAAAAAACCATTTCATTTGAGAAGTTAAAATTTACCCATAGTCAATGAAAATTTTATAAATATCCAACTTTCACGATCTTCAACCCGATATCTCCCAACCAGGAAGAAAGGAAGCACAAGTCATCGCTATTATGTAGAAAATATTACTCTTCAATTCGAAATGTGTACAGTATGGCTCAGCTCATTTAAGCCACTTTGGGATAGGACGAAAGGACAAAATGAGACGGTTATTCCCTCAAAGGAAAATAGTTGACACCTTTGAAGGACGAATTCTTCTTTTCCACTTAAGATGACTAAATGAACTAAATATGTTTCAAAATTTTAATAGTGCTACACTAGTCAGTTCTACGTTTCCCTTATAGTTTTTAAATGTATCATCTAGTCTAGCCAGTATGTGCATATCAATTCTGTCATAAGCAAATTCCACTCTCATACATTTGACCGATCAAAGCTTAAATGTAAACTACTGTCTCTGGACTTTTTAGGCAACATTTTGACAATATCGAAAAGAAAATAAATACATGGGTTTGTTGAATGTTCCATATGTCTTCGACACCTTAATGGAATGATTAACCAATGGGCGTGCGCAATTTTAATTGAATTAATCTTTGACGAATAATTAATAATCCTATTGAATATCTCAATTCAACTTGAGTTAACGTAGCTTGTGAAACCCTGTCAACTCGGCTAGTATATATACATATATATATATATCTTCTATCTTCCAATTCTATTTCTTCTGAGTAAATTTTCCGAAAAACATAATTGAAAACTACTCGTTTTGCCTGGCTATTGATACAATTTAACAAAATTTTTTCTTGACTGCCATGCCAACATAGGAAAAAAAAACGCTTTTCTTCTTAATGGACACAGAAAGTCACAAATGTGTCCTTTGGTACAAAGTACCAATAATTACAGTATACTAAATTCATGACACTTTTTTGAGCACATTGAATATCAAGTCTTAACCTAATATTCACCTTTCAAGGTTCTCGAATATATGTTTGAATTATGCCTTTAGCTTCCCCTGAACAAATAGTCAAAAATTCCTTTTTGGGACATTAAAAAATGCGTATATTCCCGATGGAAATAGGGGAAAGAAGCGTCATGAGAAAGGAGAGAGTGAAAGAGGCTGAAAGGAAGTAAGCAATGTGATGAATCACGTTAACAGCTTCTCACAACCAAGAAAATGCATTGGCAACTTTCGTCTTCCCTTTTCTCTTTTTCCTTCTCCATATTTTCTTGCCTTAGGGACCGGGAAAAAGTAGTGTCTAGGGTGCTCTAAAAAGGTATATAAGGGGAGCAATAATGCACGAAAAAAACTGTCTGGCTCAAGGATTACTGCGCTAACGTAAAATCGATTTTTTAGCAAAGTGGGGGGTGGGGGGTGGGGGGAGAGGGAGAGGGGGGCTCATGTTACCAAACTGATATGAGTAGTGTCTTTTAGCTAATGTTAATTGTTAAAAAATATATTTAACTTTAATATTTACTATAATGGAAGGCATTGTGCTACATTGTGAGCTCAATTTAAAAAAAATGAATTGGTGGGGGAAATTTAGGGTTGTAAACTATGCAAATAGGGATGCCTAAGTGACATTCTTGTGCAAACATGATTTTACGAAAATGAGTGACAGGTTTCCGTCTGTGATGGAAAAATGCTTGAAAATGAGAAAAAAAAATTGTTATTCTCCATCGTTAGAAAATACTTTGATGAGGAAACGATTGGGTTTATTTGACTGTAAGGAAAAGTTGGGGCGCTTTTACTTAATTACACGTACCAACTAAATGAACTCCACCATTGATTCTACTACTCATCGAACAAACATCAGATTTTTGTTCTATGAGCTCTATCTATCACTAACTTCCATAGCGACTACAGAATGGAGAATGAAGAGAGCCGTGGCCAGGGAGATTTATTAATGAATGAGTTGGAGGACTAAGCGGAGGAAAAATGCTTCGGGAGGTTGGTATACATGAAAGTCTGATGTGGTTGGTGAAGGGCGTCTGAGTAGTGTCAGAAACTCGTAATTTCGGGAGAACCCAAAGAAATATATATATACCTATATTGTTGAAGATTAATGGTAAATCTGGTTTGGATAGACTGCAGGTGGTTGACAAGTCAGGTCAAGTTCCTCCGTGTGTTGATAACATCGAACGGTCTGTATCGAGGCAAAGCATGCTAATCCGATTATACTGGTCCTGGGGAAAAACATGTATCAACTACCTAACCGAATAGAAAGGTCAAGTTAACTCGCAAAAGGGATATTTAGGTAGAGTAGGGGCCAGTTTCTGCAAAAAGGCCATCTAAACTTTAGATCACAGTAAACATATCTAAATTAGAAATGTAATTTATTTCAACTTGGCTTAATTTTAATAAAACTTTAATATGGAAAATATTATAACTTAATTGAAGGGGACCAGAGCGTGTTGCTAAGGCGCGTCAAATCAGAGAGCGCTTGTTTGACGTCCACTTGAGCGAGTGAAATGGCTGAACTCATGAGTTAAGTCTAGTTAGTAATTGCCATTGGAGTCCTATGGCACTACTCATCAACCCCTGACGTGTGCTGGAAAATGTAATGCTGTAATAATTGGGAAATTGTTCCAGCCAATCATTATGAGGGTAATGTACTAATTGAAAGTAAGCGTTATCAAATGGTCAAACGGCTCGAATTGGTTCATTTATATCACTTCCGGAAACTGTTAAAGTTACTTTTATATAGAAAAGCACTAGGAATATGCTATCCACTAATAAAAAAAGAGTATTTGAATAGTAAAGTTAGGTTAAAATCAATTAATTTTAAAAATTGGCGCTTCCTTTATACTGAATATTTAAATGGCTAATCGATACAATAATTGCTAATATGAATAAGTAAACTCTTGTTTCTAGGCGTTTTAATTTAAGCAAAACCAATTTACCAAGAAAGGTTTTGAGTGAATTTAAAAAATTTACAAAAAATGACTGTTTCTACGTTTACAGACACACGCACAGAGAAGAGAAAAGGCAGCATCTTAGCAACTCCTAAGAAAGTGTGATCGTTTTTTTTGACCACCTTCGTGGACACCTGATAGAAATCTTTCCGATATAAATAGTCCCACTTTCCCGAATTGGGTTGGCAGCTCATGTAATTTAATTTGACACTTCTTGAGGTGTTCATAAGAGGAGCAATTAGTGTCGAAATACTCTTCAGGCGATTGCAAATTTTGACTAACTTTAGTAAATGCAGATAAAACGGGAAAATTAATTTCGAGTGAAGAAAATTAAAGTGGCGCTATTACTCTAAGAGCCTCTAAGATATTCCTTCAGAAATCTCCCCCCGAAACTAATATTAGGTAAAAAAATACCATCACCGGGCGATTTGAAACGGAAATGTACTAACGAGGTCAATTTGAGGTACGCACAGATGGTGGTTGCCATTTTTCAACTATATTTTTGTTCAATAAAGTTTAGTAAACAGGACTGTGCAAAGGTATGTGTCGGTAGGACTGTTCATAAAAGGCTGGGAGATGGGAATAATGAGTTGGAATTCAATCGCAACTAGTGATAAAAATGAGTGAGCAGTAAAAAAAGATACATCTCAGAGCCCTCCAAACGAAGGCATTCCCCATTTGGTAGTAAGAAAATGTGGAAATCCTCCACCTCCTCCCCCCCTCCCCCCCCCCACTGAAAGACAGGTTCTAGATTCGAAAATTAGGTAAACTATTGCTCTTCATTGACGGGAAGGAGATAGAGACTGCAGTTGAATATTTGCACCAGGGGGGAGAGAATGTGGGCAACAGTTTTGAAAGCATTAGGGTCCAACGGGTGGCTGATCAGTGGAGACAAGTCAAGTATTCGAGTGCCCGATAAAGCGGAAAAATCGGGAGACTAGTCAAGTACCGACGATTATGCAATATCAAGGATAAATTTGATTGGCGAAAGAAGGATAAAATTGGGACATAGGAGGAGTACAATTACTGCAGGCCCTTGAAATCATCTTTATGAATTGTGAGACTTCGACCTTGCGACGTCATGCTTCGAGATTCAAGACTCACGCTCAGCTAACTAATATCACTCAGTAGAAAATTGTGTAAAAATATGTATTTAGCAAATTTCCTAAAAATTATGAACAGTGGCTGCCTTTAGCGAGAAGTTGAGGAGGAGAGTCTCTTAATGTACCAATAAACTTTGGACAGAGGAAAAGTTGTCAGTTCTGTCATAAACACACCGCTAAGTGAAGTGCATACAGCACTTGAATTTCAATTTGTCTACTAATCACCAGACATTTTTTTCCAATGTAATGACCGTTAATAATAGCAAAAGGGGATTTTAACTTTATAATTCAATACAAAAAATGAACATTAGCGGCAAGGGCATTAACACCCAAAATTGATGTTTTGTTGGAATAATGATTATTTTGAACGCAGGTAAGGCAAGACTTTGGGAAAATTTTCAATGAGATTCCATTTGTAGTCAATTAAGTTGCTTAGTTGTTAATTTTAGGGCATATTTTCTAGGCTCGAGCTGTTTTAATTCTATCTTAAATACTCCTGTCCTTTTCTTCGATTGCAAAGTTTAAAATCATAAGTCCCGCGAATTGATAGAACGGATCAAGGAGTGAATGCGCTTTGCTAAACAAAAGATTGATTAGCCTATCTGTCTGGTTTCATTTTGGACTTTTTAAATATTGAAAAGGGCTAAATAAATCATTCTTTTTGCTTTATAAATGATTAAAAATAGCACAAAATCCCCCCTTTTCTATATGCTCTCACAATTGTGAAGTAAATGAATCAACTAGTTTCTGTTTTTCCGATCTTTTGGTGATCTAATAATTTAAAATCGACACCACTTGCTTAATGCCTTTACAAAGTCTGTATCTGATCATTAGAACTGCTTAAATTTTAAAAATGTCATATAGCTTCTCATAGGGACACCCTATCTGGCAATTACAGATGAACTTCCTATCTTGGCATTCCATTTTTTTGACTTCTAGAAACTGATCACCCCCTTCTTACAAACTATAACTCAATGACAGTTTTTATTGTCCTAAAATAAATCTTGAGAATAGCAGCCGGAAGCACACTCATCTTCCAAATAGAAAGCCGGTTCCATATTTCAATTAATGGGGCTGAGACTACAGTTGATGTCCTAAAATTCGTCCCAAAAACTTCAGCATTGGTACGGTTTCAACAATATTGCTAGTACATTCTATAATTGTCAAAAAATACTCAATAAACCAATGGTTTGAGGCATGGAAAATCCGAGCAACCATGGAAACTTTCCAGAAGAGCGTTGTAGTCATTAATTTAGTAACTTATTTTTATTATTTCAGTTGAATAAAAATAAATTAGAAGTGGATATTCATTTCGTTTATTGCGAAGAAAAGATTAAACTGGCCATTAATCAAGGCATCAAACATAAAGCTTCAGCAATGATCTTATGTTTACACTAAATGCCTCGTTTTTACAAGTGCTGTCACTGTCAACTGTATGCCAATTCTGCGATCACGAGAGAAAATGAGCTTTTGGGTAATAAATTCACACCATATCATCTTGAAAAGTTGTATCGCGCTTCAAATTTAACGTGGCCATGCCCGATGCCTTGACATATTTCCCAATATTTCATTGTCCATTTTTTCCCATTTTGGAAATTCAAAATTGGGTTGAAAAAGAATCCATTGATTTACATCGACTAGTTTGCCTATTATTTCGAATAAAATGCACTTTGGAAAGAATAAATGCATTTTGATGACGTGTAGCCAATTAAAAATTTCTTTGCTCATGTGAGACCTTAAGTGAAGGTCAACTTTATTACTTGAATTTGCAAGTGTTTTTTTGCATAAAAATGGTCAAATATCAAAACCCAACAGAAACGGTTTATTAGTTGTCTTGAGATAATATAATCAACCTGGCGAAAGTGTAGAATTGTTTAGTTTATAATTGGCAAGCATTGATTTCACCCAGTTTCGTGCAATAATCATAATCTATAAATTTTTATTGGTATTCTAATAAGTTAGGCCTAAATTAACTAATTGGAAGTTGGAATTAGCAAGTTTAGATGAAATAATTGGAGATATTTCAAAAGAATTAATTTAATTTAATATATGGAAATAAGTATTACTCATCTTAACTTAAAATGCAGAAAAGTCTCTTCTCTAACTCCAAAGGTAACAATTCACAGGGAACTGTTCGCTGTTATCTTTAATTTTAGTTTATCCCAGCGAAAATTAAATTTTGGACAAAATTGCCTGAAACTATTTAAAAATGCAATTTTCGTCCTATTTGTCAATAAACGAATCGATAAAATATTCGCACACGTGAAAGTTAACAAGCCTACTATTCCATTAAAAGACTGGATTAAGCAGTATAAGGAAAAAATCATGTCAATAAAGCCATAAGTAATGACCTTTAGTGGATTTGAGCAAAAATAAATAATGAAGACTGAAGCCGCCAACTGTAAATGAATTTTAGTGGCCCCTGTGAACAGCACTGACTTCCAGTAACCTATTTCTCGTTGATTTAAGTCTGTTAAGTCATTCCTAACGTTAAAACTTTATTCAGAGTGCAATTCTTCAAAACATTATTTGAAAGAAAAGCAGTACAGTATTTTCTTCAGGTTGGGAAGTGATTGAGAAGTAGTCTCTTATTTCCCCCGAGTATTCCCATCTACTCTAGCTACGCATCCTCTTCTCTAATTTGTCTATTGGATACTGATTTAAAAAATAATGCCAAAATTAAAATAAAACATTTCCATCCTCATAAACACACTAAATTTCTATTCAGATTCTAATTAATATAGGCATTCAAACATGAACGTTGCATGAATTCAGGAGACCGCGAAATTGTTTATTTCTTTTTCTAAAAATTAACGAAAGTGGTGTTGCTTTTCTGAATTTTTCAGATACTATTTATCAGTGCGTACATAGTAAATGAAAATTATAAAAAGTCAATAGAAATTCAAACATTTACTACCGGTAGTAACGCGTATTAGCGTCAGTCATAAGGCAGGGCTATACTCGTAAGCGATTATTCTTTAGAGATCATATAAAAATCGCATTGTCGAAATGTGGTGCCCTGATTACTCCCTCTCCAATATTCTAATGTATGCAGGAAAATAAAATTTCACCAAATTGACTTTTGACTTTAAAATGTCATTCTGGTGAACTTTGCCTCGAAGCTAGTAATTTCACTAAAAGCCATGTAAAAGCTGACTTTTTATCACGTTTGCCGCAGCAGAAAACAGGAAATCTAAAATTTTCTAGCACATACAGATGATTTAGCAAATGTAAGTCAGGTATTTGGTGAAAATGAGGGCGTAATTTGAAAATCTGAGGCCAGTATGAAGTCAGTTTACCGCATATTAAAACCTTGGCAACAGTTACAAGTGTTTGAAAATGGAAAAGCGTATACTCGCATGCCCAGTTTCATCGACTGTGTGAACCCGTGCATAATGGGTTGACAAATCTTGTTCGAATCTCTTATCTTTTTCGAATGGTCCTTTCCAAATCCTAACTGAAAACCCGTTGAAACCATTATAGGGAAGAAATTTAATTAGATACACAATGAAACATGGAAAATAAGATAAGTACTCGATGAACAGGGGTTTTTGATTCTTTAGATGTTTATCTTACCAAGTCCCTCCAGCATTTTAATACCCATTCATGGTACAACATTGCAATTTTTACATTGAATTGGAAGACGCTAAGTGCGTGGATGCTGAAACGCTTCCAAGTGCAAAAAGACTGCTAGTAATCTCTACCCTTGCTATTTTAAAGGAAACCTGAAACAAAATTCTCGTCTAAACTAGAAACCATTGAATTATCTACAATGCAGAAAAATAGGTATCTTTTAACTGTCGTGTAAAACTTCATGAATACAAATTTCTTTCCAGAAGAAATTTCCACATCATAAATTTCTAAGTATTATTTGTGTGAATATTGTACCAAAACTTTTATAATGCCGGTGAAGAACGATAAATTTTATTACCAATGGGTGCTCCGGCGGTAACATATGTCAACGTCAACGCATAATTGTAAATATTTGTCATTGTTCAAAATTTCTTATTAGGTTAAAAAGAGCTTAGAGTACAGTGGGAACTTCTTAAGTCATCTGCCAGAAGAATACGTCACGGTTTAGATCTACGATGTGATCTGATTCCTGGTTCAGAATTTAAAAATGTTGCCCTATTAATTTGAGCGATAATGGTGGGACAAATTTGGCCCTCCCAAATAATGGCTATATTAATTGTTGAAGTTTAGGAAGGAAAAATCCGCTTATTGAGCCTATTGACGGTAACAAGGAGTGGTTTGGATAGAGACCGCTTCCACTATATTAAAAGATGGCCTCGTGACTGATAAACCAAATGACTTAAACAGTCAGGCAAAACAAATTTTTCCGGAGTCCATTATTCAGGCTAAATCGATAGTGACTCATGTGAAGAACAAATATAGAATTACTACTTATAACATGGAAATCCGAAAATTCAATAGTTAGGGAAGGGAATCAATCAATGTATGTAAAACAACAATAATGTAGGTTAATGATTCAATGAATCTTTATCTCCGTCTTGATTTCATATTATTTTAGGGTTTTATATTTGCAAAGGCGAACAGTATTTGGGACTAGATGGTCTGGAGAGCATATTTTGTCAATGTCTTTTAAATCAGACAACGTCAAAAGTTCATTTTAATAAGCAAATATTAATGAAATCTCGAAATTGTTCTTTGTTTATACAAAATTTCATGAAAATTTATTTTACTTTACTTTCAACAGTCCCAGTGTTGGAACTGGCCTTTTTATTTTCCCCAGTTTCAAATTTACAAAATAGCATTTTGTATGAAAGGCTTGACTGTGCAACTTTTCGCTTATTTGCAACGAAGATTAGCTTCCATTTTCAATTCCCCATTAGAAAACGAAATTATTGATTATTTTAAGACGTGCAAATTTATATAAGGATAACTCTTTCGGATCATGATTAGTCAGCGATAAGAGTTATCACAGAATATACAATCTTACAAGTCATTATTATCTTATTATAATTAAAAACAGAAATTTATAAAAAAATTTACAGCTTTCAATTGTGGGCAGCAATTGAAGTCGGGACCAAGACGAGGTCCCAGGGCGAAACCAAGGTACCGAAGAGTCTCATTTCTCTTCATTCTATAATAGGTGGGTCAAGTTCATAAATTTAAATCGCACTATAAGTTCCCTAGATCGTGCGTTGTTCCTAGTAGCAGGCATTATTTAATCAAGGGAGATAAGCCTTACCACTTCATTTCGTGTTTTCTTCGAATAATAAATTTTCCCAATTGCCCTTCATTGTCAACAGTTTTGACATGGCCTAGAGAGAAACGTAAAACGATTATAAGTTAGTTGAGCCTCGTAGGTTGTGTCCAATCAAAGTAAGTTAAACACTTAAAATGAAATATAGAATATTGATATCTTAAAATCAGCTTCTATTAGATTAATAGAAAATTGTTCTCTTTTAAAGATAGATAGAATCGAATTAAATTTCATACGAAAAGATAGCTGTCACTTAACAAGTATGGTCCCTCTTATGAGCAGTTTCTTTCAGTCGATTTCAAATTAAATTTAATCGTTTGGAGAGTATTATTCTCAAACGAATAGATAAAGAAGACTCTATAAATGCAGAAACGATGTCAATGAGGCGCAAGCTAATGGAAATTTATGAGATTTATCACACATTGGCTAATCCAATTATTCCATATCATTGTTACTAATTGTAGCTTTCTCGATATTTACCGAATGGACCAACAATGACTTATGATTGGTGTCACTTACTTTGGAAGAATCTTACAATTTTTTTGTCATAATTTGAAAGCATTTCCAAACAGAAAGTTGTGCCATAAAGTTTGAGATTGAGGTATCCTGTGGCAGTAGAGTAAAAAGTCAGAACATGGAATGCATTTTGCTTTTATTAATTTATTAATTCACTTCTCGTATTCAGAGAAAATTTAAGTGAGCCACCTCGATATATATACATATGTATATGTATATATATATAATTTAAGATACTAGAAAGACATTTTAAAGACAAAGTGACTTAGCGCTTGTGAGGAGTTTTCTATAAGGTAAAAGAATAGAATGATTTTAGTAGAGGACTTCTAAACATGAAGACACAAATTGACCTCTAGCAAACAGTTTAAAAAAACTGTTGTTAATGCGATTATGGCAAATTTATTGAAAATACTGAAAGTTTTCACAAGGGTTATAACTTGATTGCCGCATAATCACATTTAGATTGAAGTTATTGAATTTAAGAGCTTAATAAGTTCTTGTCCTATATTCATCAACATTTATCCTCCGAATTCTTCCAAGCGATGAAGCCCAAAACAAACATTCCTGTGATCATTTATTATGCCTAATTAAATAAGAAGAAAATGTACAGTGCAAATAAGTTGTTCTTTAATTTTCTTAAAGAATGCATTTGCAAGTGTGGGTATGATTGGCCACTCAGTTAAATCTAATAATTGACCAACTGTGTTACGGAGTGCCGTGTGCAGGATTCTCAATTTTGAAACTCGAATGTAGATAGATAAAGACAGTTGGCCATGTTTTTCTAAATGGAGCTCAATTTCTGTTGAATTCAAGTATATCACCCGAATGAATTCCGAATAAGCGTGCAGAGTAGTACATCAGTTTTTCTAAGTGTATTTAATCTTAGCCTCTCTTTTCGGTTTGAAACATCATCCTTTCTCCGTTCTCAAATTACTTTTTCTTGATGTTGATATTCACAGTCATTAGTAATCGTATATTGAATCAAAACAATGATACTAAAGACATAATTTGGACCGAGGGATGTTGAATTCTCAAGATCAGCCGGTAAGGATGGTGATTTTCGAAACCGTTTATTTGAATTTCAATAGTGAATTTTCACAATTCGGACTTTTGCGATCTAGATCAAATGAATATAATGACAGACAAAGTGCACAACTCGATAAAATTAAATACAAAGAGTGATATTATTAATTTCAACATTGCTGAAAAGAAATATATCCCGTTTATTTCTCCATGTATTGGTTAATTATTCTGTAAAAGTTCATTTAGTATTTCAGTACTCGAATAAATTATCTTCATTTTCTACTGATAAAATGATATTTTTTAAATGTACGTTGACTGTGGATTCATTTGAAACTTCATCATGTGTGCATCACACATTTAATTTTTCCTTTCTAATTAATCATTCACTTCGCTCGTTCACGCTGATTGACTATTCCTTTGACCAATTAGTGCGAGACAAACTCTATGCGGCCACCGTGATTGGCTACTACCAATTTGCGGCCAGATGATGGTCATGGGCATTTTGGCTCCACACGTTAAACGCATTTAACTTTGTGCACACACGTCGACTAAGTTTCTCTCGCTCTCTATTGAATTAACTACATCCACCTGGCACACCTGTTTCGACCCGGGTAAGTCTCCATTTTTATAAACTACATCCCCTTCATTTCAATTACTAACAACAATTCCATTTAGTTAAATCTGCATTTAAGAACATTCTAATGAGTTTTATTTGCGTTGTCAACCGCCTTTTAAAGGAATAGCCCCTACGATTCTTGATCGAATATACAAATCTGTGATGAAGTTTAATTCCTTTCACAGGTCTGATGATTGTCGCGCACCTGTGCAGACGAAAGGAGATAAAAGTAAACACTATAATAGGCACATGAGATATTAGCTAAGTGATGGTCGAAAAAAACATTCTAGAGCGGGGGAAGATCAAAGGAGTTTCGAGGGTGTTGGGAGTTGAATGGTGTCCAATTTACTAATCGTGCATTGAGTGGATAAATTTCTTACTTGCTAACTATGACTTAGATTAGCCAATATCCAACTTTCAAAAAAATCTGGAAAAAAATAATGCTTAGGATGTAACCATAAACAGAATTTTCTACTAAATCAGTCTCTGAACTAGTATCGCAAATCTTGCGGGTAAATAGAGAATGTATTATGATAATTTGAATTCACTTGAAAAAAGAGCAAATCCTAGTTCACACCAAAGGCTCGTTGCAACTTTGCATGAAGTCTTTTGAGATGATAACCACTTTTACTACCAGTTTTTACAGGTTAAATTGATTTAATTATTTTTATAAATCGGAGATTTGCAAACTGTTCCTATCATCTCGTTATCGGTGCTTGTTTGTTGGTTAATTAAAACTGTGATTTACATTTGAAAATTACATATATATATATTACCAGTCTATAACATGGTGGCTTTATTTTAAAGCAAAGTTTGCTGATTTTATTTACGACTAATTGACTGGCACAGATCTGAAACCAGCTGTGCGAATTCGGCTATAGATGTGCTATCCCCTAATGACACAGAATATGAAGAGTTTTGGGTTAAAAACCGTATTCTGGGATCCATCTAACGATAACTTCTCAACCTTCCTTCCTTTTCTTGGTCAAATTGGCCATTTCTTTCACTACAATGTAATTCGATCCCATTGAAATATCGTTAGGCGTTGCCTATTTGATAGTCATTATTGAAGCAGAAATAAAATCGGAATTTTCATTAGGACAATGGAATATTTGAACACATAAACAGTATCTATCTCAACGTTTTGTTTATTTCATAATGGGAAAAAAGTCGAGGGACCAAGTGGAGGTAGGAATTAAAGTCCGAATTTGGCAGGAGTCTTAAAAAATTTGACCATAGGATCCGGTTTTACTATTTATTTATTCCCGAATATGGTCCACCACTTCATGCTCCAATGTCCCCTTTGCGGGATTTTGACTCGGTTAGCTGAGTGAACTCGCTTTGGTTATTAATAAGAAGTATTAGTCAAACTCTTCAGGAAGCTTATTTTTATTTTAATACGCCAGTTTGAGGATAATGACTGAATTGATTCTAACATATTACGTCTTGTATTAATTGATTTCCCTCAATACAGCATTTAATTTGGTTTTAGAGTAAGAAATATTCATTTGGTGCGTGGGTGGGTTTGGGTTTAGAAACAACATTCTTTTAACAAGGTTTTACAATTTTCTTAATAATGCCATTTCTCAAATGCCTTCAACAACATGAATTCATGTAGAACGTGTTAAATTGAATTTTCAAATTAAAACAGAAGTTTTTTTGTAAAATTAGCTTTAATTTTGGTGTTTGGTTATTTAAAATACTTCTAATTTTGGCAGAATTAAAACTGACTTCACTTATTTATTTCCTAAATTAATTTTTAAAAATACAAGTACTCTCCTTTTGTCTTAAACTTCATTGAATAATTTTTCGAAAGTATATTTTAATCTGCGGTTTATTGACTGCTAAAGTACTCTTCCTCAGAATACAGGTCTACTTTCTTGTTTACTTGTCGTTGTCACTAATTAACATTTTCTAAAATGGTCTATTCTGAGTTGATTGGCAGGAAAAAACGCTTTCATTCTTCCTATTCACGAATAAAATGCTTTCTGCAGAAGTTACTTCAATGTTGGCATTTGCCTTTAGAGGAAGAAGAGTTGGCAACAAAACAAAGACGAAGCAAAGGGGATAATTTCGTGCACTAATAGGCAATAACATGTACTTCTTATAATTAGTTAGGTGGTTCTCTATGGGATTGGGATATAAACTGAGCCTAAAATAGCTTGGACATTGCTGTTCGTTAAAGTAAGGCAGAATTCTCATATGCTTAAAAGTGAGTTCATTTATCTCTATTTTACTGACATGGAATTTAGTCTTTTTGAGCAATGCCTAACACTACATCACTCGACATCAAATCCATTAAGTGAAATTTTAGCCTTTTCCGTTGAAACAAAAGGTTTCTTTTCACACCTAGTTGGGTCAGATTTCTGTCCTGATGAGCGCATTTCGTCTCATTGAAAGTTGGGTTTTGAAGGTGATCGAATGAAGAGGATAGTTGTTCATTCATTTGTGCTTTCGCAAGCTCAAATTTCACAAACTAATTAAAATTCTACTGATGGTTGATCTAGATTTGAGGTTATTGAAAATCAATTGGATTCAACTCAAATGGTGCTCTTTGTCTGTATCAAAAATACTGCATCAATTGGGATGTAAATCGAGTGGTCCTTCCTACGGATTAAGTTTCCTATTACTATCATTCAATCAAATTTGCTCCCATTAATGAAGATTTTTCTAATTTGAATAAAATTTGAGCTATTTGTCAATTTTGCTTATTCAGTCGATAGAATCCCTTTGAGTTGACATGGGTAAACTTTAATCTCTACAATATTTGCTAAATGCTATTTTGAGCTCAATTTGCGCACGTAATCATGGTTAATTTTCAATTAAATAATCCAGCGCAAATGTATTAAAACACCACTTGGGTGCCACTCTAACGCAGTTCTTATTTTTACAATTTTGCCTTCTACGGGTTAATACAAATTTGTGTTATCTCATCATTGGTTGTAGCGCTCTCTCAATCTTTCTCACGAAACTTTGCCGCTGTAGCTCCCACTCTCACTTCCAGCTCGTTTCGTGACCTTTCACTAGCGATTAACCATAAAATGAAAAGGTGCTACGAAATTTATTACATAGCTCCTTTTTCAGTTTCCTGGCAGATTACAATGTTGGCATTTAAGAAACAACTTTATTTCTTGCGCTTTAGAAAGAGAACTATATTTTCAACCTCTTTGTTCATTTAATTAGAAACAGGAATTCCTTGTTATTATTCTTTTGTTTCCAATTTCTAAGCAAAATATATATCTAATAAAGGGTTAATTTTATTAGAAAGTATCGATTCTAAGTACCCAAGGCCAATCATAGCAATCTTAAGTTCATATCGATTTTTATATCGATTTTTAACATGCGCTTTATTTCGCACATTAGGAATAGTGATTTCAATAGGTGATAAGTAGAAGAAACATCTGTTTAAAATGCGCGAATACTCTTTCTCAAAAAGTTGAATTTCTTTCCGTTAACTGTTTGTGCTTATTCATTTGCAAACTCTCGCCTAACTCCTTTTCATGAATATTTAAAATTTCACAATCTCGAAATTGCTCCTAAGAGAAGGGGAATGCCGATATATTTTTCCGTTTAGTGACATTTCGACGTTCGGTCGCGCTAAAGTGAAATAAGGCAAATTGATTTGTTCTTAGGATGATATCTTCTGTCAGGAGTTAAGAGAGATTTCACCTAACTGATTTCCATGAATATTATTTTTATATAGTGGATTAATCTGTTCACGATGTGTGCAAGTAAATTTGCAAGATTTTTTTCTGGATTCCATGTTACATTAAAGAGGTACTCTTGACAAAGTAATAGTAATTCCAGTTAGTAACGCGCTTGATTTGAAGTTGTTTGAATAATAAGTTCGAACAAAATATGTTCTTATCCATTTATATCTCAAGGAGAAAAATTCTCGTAGATAGAAATGACTTCAAAGTGTCTAGGTATCGTGTCTTTAGTATGCTTTTGAAAGCACTCAATTTTGTTGTATTTTGGAGTAAATTAGCCATCTCCAATTCAATTAACAAGGTGCATATTATAGGAGTCCTATTGTTCTATTGACTTAATTGAAGTCCACTGGCATAATATGAGATTTAGCTTTCACTCTTTCCACACGAATATTACTTCAATCGTGTCTTCAGAATCTACCATTTGTCTATTTCGTGTTGTACTTTAGTGCTAAGAAGGAAAGTACTTTTTAAATGGTAATAGGCAGTATGAAATTCTTATTTAGGAGTCCGGCACCATTGTTATTTTCAATGAGAAGACAGGTACTCGTAATATTACTCCCCTGGAATAGCAATGCAAACTTAATTGATAAACCGAAATATGTAATGCCAACTTCAAGGTACTTCCAACAGGTCTCGTTGGATTCTGAACCTTTCCCAAAATATTTCGTGAATAGTTGATTTTAGACTTCATCAGGACACTAAATCTCCATCGTGGAGTAGTAGTGAAAAATAAAATCACGAAGTAACTAAAAGTTACAGTTGGAGAAGGCGAAAAAAGTGAGAATTTAGACGATCTCGGTTCTTAAAACATTCTGAGGGTGATTTTTTTCAAATTTGTCCACTTTTTCTAGAAACTTTCACTTAACAAGGGTCTATCTCACTCAAATTTTATTATTTTTGCATCCTCCAGTTCTCCTTGCCTTGGAAGTGGAAGAACCCTCCAAATGACTATGCTCCTTTTATGGTTGGGCGGATATGTTAACCCTGACTTTATTGCTGCAGATCGGTTATCTGACATAAGCTATGATTTGCAATTCAAATATTTGACATATTTCTTGCAACCTACTCTTTCCGACCATTTCACACATTCACATATAAGAGAACTAGACACAGTCTATTCACACACGCATGCACACACAGTCTCATAAAAGATTGTGCGTCCACACGTCGCTGCTTTAAAGTGGATATTAGAGCGTGAGAACATCTGGCACCTCCATGCGATGACTAAGTTCTTCTCCCTCCACCATTAATTTGTACGTCCATAACCCCAAGCTCTTGCTGATTGGTTCTCTAGCTTTAGCGCCAATTTGACTTCCAAAATCGATACAACCCATATTGACAACTTAAAGATGAATAATTTAATTTATTAATAAATATATCAACTTTAAGATATATCATTTTTTGTTGGCGAAATCAACACTAAGTACTTGCTAATACAATTGTGAAATGGAAGTTAATTTTTGGTTCATTATAATTTATGGCTCTTTAATGAAGTCATTTTGTTACTTTTTTAGTAATGCCTAGTTATTAAACAAAGAAAAAAGTGAAATATCTGGGTAATAATGGCAGTTTTATTGAAAATCGTTGAAGGCAGTGATGGTGTTCAAATATCGACGAAACACGGTCTTTTAAACACTATGTCTCGCCTCCTCGAAGTCAATATCCCAAAATTTTGGAAAATTAACTATGCGCTAAGTAACTATAACAAAACGTTAAATGAAACAAGATTCCTTGTTACTTTGACGGTCCCTCCAACATCTTTTTGTTCCTCTCATCAGTCATTGGAATTCTAGTTACTTTCCATAAGTGAAAACTGTCATTTTCTATCATTCTTACAGATATTGAAATCTAGATCGGTCATAGGAAGGATTTTCATCAAGTTTTATGTAGCTTTCCTGAATAACGTATTGTCAGTGATTATTAGAATAATAAGTAAAATTGTAAACATCAACTATCAAGGTTTTATTGAAATAAACATTCCTTTTTGTAACCTTTTTTATAATAGTAGTACATTTATTGAAATTCGGCTTAGTTCACTTTCTGTAATAAATCGGATACAACGTACTTCTCAGCTTTGAAAAATAATGAAGCTAAATTGCCTACCTGATTAAAATACCGCGCCACACACTTTTAAACACAAATCGTTTCCTCATTTTGGCCTCTGTGTTCCAATTTTTGGCCACCAACTAATACCAGTGGTTAGGCAAGGCGGTGGTCGAGAGTGGTAAAATTTACTTTTAGAGAAAATTTTGGCCAACTGCCAACTTGTTCAACGCATTTAAGTACTTTCTTTTTCACGAATTTCTCGTCGCTATGAACATAGAATACTCCGAGTGATTCAGCTATGTGGGATTTCTAATTTCTTGTAAATTATCTTTACCTAAATATTAGCCTGAAAATTTGCGTATAATCGCTTATAGTTTAGGTAATTCTCCTTTTTTTTGCATTTCATTGCAAGATAAAAACAAGTTTGTTTCATAAATGAAGTCAGTATTATTGTAATTATTACTTCTAACACTTTTAATAACGCAAGGATGCTTCAATTACAGAAACATTGATTCGTCCAGGCGTTCACTAGCAGTACGATTTATCGCATCATGCAGTATTTATCAAATTTCTTGAACTGATTTTCAGCCACAAGAGGTTTGAAAATATTTACGTCACCCCACCTTTTTTGAGGCCTGTTTGTTTTCTTTTCCTAACAATTGCAGAATTTGTACCGGCATTCAAAATTTATTCATGTCCTACTGCCACAGACGAAAATGGCGAAAACTCACGTCTAAGCCGCTTACTGCCAGCCTTACTTGCCTGACTTAAAAGTCAGGATAGAGGAGAATGATTTTGTTATTTAGAATAGATGGCTAACAATAGCTGTCTGAATATGCCGCCATTATATTGTCCATTAGAGAGCCTTACGCTAAGATTGTGATCGGCACCCAAAATTTCATTAGTTTTTGCGGTATTTTGTTGAAGGAGTTCCCTATCGAATATCCATTTTTAGCTCTGTTTATCAATCATAATCACTGAATTTTTAGAGAGAGGGAGAGAGAGCAAGAGGAGAAATGGAGATCGGGGGGAGAGAATAGTGAGAACGAAGAACGAGAAGAAAGCGTGAGAAATGAGCGCTTCTATCGCATGTCTCTAAACTAGCGCCTGAAGTATAAAGCAACCAAAATGGCTAAGAGGGGGGTGGGGGGGGTGGGGAGGGGGGCAAAAATCGATAATCGATATGATGAAACGCAGTAATTGCTCTTAGTGTAAACAGTTACCGAAAAATAGAAATAATTATGAATAGAAACGATCCGTAGAAAATTATTTTGAGAACCATAAGAAGAGTAGTCCTTAAAATCAACCCGTTTTCTTTATTAAGTACGTACTTGAGTCTTCGTTCATTCGTGAATGAATTCCTCATCGGAACATTGCACTGCACTTCTTCATTCCACTTGAATGAAAGCTATAAGGCCAGCGCTTCGAGTCCTATATAAGTTTTAATTTCCCACCTGCCTTGCAGTAATTGTAGTTTGATTAGAGCCTTATTGATAAAAGAAGCATTACAGTTCTTAATTCATCGCTTTTCTGCTAACCAAATTGTCCATAGTGGTTTGAGTTTATGCGTAAATCGGGGAGATTTCGCTTTCATCTTGTTCAATGAAAATCATTTAGACCCTCTGTGGTTTGTATTTGTGGAATCGATTTTCTATGAGTTAGCGTCTAATGGCGAAATTAACAGCAGAGTCTAACTGCCTCTTCGTAGTTTCAAAGTCACTGTAACGGTCAAAGACTTCGAAAATCGATATGATTTAAAAAATATATTAAAACAATTGTAGGCGCGCATTTGGACTCGGCTATTTTCTTTGTTTTCATTACATTCAATCCATTTGCTCTTTGTGATTTTAGTAATCCTCTCAATGTTATCGGCCCTTTGCACCAAGGTACCTGAGACAATATCTTTAAGTGACTCTCCTACCCTCTCTCCCTCAGATGTCTCAACTCTCTCAAACTTCTCCTTCAATGATTCAACTCCCCTCCTTCTTCGAAACGCTGAAAAAAATCACAACAGTGATTTGGGAAATTCTAGTCTTCTGAATCATCTGCGTCGACTTATGCTCGGTACTTCCGCATCCTTCCAGTTTAGAAGACTTCAAGATAGTGAGATGGAAGAAGACGCCCGAACTGTTGTGACATACATCTCTCTTGGAGCTTCTACACCACTTCAGCAGCGACATATGAACTACCAACAATCGAAGGCTGTAAGTAGTACCGAGATCAAAAATGTAGTCCGAACAAAGGGCTTGACCAATCCAATAAGACGTCAGAAGTCCCCTAAGAAAAGACACGTCAGTTGGAAAGATCTGGAACCGGGATTTACCGAAAAGGTAACTCTAAGAATATTTTTTATGACCCAATATTATTAGTACCTTGGTATTTCAATCCACAGTAAATCACAAGTTTTGTGGGAAGTTTTTCTTCGTGGAAAAGCGACTGAAATGTATTAACAATCGGTACTGTAAAGTAACAAGATTCAAATACCATGAAAAATCACGTGAATTACTGGGGCAAACACTCCTTCATGACCTCAAGTTGCTTAGTTCTGATGTTCAGTCCTGTCAGGTCAATTACTGTTTTTCGATGGTGGAGAGAGCAGAAGGTGTGTTCATCATATTAATCTAAAATGGAATTTTTAAGCCTCCATTTATTGATGACAATGGTACTAAACTCGGATAAGATTAATTAGGTAGTTTTGCATTATTTTAAGGAATCCAAGAAACCCCATTGTTATATTGCGCTGTTTATCGCAATCTGGGTCAGACTGATATTTTGGAACCGATCTGCATTTCCATGTTTTGTCGAATAAATGTTCAAAAAACTTAATGCGCATTTATCTAAATGTTAAAAATTTACATTGTAGGGAGATTAACCACCTACTTATTCATCTTATTGAATGTCAAGTATATTTTTAAATAAGTGAAATTTTATAAATATCAGTTTTGAAATCGGTGGCTTCCTATTAGGTGAAAACGTTATAAAAAACGGTTATCTATTTTGATTGCTTTAAATCTTCACTTCTTGGGCATAAAAAGATCTATGTTTGTAACTTTTAAAAACCCTTTTACTAGTCGGGAACCCGTTGTAATTGGGGTCCTATTCTGAACCATTTTGATAGTTCAGGGGACTAGTTACATCTTTTCACTCATAAATAATGCCCAATCGTGCGAAACAGCGTGCAAATTTATTGTGTCTGAGTAATAGTGAAGGAGGGAAAAGAAGTCCTGCTTGGTTAGTAGTGCGAATTCTATAATGTGAAATGGGAGTGGGAGGAGGGCGGTGGGGTGGGGTGGGGTGCGGTGGTGCAGAATTAGAAGACGATGACATGCAATGTGTAAACAAAATCCCTATGTTTATAGGTTCCGGGGTTCTCCAATACCTTTGTTAGCACCCCGGGTGGTCTCGCATTATTCCACTCATGGATCATTTATTTAGAGTCAATGTTCAGGCTACCTTGCACATAAATTTTGAGTAAGTGATAGTACTGTCCTTACGTTAGGGATCTTTAGGGTTGACCCATTCGATTTAGTTACAAGTCATTGAAAGTGAGCTCAGATCTTAAAATTTTAAATTCATGGCAATGTATTTGACTTAAAACTTGGTGTTCATTGTTATGGTTTACATTCTGAACTATTTTCTTCCAATACCTTCCCCTAGTTCGCGCTGATGCTCATTAATTAAATCTAATCTCCTCTCAAGGTCAACATAATTAGTCGGAAATTGATACTGAGAATAGTATATTTGTAGGCACTTTACTTAATCTGATCTGGTCAATTATATTTATTATCCATCGAGTTAAGGTTTGAATTGACTTTAGTTGTAGACTAAACATGCTCTATTTAGAAAATGGTGTATTGCTCAATGTGCTTGTATACTAGGTCAGAGGTCTCGAAACGGTGTATTAACAGTGCGTTTTAAGCGATGCATTTGTAAAACAGCACTTTAAATGACTGCATCTTCAATTGTAATGCTCTTAATGAATGGTTACCACGCCATGAAAAAATTAAAACAATATAAAGGTGATAGCAGTTTCAAATGATATCTTTCAATAACTTTCAGAAGGATATCTTTAACCGACACTCAATGTATCTTCCATCTCTGGATGAAATTAACTTAGACAATGAAGAACGAGCCAGAAGACGTCACAGTTACACTGAAGTGAATGATCTTACCCTTCCCTTACCGCGCATTGCTCATCCCTCTTCAATTCCACTTCGTCAAAGTTTGCAAAAACGGCAAAATCAACAACACCAACAGTATCAAGGACCAGCCACAACCGTACCATCAATTCCAATTGAAGAAACTGACTTTGATGAACGCAAAGAGAGGTATAAAGTTCAAATTCGTCATTTCAAACATCGACGCCGGTATAGCGATTGGTACTTCACCTTATACGAATTTGACAAACCGGAAAATCCTGAAGTAAGTTGATAAACTTATTTTCCATACTGTGAAGTCCTTCTTAATTTGTTTGAAACGTTCTTTTTTCGCCCAATGTGACGTGTTGTCGTACACTTTGGCTCAAATGAAGTACGCACGTATTTAACGATCTAGATAAATGACTAAATTCTACGATTTTTTGCTGTATATTTTGATTGTTAGTGGAGAGTTTAAATTAAATAAAGTACACTTTTGTTGAAAGGTTGTTTACGATCTCGTTCATGGATGTCTTTGTTAGAGTTAAAGTGGAAACTGAGCTGATGGCATTCAATTATATTGGCCTTTGATGCAGAATGAAACAATTAATTGGGAATTAGCTTGTAAAACTTGATTTTATATTAGCTCAGGGAACAAATGTGTGTCGTCATGCTCCATTTAAATTCTCCATTCATCAGGTTGTATATAGTTTGTTCGCTTATTAATTAAATTAGCTCTTCTAAATAGAACGAGTTGTAATTAGGTGACATTTAAAACGACTTTTAATAAAGCAGGATAGTTAACCTACTAATATTTTCATTTAAAAAACCTGCTTTTTCAGTTGAAATTCAATTTATAATTTAAGTAATTTAACATTACTTTGGTCATTAAAGACATTTTGTATTGCTTTATAAAAAAGGTTATTTTTTTAATATTTTTCGTTTGAATGACCATTTTATAATGGATTTTCTTCCTATATCTGTAGTCTTTTTTTTTGGTTTTTTTGAAATTTATGGAAACATATTTTTTATTTGATTATTATATCCACTTGCAAAAGCTACTTCACTGCTTTTTCATACACGTTTTTATGTTTTCGCATATTCAATAACATCGACATAAACAAATAAAACACCTGGTAATTAAAATAGCGAATTGAATTTGAATAAAAGTTTATGTTTTACTTAGGAGTACTTAAATCATAAAGGTTTATATTTCTATTTTAATATCCCTGAAATAGGTACAGCAGGATAGGACTGATCAAAGGGAGAACTGTACCCATTATGGTGTTTTCCTTAATTGCAAGAAAGGCATATTGGAGAGGAATTTAACTTATTGGCAGAAACGCTGAAGATTATTGTTTAAAGTTTGCAATAATAATGTGTTTGATTTTTTGCATAATTAATTAAGGGAGATTAATTGTTCTGATAAGCCTCGACTCATCCTCAGTAATCTCTATGGCAAATATCCTTGTTTGGAAAGGCTTTCGGAATTAGTTAAGCTATCTCAATGCTACAGAGAAAACAGACGATTGACAAGTATAGCGCTTATTGAATTTTTATGATCACAGCAAACATGACTAGTAATTGAATACATTTAACATCACTTGAATGAATACTAATAGGGGATTAGCTGAGAAATCCTCTGCACACACGATCACATTCTCAAGAATGTTCGAGTGCGCATGAGATTGCTTAGTTTGATCGTGTTAGGATTATGTACTTCATGGTCCATTGATCTACATTCTATTTTTAATGCGAAACTTATATTTATTCATCTGGAATAATAAAGTATTTCAATAATTGGTGAATTCGAAGGGCCCGAGCTGAAGTAGATTATTAAATTAATCCATTAAATTCACTGTCTGCTTTTGTATAAAGGGTTATTTCTGATTGACTTCACGTCTGTGTTATTGAAGTTATTGATGTGTTGGTCAAAATTAGTGAAAGGTCATGTAATCCTCGCTTATAATTCACTTTTACTAGCGGAGTAGAATCTATTGGATGTGGGCTTCTTCATTTTCCATGACAAGGTAAAAAGCTTGACAACTTTTTGTTATGGAGAAAACCCCAAGCACACAGGAAGTGAGGAATCGCAGTGAGAGGAAGTACATTTACATCTAAAGGGGGGGAGAGGAGAGGGAAGTAGAGTAGGAAATAAGGTAAAACCCTACTTCATCTGACCACCAGAATTATCAAATCAACTACTATTTCTTCATGTTGAGGTTTCATCCGACTTAGGCTTTCATTTCAAAAACCTCCTTCTGGGCAACAAGCTTTCATTTATAATTTTACAGCCATCCTATTTCGACTTATTTAGCGTGGCAATGATCCAATGGGCAAGGGAGTAAACCAGTTGGCAGATTGATGTTATTTTTTTTAATAGTTGAGTTCATTTGAGTTTTCCAAAGGGTTAATTTAAATAATTAAGGATATTATACAAGTAAATTTTACACTGTAATCGTTTCATACCCTATATTATCTTATCAGTAATCCTTTGGAGACGTTATACGAGCAATATATGCTCATATAACCCCAAGAAATCCTCTATCCTTCATAATTCGAAAGGCAAATTAAGTTATCACGCTCAATTATAATTTAAATCGTACCATGGTATTCCGACTCTTCAAAATTCTCGAATCTCGTATCGTGCTTTGATTCTCATTCAAAACATTTGCACTAAGTCTGTGTGCCCCTTAAAATCCTTCCCGGAATTGCAAATTTGTTTTGTTGCAACAAGTTGTTCCGATACTTTAATGGTGTTTACAAGACATCATAACGCAATTTCGTCATGATTAGTCACAAAGGCAGAGTGAGCCCTGTTAAAATCGATTTAGGCGTACCATTTATATCCTTTTTGTGCTTTTAGCATCCATCTAATCCTTCATTTATTCTGCACACGAATTAATACATTTCTTAGCTAAGGGCATCTACAGGTAATGATGACTCTTCAGACGTCTGGATTCGAGCCAACCTCCACCCACCTATCCACATACACAATGTAAAACATCAAAGTGACCAATCGCCTAATAGGACTACAACGTTTTTACCTTCTCGTTAGAGAAGAGGTTCTATAGATACCCATACCTAAGGTTGGGGTAGAATGTGAGCTTAAAAGAAAAAATGTGAAAATTAAAATGAGACAGGAGTATCTGAAAGTAAATAGCCAGAAGAGATGAGAACACTAGTCCTCGGTTGCTGATCAGTCCTTCCACGCAGAGAGCAGGATTTGGTGGTTAGATAATAAACCAATCTAATTAACTGGTATGAGGCTCATCATCGTGGCCTTCATATATTATAAAGTGGGTAATCTGAATAATAATTTCCCTGAACTGACTAAATGGCGTAGATTTCATCTTCTGAAAATAAAATGTGACATTTTGAAATGATCTCTGTAGTCTTTCCTTACCATGGGAGTTTTGTAATTTCGTCTCTTGCGAACATTGGCATGTTGATGGCAGCATCACATTTCATAATTCTTGTGTAAATTCCTATGGGGTTGGGTTTCACAGCCTGCAAAATTGATAGCTCATTCCTATCTAAGACCTCCAAGGAGTCCAGACATCGTTACTGATTTATATTACTCTCAAAGAGTTTAAGTATTGGAGAGCTAAAAAAGTGTTTCCTTTGGTGCCGCAAAATTAATTTTTTCCTCCTGAAGCTCCTTTCTTGGTTTTCTCAGAGCAATCCACTGAGCCATCTCTTCAAACGTTATGGCACTATGAGAGCGCAGTTTTGCTATTGGACATCTCACAGATGACTCTAGGTCTTTTAAACTTTCGAGTACCATTGTCATTACGTACGAAAGATTTTGATAATGGATATGGTTCAAGGAAGTTCCATACTTTGGACCATACTATTACTTATTAGACCTTTAAGTAGCAGTTCCACCATTTTCATGCTTGTATAAAATTGCGATAATCATGAACAATTTGCAATTTGATATAAAGTCGCTTGAACATTCATCCACTCATTATTTCGTTTTTGCAAACGTAACAGGATATCCTTGAAGTTAGGCTGGTCTTACATGGGTTCTGCTTATAGTTCGGTTAATGTTCCCCAATCACTTTATTCGACAAGGTGACATTTTGCGTTATGGCCGGCCTTTATAGGCATGTCAATTAATGAGCAAATTTATTCGAATTTAATTGCGCTCTGCTTTTTACCTACTCCAATTTAATTACATCAGTTATAAGGAATTACTCATTTATTGTTTCACTACGCACATTTTGCGTGTCTGTGTGCTTTAAATTAATACCTAATTGTTCAGGCCAAACTACTGAAGTTATGTAATGATTTACCAGTGATTTTCATCAAAGCATTTTTTAAATGTGCAAAATAATCCTGTTAATGGTATGCCCAGCCAGTGATAAATGAGAGAAGATCACGAAGACGTCCAGAGCAAAATGAAGGTATCAAAGAGTTCGCATCCTGTTAGGCTTTTAAGCTCGTGTTTTGCATTTTTTGCCTAATGGATGGTTAATTCAACGAAGGTTAAATTCTCCTGGAATGAGGTAAATGGCTGTTACCGAGTTTCAGTGTTTATTGGCTCATTATTTACTCGCGACGAGCGATCTTGTCTTTTCAAATGCAGTTTTCCTCCTGATGATTGGAAAAGGAGAAATGACCTTACGTGATATTCGGCAGCATTCAGTCTTAACTTATATTGTCATTTCAACTTGTATTCGGCTCCTTTGTCTATTTCTCAAGTGCCCAATGGAAATTTAATCTTCCTCTAGGTTCTCTCTAACTTAAACTGAAAATTTATTGGCATTTGGCAACTTAACACCTTAGTAGGGCTGCGCTTTCTACGTCATGTACATGTGCAAATAGAATTGGATCGTAGTGTGAGTGGTTGTGGGTCCAATTCTCGAGATGCTTGGATTCTGATATATTGTATCCTAAGGGAAGTTTAGAATTCCTAAGATTGCTGTACCATTAAATGTAAACGAAAACAGATTTATTGAGATATTTATAAAACTTATAGTCTGCGAATTTCTGTATTGAAAGTTGTGGGCGCATCTAGAGTGAAAAATCAGAATTGGATTTTGATCCAAATTAAATTCATGTCGAAGCTAAATTAGCACAAATGAAAGTCAGATAAAATTTTTCGTCCGTGAGAATTTTGTTTCCAACATTTTATTTTTGCATTTATAATTAAGTTTTCAGTGCGCCTAATTAATGATTATATAATCTCATAGAAATGGGAGGCTTATTTGATCGCCTTTACCTTACTGTAGGAGTCTTTGGCACTAAATAGTCATCTTTTCGACACAATCTTATCCCGCCTTCATGGTATTTATGCGCTCTCCCTGAACAGTGCATTTGACCCGAAAAATAATAGTTCTCAACGGAATTCCCCTGCCCGTCTTTGTTTCGAACGCCTACCAGAGTTGCCAATACCACAAAATACAAACATTAGACGACATCATCGAAGACCACGTCGTTGTGAAAGTCGTTATATTTACAATTCTCCTTCCGGCTGTCTATCGTGTATCTCCTTTGGGATGTTTGATTCCACCTCACCGCACAATCCTGGTCAGCTCTTCTGCTCCGAAAGAAGTTTGCTAGGGGAGATAAGGTCATTTTACTGTCATGGCTGTGGGAGGAATATGACCGGTGGTTCGAGTCTAATCAGTGTTGCAGGAAGCGCAGGATCAGATCAGAAGCCTGAGTTCTGCTACTCCATGACTCGATCCGTGGAATTCTATAAATTCGCGAGAACAATACAGCTGTTGAAACATAGTGAGAAGTAAGATTTTTCATTTTTTTCAAATTCATAAATTCTTAGTAAATTACTACGAACCAGACCAAGCCTTCTTTACATTTGTCTTTGATTGTGTACGTCTTATATGCTTTATCCAAATGCTTTACACGGCGAATTCCATGGTATGATGCCTATGTTCCCGCATGATGTCGTTTTCACGATGATGAGAGAGCTTATTGACAACATTGAAGGACATGTCTTGCTACATCTTTGATAATTAAAATGTCCCTTAAAACTTCAAAATTAACATATCTTTAATAAATAAATGCATTTTTGACGAGTGTAATTTTTGTAATTTTGCTTCTCTTTCGAATTGGCGGAAAAATCTCCAATAACTGAAGGATACCGTCGTAAATTAATTGAATAACTAGGAAAGAGGTATTTGACTCTGTCAAATAAAGCGCAGTTGCTGTTGGGAATGGACGGTATCTCTGACATGACGGTGTCGCAAACAGAAAAAAATTGAATTCCTTAAAAAATTATATTTACCACATGATTTCAAGATTAATAGCATAACTAGATTTCTTAGAGCTCGAAATATCCTACCGTTAATATCTATAAGTATTAATAAGTAAATGAACTTTGATTAGATAACTGAAAACAATGGAATTCTCGGAAAGCCTTTTCAGGAATTTTTATCTTAAAAGCGCATTACATGCTCGTATTCATGATTACTCCTACCCTTTTTATTCTAACCCTTGATTAGTGATTTTGTTTTGATCTGAACGCTGTAGCAGATTGCGACCTTAATAAGCCTTGACTTATCCTCAGTAATCTCTATGGCAAAATTCTCGGGCTTGGAAAGGCTCCCGAAGTTAGATGAGGTGCCTCAATGGTATAGAGGATACATAGGAATGGCATGGAGCACGTTAATTTGGACTATGACTAACAAGGCGCTTAGTCATTATAAACAATTTTGGCTGTGCTTCCCATGCCATGGCTATTGATCATTGACTGACCGAGAGGTTTCTGCGCTCAGGACCACAACGCTCCCTAACGCGATCAGCATCACGGCCACTCGTTCCAAAATGTTCAGCCAAGATATCGTTGTGCACATCATAGATGTTCCAGATGCAAAATATAAAAAGCCTTTTCTCTTATTGTATGAGAAAGTGAAAAATGATTTTGTTCATGAACAGTAGAGGATTTCTCTAGGGCTCGAATAATTATCGACTCTTTGTCGTTGTCAACGGGGCCTTCCTTGTTTGGCATACTCGACATCTTTAAGAGTAAATGAAATTGCATTTTGTGTCTCTTTTTAGCTTAAAGCTGTCACATATATTTTCTTCATAAATATGCTTTCATATTCACATATATAATCAAAATCGCTTGTTCTTATACACTTTCACAAAAAGTGTCTATTGCATCAATAGTCGCACTTCTCTCGTAATTACTCGACATAAGATGGCAAATATAGATAGGGGCAAATTTTCAAATAATTTCCCTTTCTGCAGGCTAGATCAACTTAATTAAATTCAAGATGGATTTTATTAATTTCACCCGGACATTCGAAAATATGGTAATGCGCTTTATTAAGTATACTGTAGCCGTGTATGATTAATTTTCTAAATTTTCAGGAAGTTCTCTACTTAATTGTTATGAGTAATGCCGGGTTAGTGATATTAACTTCTAGTTTCCTCCCGTAGTGGACCGACAGAGAACAGACGTCGTCACAGAACTTCACCCAGTCAGCACAATCCAACTTCCAAAACACCACATGATAGGGCCTTTCGAGCCCCGAAACGCTCTCGACATCGTTCCAGTGGGCTTCATCATCCGCGTGAATCCATTTCAGTCCCTCCTTTGACACCCTTCCCACAATCATTTCTAAAAACCGACAATCTAGTTCCTTCAGCAACTTCAACACGAAACTCCAACCGAGAGAAACGCAAGAAGGTGCGTCGAGTAATGCACAAGAGAATGAGTCAACAACGCGTTGCTGATTGGTTGGTTTCGACACACGGTAACCAGGCCACTAACACTACCAACGCCGCTGCACCCTGCACACCCCCTCTCATTGTCTTCTAACTTCTGCCACTTCTATTTCGCTACTTCTCGCTCTCTGCTCCCTCTCACCATATACTTAGACCGGACGTGATTATTGATAAGGGCGTCCCAAGATTGTTTTGTTTTTTTGGAAAATAAAGATTAAAAACTGTGTGTTCTTTGATTATGCCTTTTCTTTCTTAACCCTTTAACCCCCTTCAGGACCGTACGGTCCTCTTTTAAAATAAGCTCCATTGGTACTCGACTCATAACGTCTAAAGCTTTCGCCTGATACCACCGAAACTCATCACGTCGGCGGCACCAGTCTGCTGGGAGACACGCGTGAATGCGGTTGGGTGCATTTTTCAAAAAATAATCCGGGCGTTGAAAGATTAATAAATAGAGAAGATATATTTAAAAAGTTTTACCTTTTCTTCTCAATCAAGCAGCAAGTATTTAACTTTGTTTTTTTGTATAACCCAATTAGAGTCAGTTTATTCATGCAGCCTTAGTGAATTGTTAAAACTCGGCTTTAGGAGTTCATTAGTAAGATTTACGGGTATTAGATCCCCCCAGGCTCGACAGTTTATGGTGTTTAGTAAAATCGCCCTAGAAGATGGAACTTGTTGTGACGCCAATTGTTGCAGTTTGCATTTTTCCCCTCAAACCCTCAATTAATTGGTTTTGATCCGCAAAGGGAATGAATGAAGCACACGACGGAATTGAAAAATGATAGGAATCCATTGATGTCAGTTGGAATGAATGTGTTCGGGCGAAACACCCACGAATGGCACTTGAACTGCACATGCAGTCATTCATACATGGCAATATAAGGAAAGAAGTAAACCAGTAATGAGCTAATGGGGCCATCTTCTTGACCTGATGGGTAAAATATGAAATAGATAAACGATAACATGTAATAAAGTCCGCAATATATTAATTACTTTAATTCATTAAAATTAGAATTTTTAATCACCCACACACCTCAATAGTGGTGGGGCCACACTGTTTGTTGACACACGCGGAGGCTTTCAGCTACTACAAACAACCTTATAATGGAGGGTTGTAGGATAACTTGAGTTTAGTTAGTACTAGAGAATGGCTTTATGCCTGTTCTTTAGTCACTATCCTTGTGAAAAGACGTTTCATTTTTAATTTCCTGCCCCTATGACTCAAACCACTACCTGTCATGTCGAATTCCATATTTTCTATAAACCTACACTTATCCTCACTCATGTCCTTACCCAAGTGAACAACTTAAATTAGACACACTCAGACACAGGCACGTCTAGCCTGCCATCTATCTCCCTCCACTCATCTCCACTCTCCCTCTACTTTCTCAAATTTTCATTTATGTTAATTCAACGCATTTTGACCAACCCGGCTCCTAGATTGATGACCTCGGTTCTCCTGCCATATTAATGTAGCAGAGGTCAACAGATTGTGCTCATGGTGGCAATAGTCAATATGTGTAAAAGCGTGATTCCAACATCAGTTCTTAAGTGTTTGTTTAGTGTTTTCAACAATCCTAAAGTCACAGTTACAGGACTTATCGTAGATACTTCGAGTGGTAAAGTTCCAAGCAATTTACAAAGCTGTCGCAAATCAAAACAAATGAATTTGAATCACAGGTATTTGTATACGTACTGAATTTTTATAACGATAGACTCATTAATTTGCGCATTAGAAGAAATGTTCATGGGCCTTAGCTTTTTCGCGTTTATAGATACTGACATTCTTTTGTTTGAATTTAAACCAAGGCCACCAAACCTGTTAGAACTTTAAGAAAGTATCCTAATTTTTTTGCAGAATTTCGTTCTCCTGCCAAGGTAGCCCGACCAGGAATTTTCTTGCATATGCTGTTCCCTCAATATTAAAGCAGATTTGTCCTTGCACCTCAGAAGGGGTGATGTTCGCTTTCTAGATTTAAATGGATGAATTTCGGTTTTCTCTCTACTTTATATTGATAAGATTTATCATTTAAAAGCAATAGAAGAAAAGTCACAAGAGGAACCATGTCAAAATATATATCCTGTCTCTCGGTGGTTGAGTTGTTTGAGCTCTTCATAGAGGAGGATGCTCAGGGTTAGAAATGATTTAGATGGGAATTGAAAGGATTAGCTTTGTCCAGCGGAAAGATTTCTATACCTTTTTTTCAAATTGCTACAATAAGGAAAATCTTTGGAGAACAACTTGAGAAAAAACTACTCCACACATGCTAATTTGAGGCTTGGAGAATGGAATTTCGCGAAGGCGATAGGAAGTTTTATAATCAGATTTTGCAGTCTTCAGAAATGACAGCTTAATTTCATGAAATGCAAGTCCTCACCTATGGGAAAGACATCGCACGAATAATTTCTTGAGAAATTTAACTATTTCAATTAGGGGCTAATTACTGCATTGATCAAAATTGAATAATTTGGTTATTTCTTCACTGTAGCACTCAAATTTAATTAACCCTCTTTCCATACGTTATATTAGGAATACAAATTTGCTCCCGCCGTTTTCCAA
The DNA here is from genome assembly GCA_000469805.3 of Hymenolepis microstoma. Taxonomy (NCBI): domain Eukaryota; kingdom Metazoa; phylum Platyhelminthes; class Cestoda; order Cyclophyllidea; family Hymenolepididae; genus Hymenolepis; species Hymenolepis microstoma. Next base: position 2,210,274 of record LR215994.1, read on the forward strand.
AAGATGGCGGTAGTAGGTGAAATATATTAATCACAGTTGTCAAACACTTTGTTAAGACACTTGTAAATATAACCATACTTTGATATAACTTAATTTGTGTTTGCATAATAATGAAATTTTTAATTAAATATGTCCGAATCGAAACCGAATTCTCGTCATTTGCGGGAAGTATTACTTTTTAATGCTTCAATATAAAAAAATGTGCGGACTGACTGGGGCTCACTGGTTTATCTCAGATACTTATGGTAAAATGGCTATTAGTGACAGAACGTGTCGGCAGAAATGGTTCCAACCTTCTAAGAGTGGTGATGATTTTTCTGTCGAAGACCGACCAGCATAGTGGTGGAGGAGAAAAAGTTTTTGAAGATGCAGAATTGGAGGCGAGTAATTCTTAGTGAAGACTCGTATCAAATACAAGAAGAATTATCAGAATCATTGGGTGAGTATCAGTGAGCAAGCAATTTCAAAACGCTTGAAACGGTTGGGAATGATTGAGAAAGAAGAATATTGGGTACCTCACGATTTGAAACAACGAGTTGAGATGTGGAGCGACGTTTGTTTGCTTGTGAACAGCTGCTGTTGGGAGGGCAAACACGAAAGACATTTCTACATCGTATTGTTACTGGGGACGAAAAATGGGTACATTTCTATAACCCCAAGCAAGCGCAGAAAATCATGGGGATCGCTCGGTGGTCATGCTGCTACGTCAACTCCTCGGCCGACGAAAATCCATGGCTCAAGAGTCATGCTTTGCGTTTATGGGGGGAACCAGCTTGGCGTAATTTATTATGAGCTTCTAAAACCGTCTGAAATCATCACCTGGGCCGCGCTTTAAAAGGAAAACGGCCACAGTACAACGAGAGACAAGATAAGGTTATTTTACAGCATGATAATGCTAGACCTCACGAGATGGGCCAAAGTAGTGAAAATATATCTCGAAACGTTGAAATAGGAAATTTAATTTCACCCACCATACTCTCCAGATGTTCCTCCGTCTCATTTTCACCTCACTCACCTCGCTCATTGGAACACGGCCTGGCTGACTAGCACTTCAGCTCGTATGAAGTGATAAATTGGATGGACTCATGGATCTTATCTTATCGGGATCGCCTGCTGCCTGAGAGATGGACCAAAGTGATAGCTATCGATGGACAATACTTTGAAACTTAACATATGTAATCGTTTTGTTGTAATAAAGCCTCAAATAAGAAAACGGCGGGAGCAAAGTTGTAGACCCAATATTAATCCTTTTTTAAATTATTTCAAACATCGGGATTTAATTGTGATAAACATGACTTGATATATTTTAAGATCATGATTTCACAATTCTGTAAAATAAAAATGGCAACCACTTGTCATAATATAATTTCCATGTATTTTTGAGTCTCATGATTCTTTCAAGAGGGAATAGATCGCTTAAATGAAATAATTAATACATTAAATATTTAATAATTAATTAATAATTAAATAATCGCTATTAAATGAAATAAAGTGCCCAGGATAGCAAAATATGCTAAATGTATTTGCAAGGTGAATTTTCTCAACTCACTTGCCGCTTTCAATTAGGACGCTGCCCAAAAATAAACCCAGTAATCCTCCATGGCAAAATCCCTTAGTATAGAGCGGTACTCGAGATTAACTACGCTACCTAACAATATCAAGGCACTAGAGCGTATAGGGTGGATGGCGCTTATTAAAGCTTAGAGGGATATGACATAATCTCAGTCATTAAAACACAAGTAGAGCTAAGCTACATTGTGTTTAATATCGATCGCTAGTCAGCTGAGAGGTCTCCGCAATCACGACCGCACGTGGTCACGACGCGATCATTAGTACGCGCGCCTTCCAGACCGCTCGAGTGGGCATGGTAATTCTTTGCTTTGCGTGGCCCTGACGTGTCAAAATGACGATTTGTTTATACCATGCTCACTCCATTCTACGCCTTAATTACCAATTTATAGATTAGTTAACTTAACCACTCATTTTGAACAAAAATTTGAATGTAGTCAACTAAGGTATCGGCCCTTAATAAACCCTCTTCATTACAACTCCAGTTATCATCGCTCTGTATTGGCCCTGGCCTCGACTTTTCCTATTTTTGTAATTACTCCTACTGCAACTTCATTCTTTCTCTCCCTTTCCACTGCGAGCGTCCAATCATATTTCTCTAAGGGGGTGGATTTATCAGGTGCCATCATTTCTGTCAAATTTTCATAATGTGAACTGATTGCTTGACATATTACCATGGCAATGCCTTTGTTCCGTAGAGTGACTTCAATCAACCTGCAATTCATTATATACTACCGAAATGAATTTTATTTTGGGTTGATGACTACAGGTGCTATTATTGTCATCCATGGCATAGCCTAAAAATTCAAATAATTGTTAATTATTAAATGGTATCGGTCAAGTATGAGCTCTAACTTGTTGGAGAACAGAAATTCAGATGTTCAAAGGACAGCAAAAACACCAGATCATTATATTCACAATATCACCTTGAAATATCACTGTGGATAATGAAGGTTAAAATCTGTCTATTTAAACAAAAAAAGAATATCATAGTCAAAAAATTTTTGCACTTTATGGGAAGAAACGCTACCTTCTTCGGTACTTCTCTATATTGATGTCCATCTTTTCACAACAGGCCAGAATAAGAATGTGAAAAGCACTTAACGAGCTAACTCAGAGGTTCCTTCTCAAGACAAAAATCAGTTGAAGGTTTTGTTTTATTGAACTCGGTATTATAATCAAGTATTACTGTGTATATATTTCGAGTTGGACTCTAAGTAGTGTTCGCTACATCAAGGATATGCAGTGCTCAGTTCTAGCTAGCTGGGATATCGGCTCGTAGATCGCAAAAGTTAAGCATGTTTTTAAAGTAGTCAGAATTCCTGTCGACTTACTAACAATACAGATAATTGCTCAGTTGAAAGGATCAAATGGATTTTTATGTCTTTGCTATTAAAACATTGGCCAAAATTTGCTCGCTTAAACTCGTATAAGGCCCTACTGATCATATTTAAGTAGCAAATTCTTTATACTCCGTACAGTCGTTCTGCGCTCTTATTTAAGAGACCCATCGACTTCCCAATCCATGCCACACGGACACACGCATCGTGTGCATACATTTTCTCAGCAAAAATGTTCGCATTGTTGAGTAGGCAGAAATAATTTTTCAAGGAAATTAAAATTAAGAATTCACATTTAATATAAACCCGTTCAAATGCACTAAATTGCAGGATTGTCACCTTGTAAAGTAATGGAGTAAAGCCTGGTATTACGCTAATTCTTTATTATTACTTAGCATGCTTTTTTATTATGATGCACAAGACATATTTGAAATTAGAAGGTCATATTTCCTTATTTTGAGTTAAGATTTCGCAAAAAAATTACCGTGAATCGAAAAAGCAATCCTTACGTTTGGGTATATTGCTTAGTGAGCAGTTCGGTGCTTCAGTGAAACTCATATTTTTTTTTCGAGTGCAAAAAAATTGTGTTAAAAAGAAATAGCGAAGTAATTTTATTTAATTCTGGGAAGCAATTTACTATTCCCTTCCTTATTCCAGTTACCGTCTGCCATCTACCTAAACTAGAACACATTTCTACTTGGAACCATTAGATTCAAATAGTACATGATCTGACCAAAAGGCCTCATAAAGTTTGATTTACTACCGACAGCATACTAGAATAGATTATCCAATGGCTTCACTAAGTCCTAATTTGGTTGAAAATTATCCATCCAGTTAACGTAAAATCCCATTAAGCCTGCTAATGAGGCTATTTAGTAAATGAACCCAAGTAGGCCAGAGAGATTTTCCTAGAACTAGTCATCTTCTTAAGGCTTAAGGAATACAAGAGCCAAGAAGGCAGATGTCAAAAAGAGACAGCCACCCATAAAAAGGATTTTCGTTGACTATCAGAGCGATTTTTTTCATTAAACGCCTATATTTACACTGTTCTGATCTACCACCAAAAATGTCCTTCTTCGTTTGCTCAGCCTTATCTACTCTGAGACCATAGGCGTCAAATTCCAGCACCATTTATAAGAGAGGGTGGGGCATCATCACTTGAGATCACTGTAGAAACTAACGCCTTATTTTTAGGGAAGAAATAATTCAAGATTTGGCAATAATTAATAACATGTATGCAAATTGTGAGATTCAGACGAAATACAAACTTATAAATTTAATAATAATTTAATAATTCTGGTTATACTATGCAAATATTAAATTTGATTAAGCATAGCTTTCAATGCGTTGCATTCAACAAAGTGAAAAAAAAATTGTTTGAAAATTTCAGTCCTGACATAAGTATTTCTGTAGAAATACAATTTACACCCCTGGATGTGAACGCTTTCATTGTAGCGGATTAGCTACCCTAATAAGCCTTGACTATTCTCAGAAACCTCTATGGCAGATTCTCCTAGTTGGTAAGTCTCCCGGAATTAGCTAAGCTACCGCCATAAAAGCCATAAAAGAAACAGACGTATCACAAGGAACACGTCTATTCTAGGCTTGCATGGTGTGGAGGGCCAAAAGGAAGGAAGCTTAGTCATTCAACATGGCGGATTTGATAAAACAAACGAGGGCTTTTGATTGGCTTATGTATGTGTGCTCTCGCACTCAATCCGTACGCGAAGTTGCACGTCCGCACCTTCAGGCCTGTCTGGGCGCCCATGTCCTAAGCGGTGACGTTTTGTCCCACATCTTACATTTAGGCTAAGAGATCTTTATATTAAGTGAGAAATTCGTAATAAGACGTAGAAAATTACCTCGGTTTGCAGTTAAATATTGCGTATTGACGTCGTCCACATTTTCTCAGTTAAGATTTCCCCATTTATTTTCAAAAGACGACCTACTGCGAGTTCGTTAAACTACCTCCATTTTGGCCTAAAGTTGGGACTATCCTATGTTCTCAAGATCTGCCTGTTCAAGTGAACCTAAACTACTACAATGCAGAACACTCGACGACGTCATCTCACCAAACTACTTCTACCCAATATTTTGACCATTTACAAGCGGCGTGGACCAACGAGATTGTCTTCAATCCTCAACTGCACACATACTCAAGCGCACACTGTTTTGCGACGCCACTTTCTACAACACCACATCTGTCCACCGCTGCTTCGACACCCGTTCCCAGTAATCTCAGAGGCCGTTTCCCATCTTCCCCTCTCTTTTTTGTACTAACTTTTACCTTTCTCAAACATTCCTGTCTGATTTGCACCTGACTTTTCCCTATTCAATTCTAGTAGTAAATAATCCGAAAATTAATAAAGGGCTAAGTAAGATGCTTATTTAATAATCCTCTTGAATATTATTATTATTATTATTATTATATCAAATGACAGGCTTTATAATAGTTATCATTAGCCCTATAGCTGACTTCTGGCTTCCCAGTATCTCCGGGTTTCTGTCGTTTTCTGTAGGGCTGGACACTGTATCAGATGAGTCTTCTCCATTTCCTCCTGAAGTTCGCATAGGGGGCATGCTTGTTGGGCATATACTCCTATTCTGTGGAATGTTTCGCCAGGCAATCGTGTCCACTATCCAGTCTAGATTCTGCAACAGCTTCCATTCTTAGCTAGTCGGCTATGTTGGAGAGTGCCGCTGTCCACTGCTTTTCCTTCGTTCGGGCTTTAGGAGTCTAGGCTAGAGTCTTCAATTCCCTCCTCATTAAAGTCTACATTGTAAGAAATACATAGGTCGGTATATAGCTTGCAAAATTGTGGTCCCCTTCTTAGTGAGCGTGTCAGCGCACTCACTGCCTATAATGCCACAGTGTCCAGGGATCCATTGATGAACTATTGTTTTGATTCTCTCTTTGAGTAACTGATACAGTCTTTTTGTATTCGTGAATCTCAGCTGCTTTGGGTGGTTCTCTGCTTCCAATTGAGTGCATTGCTCACTGTGAGTCTGAAATAATTACTGCGTTGGTGAATATAGTAGCCCGGCAGCACAATTGGCCTAAGGCTATCTTAATGCCCTCTATTTCACCTTCAAATGCGATCTATTTTGTCCCGCTGCTGCGAAGAAAGTGAATAGTTCAGAGTAAACCTCTGCACCAACGTTTGTTTGGTTTTCTACGTATGACCTGTCAGTGAAGACCTGGAAGCATTGATGTGCAGGATAGTTTGCATTAATTGTCTCAAGGGTCAATAATCGCATTTGATCTGGTATCTCCTTGAATATACATCCATCAATTTTTGTTCACTGTTTTATGAGAACATAGAATTCAGTCTAATTTCTTTACATCTTTAGTCTAGCGAAAATAGAAGTGGTTAAGCTGGCTTACATCAGCTTTGTGTATAAACGGAAAAATATCATCTTAATTAGAAAAAATTTAATGTTGTTCACAGATTAGTGCAAAGCGAAAAGTGAAAAGTGTATTTGAATGGTAATGTGGTTTTTGTGTTATTTCATATTTAGAATGAACGAAATTGATTGGCTGAGAAAGCATTGATCGATATTAAGCACAAATGCTTCTATAATTGTGGGGGGGGGGGGGGGGGGGAAGGAATTGTTTAAGCAACGCAAAAAAATCGATTAAAATTTTTCTATGCCCGGCCAAACTTTAGTCAGCTTAAGTTCAGTTCAAGTTGTTGAGGAGAGGTGGGGCTTTTGCTTGCAATATTGCCAATCACTACCAGTACATAAACATATTGTAAGTGTAGAATTTACTTAGAACTATACAGATAAGGAGGACAAGAACACTTGGCAATGGGCAAGAAAACAGCCACTTATTTTCCGTGATGGGCAAAGTGATTTAGAGCTTCTCATCGCAGGAAACATCCAAACACGTGGGAGAGGAGCTAAAGTAAGAGATAAGGTATCAAGAAGATCCTACTTCGTCTGTACTCCAGAATTATCAGTTCGTTGGATTATTTTTTTGCTAATTTGGAGTAAGATCAGACTTAACTTGTCTTTTAACCTTCATTTAAAAAATCTGCATAGCAGGTTTTCTTGTGATTACACAGCTATCCCTTTTCCGATGATTCTTATGGCATCCGTCTGCTGGACACAAGAGACGATCAGCTTGCCAGATCATCTTTGAATTTGGGATCGAAGATTTGTCTGCGTTTCCTCACCGAACTTTCATATGTCAAGAATCGATGACTTCGAAAGTCCTTACTTGTAATTCCTCGCCTTCGCTTACAATATAATTATGGTCGATGTTGAACAATTCGAAGATCGATTTGTTATGGGTCTGATTTAGGGCGCATGCTAGCCAATCACTTGGGATTTAAGGTTTTTATCGGTGGGGTATAACGAGGGACGCTGGATGTCTATTACCCACACCTAGAACAGTATGACCAACCGCTATGCAATTAACTCCAAACAGAGTGATAAGGTGGTATTGTGGAGTATACAATCCTAAAACTGCTTAACTAAGCGACCACATGCGCGCTCGAGCATTCTGAAACGTGAAGACATGGTACTGATCGCGTTAGGGAGCAAATGAAGTCATGAGTGCACAGACCTCTTGACCAATTAATAATCGATAGTCATTGCAGGGTTAGAGTACTCAAAGTAGTATTTAATGACTTAGCTCGGCGCTAGTTCCCTTTAAAGGGGGAATATACGTCAGGATTAACGCAACTCTAATAAACGTATTACAGGGTATACGTTCTGTTTCCTGGTACGTTGAGGTAGCTTAGCTAATTTCGGGAGCCACTCTATACTGCTAGATTTTGCCCCAATCAATATTGGGGATAAGAAAAGGCTTATTTGTGTAGCAATCCTCTGTGGTGTCCTTAGCTCTATGGCCAAAAAGTAAGGACCTCTCACGCGTATTTTCATATATGTTGGGAGAATTCATACTTGTATAGTTCTCCTTTTCCTACTTGACAATCACAATTTGTTCTACAATTATTTTCTTGTATAAAACAAGGCAATTTTGGAACATATTTTCTATTAATTATATTTTTATGTTAGTGATTGCATCATAATTCTAACATCTCTTTATTCCCCAATGGTTGTTATTGCGACTTGGCATCAATGCAAAAAATTCTCATGCAATAGCCGTTATCTTTCAGTTAATTAGTACTTCGTGTTAAACACATTGCTAGATTGACAGAGCCATCCAATGAAACTTTTGCTAAAATAAGCCGAATTGCCCGTAAATAGATCCTTGGTATTGTATAAGATTTTTTGATTTCTAATTTATTTTGATAATATTCAAAGAATGTGAATACGCGACTTGACAAACAAAGACAAACATTGAATTATATCATACAGTATTTACAACTTTATATTTACCAAGATTATCTGACTTTACTACTATTTTTATATGTGAAGTAGCAATAAGTCGTTTTGATTTCATATTTAATCTTTATCCTGTCAATAACTGGTAGTGCTAACTCAGTGAGAATATCCACAGACGGTTTTGATTGCTAAACGAGTTGCGTCGTGATGGTTAAGGAGATAAGGACTTATCTTCTGTCATGGTTTATTTACACTGGAGTCATTCAAATGGATATAAGAGAGAGCGTAAATGTCACAGAAAGCTTATTCACGACAAAAGCTCTTGTAAGTCACTAACAGTGTAAAATGTATGTTTGAGATCAAAACGCTGATTTTGATCTTTATTTCCATTCGACAGACTGAAAATGTTCGATACTAAGTTCCTTATCTTCGCTTGCATTTTGGTGTTCTTCGAAATGCAAACTATGCTCGGATCTCCCACTAATGTGTTTGGGACTGCAAAACTGGGTTCATCTACAAAGAGTATCAACCGATATGTCTGCTTAAAGAGATCCGATCTTGATGCCCTGGAAACTCTTGCTTCAACGGGGAAAATTATGGCTAGGCGCCAACGGAGAATGGGTCCCGAGGTATTATTTGAGGTTGAGTAAATCGATGTAATTTGAGCAATGTGAATATATTCTGTTTTAGATGCGCTAATAATAAAAGAAATTTAGTATTGCAAACCTTATCTTTTGCTTTGATATTTTACAATTAAATTTAGAATTGTTTCTGCTTTGGAGCTTTATATGACGACAGTTTCCACGAAGAAATATGGGGCCCGTCATTTTTCAAATGAGAAAACAAAATTCAAGTAATTATTTCAATAGACCTTTTGAAACAATCAATTAAAGCAAATTTCTCACGAAGAACAATTCATTAGCTTTAATATTTTTATTGATCCAATATAAGTTAAAAACGTATATTGATAAAAATAAAAAGTCGCTGGTAATAAATATATTAGATAAATGCATTTAAATGACTTATTTTGATAAAATTTTACGCGTGATGGAGATCAAATTGATGGTAAAAAACTTACGAAATTGAAATTAAATTTAAGGTACTGGATTATAAAGCAGAAATTTTGTCAATAATCAAACAATATGACACATATTTCGGGTGGCGGTCATGGTTCTTTTAATGAATTGGTAATCAATAAAAATATGAGTGTACGGACATATATTAATTTAGTTGATTTCGAAGACTTCGAATATGATCGTATCCAATAAACCATGAACGTCTCTAAACTTAGAATTTATTATATTATAATGTCCTGTTGCTTCTCAGAAATTCTTGTTGATTTGTTTAACGAATTTCGGTCATTGGCCCAAAATGATTGAGATCAAAGAATGATATCAAAATATTTTAACAACATATTCAAGTATTAATTTAATATCTAGAGCTACTGTATATTTTAAATTAGTATTCATTACACGTAAATTAAAACAGGAGATTTGCGTTTAAATTTAAAGCCAATTGTTGAGATTATTTAATGTTATCAAATTTACTACGTTAATAAGCCATATATAATAGAATCATCATATTTTAATTACTTAAAACAGGTTTAGACTTAATTAAAATATATTTTAATAGCACCTTGAATTTGTTTTTCACACTCAGGTTGGATGATAATGTAAAGTTACATATTATAAAATTTGGCAACGGTTTTCAGCCCTTAACTTGACTCTGAAATATACTTTTCAAAATGTTTAAAAATTCATTCCAAAGTGGATTTCTATCAATTTTATATAGCATTGGCAGCAAGCCTCTTCAAATATGGGATAAAACCGTAAGTAGTTTTTTAAATATAATATATGATTAGGTTCAAAATGGTCATATTAAAAGAATAACTGATAATGATATTCAGTCACTCGTACTGGAGATTATGGGGACAAACGTCAGGTAAGACACTATTTTACATTATCTCCAGTACAACATATATATCGTGCCCAAATGCTCCACACAAAACTCTTGGAATTAAATTGCCATATCTTGTCATGATTGTTAAAAATCTTAAAAAGTATTTCACATTCGAAGTTCAAGTAAGTTCTGTTTAATCTGATTTAATGATTTAGATTCTTGATGATAAAAATATTCGACGTCGCTTCAGAGCAAGCAACTATCAAAGCACAACCAGAGTTAAACCGTTTATTTGCACTATGCCGATGCGATTGGATGAAGGTTGGAACCAGATTCAGTTTAATCTGTTCGACTTTACTCGTCGTGCTTATGGTACAAATTATCTTGAAACTCTCAGAGTTCAGGTTTGAAATCTCTTCTACATTTTTTACTATTTACTTAACTAGATTCATGCGAATTGCAGAATTCGCAGAGTTTATTTCTGTGACAGACTCTACCCAGAAGATGAGCTACCAGTGGAGTATAAACTCTACCTCCCAATTAAAAATAAGTCGACTGCTGCTGTATCATAAATAGATTAGACTCCTTAATATCTAAAACTCACAAACTATTTTCACTCCTTTAACCTGCGAATTTTAATCATCATACACACATTTAATATTTTACGATCATTATTATGCGAAAGACTAAGCATTACATAAGTTTCTTGTCATTTGAATAGCATAATTGTCTTAGATTTTAATTAAAGTTAGATTAAGAGTAAATCATCCCTTATTTATTTAACGGTCTTGTGGATATCATAATTTTTACTAATAGTTATGCTCTCTGGAATTTGGGCTTTTTAGCTTAGTTTTTTAAAATTTGAGACCGCATCAGAATCAAATCAACTTTCATTATTTAATTTTCAACATTAACTTTTCTTATTAATGGTATATAAAGTTGAATTCCAAGGTTTTTGTAAGAAATGTATTTTCAAACACTCATTTTAAATGAATATTTTATTCTTGAAATCTATCTACTTGAACCTTGCATTTCGCTATTCTTCTTTCGACCACCTTTGACCAATACGTTTGACTATCCAGTTTGCTTGATGGGCAATTTTTCTAAACTAAAGCCGTGATCTCTGATTTAAAAATTTACTACTATACACGATATGTGTTATAGTATCTTGAAAATAGTAAAGTAGCCAATTATTGAGACTGAATTTTATTCAGACATACCTCGAGGCGTTGGATTCAAATCAATGATTGTCCACTACGATCTGTTTCCATTTATAACAGAATAATCGCATAGAATATTTGGCTTTTGGAATCACACTCAAAGTTAAGTCTTTACTTTATTACCAGGTGCTTCTTATATTTATGTAAAAATAGAATTAATATTTTGCAAAATGCATTATAATTTCGAAATTTGACTCTTCTGTTGTTCACAGCCAGTTTATTGATCAATGTCTCCCACTGTTCCACGTAGTTTTTCTTCAACCTCATTGAAAACTTTATTCATGCACATGAATGCTAAGGTTAGAATACTTAATTTCAAGGGGAAATTACTTAGACTTAGTTGGTCTCGCGTAATAGTAACGTTATACTGAAATTAAAACTCATATTAAAATGAAGTGTCACAGGAAATCTTTTTGTTAAAGTAGATACACCAAATACTTTAAAAAGGCATAGATACTGTTTTCTATTGTGAAGCAACTTAAATCCCATATCAACCGTGTTTGTGTTGTTGGCATGACAATAGTTAGACACAAAGGGCGCTCAATGGTTGCTGTTGTGAAGCTGCCCATAATAAATATCCTCTTGGCAACGAACTTAATTTTACTCTGGAAATCCTCTATTATGTCACAGGATTCTAACCTAAAGATAAAGAAGAAATGCCATATTAGTTGTCTCGTATGAAATTCTCAAAAGAGGCACCTTATAAATTAAAATCGCAAATATTTCAAAATATTTACAAAAGTAGAAAAAAATGATAAGAGAATACTAATATTATTTTCTGATTAATAAGCAACGCTGTGCTGAAGTTAGAACCACAAGGTCATCAATCAGGGAGTTATCAAAAAGGAGGCTAAAGTGTGTTGAACAGACAATAATGATGGTTTACCATCTCGGATGGCTTGGGTTTGAGTGGCACTGACTGTTCGCATTACAAAGCATTCGAGAACTATTGTAAAGATATGTTTTCCCAAACTCCAATGCGTAATTTCTTCAATAACGCCATCTAACTGCAGTATTTAATATAGACCGAGGTCACACAAAAAGAATAAGTCAAACCACTCATTTCACCAGATGAGCATTTAAAAATTCGGTTCACAAGCAAAACGTTTTAGTTCAGAATAACTAATAACATATAACTGATGTACATTAAAAACAGTAGACCCTATAATTTGTTATATAACAAAGAAGTTTGGTGAATATTTTTGAATATCGAACCCAAAATCCGAATCTCCCTTACTTTAAACACATAACTGTTTGGTAAGAGATGTTCACAAAGAACTTTATAATGCTTATGCCAGTATACATGTACAAATCGCATAAATTTCCTCGAATTACCAATTTAATAAATGAAAGTTAATGAAAATTGATTGAATATGACATAATTGGAATTACAGTCTAATTCGTAATAAGCCATTAAAACAGAGTTTAGGCATTTTAACGACTTGTAATCATCAGGGAACCATGGTAAAACTCCACTCGAAATCATCTCAGCAACATGGCCAAGATACTAATGCATTAATAATTAGGCAATATGAAATTTTAGTAATATGAAGCATGCCTAATTCATTTCATATATTGTTGCACATTTTCATTCAATTTTTGCATAAAAATAGATTTATAAATATAAAAATTGTTATCGCACATTTAAACATTGAAAATGAAGCTGAGACATTGTGATATAATAGAACTACCAGGATACCGTATGGAATATCAATAAAATGCACATCTTACGAATAAAATCCGAAATATATAGTAAAATATTTGATTACTAAATTTTATTCGTCAAAGCTTATGACAATGGACATAGTACACTTTATTACCATTTTATATAAAAGAAGGCTAAATTTTTTACATACGAACTTATTTAATCAAAAGAAGCGACTTGATTTACGAAAAAATTAAAGTTACTTAATAATACAATTTTGAGCAATTCAATTTACCGTTTATACTGATGAGTATACACTTCTAGGTCATTGAATTTATAAAGCACTTTCGATATCATTTATCGTGGTAAATGGTAGAATACTTTATTGCATAAATTAGAAACTTTCAGCTATTGTTTTTGGTAACCGTAAGTTCTTAATTTTCTAATTCTATTTCATATGCACTGAATTTTATAATAATAATGCTTATTTTATTTTGAATTATATTAAACTGTTAAATCTAGAGATGAATGAAGGACCTAGAGAATGGAATCTCTCTATGTACCGCTGCTTCCGTGAATCAGACTCAAATTTAAACTTAATTCCCTCATCTTCCAACCCGAATTCCTCAGAACAGAATTCAACAAAAAAAGATAATTCACAAATTAATGGCGTTTGGTTGACGCGCCGTGATCACTCTGCTGCTCCACTTGTTATTCGCGTTTCCAATTTTGCTCATCTTGTCATTATGCAAGGAACAGAGATTGTTGAATCATACTTTCTTATTCTATCGAAGAAGTGGATCAAAATGGTAAACATTGGTAGGTTTTAAAAATTTAATTTAATGTGCATTTATATATCACTGAGATGTATTTTGTTACTCTAATAGAAGACGAAATTATGTTTTATATCCGAGAAAGAGGTAGGGTTCGACGGTTACGACTTACCTTCGGTTCAGTCGATGATGCTCGTTCATGTTATAATCATTTGTCTCAGTATGTTTCAGCTAAGCCACCTTCAAATGCTCCTGGAGACTTTGAATCAAACAAACTTTCTGAAGAAGAAGATTCAAGAGTATCTCATTATCTTTCTCTCATGACCAATATTGGCCCAAAATGTGGTGAGGGTGCTGCCCAAGCGGATGCAGCCTGGTATACCAATTGGCCAACGGATCGCCTTGTTGAACTTGTCAAACTTTGTCTAAATGATAAGAACTTTCCTGGTTTTGTAAGACAGGTTCAAGAGTGCTTACGAATTCTTGCTCCTGTACAAAATGAGGAATTTTTTGCTGCACAGAATCAGATGGAAGAATAATTTCGCTTCTTTTTTTGCATTTTTCTACTAGCTTTAACGGATAGTGTTACTTTTTAAACATTTTTACGCATCCTTGTAAATATTATTGCACAAATATGTTGCTTTCTATTAGTTCTTACAAAATTCTGTTTAAAAAACAAACTTCCCTTCCCTTTTGCTGGGAATATTCTTTAAGTATAGTTTTCCGATGTCAGTATTTCTCATTTTATTCTCCACTTTGGTGATTTGATGAGATGTAAGACACGCACGCTGAACATTTTTTAGACTTCTATATTGAACAGTGGTTTTGCGGAAATAGAATTTTATACTTCTTTTGTGACATTTATCAGAATGAAGATAATGGAAAATATTATTCTAAGTATTATTATAAAATACTATGAATATTACATTCATAATGTTTGGGAAATTTCAGAGCTTGTCACTTAGATTTATGGTAAGGGAGAAAATAGTTTAGAGCAATGTCTTACCGATTGTTTGAGTGAAATATGGCATTTGTTTATTTTCTTACCTCTGTCAATATTAACTTATCACTCCCAAATTAGAAAGCACATCTACTCATCGTTTATAAGTAGCAAAGTATATAATTAAACTTTGCCTGCAAAAAGTTGTGACCTGCATATCTTGTAAATTGCAGGTATCATGCCAACCGGATCTTTATAATATCGTTATGCCAAGGAAAAGATACTTTTTAATATAATTAACACTGCGCCTCGATTTAATCTTGAATCTATAGTCAAAAAAGTCATCTCGAAACTCTGCGAACATTTAGAGGTAGCCAACTTTTTTATTCAAATTGACCAAAATAAATAAGTCATTCATTGTTCGTTAAAAATTAGATATAAACAGTTAGCATGATTTTCTTCTTAAAGGGAGAATTTAGTTCCTAAAAAACGAAGATTTTTCGATCTCTTTGGGTTACCTGAATAATTATCCCAGATATCGTTTTCATTAACGGAAATTTACAGTCCCCTTACTTTGATTATTAGGTATTTCAAAACTAGCTTTACTTGGAGTTTAAATCACACAAGTGTAAATATTTGGTGATGGCACAGCAGATTAGAATTAGTTGTACTTTTAGTAAATTTTTTGCAATATGGTAGTATGGAGTGCTCATAACTGCCAAGGCTGAACAAGGGGCTTCTATGGGCATTCGAACAATCTGGAAAGTTTGACCGTGATAGTGAACGGGTTGGGAGCCAGTGTGGTCGTGAGGACAGAGACCTTTCCACCAATCAATAATCTTTTCATTGTCAGCGTAGCCCTCATTGTATTTTAGTGGCTAAGCTCTGTGTCAGAGTCCAATAGTCACAATGAACACCTTTCACCCCATACGTTCTGTCTCCTCAATACGGTCAAGGTAGCTTAGCTAGTTCTAGGAGTAATTTTATACGAGAGTACTTTGCCAGAAAGGATTCCTGAGATTCTGTCAAGAATTGTTTGATCAGCATCTATGAGTGGGATTTAAAAGCAATTCACTAATTTTTCTGCACAATTTAAATGCCTATTCGTCAGAGTTGACGCAACAAAATTCATTTTCTCTGATTGACCTTTAAACTAATTGCCATTATGTATTCATTGCTTAAGCACACTCATATAATTGCCATTCTTAGCCCTGTATATCTCACGTCCTCGAACTTGGCCAATAAAATAACAAGAAAAAAACTCTTCATTCGAATATTTTCAACATTCAAACATCCCTCGATATTTCAGATTCGATTTCATTCAAAATGTACTATTATTCACATGATTGCACTAAAAAGATTTATTATTTTTTACAAATGCAAATCTGAGAATACGGAAAAAAGATATCTTCGTTTAGTCTTTAGTTGAAAATGTTGAAATCGGAAAAAAAATTCCCTTTTTCTCTTCCTTTAAGAGCGATCGGACTTTTATGAAAGGTTTTCTTATGATCCTCTTGGCATTGCGCTTGAAATATTCCACATCATGAATTAAATCCCATTTATCATTGAGGCAATAAATGCAGTATGCAACACTACCAAGACCGATAAACGGTATATAGCACAAGCGTTACTGATAGCGTATAGAGTTCTACCAACCAATCAACGATAAATATTCGTGCACCATATCATTAATTGAACTTAATTACTCAGCATCTTCGCAGTGAACACTTCCTGCACGAAACCTTCAGTATTCTTGGCACTTGGAGCGTAACATAGCTAATTTTGAGATATATTATAAAGGAGGACTCCGTCAGAGTATATTTGGGCTTTTTTGCAGGTAGCTGGACTTCTCAGGGGATTACTGAGGTTTTGCAATTAGATTCTTAGCCTATTGTGCAATCTGCCAAGTTGAAGATTCTAAAGGAGGAAATTCCTACAGTAGTAATATAAATATATTATGGTTACTAAAATTCACTTTGCAGTGAAATTTAATGATTTTTTGTGAATAAAATTTTGTCACTAGTCTTATTTGACAACTTGTCATAGTAAGATGAAACTAATGAATCGAATTATGTCTCTTACCTTATATCGCGTAAATATAGAGTACTAATTCTGTTGCTTGAACAAATGTGGTATGCACTGAATTGATTGATGATTTGATTAATAAATTTAGCTTAAAATAAAAGACCATTTTTAATTACAAAGTTATCAACTTTCATAAATAAATTAACATAATGTGTGTGGTGGTTTTAAGAGAAAAGAGACCCCAAATAGTCAAACAGCTTTGATTAAAATTGAAAGCAGTCTCGAAACTGCTGCGTTGCTGTTTTGTCTCAGGAAGAGGATGTTTCAAAATAGTCCAACATCATTATCAATGCTCGATGAACGACCCTCCTGACAGGTTAACAGTAATTTGGGACATAGTCTGTCATCAATCATACGATATTTACATCGATAATATGAATACTAATTGTATTTGCGTACATATGTAGCCTTTTTCTAAGGTAATAAAGTGGCTTGCACTAATTGCACTTCGGAGTCATTTGTAGTCAAGCGATATCTAATGGCCACAGCTTATAGAGGCAGAAATCAGGTTTATTTGAGTTAAAACTCTTTATAATATAATCTGTCCTCTAATCTCCTTGAGATTCTGTTTGATAAGATTGTTTTTTCTAATGCTGTACCATGGATTAAAGGAAAATAAACTAGCATTTTGCATGAAATGCGGGGTCTTGAAAATCAATATCAAATTTAATTTTCCACCTAGTCATCCTCAATCAGACTCAATGCTCATGTATACGTCACAAGCCATGAAGGTCGTACTTACTATGAGGCACCACTGCGATTTGAGCCATGCAAATCCGAGGACTTTAAAGTTAAATTTCATTTCCACCAGCATAAGCTGTATCGATGACAATGCATCCCATTATTTTAAAAATATTGTAAAGTTAATAAAAATTAGTACTTTAATAGGTGACTCCAGCATGACTAGTCAGTAGCTCCTGAAGAAAGTTTATAATTTCCTGCGCTGCTGAAAGCATCGCCACAACTTCATTTGGCATTTAAGAGCACTGTTTGCTAATTACGAAGCCAATTGTTTGGCTCTTAATTCCTAATCCAATCCCATTAACCCAATACCTAGAATATATTTTCCAATTTTGACAATAAGATAGACACTTTGACCTTGGAAGACAATATAAGTGAGATTTGTGATGAATGCCCTTTTGGCATGCTAATCATTAAGGAAAACGCATTATGGAAAGGGGTATTTCAAATGTCTTCCCAAAATATTTATTTATAACAAATGGCAGGCTTTATTATAGTTATCATTAGCCCTTTAGTTGACTTCGGGCTTCACAGAGGAGGAAGAACGTCAAAGTCACAAAAAGTCGATAGGGGAGGGGAACAGAAGAGTGATTCACAGATGTACGAGAGAGACAGACACAAAGATAGAGGAAAAGGTAAGGTGAGTACTGTGGAAGTGGACGAATATGACATACAGTCGGGTCAGGGTAGTTTGAAGTCAACTGTGTATTTATAGACCTTTTTGCCGTATGAGTATACGTTGCCCAGGGTGCACCACGTGAAGGTAAGTCTATCATGCACTCCTTATAATTTTACCAACTTTTCGGATTTCATTACCTCTGTTTTTAGAAAATCGAGTTGATTTTTGTTTTCTCTTTCGGCAAATGACATTTGTCAGTGGCAGCTCATTAAAACATCGATCTTATTCAATTGATACCTCTGATTGCACGGTTGAAGAATTCGAGTCTGAAAGTACTTCTTTGCAGGACTTTAGGTGTGAATTTGCGCGCCTAAACTCGAATAATGTTTGCATTGTAATTAATCAGTCTAATTGCATTCTTTACAGTACTCTAACGCATAAATCATGCGACTTACATTTTTCGATTGTCACCTCAGAATTTGTACTTTACCTGAAACTTTTATTTAACTCCGAAAATAAACAGACAAATTGTTTGAGGGAGTGAGTAAGTGAGAAAGTTGAACAAATGGTCATCTCCACGTTAACAACCATAGTAATCGAAGCTACTGTTTCCTTTCAAGGCGGTGCTGGAAGCAACATCATCGCTCGACTTTATATAAGTCTATAAAATATGTCCAAGGTGAAATAGCCCTCTACGAGTAATACACTTCTAAATGTTAATGAATTCAGAACTGAGACCAGACGGTAACTCGCAAATCTCTTGTAGGATAGACTTACAAATGTCATTTTAATAAATTTTTAAGTTATTGATAGAGATTTGAAATCTTAAAGGTTGATTGTTTATTTTAAATGTCGAAACAAGTGAACTAATTTCCAGTTCAGGAGTTTATAGAGAGGAATCTAATTCGATGGCACAGAGCACTTATTGTGACTCAGAGAGAAATGGGACCATTAACACGATATGAGTAAATCCCTC
Source organism: Hymenolepis microstoma (assembly GCA_000469805.3). Classification (NCBI taxonomy): domain Eukaryota; kingdom Metazoa; phylum Platyhelminthes; class Cestoda; order Cyclophyllidea; family Hymenolepididae; genus Hymenolepis; species Hymenolepis microstoma. Next base: position 2,229,376 of record LR215994.1, read on the forward strand.
CAAGTACGAGACCCTTTGTCAATTTGACTGTTTGAAAACACTACCGAGAGTCTACTTGATTTGTGTTAATGTTATTTAACGTTCACTGATTTTTGTTCTTTATGATGAAAGAAGGCAAAGCAGAGAATGTCTCGATTATAACATATGTTGATCATCATGTGGGATGTACCTTACGTCATTGAAAATATGTTCCACATTTTGAATTTTTCAATGGAAGTAAGAAACTTTGCTTCAGGGTTGCTTATATCCTTTTAACATTACTTTAAGTCTTAAGTGAGACCTGGACGAAATTCCATCAGTGTCCTCTCCTCGCTCGAACCCCTTCTAACTTATCTCCTATAAAATGGATCTCGATCCTACCAGACCACCCACCTACCCCCCTCCCCTCCAATTAAAATACTTTACGCTTTGATACTTTTGATATCAATGGATCAAAATACCTGTGGGTGTTTGGCTCAGTAGCCTTATATTTTAATTGAATTTGTGGGTTTTAAATTTGCATAAGAAGAGAAGAGTACATTCGGTTTTAAGTGGCATATTTAAACAAAGCCAAAATTGCGCATTTATAATTAATTCTCAAATGTTGACTTAAATTTACCTAATTCCAGTGTTCTTTACACCATTTTTTTGGGAAAGTTGAATTTTGCATTACAATGAATAATATTATTTGGAATAGACAACATTTAGTTCAAATTACTCCAGAAAATCATTTCTCTATTCATATAAAAATACTAACTCAGATTTCTAATTGAATCAAAATCAAATTTCTCTATTATTATAAATTAAAAAGACTTTAAGGATAGTATGGAAACTTCAGATTGGTTTTATCTTAAAATATATAGAAACAAATAATAATTTTAAGCAAGTACTGCACTTCGTGGCATACGTAATCCTTACGTGCAGAGCACCGCTCGGATATTTTGCTGTTAACGTCCACTCGAAATATGCTAGAACTATCTGATAACTAATCATGTTTATCAATTACATAAATTGCAATAAACGTTTCGCTTGCCATACGTATTCCTTCTGGCAATCACCGCGATAGCCTTTCTGATTAGGAAGACCTGTCATAGAGATTTCTGAGCGCAGTCGAGACTTAAATAGAGTAGCTAATCCGCTAAAAACTTGTAATAATTAATCGTCATTATTCTTCCCTGACATTTCAAATCTTAAATGTTACTTGTATGCCAAATTTAAAATAACCCTTATCGAAGTCATATTTTTACATCACTAAATATATAACAGGCAAACTATTTGTTTCCTTAACGTAATTGCATATTTTATGTAAAAATATTACCAATCAAAATAACAAAATATTCATTTCATATTTTTAAATAGAATATTGGATGTCAGTTAATTTAAGAATAAATGGAGTCTAGGTGCTTTACATTCAAGACAATTTTGAGATTTTAATGTTTGAGATGAAGGCGGTGAGCAAGAAGAACACACATCTGTAGCGGATTAGCTACCTTAATAAGCCTTGACTGTTCTCAGAAACCTCAGTGACAATTTCTCCTAGTTGGTAAGTCTCCCAGAATTAGCTAAGCTATTGCAAAGCTGAGATGAGACAGAGGTATCCAGGACACGCGTTTATTCTAGACATGCATGACGTGGGGTGTAATGTATGACATGGAACTTAGTCATTATATACACCTTATGATAGTGATGACCTCATATAGCTTGGATCATTGATTGGTCGGATAATCGTGTACTGGAATTGACCATTGATTGATCGTATTGGTATTGGTCATTGATTCTGCATTAGTCATGCTGAAGTTGTGTCCCCACACATCAAATAGGGAGTTTCCTTTACATTTCTAATTATTATTTGTCTCCTCTAAATTTCCCAACTGGATCTGATAATGCGATCAAGTATTACCACATTCATAATATAGCAACCACCCTCCCCCAGTTTCTATTTTTTGTTTAAAGATTTTTTTTTCAAAATATGTTTAAACATTAAGTCGCCTCAGAGACACGACTTGGGCAGGAGGCTACTAATTGCGAAATAATGTTCACGGAGTTACTGAAGATGGCAAACTAATAGATTACAGTCTTGAACCACTTTATCCATAAACTTCATTACGTAACCCTTTAACGCCCTTAGAACCATATGGTCCTCCTCAAAATAAGCTCCATTCGTTCTCGACTTGTAACAGAAGGTGCTGTTGCAGTTTGAAACATGTTCAGTACGTGTCTCTGGCCTCCGCCTGATACCACCAAAACTCATCACGTCGGCGGCATCAGTCTGCTGTGTGACACGCGTGAGTGCGGTTGGGTACATTTTTGAAAAAAATAATTCGAGCGTTAAAGGGTTAATCCATGACGGTGCCCGGCTATTGTTGGCAAGTGGGTAAATTTAGATTAGCAAGATATAAGGCTTGCTTTCTGTAAATTTCACTCAATCTCATCGGGTTGAAATTCGTCTAAAGCAGATGAAATTACTGCTTCTCCTACTCTTCCCGGATTTCGTGCCTTCATCTTTATTCATGCCTTAAATTAATAACTTAAAGTTATCATTTCTGATCGGTACGTATCAATTTATTGGTGAAATATGAAGGGTGACTTCAAAAAACGAAATTAATTGTAACGTTAAGCCACTTATATGAGTTGAGCGCACTTTAGAATTTATGCTCCTAAATGATGACCGCTTAATCAATGAAATAATTTACTATACAATGTGGTAGGTTGTTTATAGTAAGCGCTTTCTACCACTAATATGATCACAAATTATCATTTTTGACATGTAATACCCGCTTGCTGTTGGTACGAAAAGACCAGCGTTTCCTACGATATTTTTGCTCTCTCCTGAGAGAAGTTAACCGCAACAGACTTTTGCGAGAGTTGTAAATTTGATGCCAAATGCCGTGTCCTTGATAAGTTGCTTAGGCAGTTCCAACGATTTTATAGTCTATCAGAAGGCGGGAGTAGATAGGCAAGAAAACTGGAGGTGTTTGGTTTGTAAATGAGCGCAAAGTTTGAGGAGGTAAAAACAGTTGATTTTATGATGGGCATTGAAAATGCTTTGGTAGCAGATCGCTTCATAATTTGCTTTTTTCATTACAAAGCTGATAAGCGAAATACTCTAAAATACTGAAGGTTTTGTCATAAATTTATCACCCCAAGACATCTTAATTGGATATATAACACGCCTACTTCTAACAACCTAGCTTGATCTATGATCAATTTGTTATCTGTACTTCAAGACAGCATTTACTGTACTAGCTCTGCTGTTTTTTTAGTCTCTTGCCAAAAAATATATCTTCGAAGCTGCATAGTTGTTGTCGGAGTGATCAGTGTCCCAACGCCCTTATCAATAAGGGTCACATATCGCTCTTGACAACTTGACAGTTATTAGAGAAACAATAGTGCATGTTTCCAGCTACGAACACCATTAATATAAAGACAATTTGTCTAACTATAAATAAATTTGTTAATTAGGTAAGTGGGAAAAACTGAGTTCAGTCTTATCACTTCGGATCTGAGTCGAATACAGCCTTTGGGTATTTAGTGAATTCACAGATCCTGGGATCGAGACTAGACTTCCTGGGATTATTACAGCCTAAGAGAGTCATGCTTTAAAATAGTGTTCAAGACACTGCTGGCTGATGTGAATTTGGTGCTTTGGCATATTTGTTTATCCTTGAGCAGTACCTACACACTTGCCTTTTGCATTTTCCAGAAACGCGAACATTCGAAATGTTTGTTTGCACTTATAAATTACTCAAATTTGACAGGCAATATTTGTCAATAACAACAAGGCAGTCACGGGTGTTCTGACACCGTCTCTGACCCAATTAACAGCAACATGTGCAAAGTGTACTGTTTTCATGCCTTACTGTTTGCAAAATGGATAGTTAGGCATTACTTTGATTGGTTTATACCAGGGGCAGTTTTGACGACAATCCTACTTTACTGTACAATATGGCATGTAAATTTAATCGAAGGTCATTTGTACCTTCATAAAATACCGTATATTTATTTAAATTTATTTTTCGAATCTCACCATTACGATAAAAACAGCAATTGTTTCGGTTGTTTAAAAACTGAACGACAGTGAATTTCACAAACAACCTTTTTTATTGTTTGAAGGTTAATTAAAACTGAGGATAATGAACATGAGTTAACTCAAAAATCGAAGGGGAAAGGTAATAATTTCAAAAATGCCAATTAACTGTGCTCCCTAAATTCCAAATCCGATTAAAGTAATGTTATTTGATATCCTCAATTTTTTATCGCATTTGATCGTCCCTCAACTTTTTGCTGTGCTCAGAGTTTTAACAGTGCAATTACGTAAATATAGGGCGGATCTCGCTTTTCTGTGGAATGAGGGTGGCGGATTTAAGATTGATAGAGAAAAATTTACAGCTGAATTTGGTTCTCTTGTGGCATACGCAATCCGCACACGATAAAATGCGCTATCGAACATTTTGGAGTGTGCGGCCGTACGTGCAGAACACTGCTCAGATATTTAACTATTAATGTTCACTCATAATATGCAATTCACGTTTCGCTTGCAACACGTCTTACCTCTCTCTATCATTGCGATAGCCCCTCCGACTAGGAAGGTCTGCCGCAGAGATTTCTGAGCATAGTCGAGGCTTATCAGGGGGTTAATCCGCTACACTCTCTCCCTATCGCTTATTTATTGGCAAATTTAGCAGCAGTCATAAAGCACGTTCGGCATCAATATTAATGACTCCTCAGAGTATATAAAATTATTTTATTAGTAAATATAACTTTCATTAATTTCAATTAATTTATTCTAACCCCCAAAAAGATTTCAGAAATGTGTCTCATAATATCGAATGTCATTAGATAATGATTTTACGAATATGCATAAATCATTCAGCAAATATAGCACGACAGAAGAAGTAGCTATTTCCTTCTCAACTATGATGGCTCTATTTCGCTAGAAACGAGCTATTTTGATTAAAATGTCATTTATTCTGTTTGAAACTTTAATTTAAAAGATGGAAATTATTATTTTAACCATTTTCAACCAATACCTTTTTTGCGTTATTAAATCAATTTCGAACCCCAAAGGCATAATTCATGGTTTTAAAACTATGTAATGGGAACATTTGTCACGCATATCACATCTTTAAATTTCGGCAATACATGTAAACTGAATTAGCCGATTTAATAGATGGACAAATGCTATTTCTAATATAATTGTTTATAAACTAGCTTGTATTAAGCTAACTTATTACAAATTTTAAAGAAGGAGCACAGTAAAGTCGTCTTAAAAGAATGGGCATCTTTAATCAAGTTTCATTCTCAATATTGGCATGGGAGACGTCCATCTATCTTCATCGAACGTTTGAAGATTTCAAGTGAACAACTTCAGAAAGTATTCACAAGGGCAAAAGATTGCAAAAGGGTTGTCTTTCATCTAACTTTAGTAACCAAAGCAGGGAAAACACAAATTATACATATTTTAATCCCTTTCAAGCAAATTGAACAATGTGTGTAATTCTGATAAAAATACGGAACTATTTAGTTATTAATTAAAAATGATTTTCGAAGTAAATTGCGTTAATGATGAATAAGTTATGAAAGTGTTTCAACAGTTTTCTTCGTTTATTTTTGAATTTGCTCTGCCATAATATGAGTCACAGACAGCGTTAATGGTTTTGAGGTCATTTATTTGGGCCAAACAACAGGCCCCATCAGCAGTATCGTCATCATCGAGAGCCGCATTCTTTACTTGTTAGTGCACTGCCATCCAACTTGTCCTAAATATAAGTTGACAAGCACACTCACCAATTGCACATGCACTCCTTTGACCTTGAGGTGGAAATTCCAACAAACACGACCTCTTCAGAAATGGGAACATACTAATCGTCTCATTACACATAACATGATTGATTGTGATAGGAATATTAGTTTTCGAGAACTCTTGCAATGCCTTGTTTCCAACACAAGAGAAAACGGTTGAGTTCGCCATTATCCTAGTAACAGGACGAGACCTGCAAGGTCACAGTTAAGAAGAGAAGTTAGCTCACTCTAAGTGTATTCAATGGCTAGCAATGTAGTCTTATTTTTGAAGAAGAAAACGAATGGAAGGTGAGTATTTCTAGTTCATCATCGGCGTCATCGCTGCGCTATAAATACAACAAATTGGAGCAATGTGTGGAATTGAGAATGTGGTGACAGTGGATAAAACCACTTCAACTCCTGAATGCTCTTTTCGGTTCTTATCAGAAATTAGATACCTTTGAACTTTACCTTTGAGGAAACAAATTGCTTATACTAGGTGAATTAACAAGTGTTCATGATATCTCAGGCATTGTTCTCCAAGCAGGAAGCTCACTTATTAAGTGCAGATCGCCTCAAGATAAATTAACACCGGCTTAAAGTAACCTTTAGTGTGTGTTGCTATTTATAGAAACTATTTATACCAATGGGGACGTTCAATCGCCTTACTGCTATTATTATCACTCACAGTATTATAAAATAATTTATCATCTTTGACTGAGGTAACCAATAGAAGTTAGTTGTCAGAAAGTTCCAGAAATTATACATCTAAAGGGATCAAAAAGGAGATATCGACGGTGTCCTAATTCATTTGACTTTGATCTTGCCATTTGCATTCCAAAACTTAAAATACTATGAGTCATTCTCTGAATTGCCCTAAATGTTCAGTTTTCAGAAATTTAAAATTACAAGACAATTATGAAATGAATTTAAACTTCAAAATGGCAAGTCACATATCGAACTCAAAAGTGATCATTATCTATTTTCCCCAACTTGGTAATCTAATAATACCAGTTGAATTGTTGAGTTAGCATAGGTAAGTAGAAGAAGAATCAGTTGGACGAAATGTTAAAAGTAATCTGAAAATATCTGCATCGCTTTCAGCCACTTATCCTCTATGGGTAAGGTGCGGAAAAGAATAAAAAATTACATGAATCAATTTTGAACAGTTGTTTTTCCAGTGGTATTATTTGGAATTCCTTCAACTTACATTGACACTTGAGGAGTGGACGATAGACTTACCTCCACGTGGTCCACCTTGGCAACGTATACTCATACGACAAAATAAGTTTATAAATCGGCAGTTGACTTCAAACTACCCTGACCCGACTGTATGTCATATTCCACCACTTTCACAGGACTCACATTATCTCACCTTTTTCTCTACCTTTGTGTCTGTCTCACTCTTACATCTGTGAATCACTCTTCTGTTCCCCCTGTCGACCCTTTGTGACTTTGATGTTCCTCCCCTCTGTGAAGCTTGAAGTCAATTAAAGGACTAATAATAACTATTACAAAGCCTGCCGTTTGATATAAGCAAATAATCTCATATAGGTAAAGTCCTGAATTTGATTAAACTAGAAGAGCGGATAAAATGAAGTGGAAAAACACGTAATGAGTCATTCTTTTAATTTTTTCCCAATCACAAAAGAAAGGGGATTCATCTATATGCGATCTGATTAAAAAAGGCAAACTACTGTTTATTAAAAAACGCCAACAGCTTTCGATGGTCTAGCTGATGTTGACCTTGTTCCACATTTTTCCATTAATTTTAGAATTTTAGAAACGAAGGTTCTCACTCTTTTTTTCAACTGTTATATTATTTCAAGCTGATGCCAAAAGACCTCCAAGGTCAAATTATTACAATGCACTGATAAATACTCACACGGATAGGTGGACATGTCAATCATCACGGCTAAGTGACCTGATATAAAATCAAGTTTCACCATGCTAAGATTGTGTGAAAAGGTCATTGATTTGAGAGATCCAACAGATTCAGGAAATTGGTGGATAGATTTTCACAATAACATTCTCTGAAGCCGCAATTAAGTTGGGGAAGATTGAGATGTGTTTTGAGTTGATTGTTTTGAACACTAATACAAATAGTTGCCGCCTCATCTTTGATAAGAAACTCACATTTTACAACAATCTTATGACTCTTTCCAAACTCTTCTGCATTTTCGGAATTCAAAGACCCCTTGGAGTATTTAATAGAATTCAATTTTCGAAGATGCGACTCCTGAAATGTCAATAAACAAATTATTAGCTCTGGAGGAAATGCTAGTTTCATCATACTCCGAGGTTTTCAAATAATGGAAATACTCTTTAAATGAAATTGATAATGCCTTCCTCTCTTTTGAGCAAGTATGATAGCAATGTAATCTGAAAACGAACACTATTCAACTTCGATAATAAAATTTTCCTTTTTTAAAATTTAATTAAAGTTAAGTGCATTTTTGTATATCATTACTTCTATGCGGCCATCGCATATTCCGACATCAGAAATATCTAATGAACTCTCTGTAAGCAAGGCCTGGTTTGATTAAAGTAAAAGGTAGATAAATGTCATCTTTATACGTAAAATTAGTCACCTTAATCAAAGATATGAAGTAACAACAGTAGTGACTGAATTCTATAATTTTCAAGACTTAATTTTTATGATTCAAAATTGCTCCTCAAATCCCCTCAAAATCTCACCAGTTTTCATAATGACATTAACTGATCAATCACTTTTAACCAAATAAGCGAAATAGATAAATTGTGATTTCCGAATCTTTATTTTTAATATTAGAAACGCTTTTTATGGTTAATAACTATATTTACTACCTTGCAAACAATCCTATGAAAATTGCATCCTAAGAAGAACAAAACGAGCCTTTATTTCATAAATTCCAAGTTTTCAATTGTGAGAAGGAAAATGGCTAATTATTTCTCGAGATTCAAAAATCAAGCTTAATTTTTTAAATTTAGAATCAAATGCCTATTTGCATATTTAGATAAATAAAAATAGGACAATTTTCAATAATTTAGGACCTATTTAGGGCCTATTTGATTTGGAAGTGACTTGACAATGGATATTTTAGTTTCTTGAAAATGTGATACTTTATATGAAATTGATTCATAACTCCCACTCCCATACAAAAGTACTAAGCAGAGGAAAGGCTTCATTTGGTATTTCCATGTTTTGTTTTCGTCATTTTTCATGAACGAATGAAGAGCGTTACGATCTCTAATCCAGTTTTGGGTAAAAATCAAACTTCGTAATGTTTATTTTAACTATGATCATAATAATGCTACATTATTGGATGAAATTTCAGCATTGGCTATGACTCGGCAAAACTTTCACCTTAGAAATGAGAAAAGTCTGAGATTTCCATAATAAGTGGTGTAGTGATGCGCATATTCAATGATCTGACAACCAGATTCATATGTGATACTGTGCCAACGACATCCAGAGTTTGCTGACTGATTCAATTTGGAACATTCGTCCGCGTCTTCTTGGAGCAAAGAGAGGAATGTTGTTATCATTGAAGCTTTTATTAATATACCTTCTTTATTAAATTTTACTTAGCGAACAACTCATCTTCAACTAGATCAAAATAGAGCCGCATAAATCAGAATGCCGAACCGAAAATCTGTAGGCTAGTAAAATTTCAAATTGGGTCATTCTTTTGAAACCAAATTACTGATAGTTGGGTCGTGAACAGGACGACGATAACAGTGAAAGAAAGAAATCGCTGAAATCGCCTCTCGCCCCCAACTCAATCACCTCGCCAACTGTGTTGAAAGCTAGTTTTCAACAGAAATGAACACTTCCAATATCGTGAATGTGTTTTATGGTCAAAGTGGAGTAAATTTTCAGCAATATATTCCACTTTTCAAAAATCTTAATATGTTACCTCTTGTATTTATAACAAGAAATGTGATAATACTTTTGCTTAATTGCAGTCTTCGAGATTTTTTGTTCGCACTATGCACAGAAGGGCTAAAACAATTTGCGAAATTATTTTACACTGAATAATAATAAGAAAATATTTTTCTGCAATACTTTGCCCCAAAAACGGATTTATTGTTATTAACGGTCAGTCAAACCCATTTAGACCCGAGATAGCGATAATGAGACGAAAGTGAGACACATAACAGCCAAAGGAGTTTGTCAGAATCCTGTTTGTATATTCAACGGAAGTAACTAGAACTTCAGTCAATGTTAGAAATCCACATACTATGAAGCAATTCGCTCTATCTAGGTTTCAGATATCACACTAACTTCATTAAGAAAATATTTTTTAATTAATTAAATATGAGTCAACTTTAGTTTTAGTAGGCAAATAATACAGTACGGAAAATGAGAATGAAATTTGCTTTTTTGTTACTCAATAACATTTTTTGTAATTTCTTTGAAAGTAATGCATGGAGTTTAATTAAACCAATGGGACTCCACTTGGGTTAAGTAATGCTTAAGTAATTTGTTCCAACATAAATGCCCCCAAATTCTTTGTTTAATTGAAAGAAATCTGAATTTTTCACCGCCATTAATTTATGTTGAGTTAAAAGTGAGAAAAAAATCTGAAAATAAGCATATATCTGGTAGCGATGTCGATCGTTCTTCAATAATATTTCTAGGTATACTTTTTAATCAATTCGTATTGAGGGAATAAAGCACTTCGAAAACGTTCAAAAGTGTTCCGAAAGGTAATAACAAAAGGAAAGCTTGAATTTTATTACTTCTGAAAAGGCGAATATCGTATGTTGCCAGAAGAGAGATATATGAAATTGTGAGATTTTAGTTTCAATAGTACTTTTTTGACGTCGGTTTTTTTTCAATTTGATTGAAGTACCTTTTCGTTCATTAATCAATTATCAGGCTAATTTTTGTTTCATTAACTGTTAATGATCTAAATATGGGGTATTAATAGATTCCAAAGTGAGTCGAAAGGCCAGTCTCACATTGTCGTGGCCAAGGCAACTCCGTCAGAACGCTGAGGAAGGCTATATTTTTTAAAGGACCGTCATGACTTAAATTGCCAACAATCTTGATTCCTGTCTATGATGGCCTAATTCCTTTCCACAATGGGATCTGCCAATGGGATCACGGACCCCCTGGCGTGCTGTTCATTCAGGAATTTCAGTGACAGTTTCGACTTAATCTACGTTACGAAAATGTCAGAGATGGCAGAAACGACACATCCTTATAGTTGACATCCGTTTTGGTTGGAAAAGCATTAAAATTATTTTCTTGGGCAATAAAGAGAAGAATTAATGATCCGATCCCCCCCTCCCCCCTCCTCTCCCCTCCCAATGTTTTAAAAAGTACTCTCTCGTGTGAAGCTTTGATTTACTTTGTCCAATTGGTAAATTGTATACCAGCTTTATTACTAAGCGGGACAATGTGTATTAGTAAATAGCTTAAGCCCTTAAAGCGAGTACATGTAGTAAAACGATCTTGCAAAACCATATTTAAAGAAATCTAGAAATGAAATAACTAAGACAACTTCGATAAAGCACATTTATTCTGCTTTTTAAAACATTAAGAAACTAGACTCCACACTCATTTAGAAGTGATCTGATTTTAACAATTGCAATCATATTCATAAATACAATGACCAATGACAATCGATTTAAAAAGCAATTAAATATTTAAAACTTATCGACGCATCTTGCTGGCCGACTATATTAGTACAGTGATTCGAACGCGAGATCAAATACTTGAATCCTAAAATAATCGGTTCAAATTTAAAACAATGAAATCTTTGAAGATAAAACATTTTTTTATATTATTGAATTTTTTCTCGATGATATGAAAGGAATAAGTTAATTATTTACCCACTTAAATAAAGAACGGTGTGTTTCCTTAATTCAGAATACGAGGAAATTTATGCTTTGATAAAAATGTCAACAAATATGACATTGGGACGTCTTTGAACAAATTTGCCTATCAGACATCTGATTCGATTTATTAAAAGGTATAATAAAATGTTATTTGAAGCCAGTTTGACTGGTCTAGGAAAAATTAAGGCAAATATTAATGAAGATAATAAATTAGATACCACATTGACAGCCTATTTAATTGTTCAAGGAATTGCATGGATCCCACTGAACGAAGGAGGAAAAAGGAAAAGTGCCTCCACATATCCATGTTGTATTATCAAATTTCCGAAAATCAAATTTCGTGAAGAAAAACCAATGTGTGTAAATAAAGATAAGATTCTGTCTCATTGGAACACATACAATTAGCTAGAGGCCAGTTTAACCGCTATATTAATTTATTTAAACACGTGGGAAAGAGACTTATATCGAACAAATTGCAGACCTCACTCTACGCCTGTTGCCAGGCAACCAATATGATTTATTAACTGTTGTTGCTAACTTTTTGACTTGGCTATTATTTCTAAATTAAAACAGACACTTTTATAAGCTAAAGACAAAAGTGCAGTTAAAATTGAAACAGTGACAAGATTTGTTATTTTTTCTAATTAAAATTATTGGACTGAACTATAAAATTTATTAGTAAAAATGTTCCACAATTTCTATTAAAATAAAATGAGTTATAGTATTATAACCATTATTTGGTATTCAATGATTGCCTTTGGAGTTGTGCGATAGATTTACATCCGCGTGGTGCACCCAGGGCAACGTATACTCATACGGCAAAAGAGCCTATAAATCGCCAATTGACTCCAAACTACCATGATCCCACTGTGTGTCATATTCAACCAATTCCACAGTACTCACCTTACCTATTTTTCTCCACCTTTCTGTCTGTCTCTTTTACATCTGTAAATCACTTTTCTGTTCGTCCCCTTCTTTGAAGCCCGAAGTCAACTAAACGGCTAATCTTGACTATCATAAAGCCCGCCATTTGATATAAATAAATGACAGCCTTTGCATTTGATCCAATTTTGTGACAGTAATGAGATGTCCAGAAATTTGATCCATTATGTCTAGAACCTTCATAAACTAGATAGTGCCAAGGACGGAAGTAGCACAAGCCCAAGGAAGAGGAGGAGGTAATATCATAAATCCTGAAAACAATTCTCTTCAACTCCTGGATGGATATTCTACAAAAAACATTTCCGACAGAATTTGTAATGGAAGAAGTTGAGCGGAGCTAAATCTGTCAACTGGCCACTCTCATGATAAAAGATGGACTGTGAGTGGAAGGAGATTTTCGAGAGAATAGGAAGACTGTGAATGGAGGCACGACTTATGTGCCATAGAAAGTATCAAGAAGTGAATATAATTCTGAAATTTATCAAATATTTACTCATGAGTGAATTCTCATTTTATTATTTAAATTACGTTTAACCGTTATGCTAGTTGCATATGAAATAATTCGAGTGTTATAGCCGAGCCCCTGTAGATCCTTCATCGCATTCCGCGCGTACGGACTGAGTGCGGTGAACGCATAGCCAATCAATAACTCCCGTTTGTTTGAGTCAATCCGCCATGTTGATTATGATCAAGCTTCCTGTAACTCATAACATGCCATATTGCCAAGGCGAATAAACGCGTTCCTCCCACTACGTCTGCTTCTTGACTTTACAGTAGCTTAGCTACTTCAGTGGGACGTGCTAGCTGGGAGAAGCAGTGTTAGAGGTTTCTGAGTGCAGTCAGGCTTAATTAGGTAGCTAAACCGCTACAGTGTAGATAAATGTTGTTTATATAAATAAATAAGGGCCGAATTGCGATTTCGTGTGAATAATGTGAGATGTTTTCTACGGTGTGTGGGCGTTGTGTCAAATATTATGAATATTTGACACCCTTATTTTCTGCCTGTCGCGGTAACAAGTATTTGCTTAGTCTGGCAGCATAAATTTGTCAGATAAGCAGGATAAGTGGATGCTAAATAGTCCTACTATTATAACCTTTTGGCACTGAAAAATTAACCTTAGGCAAGTCTCGCTTATGAGGTGCCAACTAGATAAGCTGAATTGAATAGAGACAAGAATTATTGAATATTGTAAGGTTAACTTAGTTCTGCCAAAATTCTGGAAGGGTTGATTTTCCCTGTTCCCATGCTTAGTGACTTGTCTTCTTGATTCATGTATAGTAGATTTTTCGATTCAATTCCATTGTCATTCATGTAGCCCCAATTTGTCGCATACTTTATGCCGGCAATTGGGACTTACAACAAGGTTCCAGCATAGTGGAACATGAGGCATTCAATACAAATTACTTGGTCCATTACCGAGGTGCGTTGTATCAAAATTCGTCATTTTGCGGAGGGTCAACATCATGGGTCATTTTAAAAATGCTTCGAAAATCAAAAATTCAAGTCTCTGGTTTTCCGCACTCACTATTACCCCTTAGATTAAGAAAGAGAAATAGTCTTTCGTAATATTAAACATATCCAAGGAAGAAACTGAATTTGCTATTTAAGAATAAATGCGCTTTCTATCAACACCGCTGAAATACTACCAAAACTCCCATCAATTACGCTAAGCATAGAGAAACAAGTGTGCTTTCATCAAGACGGTTCATTAACACTAGTAGTATTAGGTCTACAACCTTGTTCCCATCGTTCGTTTTTTAATTTGAGGCTTTATTACAGCAAAACGATTGCATACATTGAGTTTTAAAGTATTGTCTATCGTTAGCTACCACTTTGGCCCATCTCTCGGGCAGCAGGCGAATCCCACGACGAAAAAATTTTCCATCTTTCGATTAGATCCATGAGTCGATGAGTCCAATTTTTCACTTACTCATACGAGCTGAAGTGCTGGTGGGCCAGGCCGTGTGCCATTGAGTGAGGTGAGTGAGGTGAAAATGAGACGGGGGAACATGTGGAGAGAACGTGGGTGAGGTAAAATTTCTCATTTCAACCTTCGAACTATTTTTTTCGCCACTTTGGCAACGTGAGAAGGTCTAGCATTATCATGCTGTCAAATAACCACCTTATCGTGTCTCTCGTTTTATTGTAGCCGTTTTTCTTTTTTTTCGAGCACGGCTGAGGCGCATCACGCTCAGGCGTTCTATAACGCTCACCTGTGATGGTTTCAGAAGCTCATAATAAACACAATGCCAAGCTGGTCCCCCACCAAACGCAAAGCATGACTTTTGAGCCATGGATTTTCGTCGGCCGAGATGTTGATGTAGCAGTATGACCACCGAGCAATCCCCATGATTTTCTGCGCTTGCTTGGGGTTATAGAAATGTACCCATTTTTCGTCCCCAGTAACAATACGATGTAGAAATGTCTTTCGTGTTTGCCCTCCCAACAGCAGCTGTTCACAAATAAACAAACGTCGCTCCACATCTCAACTCGTTGTTTCAACTCGTGAGGTACCCAATATTCTTCTTTCTCAATCATTCCCAACCGTTTCAGGCGTTTTGAAATTGCTTGCCCACTGATACTCACCCATTGATTCTGATAATTCTTCCTGTGTTTGATACGAGTCTTCACTAAGAATTACTCGCCTCCAATTCTGCATCTTCAAAAACTTTTTCTCCTCCACCACTATGCTGGTCGGTCTTCGACAGAAAAATCATCACCACTCTTAGAAGGTTGGAACCATTTCTGCCGACACGTTCTGTCACTAATAGCCGTTTTACCATAAGTACCTGAGATAATTCGGTGAGCCTCAGCCAGTCCGCACATTTTTTTTATATCGAAGCATTAAAAAGTAATACTTCCCGCAAATGACGAGAATTCGGTTTCAATTCGGACATATTTAATTAAAAATTTCATTATTATGCAAACACAAATTAAGTTATATCAAAGTATGGTTATATTTACAAGTGTCAAGACAAAGTGTTTGACATCTGTGATTAATATATTTCACCTACTATCGCCATCTTTTGGAAGACGGCGGGAGCAAATTTGTAGACCTAATAATTATGTCAAGTTTCCCAGCACACTAGATTAACCTTCAAGATGTCATGACCATTAAGCTCTTGCATGCATCTTTTTTGATAAATAACATTACAGATGGTATTGGAGACACCATCGAGCCACCTCATCAATTTCCTTGTCAGAATTCGTTAAGTCTAGCAGGGTTTCAAAAGAGGATGCTATGTGATCAAGTCTCAACCTACGATTTCAAATTTATTAAGAATTAACTTGATTGAATTGAAAATGACTCTTAATAACTGGAAGTAATGGTGATTAGCGGCATTGTTCTTTGAAGAGGTGAATTATGAAATCCAATGATTTAAAATCAAGATGCTTCTCTTTCGGCTTTGTAAAAATGAGAAAATTCTGGTGAAAAGTCGAAAAATTGTTGCAAAGGACCATTTTGACAGGATTCTCTAGCTTTGACAAACTTTTCAACAAAATCCACTGAGCAGATTATCGTTTTCAACAGTTGTTCTGAGTGACTTTCACTTTCATTTTTTTATTTCAAGCTGACTAGGCTGTTGTTCATTGCACTGCCTGTTCGCTAAACCGACCTATTGGATACTACCTGCAGTACATTTGAATTAAAGCTCCCATTCCGTTGGAAAAGCCCATCAGGTAGAAATCGATGCCCAATTTAATGACCATAATTGACCGTATTTTAGTTAATTGTAACCCTAATGGTCGATAACTTTGACCAAACTTCATATCCACATCACTATATTATAGAAAACCAATAATTAAAAGTTTTGTGAATCCCGCTCTCAGATTTAACATGATTTCAATGATTAAAATGGTGAAAGAAATACGAAGCCACCAGGTGATAAGTTCGAATTCCGCAACTGCCTTTATCCCCTGGTGCAAACTAACGGATATCGATCCCGTGACTTCCAACTAACCAGACGTATAGGAAGATCCCTACACCACCAGCAATGGTTGGAAAGGTCAAACTGTGATGGCAACTGAGGTACCAAAAACATTCGCCAGATAAACGTTTAGCCACCAATGAAATTACAATTAACCACAGTAACAAATGATCGAAAGAACATACAGTAATGTGCATAGGTATAGAATAATACGCCCAAATCTATGAGTGGGATCATCCAATGCTACCTCGAATGAATAAGTGTGCGATCAAAAGAAGTTTAACATTTCTCATTGCTATTATTCAGTATGTGTTTAAAATGAAATCCTTCCCTCCTTTTGGGAGTTTATTTAACTGAACTAGTTATTTCAGTTTAAATATGTCAGCGAATATTAAATGTTCAACACAGCTAAGTCCAGATTTTGACAGTCAATGCACTATAATCAAGCTCAGATGGTTAAAATCAAACAATTTCGAAATTGCTTCGATACTTGGCCAGTCTCATTGATGTTAACTTATTTTTAATTAAAGTGCACCTTGCGCATTGGGGACCTAGTGCCTTCGCTCCACCTCTTACTTAAACAAATCTCTCCTTTTCGTCCAGGTTAACCGCCGTCACTCAAATTAGCGTCGATTTTAAAAGCACTTATAAGTGCCTTTTCGATTTGAAGTGATCCAAAGGCGTAATTTTTGCCTAAGTTGTGAATTAATTATCTGCATTCTAATACTCGTTTCAAGGTCATTCCTCCGCGCTCAAATTTTTAACTTCGTTAAGGTTATTATAAGTACATTAATATTAACGAAGTTACTGCGAAGTTTATGATGGATTTACAAATATTAATGCATGTCGAGGCCTTTTACAAAGGAATTTCACATTCGAGTCTTTATTAAATTACGTTTACTTCAGGAAAAGTGTAGGACAATTGAGTCATTCCGTGAACCAAATAATTGCTATTTCCTTGGTCAAATGTTACAATTGTTGCAAATATTGAAAGTAAAATTACATTACATTAATCACAATATATTAAATCACCAATAAAGGTGTTCGGTAATGTAATATTTTTCTAGCATTCAGAAGGAGTTGAATTTTAAAATCTCATGTATGGAATTCAAACCGTTATGTAATTCTTATGGAATCGACCATTATTATTAGAACACTTCCTTCAGATATCAAGACAACAGAACTGGTTTGTGACCATTAACATATACGTGGGTGTAACTCCTCGAACATGGTTGATGTGCATCTTCTCGCACACACTATTCAATAGACCTCTCAATTTTTATCCTAGTCGAAGTATTTACATTTGTATATTCCAAACCATGAAATGCGAACTTTCAATAACCAACATTCTCACCTATCGCTTTCCTCTAATCTGAAGGTTATACATGTTTCAATTTAACCTTTTAACGCCCTGCAGGATCGTACGGTCCTCTTTCAAAATAAGCTCCATTGGTACTAGACTCGTAAGAGAAAGCGCTATTGCCGTTTGAAATATGTTCAATACGTGCCTATGGCCTTCGCCTGATACCACCAAAAATCATCACGTCGGCGGCATCAGTCTGCTGTGAGACAAGCGTGATTGCGGTTGGGTGCATTTTTCAAAAAATAATTCGAGCGCTCAAGGGTTAATAGATATTATTACTAAGATTTATATCATAAGCTCAGTTAACAGGAATTCTTATATTAGTATCTGATATAAATTATATTCTTGAACTTACTTCCTTTTAAATCAGCTTTTCGAATAGTATTACCAGGTGAAGCTAATCCTTCTGCACTTCCACAAATCCAGGGATCTTGAGATCGGTACCCACCGGTGCGGATGCATTGGTGGGCATGGCGACCAAACACCCAGGTTAAGTCTTGTCAACAAAGGAGATAGGAAGCTGGTCATTCATGGTTGATTCCGTGACCTTGAACTTGATAGGTGAGTACTTTTAAGGTGATGTCGCCTTTCAGTTGATCTTAGCCAGTCAATTTCCACATGCAATTTCACTTTCTTCAACGCTTCAAGTAGCACTTGTAGTTGCACCGCTTGTGGAAAACCCCAAACAAAAGCCTTATTCCACTTAACTTTGCTCAATTATTGCATATCACGATGAAAAAAGGAGAAAACGCGTAACTCCAAAAGTAACAAAAGGCTGTCTGTAAACAGATAGCCCAGAAAGCGAGGGGAAGTGATTTGTCATTTTAGACAGATTAAGCCCATGAAATGCACGATATAATATGGATTATCAACTCATGAAATTAATAAAAAGGAAAGCAAATAATTGGAATCCGATGAATCTATTGAATAGTTCAGGAATAGGCTGAAAGTAGTTGATGTTAATACAGCATCTGAATGCCTCCATTACCATATAAGGAGTGTGCAAACCAGGAGCAAATGAGAGAAGGCGCCGAAAAGTAGGAGAGTACGGACACAACGAGAACGGCACATTACATGTCGCATAGTCACATTTTCACCTCAGCCAACACAGTGGATCATTTTGTATTAACATCATCAAAGTCACAAAAAGTCGAGAAGGGGAGAGGGCGGGGAACAGAAGAGTGATTCACAGATGTAAGAGAGAGACAGACACAAAGGTGGAGAAAAATGTGAGGTAAGGTGAGCACTGTGGAAGTGGTGGAATATGACACAGCGGGGTCATGGCATTTTGAAGTCAACTGACAGTTTGTACACTTTGTTGGCGTATGAGCACAGGATGTCCAGGGTGCACCACGTGAAGGTAAGTCTATCACGCACCCCTTTTGTATTAATATTGGACCGAGCTGAGCCTACCAATTATTCTAAAATGAATTTTTCTCTTTTAAAATCACGCTGAAAAATTATTATGGTAATACTCAAGTCCTTGGAAAGAAGAACATTTTCCCATCAATTAACATTCAATAGTATATGCTTACTACAATTGATCTGAAAATTATTAATTAACATTTGTATTTCAAACCATCGAGATTTTTTTTTGGTTAACTTAAATAATCAATTATAAGAAAATTAAAATATTACTATCTCCATCTTTACTTTTGTCTAACTTCACTGTGAGGAGATTCATTTCCAATTTTATGGGGGGAGGGGAGGGGAGAACGAATTATCGATTAAAGAAATGTAATTGATTGAGCACAGCACACTTTCCGTCAACTAATGCAGTGTCTTTTGCAGATGTGCTGCTTGGACTGCGCTGTGCGCAATAAGCAGAGTTCACCCAGTGAATGACGGTAAAAATGTTGAGTAGAGTAGTTTACGAACAATTTGCTTACTGCACTTTCACTTCAGGACGTTCGTCAAATTTTCATCGATGCATATCAAACATTGTCTTGCGGTCTGTTGCATGCGTCAATGTGGGCCTTCATGCCATAGGATGGGATATCTGTTTTCCTGCTCTTTTCCTCCATTTTTATTCAAAAGATTAAAGAGTCTACACGAACGGTTCACGCATCTAAAGCATTCATCGAGGCATAGAAAGAAATTCCGCTCCAGTGACGCTGTCATTTTTGGCAGAGACAAAACTGATTGCTAGATTTATTTAATCTGTAATCCCCAATGAGGGGCTATGCATTATGCCATTTTTACAATGGTAACAAATCCGATTCAATTTCCTTATCAGAGGGTGCGTGATAGGCTTACCTTCACGTGGTGCACCTTGGGCAACGTGTGCTCATACGGTAAAAAAAGTCCATAAACCGGCAGTTAACTTCAAACTACCATGACCCCACTGTATGTCATATTTCACCACTTCCACAGTACTCACCCTACCTTACCTTTTTCTCTACCTTTGTGTTTATCTCTTTTACGTCTGTGAATCACTCTTTTTTTCCCTCTCTCGACATTTTGTGACTTTGATGTTCCTCCCTCCTCTGTGAAGCCCGAAGTCAACTAAAGGGCTAATGAAAACTATCATAAAGCCTGCCGTTTGCTATAAATAAATAAATAAATTTTCCCATGAAATCACGTGACTTCCTGTTAAATAAGTACAAATGCTTCCATGCATGCTATTTCAGATTCTAACATTGCTCTTAACTTGAATATTCCACCAATGAAGTGCTAAGAAGCCTAATGGAGCATTTACGTTACACTAGGGATTAATCTGGACTGTCGAACGTTGCATTGCCCTCTATCTCCTGGAAATGTTAATCGTCTTGAACAAAGGAAGATAACCTGAAGTTCCTCAGATTAGAAAGTGTGTTTTCTGTAGATCATCACTTAAGCTCTATTAAAAGTGCAAAGTGCTACTTTGTGGCACGAATCTACAAATTTATGGAAATCAATAGGTCTTTTTTTATAATTTTGGTTAAGCCTTTTGGTTGATGTTGTCCTAGCTTTCTTCGCCTAACTTCTTAATTCTTAAACTTATATGGGCTCCTAACACACCTCCTTTTATTGATAAATCTCCCACTCTGGTTCTTGGACCACCAGAATAGACTGAACAATTTCTAGATCATGTTAAAGTCACAGAAAAGCAAGATACATGGAGACAAAATTGATTGTTTGCTTTCATAACTAATCAGTGTGCCTTATTCGCCTTTTGTTTTTAAAAAGCTACTTCAGCCTACTGACCGTGGCAAAAAATTGGCAACGATTTTCAACATGTCTTCTTGCCCTTAGAAAGATATATCGGAAGTGGTCGGTTA
This sequence comes from Hymenolepis microstoma, assembly GCA_000469805.3. Taxonomy (NCBI): domain Eukaryota; kingdom Metazoa; phylum Platyhelminthes; class Cestoda; order Cyclophyllidea; family Hymenolepididae; genus Hymenolepis; species Hymenolepis microstoma. The sequence continues at coordinate 2,250,460 of LR215994.1, forward strand.
TACCAAGCCTGTCCAAAAATTGACTTAATCTTGTTTGCCAACACACTAGGAAGCGAGTGTACTTCTAAGAATGTTTACCCACTAATCGCCGTGACCAGACCTCGTGTACAGCTTGTATCCATTTGCCTATTTCTCTGTGCCACTAATCTTATTTTTGGACCAACGGGACTCCTTCCTTTAAGATGTTTGCGCCATTGGACCACTGACCTTCACAAGCGACAGGTTCTTTATTCTAGAATTATTATTATTAATTTTAATCGTTATATAACTGCGATTTCGTCTAATTGGTAAAAAACTGAGAGATGTGAAACAAGGTTGACTAATCGTTCAACTTGCACACCACATCAATGTATACTGGACAGAGTAAACATTGATCCAAAAAGGCGTGAAAAGAATGTTCAAGAATTGATCTCAAACTTGTTGCCAAAGTGCAAACCTACTAAGTCAGATCTCGCAAGAATGAAACCAGGATATGATAATTGGGTGATCAGGCTGATCAATTTTTGTTTAATTAATCATTAAGGCAAGAGATTTCCGAATGAATATTTTACAGTTAAATTCTTTGATGGGCCTGTAAAATAGCATATGTTAGAAGACTCATTTATTCTGGAACATTCCAGGTTAAAAATGACCAGCTAAGGCTTTCTCTTATGGACTTACTAGCCTCCAAAATAGCTAAAAATGCTCTACACTCAAAAATGGCAGAATTCCTGTAATAGCAGGCTTCACACCAAAAACGATTCATAATCTTAGTAACTTTAAACAAATATGCAAACCTTACGGATAAATAACATCAAAATGTTAATTCAGTTTTGTTTGGGATGCAAATGATTCTTTTCTTATTCAACACCTCCATTTACTAAAAGTCCTTAATTGTCGGACAATTAGACAACGACCGTTAAGAGTAGAAAAAAAGTCCATTGTTATTGGATGTAGTGTGGGGAGCCTTGAATCTATGATAAAGAAGTCTTCTTTGCGTATCTCAGTATATCCAACGCCAAATACTATTTGTTAATAACTTTGAAGACATCGAACAAGTGTCAAAGTTAGCATTGATTTAAATTAATAGCAAATTAAAAGATTTGTGTATAAACGTTCACAACTAAAGCGTTTCTTATATGGAAGCATACGCTTAAAGTGTCGTGCACAAAGATTATGCCTCTCCTCTTCCTAAGTTCGAATTAGCATTAAAATCGGGTTGACGCAACGGTGACTTCGGAACCTTTTCGACTGAAGGTCGGTTTGCTTCGGTGCTAAAAAGTTGGCCAGGATCTACGTAACACATGTTGAGAAACCGTTGAGCTGAGTTGATTTGCCTTTTTAGACTAAACAGAGTTGAGAAAGCTGTAACCGAGTTATTGCGCCTGCCCGTTTGAGGTTGGAGTATCTTCTCTCCTTTAACTCGTATGGCATTCTCCTCTTTGGTCCGAACACCCTGGAAAACCATCGAATGAAGTTTGACGAAAAATTTGTATACACACATTATATAACCGCGTTCTCCTGGAGAATGTTTTATCCCATAACTTCCCGCAGCATTCACCAGAGAACTAACCACAAACGGTCGGATTGGAATACACGTTGTGAAGTTTGACCAAGCTGTAGGAAAGTCATCCAATATAACGACATATGACCAAGCATGCGGTTTCAGACGTTTGGTCTTAACTAAGCCCTTATTAGTCATATTTTGTGGTAAATGGGCAAAGAACGCTTCTCTCTTATTTGCAAAACCAGCAAGAATATCCTCCCTACAAAGAACTCTCCCATTGAATAACCGCCCGTCAGGATCTAGCTTAAGGCGGAGGATATCTTCTGTTCTGTCTCTTGTGGAATAAGTAACCAGACAAAGTTCATAAAATTGTTGGAGTTTTCGAAGCATGTAAAGTATTCTTGGACGTAGAACTAATTGTCGCCTTCCTTCAGTTTCTGTTAATAAGGTCTCGTCCATATCGCAGGCTAAAATAAGCTTTTGATTGGTTCGACACCATTCTCCTGTGAGGTGAGATGCAGTCCTTAAGAAATTTGGATTCAATTGAATTTGTGTATATGGAGTCAGATTCATGCTGCTCGTTAAGATTTTAGGTTAACATGTAAAAAACATTTCATGCATTAAAGTAAGGAGATAAAACACGAGTCCACGGCGAGAAACCTGGGCCAACGTGTAGGTTCAAGTTGTCATGCATATCGATTTCTTTCACGTGGCATATGAGATAGCAGGCACCACCACTAAATTTGGATCGATTCGCCGCAGTTAAAACTAAGTTTGTTCCGAATTTCATCACACTTTTTGAAAATATTTTTTTAATATAAATATCATATTTTAAAGTTATTCAATGAGAAAATATTAGCAAATGAAACTTAATCAATGTGGTCAGCGTGTATTATCATTGATTTGGATGACCAACCGATCTGCTTGATTATGGTTAACAAAAGGCGATGTAGAATGTGAATTTCTCACAAGAGTGTCCACAGACTACCTTCCATCTACTCAAGTCAAGTGCTATGAACTCTTCCGCTAATGGAGTTTGGAAACAATAGATTTGCACACTTATTTTATGCGAAGTGTGAAACGACTCTAAGATGCCACCCTAAATTATTTGTTTAAAGCATTTTATACTGTCAAGTGTGTAATTTATTGTTTTCTTTAATGAAGAGCTAAACCACTAACCTATTAACTAATATCCACAATTATTGAGCCGATGACTTCCATTGACGGTGCATGAATCGAATCCAAAAGGTCCTATACTAGCTGCATGATTTTGCCTCATGCTTTAAACCCACTCAACTCTGATCTCTCTAACCAATACATATCTAAACTGCACTTACGTTGATTCAACCATCAAATGTGTTCCGTGTCTGTGATTTAGGCAATGTTTCAAAGCATATGACTTGGATGCAATGCAAACAATGCCCCACGAATTGAAAGGGTATAATTGACAAGCAGATAGGCTGAGACAGCTCTCTTAGGGACCACAATTTAAGAAGAAGGACGTGAACATTCTCTAAAAGGTATACTTTATATTTCTCAAGAGTAAGTATTTAATGTAATGCTTTTCTCCCATTAAAGCAGTAGTTTTTCTTTAACTAATGTTCTTTTGGTATGAACAATAAAATATACGCTCGTATTGACATAGAATTCACATAGACTGCTAGTACTCGGTAGAAGCTCAACAATCAAAGAACTCTTTACTGATTAAGCATGTTGTTATGAAAACAACTACAAATTTGCCGTCGTTGCAGCACTCTGGTTATCATCTCCTTACTAATCTAAAAAAAGCTTTAAAATACATCAGAACCAATCTTCAAATTTCTTGCTTATAGAAAAACCTTCATCAGTTCCGTCACTGTTAGGCAGACAATTCTAAAAACAGGACTATTTGTTTTCAAATCAAAAAGACAGAAATAACGATTAATCAACTTTAACGTGCAAAGATAATGTGAATCCGAGAAGTCCGTGAAAGTGGACGAGGGAGATGGGAAAAGATGTGAGTCTGCACATACAGTCCTGTCTTCAGTGTCCTCAGCTTTGCTGGGTGAATTATGAATTATCGAGAGAGACGAAGGTATAAATAGAAAATCAATACTCCTTAACCGTACCCATTGAAAACAGTAAAAATTGATTTTTTTATCAAGTTGAAGTAGGTTACTAGTAGTCGAAAATTGGAAGAATTTTTTTGGGTATTTATCGAACTCCTATATATATCTTGCATATAATAAAATTTTCACAGAGAAAGAATGACATTATTGGTTGCCTGGTTCACTGATTGACTTTGACTTGGCGTTCTGTTTTATATTTACTAAAAAGTATTGTCCATTAGAATGAAACTATAGAAGAATTAACAAGACCCAGATATTTTCGATAAGCTAATTCTGAGTCAACCGTTTGTCCAGAGACCATCTAATCATCGTGTAGAGGCAAAAGCTGAGTACAAATGGCCAATCAGTTTTCACCAACCGAGACGTTTGAAAGCAGCTTAAACAAAGGCAAAACGTCAATTTGATATGAATTTAAGCGTACTCAATTTATATATCTCAAATTAATGCAATAGTCTTCTGAGGAATCCTTCAAAACTGTTAAAATATCCTCGTTTAACTCGTTTAATTGCTCTTCCAGTCAGTTTGATACTATACCACGCATTAGATGGCTGTAGAGAGGTCATGGCGTTTTAAACACTAAGTAACCAAATCACTGGCAATATTTTATACTCCCGTATGGAAAAACATTACTCAAACAAGGGTGGAATAGTGGGGGGCTGAAGGAATCTTGAATGATATGAAACGCAGGTTCATTCAATTGTCACTATACAGGTTAAAATGCACTACTTTATGAGTACGGATGCCTCAGTCAAATTTTAAAAGCCCAGCCTTAAATAATTGGATTAAAGTTCATTCATAACCGTTTCGTTTGACAGTCTATGAGGTGGTTAATTAAAATTTCGTATTTCATTCGCCTTCTTGAAAGAATAGGTCCATTTGTCTGTGCTTGACTTGGAATCGTCGGGGCCTTGTTGCCAATCGATATTATTGTCTTGATAAGTTTCCACTTTAATTCTCCATACACTAATGAACAAATTAGAACTGGTTCATGAAGCATGTGACAGTAGAATTAAAAAGAAGGAGTCCGCGTTTTAGTTCAAGGAAACGGACATCGGGGAGAACAATACCCACATAGGCCAAAAATCGCAGCTTTTGTCAAGTAGTTGAAGTCTTTATGACCCTGGGGGTAAAATGCTGAAATCCATCCTAAACACGTTTCATAGACATCTGTGTAAGATCGAAACCTAGGCCATTCACTTAACTCCTCCCTGTTAAATGAAAAATTGGAAACTTGGCCTTTCTTCTCCGAATAATGTTTTTACCACTATTGCTACTAAATAATGATATTCTTTCAATTTGATCCAATTAAGTATCTTTAATTAGTAAATGGAAGCTATTACTAAACTAAAAACTAAAAACTAAAATGTGATATTCACTTAATTTGAAAATAGCAAAACAAAACATGTCGACTTCTCCTTACCTGGATTATCACAACACTCGTGAACTGTTTTTTTCATAAACACAGATATTATCTATTCGATGCGTGTACAGTGTAGAGATATCAGGGGAATTTATACTTCAAACAGTAGACTTCTCTTCCGATTTGAATCATATTGGAGACACCCCGAAAAGTTCATTCAATAAGCAAAATAATTAAAAATATTCGTCCATAAATTTACCGCTAATCGTCTTAAAGTGTAATATCCCATGAATCATCAAAAATAACTGGTGAATGGATAAATATAGCATTGGATTAATTGACATTCCACGTTGGCGGTAAACAGCTAACAGATTTCTACTCTCGTTACTGCAAGCTTCCGAAAATCAAAAATTGTTCAAGTGGCAAGACCCACTCTTTGGATTTAAGAACACATAAGCAAGCACTAAACACCGTAGGCAAGGATGTAGTCCAATCCAAGGGGGCACTCATGAAATTTGAATTTTCGAACGTGAGTCACCCAAATCCAGAAATCAAATGTTGTAGGGACTCTTTAATATCTTGATGTTTTTCTCAGAACTTTCCCGATTTCATTCTTCTTGGCATTCATGGGACTCTGTTGAACGATGGTAGTTCGCTTTACACAAAAGGTTCTATTAAATACTGTGAGTAATATTGACGATATAATATTAAATATTTTGGTACTTTCGAATAAAAGAACTTAGGCGTTATATTATGCTTAAATTAAATTTACGCTGCATTTTAAAACAGTGGGAGCAACAAATTTCAATTGCTATTATGCAACTACAAACTGATAAAGCCATTGTTTGAACAAGAGCCGCTCAAAATTGGCTCCACAAAGTATCAGCGATTTCAAAGAGACGAGCACGGAACTGTGGGCAGTAATTCCAAAATTCATGGAGACGGCCGGCTAGAACGTCATCAATTTGTTTTTATATTAATTTAATTCGTGCAGACAACTCGATTTTTCAAATCTATCGATTCCTATTACCTCAGTCTTTAGTAATGCACCAAAAGAGGGTATAACACGGTTTTGGAGATACCTTTTGATATCCCTTCATTCACTTATATTATATCAAATGACCGGCTTTATGATGGTCATCATTAATTCTTTAGTTGACTTCGGGATTTACAGAGGAGGAAGAACGTCAAAGTCACAAAAAGTCGAGAGGGGAGGAGAACAGAAGAGTGATTTACAGATGTAAGAGAGAGACAGACACAAGGGTAGAGAAAAAGGTGAGGTGAGTACTGTAGAAGTGGTGGAAAATGACATACAGTGGGGTCATGGCCGTTTGAAGTCAACTGTCGGTTTATAGACATTTTTGCCGTATGAGCATACGTTGCCCAGAGTGCATCACGTGAAGGTAAGTCTATCACGCACCCCTCATTCACTTATATTAGTTAATTTGCATATATTTGCACTAAATACCTTATTTTGAGATGAGGCTTAGCACCCTTGTCATTAAATTCCATGTAATCAATAGTTTGTGGATGAATTTAAGCCTGCGAATGAATAATCAATGTGATTCGAATTTGCTTTGTCTGGCTAGTCGACCCAACTCAAGACCACCGCGTCAGTTATTTCATTTGTGCATCACGTTTGAATGTAAAATGTAGCCCTACCAGAATTCAAATAAGCTCATTTAAAATTTCACTTTTATGAATTGGCTGACATCTAAGGCGGCGCACATTATAAATTAAGGTTTCGTTTTGTATTCATTGATTGAAATGAAGGCTTCAACCAAGATTCAAAGGCAGACGATGGAAACTTAATTTATAATCCATCCGTGTGTGCACATATTCTTTCATCCAAGATGCTGTTAAGAAGGAGACAAAGTTGCAATCCCTTTCGAGTGTTGCTGAACAATATATACTAAGTTGAGACCAGTAAAGATGTGTCATCTCTGGAGTTTCCCCTACCTGATGGCAATTTCTTTTGTGCAATAAATGACAAAGTGAAGATCCATGTTTTTTTTGTGCGATGAAGATCATTTGAACACGAGGATCATTGGAGAGGCTCTCGGAGAGGAAACAAGTAATTCGTAGTTTATTTAGTTGTCATGACCAAGTGTCCCAAAATTTTGAAAACAGTGTCTAATATATTAGAACACGAGTATTATTTCAGGACGCAATAGCCCAGTTGACTGAATTGAGTAATTAACCATGTCTTATTTTAGAGGCCAAGAAAATTGGCGCTTGTCAGTGACTAAGCTACTTCCCACTTAGTAGATATTATCCGAATTCATTCAAGGTGTACCGTATTTATTTGTTATACAGTAAAATAAGCAAAGTAGATTTTCTCCAAAATTGTTATCATGGCTGATAGCGCGCATTATTGACAGCGCTTTGAGTAAGCGTGGACTTGCGTGTAGAGGCCTCCCAGCCAAGCAATGATCCATATTCGCAAACCTCATTGCTAATTCAATCCAATTATTTAGCCTTTTATTGCAGTTAGCATTCCTCACACAACACCTGTGTTCTAGCCACTCTGGGCTCAGCCTAGTTAACTTTGAGGCAAATTATACAAAAGGATTTAGCTGGAGACCAGCTGTACTTTTCTGCAGTGTCCTCAAGCGACTTATTTTATCTAGCAATACAAACCACTTAAGTGATCCTGCAGTGGGCGTTGCTAGGATTCAGTTTCCCTGATCAGGGATACCGTGAGTATTCCATCTGCGTATGCAACATCTTATGGACACTGGATAAATTCCCTCTTATAGATATAAACCCGTCCACCCACTCTTGTCCTTTACCATCTTGTGCAGTCCACGTTTCCCTAACACCCTCTCATATTCAAAAAGTGATGATATTAGCTCTGCCGTGGAACTCATCAGTCTCAAGACTTCTTACTAGATTTCTACAAAAACTCATGGTGGTTGGGAACTAATAATCAGCATCTCCTCTTATTGAAGCTCACCTCTGTCCTCCCACAGTCGGCCACTTTAGAAGTTGCCGAACCACTAACTAAAATCATTAGCGAAAATTTAAATCCATGTGAGCACACGTGATAACAGATACTCCACCTTGATTTATTCAGTTTTAGTTTGCTTAAGGCAAGAAAGTTTTGATTCTTTCTTTCTAGGAAGAGCGTGGCTTTATGAATACTTGCAAATACTCTGATACCTTTTTGTCTAGTATACTATCGAAAAATAAGAATTTGATTACCAAAAAAATTAGTGAATGTGCTAATATTCTCTCAGCTATCCTTGCTTCGATGATCCTTGTGTTTCCGGTCATGCTTTATTTTGAAATGAGGAACTAACGACAATAAAAATGGCAGTCTACATCCTTTAGTCTAAAGAACCTTTTTAAACCCTCTTAAGACCTTGATATACATCACGCATTCACACCGAAATGGGAGTGTGCTTATGTCATAGAGACTGATCTTCTTTATATCTCCAAATATTTGTATAATTTTAAAATATCACGCTCCACGCTCTGATACCACCTGTCTGCATTTTGTCTTCCTGTCTGCTGGAAACTGATCACACGACCTCATTTTATGATGTGTCTGGTTTTGCGTCACACTGATCACCCCCTTTGAGGTCACATTCCCAGCCAAGTTTGAATTGACTCGGTCTCCCTTAAATGTTCTACATGTCCTTAACCTGAAATGTAGTTAAGTGACTATTTTATAGCTTGTGAGAACTAGGCTATAAGTGCGCAGTAAAACCTCATCAGTACTGCGTATCTGTTATGGTACCTGGTAAGTCATTTAAGGCTCGCCCCAATCAAATCTATTTAAATTTGAAGTCGTTAATTTGAGGTCGTCAATTCACCCCTTTTCTCTTCGCATCTTGAAGGTCGTTTAAAAAGTTCATGGGCTACGCCAAATTTCGCCATAAAATTGCTCCTCTAGGTCACCTGGTTAGTCTTTTACTGACTTAGTCATGGTTGCTAAAATGGTGTTAGGAATTCTCTAACACCGTAACCAACTCGCCTTGATTATCTACAGTCGCTTCAATGGGGAAATTTGCTCTCCTACATTTCTCCGTTGATTAGAATTGCTGTGATTGTCAAGGTCTTATAAGAACAGTGATATGGCAGATACCGCTATGCCACTGACACGCTTGAAATAAGTTATTATAGTGGAAATACGTCTGTGTTATTTATGGGAAACCTTGTTTAATCAATTTAAGTTGTTTAAATAAATTTCTGTGTAATTTCTGTATCAAACTCTTAATCTGGGCTATGGCCTATTTACAGGGGTTAAGCCATACAATGAGGTAATTAATTCTAGCGTAACGTCGTATTCACGTGGTTCACAGCTTATTCACATGTGTGCACATAGAAGATGCAACTGAAATAGAAAGGATTTTTAGCCACTTTCCTCGTTTCTCACGATTCAGGTTTTTAGTTTTGGAGAACTTTAAGCTGATGTTGAAGAGATGTTGAGTGGAAGAGAGGAAGATATATGGCTGACGAATTCATCAGAGAAATCTTTTCTCACATTGTGTCTTAGTTTAGTTGCTAAGGCAAGTGATAGGAGCAAAAAGAAAGTCACGAAATCACGTAACAAAATAAGTCATCCGTAGTTTTATTTTGAAGGCAAAAAGAAATTAGCTTGATCAGGCTTGACCGGAACCCAAACGAAGTAGATTCTCTGATCCTGAGTGTTTCGATATGATGAGTTTTACTATGAGTGAATAGAAAATTTGGGGTAGCATTGGAATCGTTGTAACACCTTGGACGATTAGTTGGTACCAACACTGAAGGGATGTAGCAAAAATACTGGCTTGGAGAATCTTTTAGCTCCTCAAAGTGTTTTATTTGATCAGAAAAAATTTTAAGAACGCATACATTTATGAACCCACCAAATCATCTTCTTTCATGCAACCAAAATAACTACGCGAAGACTAGCTGTACGTATCATTCCATCTTGATTCATATTGAATTTAGGATATTGATAATTTAAGATAAAACAGGTACTTGCTGCCCTCTATATAGATGTGGGTTGGATTGTAGGTGCGTGATAGACTTACCTTCACGTGGTGCACCCTGGGCAACGTATACTCATGCGACAAAAAAGTCTGTAAACCGGCAGTTGACTTCAGACTACCATCACCTGATTGGATGTCATATTCGACCACTTCCACAGTACTCACCTCACCTTTTTCTCTACCCTTGTGTCTGTCTCTCTCTTACATCTGTGAATCACTCTTCTGTTCTCCTCCTCTCTCGACTTTTTGTGACTTTGACGTTCTTCCTCCTCTGTGAAGCCCGAAGTCAACTAAAGGGCTAATGATAACTATCATAAAACCTGTCATTTGATACAAATAAAATTTTAGGATATTAATGGGACTCAAGACTTTTTCCCCTAAAGAATTGGAGGGAAAAAGTTGGTTGTGAAATATTTTGAGAACTGTAGTGCAAAAAGCTCGAGATATATATGTATATTTAAACAAATATGTATATATATATGTATATATAATGGATGTTATAATATGCTTCTTTATATTCCAATATAGTGGCTTTAATTTGTTCGGAGGCGGAGAATTCATGCAAAAGAATGAAGTGGGTGGGGTGGGGTGGGGTGGAGTGGGGATTCAATACCACCTTGATATCCTCAGAATCGTCTCACTGAGTATTCGTTTAGACAATTGGAAAAAATACGCTCGTACGTGTTGTCCACTCTCCAGATTTTCATATTTGCCTGCAACCTGATGTTATTGCACACATAGTATAGTTTTCTTAAGGATTGAGCATAAAATCATCATCTATACTAAATGGTCATAAGTTAAGTAATCGAAAGTATCTTCTCTACCCCAAAATCCTTAAAAATAAACTTTAAATCTCATATAATCTTACTTATCCATTAACATATTCGTCAGGGCTTTACGGACGTATATTAACTTATTAAGGAAAAATATTTCAACCGCTTTTGTCGTTAATCGCGGTAAAACAATTACATTATATATATATAAGACGCAGAAATCGTGGAAATCCAATGAAATGAAATCGATGTGATCGACGTCAATGTTTCTCAGAGATTTAGTTTGTTAGAATTTTTGGTTTCAGATTGTACAGCATTTGCTAAATGGGCAGCTGAGGTTCCAAAAATTTTAATTTTTATGATTCGTCAGCCAAATTGAATTTTTCCTTAACCACGCTCCCTTTTTTCTTATGAGTGCGAAAAAGGCGAAATTGTTTGAAATAGTATTCAGTAATTTAAAAGTTCAACAGAACCTGTCTGAGATGGTTAAACATCTCGAAATGTAAGGCTATAATTAATTTGCTAAGGGAGAGAGAATTATTTCTGACTAAATCGTGCCCTCCTACTAGCCTTCAAAGTGAAGGTAAAAAGTATCCTGAGCGTAAGAGTACATTTGAAAAGATTATTTTAAGAGTGGCACCACAGTCTAGTACACTAAAGTGCAAACACTCTCACTAGCACAAAAAAACTAAAAAATCTCTCCTAAAGTGCATTTGGATACCTCTACTGGTACACTACCTCCCTCCCTCCCTCCCTCTCACTCAACGATTTCAATTAAGTCGCATAATCTGTTCTAAACAAATGAATGTGTATCTTGTACAGTGCGTGTTATTTGCCCGAAGTAATCCTTAAAGGCTGCATATATGCACACGTGATAGGCGATTGGATGAAGAACGTGTTTACTGTAATCAGGTGCAAATAGGCTCAGAAAATATTACTACAGGTTGTACCAATTAGACAGTCTAGCTTTATGAACGCCAGGGACAAATTTGCAGTGGAGAAACAGAGGTTTATCAGGGTAAAACTTTAAGGATGTTGCATTTCAAACCCTCCATTCCATAGGGTTGTGCCCCAAATTACTCTTGAACCAGTAAGAACGTAACCTCATGGTTTTGATTCAGACACATGTGCACCAAGAGGGCGAAATATTCACCTCAGGGATTAAATAAAGGTAATAGAGATGGTGGCGGAATCTTCAGTTTCTTGGTGGGAAGGCTTCATTGCTACCCAAAATTGCTACTGAAACTTATCCACACGATTGGTCTGAGTTATACTTGGGATTCACTACTATAAGGAATATTGATTTAATAAGTGGTCATTATTCGAGGCTTAGTAAAAGTCGACAGTCTCTTTATCTGAGATAACGGCGGCCATGAACTCAAGTCCCCTGATGGACTAGTAATTCAAAGGAACTTAACATTACCCAGATTCGCTTTTAATAAGCTGATTCATTTTTTTGCATATGGTTGATTGAAATTGGGCTGACTTTAATGAATAATTAAATACCAATATTGTAATATTAATTCGTAAACTTTCAACTTGAAATTAGGAGAAAAGCTAAATTTTGTTTCAATGCAATCCTGTAGGCGTCTGATTCAGACTATGTCATCGGGTTAAAACACGCATATACATATATATATATATATATATATATATATATATATATGCACTCATTAAGTTTGGGTAGTAAAGGAAGGAGAATTCGAATTTCCCTTCAGGAGGGCCTATCTACTCAAAATGGGTGCTTGAAAATACTTTCTTAAGTATTAAGGGTACCAGTGAGAAATCGCTCACTTTGCAAACAGATGTTGGAATTAGGTCTGTGTCCAGACGCGATGAACTACTTGTCTTTTTCTTTGTAGATAGAATTTTCAACATTATTTCTAAGCAATAACAATATTAAATGGCAATATTAATTCACAGACTATTTCAGTTTTAGTCATGTTACCGATTATCTAACAAAAATTCAAGGTCCAAAATAATCATTAAATTAGATCCACCTATATCCTACCATAACGTACGCATCTATCTTATAGGATTCGCTTTTGTCCGCCAAATCGGAGGTCACAAGATCTAGATGCTTTGGGTGCACACCCAGAATGCTTAGATAAACAAATTGCAGTGACTTAAGCTAGTCAACAGAAATTCAAGGTCCTGAGTCAGTAACCCTCATGACTACCTTTCACTGGCTCACGATAGGTGCTGCAAAATGCTCATTGTGACCTAGATATCCACCTTATGAAAATGTCTACCCACACTCGATCTACAAGTCACATGATGACTGCACATATTGCTTAGTCTAATTTAAGCATTAAGGGTGAAATAGATTATGAGAATACCACGCGGAGTTGGGCATTCACTTCAGTTATTGAACACTCATTATTTAGGGAATATGCAGTGACGCAGAGGTCAAAGAGCATTAAAGTGATGATGTGATAGTACCAGCAATGGGCAATGAATGCGTCTCATTAAAAGACCATTTCGCAAGATTTGGCGGTTTTATCAAATGGCTGAGATAAATATCCCAAGCGCTTTTTCTTGTGACTTCTTTTAAGACCTTGGGGGAGATCTCAGGTGTTTCAGCTCATCACATAATTCACATTTGATGGAAGAATCTGAAATGGACACATCAGAATAGTCTGGCGAGAGGTAGTACAACTCGGTTGAATTGGAATGCCTTAAGAGATATCACCAAGCGATTTATCCTTGTAGCAAATGGATTCAGATTTTCTATAAAAGTTGAATTGGCGTAATGCACTACACAGATATTAATAAAAAAGACACATCCCTAAACTTCAAAGTACCACTCAAGTCATGATCAACATGTTTACATGTTGTTGAGTTGCTCAAGTGTTATACTACTTTATGAGAGAAATTTTGAAAGGTGCATGAATTTAAAAGGCCTAAGGGAATTTTGCCGTCGCTAATATTTAAGAAATAACTACAATGACTCTTGTCAAGGAGGTCTCAATTGCTAAGAATAGAGCTAAAGTAGCTCCAATCCTGACGATAAAGCCACTTTAAGAGGTACACTCAACTATATACAGGATAACCTTTCTGTTTAACCAAAACCTACAGAAAAGTGACAGCCTTTATCGAGCAAAAGAATGAAGAATTCAGTAGAACGAAGAGGTTATGGACAATTTGGAAGGAATGAGAGTAGAGAGATGGAGGCATTTACATTGGGAAATTGCACTACACTTTGCGGGAATTAAGCGAAATGAGATCCTATAGGACATTTGACCGATTTCGCGCTCTTTGCAGGTCAAAGGGTGGAGCAGAGGACCTGTAGGCCGGGCAGGCCGAGGGGTCGACGTTCGCAGGTACTAAAGGGCATATCTGGGGCCTCGAGCCTTTTAAAGTTCAGGGCTCTGTTCGAAATTTTTCTCCTTTTCTTCCTTTAAAAGTTGCTATAAAAGGCCAACTCGTATTTGGATATGCAAACTGAAACTAAGTTCACGAGTTTTAATAAATAATAAATATGTTGTTTTATTATTAAATAAAAGAGTTAAAAATTCTTCGCCTGTGCTGATTTTATATTAATTGATCTGCAATTATGCTCTATTTATTTGCAAAGGATTCCAATTTGATTTATAAAATAATTGTCTTTATGCACAGCCTGCATTGCAGTACTGCTTGTTTTAATCCGAGAGGTAACATGACATTCGATATTCATGCAAATGGTTTTAAAAGTCTTGGCCAACCACATTACACTGATCAGTGTTTAAAGACCACTTCTTAATTCCAACCATCCCAACCTCATATAGGTCAACAAAGAGTCTCCTTCAAGCCCAGTTAAGGGAGCGTATTCCGACTCTCCACTTGAGTAGAAGAGAAGTGTTGTGTAGCTTCTCTGATAAAGAGCTCGAACTCAACCACCACATATTCTAGCTATACCGATGGACATTGAACCCATGACCCCCAACATCGTAGGTGGGAACGTTGACCAATTTTTCGTCCTACACAGAGCGTTGTACTGGACGAGACTCAAACTCACTCTGTGACTAACACTAATCACCTACGCTACTTAGCATTTCATCGCATTTCTTCAATTCACTTTACGGTCACAAAATTATGGATATTGCAAACTGTCGCATCATAATTCATTTCATTTAAAAAATAATAGAATCATCTCATGTATCTAGGTGGAGTTTTAAACCAAGTAATAAAGCATCAATGCATCTATTCGCCTGTATGTTGTCAAGGTGATGATAGAATCGGCTACATACCTCTTGACAAAATTCAGCATTCACACCTTTATCATATCATTGATAAACGAGAGCTCCTTTTCTTGGGAACATCACACAGATGCATCAACAGTACAAAAGTTGAGTAATTGAAAGTTCTTTAATTTGCTAAGGGCAAATATTCGACTTGAATTTCAAATGTAATAACAAAAATCACATCAATTTGCACTTTCATATCGTCTTCCCAGTCGAATGCTCTTTCAAATTGAGAATGAAATGTCGTAGTATTCTACCTAGGTGCCTATTTACCAGGGCAAATATTCAAATTTGAATAGATGATTTTTTCCCACCAATCAGATTATTGACAATATATTTCTTTCGTAGATAGAAGGAAATTTCGAAGCTTGTTGGAAAAAAAAATAGTAACAATCTCATGACGACAATGACAAGAATATAACGATGTTAAGATCAACTCCACTTGCTTAAAAATTAGTCCAATGAGCCCTGGATATTGTAGAAGAGCATTTGCTGCAATTCAGAGAGAGTTTATGGAAGTCAAATCTGGAAACTTGAACTGCTAATTTGGTAAATGTTGCAAAAAATCCGAAGAAACAAGGTGTTGTAAGACACTTCGATACCATGGGGTTATTTTCCACTACCATTTAACCTCCCCACTAAACCTGTTTGGCCTTTCAGTTAACCGATTTCAACTATAATCAAAAATAGGATTTTTAATATTAATTCTCATAATAATACATACTTAGTCTAGCATTTTGTGACATTTACAAAACAGAGCTTGAAACTTGGCGAATAACACTCAAGTGATGATAATAATTTAAGGAAAAAACGCCCCGCCCATTACATCGTTGATTTCAATCTATCTAATTCTCGAACTGCAATTATTTTACAAGCCTAACCAGCACAGATTGACCTATGGAAATTTTGGATCTTTAGAACATTCCAGAGCTCCTCATGACAGTGCTTCTCTATAGAAAGTTGATTGTACCATGAGATGGCGCACAGGTAAGTAGGGTCACAATGTACTCTCAAGTTTTTCCATTTGCTTCCTTCCAGAGAATAAACATCTCCTTACATGCTTCCACTTAGGATGAATAGACCGCGGAATAAATTGCACTGAGATGTAATAAGTAAAATTCTCCATCGTATTTAAGTGCTTTTACTAAACATTTTCATCAAATTATTTCCTATTACCTTCATTGTTACCTTTCGAAGAATTTACAACCACACAATCTATTAATCGAATTTTACGAAATAGCGGAATGAAGCTTCATTATTCACTACTAATGAATCGAAAGAATGGTATCGAAACCTGTCAGAAAAGTGCTCGCATAGAACAATGCTGTGAGTGTAGTCAATTGAGTTATGTCGGAAGGGATTAAATTTCAGAAAGTAAAATCTACATGGAAAGATTTTTTGACTAATGAGAATCTGGACGTCTGGTCACTATAGCTGGAAATCAGTATTAATTAAAATTTGAAATTTCAATTTCTATCCGCCTTTTAATTAAAAGTTTAGTCGTGGTGACTGCGAATATGTGGCAGGTTTGCTTAAGTTATCTGAGAATGAGGATTTCGACGGCTATTACGTTTTTCTCTGTTTGTCCGTAGATTGCATATTGGAATATTTGAATGTCGAGATGTCTGAGCAAACAACTATATATCAGGTGGTTGAATCCAACATTATACGACAAATTGAGTAGGCTAGTCGAACTTGAAAAGTCAATTCCTCTTGACTGTCATTGGGGTCAATAAACAATTAACGGTCTTACAAATGCAGGAATAAATTCAAGATCGTAAATTTTGTACAAACGGGCATAAAAGAGTGAAATTGCCAATCGGGTTTAATTTTCCGTTCCGTCATAGCGCGCATCTTTACAGAAAAGATTTAGAGAAGCTGATTAATATAGGCTTTACTGCTATTGTGGTTTACATGGGCATTATTGACTCATGTTAGATTCCAATCAGCTAACAGCCTGTGGGCTATACTGAGAGTGGCAGAATACGAGCCCTTCACGTAGATGCCCTGTAATAAAGAGAGGCTTTGGATACCGCTTTCCTAGGTAAGTTGGTAACTAATATTGTTAATATTATCAATGTTCCATGATGCTAACTTATGCTAAATTCGGTAGTAAGGCCACTTTGATGCCAGACAAAATGTGCGGAATATTCACTTCTAGATCTAGCATAGAAGAACATAAGAGTCTTTCCTGCTCGAAAACTGGAAAGAATTTGAAGGAAATATGAGTAATGAATAGGAAAATGGATCGGGCTTCAGTACTGAATGAAGCCAACTCGGATTGTGAGAAAATTGCACTTAGATTAACTGCCAGTGAAATATAGAGTGCTTCTTAGAAGGAAAAGAACTTAATAAATATCACGATGACTTTCTTCATTCAACAGTTGCAAAAAGGACTTAGTTCACTCACAGCGTCTATTAGTTCAAAAAAACTAGAATGGACGTCAAAATAATACCATCGCTGGTTGAGAGTAGTGAAATTGTATTTGACAACAGGTATGCAAATTCATTCTTTTGTACTTTTCAGTTGCGACCTGAGAGAGAGAGACGGTGTTCGTTTTGATGTGGACATACATAAATAATGGGGCTAATATCAACACCGTACTAGTGGAGTTGCTTTAAAGTGCGAAGTCTCACTTACTTGTCAATTGGTTATTTGTACTATAGTCCGAGTGGAGCATTCAACAACGGTATTTCACATTTATTTATTCAATTAATTTTAAAGGCGCCCTCTATGCAAGTGAGATATAAAGCATAACAATGTTCTCCTTGTTGATTAACAGATTCCTCTATTGTCTATGGTGACTTAAAAGCGTCTAAAATTTTCTACCACTGACAACCAACTGAATAAGAGGAACAGCGCGAACAGTTCAAAAATGGACTTGGGTGTATTAAGTGGCAATATTCTCACACTTGGAGATGTCTGTTTGTTCGGTCTTCGTCATATGACTAACCTCCCTGTTTATGGGTAAAAGTGTGTTTTCAATATTGAAAGCTCATTAATTGGATAATTTGAATCTGTGGATGGTCATAAAGTCTCAAGTTATTCAAGGTGGGAGATGAGTGAGCTCACTAGAGTTCATTTAAGACATACTCTTAATTAAGTTAATTAACTGCCAATTATGTGATTGGAGAGCCTCCAAATTGCATTGTGTGGCGTAATAGAAGACACTGAGTTATTCGAAAGTCATCGAAGAACTTGAAGGAAATACATTGTATATTGTGGTAATTCTTGAAGTTCAATTAAGTTTACCCTTTCTATTAATAAGAAGTTTGAAAGATAAGTCGGCCTCATTCTAGACTGATATCCTTGTCGGATAAATAGCAATGGAGGAATTTCGCAAAAAAGATACTTGCAATTGGTTAAAACTTCTTCAATATAATTGCTACTCTGAGCAAATTTTAAATATTGCCAGTTATTTACTAAACCGAGACAAATTTAAACCTCCTCTATTTGAAATCGCTTTTTTTAAAAGTCAGATACATTTTTGAATAGCAATTAAGAAACATCTCACAATTTCCAAAAAATTCAAATATATTGTAGTAATAAAAAATCTTTGTTAATAAAAAGGGCTACGAAAACACCACCTGATTACTAAAGGTAATAAGGTCAGTCTCTGGAATATTCGATAATGGTTTGTTTGAACTGCTTTTGCGGCGCCAACACTTCATCTGAATGAGTTTTAATCAGCCTAAATTCAAGTCACTTTACTATTATTGCCGAAGAAAAGTTTGTCAAATAAATGGATTACATTTAATGGGGGCACTTTATTATAGATTTTTCTCTCATGAGATATTTTCAAGCTAATCTAAAGGTCAAAAGTTAAAACTCCTACCAAAATGAATGACTGTTTCATTAACTAATCGATAATTAATCAATAGGCATGATTTCCCATGCTCTTTGAAGTTATCGATTTCTTCGAAATATTAAGCACCAAAGAACTTCGGCGACCTGAATCTTTGTCTATTACTCTCTAAACAAAATATGACAGTTGTCATTTATTGACAACGAAAGAGTACACTTGTTTGACCCTTCAAAATTCAGAATGAAGCAAGTTACCGAAGACCTCCAAAAATGAAACAACTACACCTGCTCACTGACACACACTCAATAGTTGAGGAATGTGTCGATTGTACAGAAGTACAACGGAAAAGCAATAAGCTTTCAAAGCTAACTTTCATCTCCTCCTGATATCATCCAGTTATACCTGTGAAACAGCAGAGTGCTGTTTCAGAAAGATTACTTGATGAAATGAACTACACCGCGCTAGTGATAGTAGCCACGTTGTACTGTTTAATGGCAAACATGCTGTAAATTGTCTTTCCAATAATGGATGGGTCTCCTCATACGAGGATTGTTGCGGAAAGTAAAGCAACATTCTAATAACATTATATAACAAAGTGTAAAGATATTACTTTTAAAATTACAATCGTTATATCTACAGACATTTTAAATATTCTTTATCTAGGCATACAATTCAAAATCTTGACTCGACAACACAAAAAGTGATAGGAAGGTAGCAGTTTAAGTCTAGTAATCAATGGAAAAATCCTTTGTCCACATACCTAATTATTTTAAAGGGCACATTCGCTTAAAACAAGCAGCAAAATAGAGTGTTCCATTCAAGTTTAAAATAAAATAATATTATTCATTTCCCATTTCGCCATTTCAATTTCAGTCGGGTAATGAGTCGGGAAATTCAGCCTCACGTAAATGAATATGATGGTTCATGGGAACCAATAGGCATTTCACTATTAACTCCATGAGAAATAGCGGCAAGGGTAACGATATAATCACTTCCCTTGTGGCAAACATTGCGATTTCCTGTATTTCTTAATTTAGGAGATTATATATATATATATATATCTTCAATTGAGTGATCTTCCATTGTTAATCCCCAAAAGACTATTTGGTGGTTCCACTTTGAGAACTGCGCCAAAGGGTTAATTCAATTTCTTTCAGAAAATACGCAATAGTTTGCAATAAATTCCCCACAAAACTTGGGAAACCATCGTCTATTCCTCATTTCACCTTTCAGCACTTAACGGTTTTACCACTTTTGACAAGTACTAGCCATTCTTCGTAATTGAGTGTTGTCTTAAAGCAAGAAGTCTTCCCTCCTTAATGGTTCGCTGATGATGTCGTGGATAGTATCTGGAAGGCTCCTGTCAATAAACAAACAAAGTGAAATCTGGATATGACATACCCCGAAAGGTGTACGAAATCATGAAGGATTCCATTCGGTGAGGAGGTGGCTCTTTCGCTATCACCACCTTCGGTCAATCAACCTATCACTCTTTCAACGATGTATTGGGTGATATTTTAATGATTAATATTATAATGTGACAGAATAACATTTAATACCTTTTGAAATTTGCTGTGTCATTTATCAAAAATTATGAACGAATTTTTTGTATAGATAGGGGCTAATTCAATCTTTGATAAGTGGTTCAGGATCAATCATGACCAATTGTTTATTTTTTGCTGTTTTGATAAATCATATTGCCTTTTTTTAACCGCAATCTCCATAATCTTTAAATTAATCAATGTGGATAACTTCTTCAAGGTTTCAATTTATGAGTGGATAAATTACAAGTTAAAGACAGTCTGCAACAATCCAATAATTCCTTAACCATAAACAATTTTTTTTTTCTTCAAACTAAACGACATTTTTGCAAAACGACAATGGGATGGGGATGGGGAGGGGGGGGGGAGTGGCAAAGAACAGAAAAATAGAAAGTAAGGAATGCTGCTTAAGCAATGGTATCCACGTGATATCCTCATAAAGAAAACCACGACAAAGGTAGTTCGAAATCTTTTACACAAAACAGGGATGGGTTTTTATAAAGTGAACGACAGTGTACAATACTTAACGGGGGCGCGGGGAGGTGGGGGGGGGGGGGGGGGGGGAGAGCTTATCAGTTAGAAGTCCAAGTGTTGAAATAAATGCAAAAATGGATATGATTTGTTCTACATGGTCTAGAGATCTAGAGTACCCCTGATATTTATTCGTAGCCATCAGTTCTTATGACACGACACCGCAAGAGGAAGTGAGGAGACAGCGAGATGTCGGAAGGGAGTGGCTTTCTTCAATAATCGGGAGATTTCGTATGAACCGATGGGAAGGAAGATTTCAATATGTCTAGTGCCCGGGAAGAAGGGATACTCCGTTACCAGGGAGGTCATTCGAGTAATGCTGCCAACACCTTTCCTCTGAGGTTGCAAATCAGCGATGAATTCGCAGGATGAGTTGTTACACTTTCGTGAACACAACCAGGCAACATTGTCGGCAATTATTTGCTCAACTTCCCGTTGAATATCGAGGGAAAGATCCAGGCCTGTATCCTGCTGACTTTGAAGGCGAAGGATTCTCGCTTGCAACTCCTGGTTTATGACATAGAGAGTGAGAAGATCATATTCGGAAATCTCCATTGGTGGTAGTTGACATTCTGAGCCACCGTGCATCTGACAAGGGAGGGATTGTCTAGGTCGACCACATAGAGAAACTTCTTCTGTGGGATAGAATTTCGAACGAAGATTTACAGCGTAAGTGCAGTGGATGGATTTCTTCTGGTACAGATCTTCACACTCTGGACTGTCGGGAAACTGTTCACAATTAGCCAGTTCCCGCAAGAAATCTTCCCATAGTTCAAGTCTCTTAAATTCAAATCCTGGCTGAAGGATAACGGTGGTCGTGGTAGGGAGTGGCAAGTAATTGAGAACAAGAAGAAGAACCAGAAGAGACATTCGTCGATTGATTGCCATCTGAGTAGATAGAGATAGAGAGAGAGAGAGAGTGAGAGTGAGAGAAAGTGAGAAAACCCTAGGTTAGAAAACGGGCGTTGACGTTGATTATATGAGGGTCATGGTGGTTAAGTGCCTGCTTATAAAGATGATTAGACATTCACATCCGCACTTAGCGCGTATCTGTCTAACGCATAACCCGTGTTGCAAGTATCATTCGTGCGTTCGGCTATCACATTAAAAGCGACGCACTCTTTGCATGCGAGACCCGTGTTAAAACACCAATTTCATTTGCGCCAGATGACTGCAACCTCATTTAACCCCTTCTAGAAAATTCGCTGGCAGGTGAAACTGTGTCATGGCTCTTTACTGCGCCTACTCGGGACATAACTTCAGCTTCTAGCCAACAAATGCTTTCAGTTAACAAAAATCGGTTTATTGTTTAACGGCCTATCACGTGACAATTAACTCGATATTTTCCTTGACAAAATGTCTACTTAATCAAATCAAGTATCAAAGGATTTTTGAGGTGAATGGTCCCTAAGATTCTACTTGAGTAGTGGATTCTACTCATAAGTAAAATTTCATTTAAATTGAAAATAATGTACCACAGGTAAGAGCCAACTCTGAATGAATTAGTAATCAGACGAGTTGTAATAAATAACAAATGGCAAATTCCAGTCGTATGTTTACAAATATGCCAGATATTATTAAACTGCAGTATAAAATGGAAACATTGCTAGCTAACTCTAGGAGACCGAAATCTGTGAACTTACCAATTGTCGAGTGGGAGGGAAGTGGTGATTGTACAAAGAAGTTGTGGACGACTTACGACGTCAAATTCTCTGAAGACCTCTAGAGGAATAGGTCACTTATATATTCCCTTGGGTAGTGCCCAATTTCTCTTCTGATTGGATCATTTAAATGTCGCACACACACACGCACCCTATTTCATGCGCACAACCTGAATTCTGACTTTTAACTCTTCTGTTTTCCATTCTTTTAAAGTACTTATATCCCTCTAGCCACTCTGGGGAGAAATATTATTTAACGGCAAGTTCTGTCTTCGTACTATCGGTATCGGCCTTTGATACCCATGAAAAAGTTCAATGCTGTAATCATATGAATGCATACAAAGCGGAGAAAATCATTTCCCCTTAGGAATGGTGGATTTGAGTAAATTACAAAAAAATTCTCAAAATTTGGGCATCAACAATGACATGTTGATGGATTTAAGGAAATTCTGCGTATTTATTGCAACCTCTTCATACTTCCCATCTTGATCTGACTCATAGGTTGGTGAGTGAATTCAATTGGATGGCTAATACTGCCACATTGACAAAATCGTATTCTTTAAGCACCTTTCAAAGCTGCTACAAGATTGAATTCTTAACATACTCGTTTAAGAAACTGGCGTTATATTTCTGCCATTTCTGAAATATAACAGCAAGAATTTACGCCTGCTAAAACTGCATCATCATCGGTACAATTTTATTTTAGTTTAATTAACCAGCGCCAAACGGCTGCCGTATTTATTACAACACCACTATATTCCAAAGAACCAAAAGAATAATAAATTTCGGTGCATTTAATCCAAGAAGACGGACATCAAAATACTTGATTTTTTTGTTTTGAGGAAATTTTATCTTTTTCCAAATGGAATAACGTGGGAATGGTAAGAGGGAAGCACCACAAACTGTAGGACACGTGGGAATGCTGCTGCTTAAACGAGAGCACAGGGAACCTTGGAGAGAGATCACGATACAATTTATATGGTCTTTTACACAGAAATAGGTAGGAGGAAGGATATTGAAAAGGGTCACACAGGGGAATGGACAACTGGACAACGATTAAAATAGCGAACCGGCATAGTTTGAATAAATGCAAAACGGCGGGAATTTCAAGTCATGGAATCAATTTCTTTGACAAGATACAGTGAGGGGAAGCGAAGAGACGGGCAAATGCCTAAAGGGAACATTTTTCTGCAAAAGGCGGGAGATTTCATCTGACTCAATGGGAAGGTATATTTCAATCTGTCGACCACGACGTGGCTTAGGATAATTTGTAATTAGCGATGTCAACCTCGGAACGTTTCCCATCTCTTTTCTCTGCGATTTCAACTCTGCGTTAAATTCGCAAGTTGAGTTGCTGCATTTTCGAGAGCACAGCCAGTACAAGTTGTCAGATATTATCTGTTGAACTTCGACCCGAGTGTCAATGGAGACTTTTAGGCCCCTGTATTGTTGCTGCTGAAGACGATAAATGCGCATCTGCAGCTCTCTATTTATGATATCTAATAAGTAGAGTTCGAAGTCGGAGAATTCCATAGGATCTATTTTGCATTTGCCTTCCCCGTTAGTGATAAGGCAAGGCAGAGTTGGTCTTTGTCTAGCACAGAGAACAGCCAATTCATTCGGGAACAGGTTTAACTTGAGGGTGGCTGTATATGTGCATTCATTGGATGATTTTAGAAATACATCAACATTATCAGCAGGTTCCACTTCACAGTCGGCAGGCTCTGGTGGAAAGTCGTCCCACTCTTGAAGTCGATTAAGTTCACTTGCCAAAATAGGCACGAAAAGGCAATTTAGAACGAGGAGAAGAATAAGCAGAGGCGATTTTCTGTCGAATGCCATCGCAGTGAGTAAAGGAGGAGAGAGAGATTTCTGAAATTAAGAAAGCATGGAAAAATTATTTCAACTATCGAACATTTTTTGGGTCAAACGCACTTTCCAACGCTAATCATATAATGAGACCGTTTCAACATGTCCTAATGCACGTGTTCTGGTCACGATCGTCCTTCTAGTTATGGATGGATTAGCCCTATATCTAAGTTCCGGTCAGTATTTCTCCTCGATCTTGTATCAAGCGAAAAGACTTTTCCTCGGGTATTTGGAAAAAAGGGTAACTAAGTGAAACCGCTCAAAGGCATGAAATAGAAAATAAACACCAAAGGATCAGTAGCAATAAATGCCTGTTAATTGAAAGAAGGGAAGATGGGAAATTTCGTTAATCAATGCAAACGGAATCTGGCACTTCGAATTTTAAATTAGAAGGGGGAGCGTCATACGCGCTAACTTTCCTAAAATTTAACTTGATTGAATTTATACAAAGTGCATTCGTAATTAGTAAAATATTAGGTACTCACCTCAGAAAAAAGATATGAGAAGTTGTTGACAGAGAGAGTGAGTTCAGTGAATACGTTTCGGAGAATCAGGATGTTTATATATCCCTTAGCCTATCTTTTGATTGGCTATTTTAAAAATGCGTACCGTCAGACGTACACACGCACACCAGATTGGGTTCTCACGACTTGAATCCATCTGTTTAAGTGCCGCATTTCGTTAATTTTTGAAATCGTAGCTAGATTTGGCACTCTTATCTCCTTAAATACTATTTCAATTTAAAAATATTTTTAAATCTTTATCAATATACATATATAGTAGTTTCACATGTGACCTTCCTGGTAAGAAATCGAATTCGGCCATTCCTTTATTTAATTAGAATAGTGAATTTCCAGGTGATGAGATCACTACCCTTTCGCTGATAATTTTTATTGTTTTCTGACAATAGCATTAAATTACTGATTTACTGAGTTCTCGTCAGTTGGGAAGCTTTAAAATATATTTCCAAACACAACCCTCAGAGAGCAGAGTTTATACTGTGTTAAATTAAATCATTCACTTTTCAGTTATAACTACTGTTTGGCTGTCGTCAAAAGTATAATCAGATAATTACCATGATAGTACCAGCCTCCTCCTTTTCTAGTTTGTAATTAGTTTTTAGGGTTCTCTCAACAAACAGTTCTGTAGCGAGTGGTTAACTCTTTAATACTGGAGAAACCCTAGCTTTGGACCACAACCTACGATTTCGTTCCTAGGACATACGGATTAAAATTCTATTAACCAACTCAATTTCCATAAAATATGCCCTTTAAAATCAATTTCATTACTTGCTGACTAATAATAATAATAATCAGCTAATACATCTCCATAAAGCCTTGCATGGCTATTGTTTACACTAAATTACACAGAAGTATCATAGGTAAGTATTTTTACACCAACCAAATAGTAAAGGGAAGTGAGAAAGACAGGCGTAAACCATTGTATTCTTTCCAAACTAAATATTTGGACACAAAGGGGATAGGATATGGGTTAATGTGATGGACACAAAATTTTCCAGACATATTGAATGCTGTGCCTGCAACGACGTCCACGAAAGTTATACATGGAGTAAGTGCTAAAATTTAAAATACGTCATTTGGAAGGGAATGGGAAGTGAGCAGTAGCACTGCAATAGCATACCAAGTAGAAGCCACAAGCATTGAAATAAATGCAAAAGCCGACGTAATTTTTTTCTTACGGGGGTACAAGGATCTTCTCGGAGACAAGGTACCAATATTAACATCTTTTGCACGATATCGTAAGAGGCAGAGACGAGACCGCTAGGTGTTTGAAGGGAGTAGCCTTCTTCAGTAGTCTTGATATTTCGTTTGACCCAAGAGGGAGGAGGATCTTAATTTGTCCACCCCGACGAAGGTCAGGATACTCTGTTGTTAGAGCGGTCATACTGGGTGTAATGACATGGCTACTCCTTTGTGGTCGTAGCTCCGCATCGAATACACAAGTTGAATTACTACATTTTCGCGAGCACAACCAATAGAGGTTATCAGATGTAATCTGCTCAACTTCTCTCTGCGTCTCCAACGTTAGTTCTATACCTCTAGCGTATTGACGATAAAGGTCATTGATTCTAACCTGCAACTCTATATTTACCAATTGCAAGTAGGCAAGCTCGTATTCTGAAAATTCCATTGGAGAGAGGTCACAGTTTTCAGCATTGTTAATCATACATGGAAGGGTGTGTCTTGGCCAACCACAAAGAACAGCTAATTCGGAGGGGAAGAATTTTGATCTGAGGGTAATGTTGTATGTACATGGTTTTTTCTGAATCTGATGGTGATCTTCACACTCTAGACTCTCAGGGAATCGTTCGCAATCAACTGACTCCGGTGAGCAATCTTCACAACCTTGAAGTAGGTCCTGTTGAACAGCCGAAAGGGGAAAGTAAAAGTAATTGAGGGTAAGAAGGAGGACAAGGCGGGTATAATCGAACAGCATTATGGAAAGCTGGAGAGGCTTCTGAAAAGGAGAGTAAAATTATATGTGCCATCTGCCATTTTCTTTCAAATATCAATCAAGAGAGATCTTTAAGTCTCTGAGGTGCTTTCAAACCAATTTTGATATGTACTATTGCGTAATTTGCGTCATAATCTACGTCGAGTTGTCCTTATTCCTGATTATCTACTTATTCATTTGAAAGTAAATGGAATTTTTTAAAGTATCTAAATGAAAGCGCCACCTTAATACCGTTTTTCATCGCTGATTTTAATTCAAATTTAAATGAATATATTTCTTAATCCTATTAAGTACCCCAAAACTTAATCTTGGATGTAAATTAATGTCTGGTATTCAACATGTTCAGAATATTCGAGAATCATTATTATTTCTCTTCTTAAGCAAAATAGAGGATATTCTTAAAGTGTAAATTAATCCCGTAATGGCTAATATAAGAGCATCTAAATTTTATTTTATGAAGACCAGGAATATGTAAAATTGGTAGCCAACTGCAGATGATATGAGAGCGAGAGAAGGAGGAAAACTTACCGGATGTCAAGTTTTATGAGCAGTGGTGACTAGGATATTGATTTGCTGAGGGGAGGATGTTGATATTTATAGCGAAGACTTCGGCTTAACGAGTCCATTATATACATATATATATATTCACCGAAGTTGTGCCTTACCATTTCTTGGATTGGTGCGTTTTTTGCAGCGTGCTCGGTCGTACACACGCACGCAGCTTTGTGCACAGGCGAAACTAATTCTCACCTCTCCTTCACACTGTTCTTTTTTCTTCTATTTAGTACAATCGGATTCTCATTTGAGCCAAAGGTACCTATCCACTGAGAGGTGTGTCTTACTGGGGAAATAATGTCTATTGAATAATGAGATAATGAGAAATTGATTAGATTTGACGTGATTTTAGGAGATTTAGTTATTTAATCAACTTTCTACCTGTTTAATTTACTATTTCCAGGTCTTCAATTTTATCTTTCATTATTAGTAAAATGTCAAAATGTAATCATAGTTTATTCTCCTCAAATAAACAGCAAACAGTAATTTTGAATTCAGTTTTTTGCAGGGGCATATTCGCAGGAAAAGGAATACCTCATTTCTCCACGTCAAAACTAGCGGTTACAATTGATTGTCATGTGACAGCATCTCAACTGACGTAATGGGAGACATAACAATATGTTAAGTGAGAGACTATGATATCTTTGGAATATAAAGATTCCGTAAGAGGGCACATCTAGAATCTCTCCTCTGACCACCTTTCTTCACCTGGAGAAAATAGATCACTTGTCGACAGGTTTTATTTGTACAAAGAGAGAGCTCAGAGGAGCGAGGGAGAGCGAATGCAGAATGTTGGATACTGAGTTTGAGTTTACTTTGCAAAAAAGCGTTCATGGTCCCATGCGGATTCTCGTTAGTAACAAGTACGACCATTTGGGTGACCAAAGTTCGATGTTGGTTTAAGACAGCCCGAATTTCATAAGTTTTAATTGAAATCCACAAGTCTAATTCCATGTGATATTTTAATTATTGCCAATATGAGTCATATAATAATTACTAAATACCCTGAAGACCTTGGTATCTGGACAAATTAACGTCCTCAAAGTCAGGAATTTAATGATCAAATGAGAATCTATCTGCTAGTTAAAAATAATGCTACTGCGGATAGATCCAACCAGAGTAACATTTGATTCGACTAGCAAAAGTATATTATAACTTGAAACACAATATCTTCTGGTGATTTCGACTAAGATTTCTCCACTTCTTGAAGGTGAAAAGTGTAAAGACTTAAAAAATTGAAATTTGCCTCACCAATCAGCATCAAGAGAATATGGATAAAATAAAACAACTTTGCCACACATATTGGCATTCCTGGATCCAGAAGGCTGCTAGAAGAGTCATGCAATCGATATGTATTTATTTCACCCGCATAATTGTGAAACGGTAAATTTTTGCAAACTGAAAAAATATTAATACGGACTCTAGATGCAAATGAAAGAAAGATGAAAGGCGATGGGGGAGTGTCGGTAGCTATAACCAAAATTCCGTTGATAAGTTCCTGTTCTGTAGAAGAATTCCGCAAACGATTGCTTGAAAGGGAAAGTTGTCTTCTTGAAATGAAGCAAATCTTGTGAAATTGAAAACTAAGAAATTGGAGACATTCAAATTTCCGGAATTAGATGAAGTAAGTCTCATCTGGTTCTCCAACTCGTATTTATACTGTCTTACATCTGGTTCAAACCACATTATTATACATTGTGTGGCAAAAAAGACTATTTAAAGCTGAGAAGCAAACAATAGATTTTGAATCCCTAAGGTGCTACAAGTGGTGGGTGGGTCAAAAGTTGAAATAGCAGGGGGTCTTCGTATTGCCCAACTCCTGATGCGCGTATAAGCGTATTAGTGCAAATCAATTAGTGTTGTATAAATTAAGAAGCCTATTATTCAGGATTTGGCCCGAAGTGTACAAGTCAATTCAAATGCGCTGCACTCATACCTGACTGACGACCTTCACATTAAAGCAAATAATTAGTCGGGTCACTTTGATTTTGTGTGCATATTCTTGCAGTCTAGGGGAGATAGTTGAGATACGAAGGGAAGCTCGAACATACCAGAAATCTCAAGGAGGGTACCAAATGGATCTCCTGATTATCGGTTTTCATATTCTTGTTTTTTAGGAGTTTCAACATAATTCAATGCTAAAAAATTGTTTTTCTTGTTAGTGGGAGAGTACGGAACATTTCTGATTGAATTTCTACACTTTATTTCTAATTTAAATTCCTTAAGACCTCCCATCCATTCGTTAGATGATTAGTATAATTGATTTGCTTGTAAACTGACGGCAATATATTATGAATGCATTTACCGAATTTTGAATACTTCAAGAGTAATTAATTCACAGACCGTATAATCGATCATGTCTTAAAGTACACTGTATGAAAAAAAATTATTATAAAGAACTATCCAGACAAAATAAATGCATAATTAGTAATTTTTTAAATAAAAATAATTTATGATTAAAAGTTCACGTGAAACGAGTGAAATGGTAAAATTAAAAATTCATTTCAATGCGTAGGTGCTCTTTTGCCCAACGTCCAAATCGTGAAAAAAAGAAACCGAATTAGGAAATACCATCCCCTAATATGTGGGAAATCTTCTAATTATAGGGCAATTAGTTTGATTAAATTTTATTCCTTTTTTAAGACTTGAATGCTCGAGAAGGTTTTTTCTTTAATTCATTTTCAAATTTAATTCCAAATTGGTTGCTAGTTGTAACAATTAATGGATCTCACGTAATTATGGATCAAACAGATGATCCTACAGTGGACCCTACACAAATAAGCATGGTCTCAAACTCAATAACCTTCTCTGACAAAAGCCCCTCAATAGCATTGAGAAAACAAAATGCTTATCACAAATGCATGCCCATGAATGAATAGTAATCGTTGCTTCCGGGGCACGGTCTCAAGTTCTAGACTGTTCGGGCGCCCATGAGATATCTTCGATCAGCTTTGGTCGCGTCGTACACTTCACAAGTTTTACAGTGCGCTATAAAATCTACAGAAATATATATATATATATGATATGCATGTATACGGCACAAATCCCCTAAGCTTACTTTGGTGTTATTATTTGCTTTCTTTCATAAATAACGATATTTCCACCGCCCATTCATCGAGTCATTATTTGACACCAACAGGTTCACTGTGATCCTAAATGTCTTGACCAAAGTTGGCCTTATGTTCCACTAACATCCCAATTATGCTTTATGCAGATCCGAAAAGTTGTATACATTTGTCTAAATATACATACAAGCTTGGGAAATTTTTTGCACTTTTAATTAACTGCTCTTTGATTATCACAATTAGGAAGGTTCCCTATCCAACTTTTGAACATAGTTCTTTTCAAGGGCACTCTTTTCAAATTCTTCATAAATTAAGAACGACTGGTGAAGTGGTCATTTCTTGTGAAGGCTAAATATGGGTGCATTTTGTATCCATCCAAAAACCCTTCCACGGAGATTATTGTTTTTTCTCATTATCATTGAAGCGTGAGTTTCAACAAGACGTTGGACCAATACGAACCATGAAAGTCCAAATAAAAGCTGCATAACGAGAATATGAGGGAAGTACTCATTTCTGGAGCTTAGTTTTAAATGCTGCTCTCACGCTATCCAGTAGACTTGACATTAAGGGCGTTATATTCCATTTTATTTAACTGCGTTACTTAAAGCCAACTTTAGCAACTCCTCTGCCTTCAAGATATTCGCTGTACCTCCTTCATAAGCATCTGCAAATTCTTCATCACATTCAAAAACAAAAAAATGACCTGTGCAAGTGCCAATTCCCTATATAAGAAACTCCTTGGAAATCGGCACTTTTGAGATGCATTAAGATACTGTTAAGGGAGAAGTGGAACTTTAAAGGGTCAAATTGGTTATATTTGCTGTAATTTATAGCAGTATAAACACCCTGGGTCCAACTACTTCAATCAGTTGAGTTATAACAGATTATATTAACTCAAATTTATAATAACCTTGCCAAATAGTTAGAGAACAATAGGAACATGTGCTAACTCGAAAAATTTCGCTTGACCGGGAGTGGTGATCTGTTATTCGAGATGAAGGTGTTTTGGAGTAAAATAGTAGACGAAATACGTCTGTCAACTCAGAGGTCCAAGGGTCGATTTACATTAATAAATAAGAAGTATATTGTCAGTCATGAAGGAATATCAAAATTCAAGAGGGACACAACACTAGCATGGCTGAACCAAGGAATCCAATTCGTGCTAGAACATTCTGGAAAGAGTAGCGCACTATTTATCCCCTAGTCACCACGTACAGACGCGATGCTAATCGTATTAGAGAGCAAGTGAGGTCACAAGTGCAGAGACCACCCAGCCATACAGCACTCAATAATCACGGCATGGTCAACGTAGCCGAAATTGTATATAATGACTAAACACCATGTCAGTTACACACAGCCCAAATGAACATGTTCCACAGCATACGTCTTCTTTATCTATACCATTGAGGTGGGATGGCTAAACTCGGCAGCCATTCCAAACTATGAGATCTTGCCATAACGATTGATGATGATAAATCAAGGCTTATTGATGAAGTAATCCATACCAAAGGATACCAGAATGCCAACCCCTGTTCTGTTTGATTTTCTGACATTGACTAATTCCAAAAGATTCTAAGGCTTATTCTAGGTTTGAAATTAACGCCATCAGTACTTGTAAAGATTATTTGATCGAGATTTTGATCATAGTTTGGATATACAATTTGAGTTAGTTATTCCTGAGAGAATATGATGTGGCAAAATTTTCAAGCATAATAAATTATATTACCATTAAAACAAATTTTCCTATTTAAAATTATATCATATTTTATCCGAAAATGTTCCTTACTTAGGTATTGAAATATCAAATTCCCTGAAATGCACAAAAAAACCAACTTCCTAGCATCAACTGTTTATGTGTATCTGTAGTTTCCAATTAAATAAAATGACTATTTTGTTCTCTATCTAACTTAAAAATTGTAAAATTTGTCAAATTTGTCATTCATAGTGTGAAGTTTACTAATTATTCGATAACAGTTCAATGCAACAGTCCGCACAAAATTCGCTTTTCTATTGCATTAATAAATTAGTAATTTTTCTTCTAAATTCGCTAAGACAACTCCATAGGGTTTGTGCAGATTCCGGCACTGATTTCTAGAATCTTATTTTGGGTGCCAACGAGGACTATAGCAGATTTTATTCCAAAGGGCGCCCTACAAATTTTCTTTTTTTTGTCGCAATAAATTTTGGAGACTATCAACACGTTGGCAGACTAATAGCGCACAATGGCTTCATTCATTTGCTCAAATTAACACATTGCATTGAGAGCACAGATGCAAGCTACTTCTTCTCATCTGAATATTTGCAGTTTATTCTTACTCCAAGGCCTTCAATGAAAAAAAAATAATACATTTACACGCGCGAAATATTCCAGTAATGGATGACCCCCCGTGTTGAAATTGGTTAGATAGGATAATACCGGAACTTGAATTTTTAAAGCATTAAGGTTGCCAAATTTTCATAATTGGCACAATTATAAACATAGGCAGATAAGACTAGCAAAGGCACTAGAGCTCACAGCGAAGTACCTTCAAGTACCGAAGTTGATGTCAATGACCTGGCCATGATTTTCAGAAGCATGCTAAAATATGATGATTTGCTGACATAAATTTTTAGTAGAAAAAAAATCTGGTTGGATAATTTATATTCACCCATTCTCACATTAGATACGAGCACCTTCAACTTCTTAATCTCTGACCCCTCCCTACCTCCCTCCTTCCACCCCCCCCCCCCCCCCCCACAACCACTATTGACGCTTTAATTATCATTAGTCATTGACCAAGCACATATTTCCTAAATGAGAAAGTATAAGTAGTTGGAGATTTTAGTCCTACCTGGAATAGCCGCCAAAACCTCTGTAATCACTAATTTGAGTCTGGTGAAAGACGGTTACTTTGGAATGCTAATTACTGAAGTCCGTGGTTATAGTACAAGGGAAATATCACTTTACATATTCATCCTAGTTCGCGTATTGAAATTTAAATTTTGAGGGGGAAATGATTTCAAGAGAAGATGAATTTGATCTACGGAATATTTATTCACGCATTATCCAGATCTTATTAAGTAACATGCTGGCGCCCATGGTAGTTTAGACTATTCTTAAGATAAGTTTTCAGTATCCAATTTTTTTTTCATTGAACATAAATAAGCTTCACACTTAATGATGTTCATGTCGTCTGTTGATAAATACGATACACCCACTTTGAGTCATAGCGATCTGAGTTTAATTAAATTCCCTCAGTCGTCAGATTTATCTAGCCATATCATAGAATCTAGGAGAGATCGCGTTCCCTCTGGGGTCCTCTTGAGTTTTGAGCGCAGTTTCTGAAACGTTACAGCGATTTGGTTAAAAAGGGTGACAATCAAAGCATTCTACTCAATCAATTTAGCATAAATAAAAAAATTAATCGAACCATGCTTTTCTTCTACAAACGCAATCTTCTAGACAATACAGGCTTAATTTGTAGTTTCAGGCAAAAGTTGTTCTCATTTTGTGGCATTGGGTTTCATTCTTCTTTGAGAAATCCTCTTGATACTGTGTGGTTTTGTGCTAAAAGTAGAACGTTCGCACTAAAGAATTCGTTAGTGTCTTATACAAAGAAATTTTAGTCATTTCTGTAAATTTGATTACCGTCTGGATATTGTTGGTGCCTGGAAGCCAGAACGATGCTTCAGTGCAAAATAAGTGGGAAGTGTTTTATGACACCATAAAAAGAAAATTCATCTTCGCTGAATCCCGGAGGAGGAGTCTCACATAGGGGTTAGCTGTGCTACTCCCACAAAAGTAATTGTTCCTAAACTAGTTTCATTGATATTCTCAAAAGGAATTTTAGGGCTACTATAGCAGCGTGACGCTTGGAAAGCGGCATAAATGAAATAGCTCATTCAAAGAAATTTTAATTCAGTTTCTTTTTATTTTTCATTCTTTGAAATTCTTTGGAATTAAGCACCAAGAATTAAACTTCGTTAGCCTATAAATTTTTTAGTTTGTGGGACACGTCATCGCATGAGCACACGGTGTGACTTGAAGGTGCGGCCGTTCAACTTCGTGTACGGACTGAGTGCGAGGACACACATTCAATGGCCAATCAAAAGCTTCAGCTCGTTTTACTTAATCCGCCATGTTGAATGACTAAGCTTCCTCTCTTGTTACACTCCACGCCATGCATGTCTAGAATAAACGCGTCCCCCGGATAACTCTGTTTCCTATAAAGCTTTGCAACAGCTTAGCTAATTCTGGGGGGTCTTACGAACTAGAGAATCTGCCAATGAGGTTTCTGAGTACAGTCAGGCTTAGTTAGGTAGCTAATCCGCTGAAATTTTCAATGTGAGTTGCCTAAAATTGATTTTATTGATTAATATGCAAAACCAAGCACATTTACTAACATTAGGGCCATGAAGTCAATTGCAATTGACTTAAATCTTTTCATTTGGAAATAAATATCCAGTTCACCGAGCAATGCGTTATCAAAAATCCGTACTTTGAGGAAGAGTAAAGGTATGGAACCTTTCTGGTGGGAAGAGCAAACCAGGACGCTAGTACTTTACTCGCGAGATGGTCATTTGGCTCACCGATGCGATTAGTGCCAGTGAATTATAACTTTGCAACCGTGGATGTCAGTCAATGCACCGACGATGCGTAAAAATAGATAATACTGTCCGCATTTCTACCTTTATTTTGTTAGCAAACTAACTTAATTAGGCTCATACAGACCACGAAATTGACTTTTTCCCTAATTCATTAGGTTTGATATAAATTTGACGGAGAATTTAATGCCTGGGCAGAGCAAATGCTTTTATCGATATCGCGCAAATAATTTAGCATCCTATGGAAAAATGAATTAGAAAACCGTATTATAAGACGCTTTTTTGGTATAATTGCATAAAGTTTTACTCAAACACAAAGATATGTTTATTCGGCCTAAGTGAACAAGAAATGGCAAACTAAACGCAAAGATGTCCCCCAATATACCTGTGGGTTGAACACTTTTACTGGAACTCTAATAAAAAAATTAACCCTCCTCTTTCAAATGCGCCTTACCTTATACAATGTGGAACGCTACACCTCCATAACACGTTAAAACCAATACAGTTTCATTGATTTCTAAAAAAATATGAATTAATTTTAAATTTAATTTGGCTTTGCAGATGGTAAAATACTGACTTTGTAGTATTGGAAAGGTTAATGTTCCACTGTAAATGTGATAATATTTTAACTGATAGAATACTAAAGACAACACCTAGCGAACATTTATTTGTCAGTGTCAATGTGATTGCCGGAAATAGGAGTCATGTAAATTTCCATTTGAGGGAGAGAGAGAGGATATTTCGTGGATATGCCTATATAGCTTTGATTATTGCTGGTAAAAGACCAAGCTATGTGCGCCGAGAATGCACATAATACCATCAAGTAATGTATGACCTAAGCTAGTTATCAAATTCAATGAACATCCTATTCGAAGATTAAGAACCCAGAAACGCACTCCGGAACATAATCAGTAAATCAGCGGGCATCTTATTTCACTTTCAACAAAAAAAATTAGTAAAGCCTTATATTGGATATAGCAAACGGGTGACGCTGTTAAGCTTAAGGAATTGTTTTATTACAGTTTAGATCATTTGTCCTTTTTTGGAATTGGTGCTTTCAAAATGTTTCAAATTACCAAAACAACGACCATGTGCGGAAGAGAATCAAGCGAAATGCCAACCTGTAATCGAATACTTTTGGCATGATAATAATAACGAGTTTCATTTACTTTTACTCTGGCAACATGAACAACTTTCACATGTGCAGGTGAAGTAGAAGTTAATTTCCTGGTCGAGTCTTATCTTCAGCGCGTTGAAACTGGAAAGCGCTACAACACTCCATTCCATTTGCTGTTAGCAGTAGTTCAATGGCTTTTTAATGAAGTCTCGCAATGACATTGACCTAAGATTATCCGAAATGGTGGCTGACATTAAGATACATACTAATATACATATATATTGACTAATTTGACTGATCATGACGATGTCATTGTTTTCATATCAAACCAACAAACGCCCCGAAACAGTACATTGTTGTTTGATCTCTTTTTAAGACGCATGTTCTCATTCAATATTGGCGTCTAATCGCTGTTTCTCTAAAAGTGGTTCCAAGCTACTTTTCTCGATGTCTGCTTTGAGCGCTTGTTAAATCCTTTCGATATTGCGTAGGGGATACTTACTTGACAAGGTTGGCTGGGGTACTGAAAAAATAGTTATTATTTTATTATATATATATCAGCAATGAAAGGTATTAGCAATTTATAGTTTACTTTAACATTGATCTCCTGCACTTTTACGAGTGCTTTCGAGGGTGAGGGGGAGGGGTGATATACGATAGTGGATCAACTTTCATTGAGGTCCAAAATTCAGGACCTTCTAACGTACTTTTTTGGCGATTTCTCCAATTACAGGAGTCTCGTTGACATTCTCATGCCAAATCTCATCCAAATATATTTACACATTAAATTACACTTAATGAACTAATTTCGCCTAATTTATTTGCATTGAAAGTTGACGCAAATATTTCACAATTGGAAGGAAGATCATGAAGGCATTGAAATATATCTTATATATTTCTACTGCAATAGTCTTTCCTGCGCTAAGTTTACCTTGAATTGACTAAAGATACACAATTTTTTCGTTTCAAAGGAAACGCCCCTCAATTTGTATTCACGAGAAGTTATCTTAGATGGTACAGTATCAAAATAGGCCCGTAACATTGAATAAACCTTCGCGGACTTAATTATGCTCAAAAAGGCCTTGACGAAACTCATCTACCTGCCCATAGCTGCAAGAAATAAAACATGGATTAGGATGCTATGCCCACTAATTCGATTGCGTCAAAGACTCAACAAGGGCTGAATACAGCCGACATTAACCCATTCTAAAAGCTCAAAAGCCGTGTCTAAGACGTATGGGATTTTAGAAATAGATAAATAGCAGTAGGAGTAGTGTGTTACTTGCAAATTTACTGCTAAAAGCACAAGTACTTATTCCATTAAGCGGTATAACACTGCACTTATAGAGTTCACATTGAATGAACCGCAGAAAACTTTACTATTACAAAGTGAACTATTCATCTTAACACCCGACTCCTTAACGTACATTCTTTCGCACCAACCATGGTGTCCATTACTGGATAAGTGCGTTATTTCATGGGTTGGAATGTACAAAAGACGAATGAACGCCTTTATATTTTAACTATTACCAAAAAAGTGTGTGTCCAGTAAAGTTTCAACATCTTCAATAAGTGTGTAAAGAAGAAACTGATAATAATAATAATAATAATTTATTTATTTATATCAAATGGCAGACTTCATGATAGTTATTATTAGCCCTTTACTTGACTTCAAGCCTCACAGAGGGAGGAACATCAAAGTCACAAAAAGTCGAGAGGGGGAACAGAAGAGTGATTCACAGATAGAAGTGGGAGAAAGACACAAAGGTAGAGAAAAAGGTAAGGTGAGGTGAGTACTGTGGAAGTGGTGGAATATGACATACAGTCTGATCATGGTAGTTTGAAGTCAACTGCCGGTTTATATACTTTTTTGCCGTATGAGTATACGTTGTCCAGGGTGCACCACGTGGAGGCAATTATATCGCGCACCCCCATGAACAAGAATTTAATTTGATGCGATTGGCTTAAAGTAAGCAGGAGTTAGAATTAATTCAAGGGATTGATTCTAAAAAAACGCACTTAAATCATAAAAGCATTTTCAATTTAGGGTGACTAAACGATGTGACGATAAATGTGTTTTCATGAATATAACCTTGAAAATTCCATCAAAATTCAGAAAAAGGAGATTGTCAAATTTGCTGAAATGTAACCGTAAAACTCTACACAGGCCTACATTTTGGCGTGTACCATAACTTAAAAACTCTGCTTCGTGGTGTTCATTTTGTAAGCTTTTTACTAAATCTTCAAATAAATGAATTTATTATGCTACTAAATAAACTGCTCCAACCCTATCAAGGTCTATTAGGTGACACTAATTGTTTCAATGTTCAACTTACCAGTATTTTAGCTTTCTGAAATGATTATTTAGAAAAATTTTACTTTAAACTCAAGATCTCTCTGCTCTGCTTAAGTTATTTTTTAGAAGGTGCACATATTTCGAGGTGGCATAATCCTCCTTTTAAGTGGGTCTTGTGCCCACGAGATTGTTCAGAAATTCAGAATTTCATTCATAAA
Organism: Hymenolepis microstoma; assembly: GCA_000469805.3. NCBI lineage: Eukaryota > Metazoa > Platyhelminthes > Cestoda > Cyclophyllidea > Hymenolepididae > Hymenolepis > Hymenolepis microstoma. The sequence continues at coordinate 2,289,107 of LR215994.1, forward strand.
ATCTGTGTTCTAGAATGTTTGCTTATTATAACATGGCTTTCTGAACTTGGCTAAACTGCCTTCTGACATCTCCTGATCGAACTTCCCCTTCCTCTTTCATTCCTAACTGGACCATCACGCCGTTTCGTGCGATTAGAACTAATAGAATTGATAGTTACTGGGGCTTTCAAGTCGGATGCCGCATCCCAAAATTACGGAATAAAGTAGATTTAAAATTATGATGGGATTTTAGCCCTTCTGATTATAGATGCACTTTTATAGATATGATGTACTTTAAGTGGAGAGAGGGTATTTGTGCTTAGGGTCTAAAAGTTAGACGACTGAAATCGTGGGAACACAGAGCAATAGACTGTAGTTTGCTAATTTAGGTACTTTATTATGATAGCAATGTCCTGCTTGAAAAGTCGAAATGAATTTTTTTTCACTCGATAAACGTTCAACATTTTTCGTCAATGCATTGTTATAACTTAATGTAGAAAAGCATTTTAACCTTTAACTTCATTTTAATAACATTTATGAGGCATTGTTATACAACCAGCAGCACCAGAGCCACCTTTAAAGTACAGAAAATGATCACCACTCTAATCTAGTAACATTCAGTCATAATAAAGGAAATTTGAGGTCTAGCATGGTCAAATATATCTGTGTCTGACGATCCAATGTTGAAGTTCGAGCATTAGAACTTCGAAAAACATACTCTTCTTATGAAAAAGCGGACAATTCAGTACATCGAAGATTTGAATGGAGGATGGCTCTTGATTCTCTGAATTCACTTCTTGCATCTTCCAGTCCCTGCAGTACCTGAACTCCTGGACACATTTGTCTGCTCGACTTCTATACGGATTTTACACGGACTCGTACCTCTGTACAAACTGTCAGCAGCACATCAACCAACGATCAATACGAATTCTTCCAAATGCTTTGTGCAGTGAATATATGCCTGTGTGTGTCATTTGGTATCCTCGCTTCATCGAGGTGTTATATTCTAATAGTCTTTGACAAATCCTTAGGTCTACGAGAAGATATCCTTTCCCTTAGTTAAAAGTTGCAAAATTTTGCCAATTAAGTGGGAGATAAAAACGTTTTTTAATTTGTTAATTGCCATTACCAACCGTAATTGTGAAAATGGTACAATTTCTAACTGTGGGAAGCGACCGAAAACGGTCGGCAGAAAGTCTAACAAGTAATGAAGGAGTTGGGATCAAAACGATTCTGCGGCCGACGTCATGAATCAAAAGATTCATACTTAATTTTATTTGTGGACCCCAGTTGTACAATATTTACTTAAATAGGCAGATCAAGTTCCAGAATTCCAATTTCACTGTTCGTCCTCTGGATCAAGAGCAAATGCTTGTCTATGATGTTTAGAGCTTATTGGTCGGTAGTACTTCATCGGTAAAAGTCCGTCCTGTAGAGTCATTTCCTTGTTTTTCATTGGTTGTGAATAAACGAATTTGACAGTACCATCAGAAAGTGAAAAAATTGGATAACACCTACAAATTTTAATGGAAAATTTAAAAAAATCCCAATAGAGAAGAAAGTTATACAATGACCAAAGATTTTTATTCAAAATAGCCGCCATTGTCGTCTATTACGGCTCTGGAAACTAGAGCATGCTGATTTTGCACTCTACCTATGAAGGGTCTCGAAAATTCTGTCCATTAACTGGTTGGCTTTTTTAGTACTTTAACAGCGATTAGTAACTTTCTCGACATTACCAAATGCATAAACACAATAGTGAGTCGAAGCAGGGTCTAGAGAATTTGGACAAAGAACAAAAAATTGAGGCCGGTGTAGTTGTATAAATTGGTGAGCAACCAGTTTGATTCCTCCCTCAGGTGTGTCGGAAAGCTCAATCCTTCTGCCACCATGCATATGACCTATTACTGGTTACCTTCTTTTGTTATCCAGGACTTAAAAACTGCAGTAGTCAGCGATTTCACCTAAGTATCTAAATTAATTCTAATCTATCGTTTAGAAAGTGCTAAGGGAGGTATCGGATCACATTATCTTTGGCGGCAGAGGACACACATCCGAAAACCATGACACTTTGGGGAAATTTGATCTACATGACTCGAGGAAGCTCGTTTGGACTAAATGCAAGCCAAGCTATCGTTTATTCTGTATGTTGTGCTTTCGATCCAGCAAAACTTTCTCTCATCTGAACAGAACCAGATTGTGTGTGCTTCAGCAGACTGTTTCATTTTGTTCAGAAGTTTCTTCGCCTTTGCCAGATGACGATTCCCGAAGACATTTTCTGTGAAAATTTGACCCCTTCGACGCTTGTGTGTGCCTGTAGGAGCGAAGGTCTTCACTGAGTGCGAGATTCACGGTAGAGACTGAAACACACAGATAACTGTGGTGGAAAACTCTGAACTTCAGTTAATTGCACTTTCACATACTTTCAGACCTTTAAGCATTGTATCGAGTTCCCCTCTACCTAAAACTATCGTCACTGCAAGGCTTACTTCAAGCCAAATCACCTTTCAGGTTACTGTCTCTTTTTGTCTCTTCTCAGTTAATTGAGTAGTTTGCCACCTACTCCGTATCATCTGTATCGTGTGGTAGTTGGGTTCACTTATTTAGAGAGGGCAGGCTTGGTTGGTTTTCTCCATTCTATACCGAGATCTTCCACACCAAGGTCCTCCTTTCTGTTTCTTCATAATAAATCTGTTTCACTTACTTACCAGAAAGCAGCTATATGGTATCATCTTTAATAGTCAAAAGCTATTTGCATTATCTAGGCGGAGTAAAGTTTGCACAAGATAAATATGAGTCAACAATAAATCAAATCTGAATTCAAACATTAAATCATGTAACAATTCCGATGTTCGCCCATATTCCTTATTTAACTTTCATTGTTCCACTTCAGTTCCAAACAAAGACTTAAGCCCGAAGACTCGATTTTTCAACCTCTCTACAGAAGGGATGTAACGGTGTAGGAAAAAAATGAAGTCTTTAATGGAGTCCAGATTTAAAAATGGACCCAGTTTTAATAGAATTCTGAATATACTGAGTTTCCTTTTAGAAAAAGCAGGTATATTTCACATTGTGACTTACGAACTACACGTGGAAATGCTAGCCAGAGTAGAATGGATGCGATAAGTCCTCGCTGCTATAACAAAATCTGAACACAGTTCAAATTAGTTCAAGTACACAACTAGTGCCTTTGGCGCCCGAATTATTTTTTAAAAAATGCACCCAACCGCACTCGCGCGTATCTCACAGCAGACTAATGTCGCCGACTTGATGAGTTTTGGTGATATCAGGCACAGGTTTTAGATGTATTGAACATGTTTGAAAGAGCAATAGCACCTTCTGTTACGAGTCTAGTATCAATTGAGCTTATTTTGACAGAGGACCATGCGGTCCTAAGGCCGTCAAAGGGTTAATAAAAGAGAATTGAATATAGTATTAAATATAAAAAAGTACCTTCGCTATGTCATCAATTTTCATATTTTTCATAAACAACTTTTCAACTTATTGCAAAATCAAGTTTTTTGGGAATTGATTCCTAACTTCTGAGTGAGACTTTGCCTTTGATAGCTAGATCTTATTCAATATTAATCCATTTTTTTCACATTAACAGGATGGATGAGACTTTGTAAAGACATGTAGCAGCGCTCGCAAGATTCCAGCCAGGGTGCGTTTAGTGATATGTATGTGCATTTTATCATCCTCCATATGAGCTGAAGTTATAATTATTTATTTGACTATAGAAAATCAAGTTTCATTAATTATTTATTAGATTTCTTGCCACCCTCCCCCCCTCCCGCCCACTCCCCACCCTTCCAGTTTCAAATTCGCCAATAGTCTGATGTTAGTTGTTTATTCTAATTGTTTCTGTATTCTAAGACGTATTCTAATATTTACGCAGATGCATATAGGTGTGAGCAATTCTGATATTTAAATTTCATTTATTGCAGCTTGCATCGACATTTAAGAAGGACAACTCAATAGATGACATCTCTGGGGTCTTTCTAAATTTCAATTTAAATGAATGAAATATTTTTGGCACGGTCTAAAATTACTAATATCACATTGAAATTTATTTTCTATTTACAAATCGTCAAATATATTTGTTTGGGTGGAATTATGCGCTAATTCTACAACCAGAATAGGAATTGAACAGAAGTTTGTCGGATATTCAATTTTGTATAGAGTGAAGTTAAAAGAATGGAGACAAGCCCATTTGCTTTGGAATTAGAATTTGAGGGGGAATTCTACACTAATGAACTTTGACTTTTGCCCAGTAATCTCTATGGCAAAATGTCCTAGTTTAGAATGGCTCCCAAGATTATCTTAGCTTGTAGCAGATTAGCTACCTTAATAAGCCTTGGTTGTTCTCAGAAACCTCAGTGACAAATTCTCCTAGTTGGTAAGTCTCTCAGAAGAAGAAATAGACGTATACTGTGGATACGTTTATTTAGTATGGCGTGCTGCGTACTATCTGTGTGCATGACGTCGAACTTAGTAATTATATACACTTTATGATACGATGACCTCATATAAATTGGATCATTGATTGGTCGGAAAATCGTGTACTGGGATTGACCTTGATTGATCGTAGCTGGTATTGGTCATTGATTCTGCATTAGTCATGCTGAAGTTGTGTCCCCACAAGCTACCGCGAAGCTATAGAGAAAACAAACATATGACGTGGAATACGCCTATTCGGGTGATTTTATTTGGGAGGAGGAGAAGGAGATGTGTGTCGGTCGCGTCCTGCCCGCTAGGTTGTGTGTTGATTGACAGCGCTAGCATGGCTGAAGCAAATAAGTGTTTATTCCTCACAAACTACACTAATTAAGTCAGAAGACTGAAAACGATCGACCACTCAAGATAAACCTATTCCACGAGTGAACAGCATCAAGGTTCCTATTGTTCGGCGCAGTTCAGACTATTTGATTGCAGACCATAAGCGGCACACCAGTTCTAAGATGGGTAAATGAATTGAGGACAAAATTTCGAAGTGTCTACAATGAACGGTTCGTAATTTAGGAACTATAAGTGAAAACTCCGTGCAAAAATTGATAAAATACAGAAAAACAGTAACAAATCGGATCATTGCAGGGTGATTTAAAAATTTCAGCTGTACTATTTGCTCTTCAGCATCAAGATCGTTTAAGCTTGAAATAATTAAGGGACTGCAAAAATATCGGTTTCCATAAAAACAAAAATATTTGGATTTCTAATTTTACTTTACTAAAAATCTTAGTTGTTTAAGTGGCTATCTTGCGTGACTGATAGCACAAAAACAGATTTTTATCTAATACGAATTGAATTTACATAGCTTTGATCGAGCATTCTACATTATAAAACGCAGAATTTCTCAAAGCTGCCATTTTAGGGTAGATGGGGTAGTTTTTCACAACTGTTTTCACCAAACCGTAACAAATAATTGGCAAGTATTATTTAATCACCATGACAACAAGAGGACAGCCATTATAAATATGAGTGAAATCAATAATTATGCTGACCGGTTTTGGATCACTTTATTAACACCAAGCAAAGCCGATACATTAAAATGTACAGCAAAAATCAAAATTAAATAAACCTTCATCGAAAACAGTTAACAATAATGTAATTAAAAAGGAATTGAGTGCTCACGTTTTTTTAATTAAATATTGGTTTTTTATCTCTAGGTAATTTTGCGCACTTCTAAATGTTAGTTCATTGGAACGGATTTGCTTATCGATTCATGAGTGGTCAAGAGATCAATTGGAAATACTGCGAATCAAAGTGAAGACATGTGAGCTCCGTTAGTTTTGAATGCTTTCACATCTCTTGGCCAGCAATAACTAGTACAATCGAAGATTCTGTTCATTGAATGTGTCTTTTATAATAAAATAGAATTAAGATCTGATCCTTAGATTCTCCCTCCCCCCCTCACTCCACTCCCCCCACTTTAAGTTGATTCTGCCTTATTCAAGTCAGACTCAGCTGAGATGTGGGTTATATCTCATTTTATTACCACGAAAATTGGATTTCTTCGATGAACCTCCTTTTAACGCTAGCAACTGCATATGCGCACTCAAGTGCATAGGCTTGCTGGGTCTTTCCCTCTACTGCCCTCCCACTGACTAACAACTTTCTTAACTATTGGCTACTGATCAATGGGTAAAAGACTCGAAATCCTTTATCCTCCATATATAATTTCCCATTTTTTCTGTTCCTCACTCAGTGTTTGTCTCCTTATTTCAATTCCTTCTCGCTAATTTTTCTCCCGTTAACTCCCATACCCTTCAAATTGTCCGGTCTGCCTAGTTAATTCTTCATCTTCTAACTCACTCAAGAAATACTATTGCTACCTGTTGGAGGTGGTATTTGGTCTAATTCGGTTAAATCTCAACGCATCATTCCTGACAGAACTACTGCTGCTTTGGAGAAAATTTAATGCTTTCTTTTTTATTCCATTGAACTCTAAATGATAATTGACCTATTTAACCATATGCGTCAAGGAAGACTTAAACACTGATCTGTGATTTATAGTGGAATGTCACATTTTCAAAAGAACTCAAATCAATTGCCACCACAATCAAATCGCTGCACGTTTATTTGCTAGTGTGGACTACCACGAGAGAAAAATTAACCAGTTTCTGATGGCGTTTTACAACTCATTGTCTAAAAGAAGTCTCACCTCGGATCTTACCACAAGGCCAATATGACCAAATACCACCACATTCTGTTACAAATTCCTGGGTACTGGATGCAAGAAAATATAATCTTTGTGTATTTGTGTATCTGAGGTTGAATGTTAGCTCTGCAGAAGTCTCTACACAAAAGAACGGGTGGATGAATCAGGAAGTGCGAGAGAGAGAGTCTAATTAAAAGTACATATTCCAACATTTTATTTCACAAATGCTACAATCAACGACACACAATCACTGCATCTGCAAATCTTGGAATAGTTTATGTTCTCTGAGTGTACTTTAAGCCTTATTGATTTGTCAACAATTACTCGGGTAGGTGATTCATTAGCGCTTAGAAATTTTTGGCATAAAAGTACACACACGCACACACAAATGAATTGGAATCTTATGCGGCTCTGGGTAATTATAGTTTTCTTGGTTGACTGATTTTGAATATAATGGACTAGTGCTCTGCGCAAAAAAATGGTTCCGAATAATTCTTTTTTACTAAAATGTACTTAAATATTACTCAAAGAATAGATTAGGGCAGGTCAAAGATTAGAGCTTTTAACCTTTTTAACTGCGCAAACTCCGCTACTATTAGGTCTACAACATTGCTCCCGCCGTTTTCCAAAAGATGGCGTTAGTAGTCGGTAGTAGTTGAAATATATTAAACACACAGATTTCGAGCACTTTGTTTTGACATTTGTAAATACAACCCTACTTTGGTATAACTTGAGTTGTGTTTGCATAATAATGACATTTTTAATTAAATATGTCCGAATTGAAACCGAATTCTCGTCATTTGCGAGAAGTATTGCTTTTTAATGCTGCAATATGAAAAAATGTGCGGACTGGCTGAGGCTCACCGGATTATCTCAGATGCTTATGGCAAAATGTTGAAATGGAAAATTTTACCTTACCCGCCGTATTCACCAGATATTGCTCCGTCTCATTTTCACCTCACTCACCTCTCTCAATGGCACACGGCCTGGCTGACCAGCACTCGAGCTCCAATTTTGGATTGACTCATGGATCTTATCGAAAGATGAAAAATTTTTTCGTTGCGGGATTCGCTTGCTGCCCGAGAGATGGGCCACAATGGTAGCTAACGATGGACAATATGTTGAAACTTAATGATGTAATCGTTTTGTTGTAATAAAGCCTCAAATTAAAAAAAATGGCGGGAGCAAAGTTGTAGACCTAATACTAGAAAAGAAGCGAGTAAAACCGCTTGAAGGCTATGGAATGAACGTAACTAACACAATGCACCAATCATTTTTTAGAAAAGAAAACACAGAAGATAACTCGGTCGTGTAATAAAGTCATCCATAGTTTTTTCGACGTCGTTAGTCTTGCATAAAATGGTAAGCGAGACATTGAGATTAGACAGAGTAAACCCCACGAACCACTCACTTCGTTCCAATCCACCCTCTATGTCCTACGCCGTGGTAAAACCAATTTGTTTGAGAGACAGCCGCAAATATATTAAGTGACACTTCATTGCAAATAGTAGAGGATAAATTATACCTGAGGTCACGATGCGGAACATACGTGAGTTCTTTCCTGGTTGGCATAAATACATATAAGCGTTGACACCAATAAGTGTCATCAAGAACCTAGAGAAAAGATGGTGAAATTTGATACGAGTATTATTTCATTAAATGTGTTTATTTATCAAAAATTGGTCATGTGAAGAATATACATTGAATAAATTCTCCTGACACTTAAGTATTTACTGCTAATTGTCTCAATTTTATTACGCATAATTAAAATTTGTAGTTTTTAGCTCCTCTAGAAGTATTAATAATTTAATTTAGAAGCCAATATATATGTGTGATATTAATATCTATGAGCAAATAAGTGTATCATATAATAGTAACCCACTTAAATGTATTTAAAAAATATAAATACTCATGTCATTATAATATCATTATTGCTGCTCATGGCGATTTTAATCTCAACACTAAAGTGAGCAAATACGCAGGAAAGCCAAGGCACCAAATTCTCTTATTAACTGCTGTTAATTTGAGTAACTCGTGACTAAATTGCATTATCTATCAATGCCTTCCGCCTTCCGCCTTTCTGGGACCAATCTCTATATTTACCGTTTATTTTAATTCAAATTTCCTTTTTCCAAACGCCTGATGTTGACGATTCCATGCGAATCTGATGTAATTTCAAATCCCACTCATAATCGGTATGACTATGACTTTTTTTAAAGAAATCAATGGTCATTTTAAATGATCTGTCAAAGTATATAAACGCAAACTTGAATTGGCAAAAGTATCAGCCTGGTTACAATTTACTAATGCAAAGTGTACACTGTTTATATCCTAATTTTCTACTTACGAGGTCCTAGTGTTTAATACCAAATATCTTGAGTGAACTAACAGCGACATATTCATAGCTCCTACCTCCTCAGATCTATCTCATATTAGTTAAGAGAAGATAATCACTTGAAGAAAACTTAAGTAAATTGAAGCTACTTCCAAGGTCACAATGGTAAGTGGTCTGGCGCCTGAATTTGGTGTAGAAAGACATTTTGAATCTGTTGTGGCAAAAAATGACATTATTTCTATCTGATAGTTGAACAGAATTCGCCACTACCCTTGGCCATCCACATTATGCTTAGTGCACCGAAGAACGTCGATCCCGTGATATCTAACTAGGCAGGTTTGCATCCTGACCAATATCCCTCCCAGTTGAGGGGAATACTTCATGCACCATCATTCCATACTTGCATTGAATGTTGGTACGCCAAAGGAATTTAGACAGCATAATTATATTATTATGAAAATAGCCGTAGAATTCGCATGTACATAGTTCAAAAGTATTGCGAACAGGAATACTGAACGTCAATTTGATAAATTATCCTACCGCATTTCGTTATAGAATTATTAACTTGGTATGTAATATAAATTCAGAACGTAAAACGTGCGAACAAAGCATGCAATGTATCTGTCTGGGAAACGCTTCCCTAGAAAGTTCCTTCATTTATACTTAAAGTGACTACCGAAAGGAAGATGTCAACGCAAGATTAGAAAATGGCAAAGTGACCCCGCCCCTCGTTCCAACCGCAAAAATTTAATTGTCAACGAGCAAACTGGTCAATTCAAAGGCTCCAATTGCAGTGTCCATCGAGGCTTACCCATTGTAGTGAGTAACTAACCACCTTAGTTCATTCTGGTCGACAAAAGGCGAGGTTGAATGCATATTTCTCATAGGTGCGGATCCACAATACCTCCTCTCCATTCGTCTCTTCATGGAATCGAATCAAAAACTTTTGTAAGGAAAGAACAGATTGGCTACACCAACACTGTTTTTAATAAGGTAAAATTGGAAATTATGCATGTGATTCACGACGTAGAAGCTATTCATGTGAAAGGACATCGACACACATATCATTTGATGAGGAAGCACATAGTAATTAATAGATTACATCCTTTTAAAATGACAACATCACGTGAAAACCTACTTTCCATTTTAAATTAATTAAAATTTCACACAAAATTATTTTGAAAAAATAAATACATTTTTCATTTTTTGAGTTCTTACGAGCATGCATATTTGACAATTTGTTATGACATGAAAATTAATGGCAAATGAAGCGTTGTAAAAAAAATCGATTTTGAAGGTCGCAATCAAAAACTGCCGCGCAAATAAATTAGATTAATTTGGACTTTCATGCAGTTTTAGGTGCTACCTATTACCCTGGCATCGTCTATAAACATTTAATAAAAAACCATATTTTTATTTTGCAGTCCACTGAAGGCAGAAGTTAAAAAGTTTTCTTTGTGAAATAACGCCTAGGAGCAAAGAACAACGAAGCAATTTGATCGGGATTAAATGAATAGGGTGAATTGAATGTAGACACCAAAGTTGGCATGTCAAATTTGATCTTCGAATTAAGCTTGCAAGCTTTTTTCCCTCTCGAGCATAACCTGCTGCTCTATGTCTCACTATTCCAGTTTTCAAATTTTGGCCTCGCTCCTTGTGTTTAAAATTGAGTTAATTTTTTACGGTGTTTGAAGTTTATTAACCAGTGTTTAAATTCGATTACAGATATGATGTCTTCTGTTACCTGCATAGATAGCGACAGGATTCACTTAATGGGAGTTTCCTTAAATAATATCACCATTGGAAATAAACTTGACAAAATTGCCATTATAATTATTAGTAGTATTTTCCTAAGGAATTTTTGGGAATTACAGTTATTACTAAATGAAAAGTGATCGAGAGGGTGAGAAAAATAAAATCAGATAAGCCGTCTTCCATCATGTGATCTCTGCTTTTATTCTGTTAATGGTTGGCTCACTTCCATACGCTTGGCACACTCCAAATTAGATGACTTATTCCCTGTGGTACTTAGTGACTTCCTAAACACAATACACATTACTTATTAGTTATAAAGATCGGTCTAACTTCTACAAAACACTTTTTGAATATCTGGATTTCGGCATGATCTTATATTTTTACAGTGGAAAATTTCTAGATTCCATCCGACTTGCTATTTGTTTATTCATTTATGCTCTGATAATTTGAGAGCGCTTAAATCAATTTAAAATGCAATGCTCGTTGGGTCGTTACTATCCTGATATCAAACTTTGTTTCTAAAAGAACCGTCTTAAAGCAATCTTCGATGAGAATATTGTTGAGTATTGGAGTAGTAAAAGGTCTCTTTTCCAAATACTTCAAAAGTGTCTGAAAAATTTTCCATTCTCTTATTTTAACCCCGGCAAGAGTCACAGGAGGATTAAGAAACTGCCAAAATATTCAGAGGGGTTTCATTTACACTTCCCATCGTGTGCATTAAAGTACTCTACTTAACCAAAATATTTTACACTAGAACTTAAGTCTTCTCGTGCAATTTATAACCGGGCCAATTACCGGTAAAATATTGATTAAGGTGTCTTGACTCGAAATTTGAACTTTCTATGGCTTCTTGGATGCTCTAGTATTAAGATTCTGGTTCCAAAGTTTATGTTCTGAAATGGTACACAGTGAAGGAACATTTATTGGTTAACCCTTTGACTCCCGAATTGTTTTTCTCGAAAAATGCACCTAACCGCACCTACGCGTGTCTCACAGCAGATTGATGTCGCCGACGTGATGAGTTTTGGTGGTATCAGGAGAAGGCGATAGACACGTATTGAACATATTTCAAACGCCAATAGTCCCTTCCGTTACGAGTCTAGTACCAATGGAGCTTACTTTGAGATAGGACCGTACTGTCCTTCAGGACTTTAAAGGGTTAAAGAGAGGACAATCGATATTAGCCAGCTGGGGTGCGTGATAGACTTACCTCCACGTGGTGCGCCCTGGGCAACGTATACTCAAAGCAAAAAGGTCTATAAACCGACAGTTGACTTCAAGCTACCATGACCACCCGACTTCTTGAGACTTTGATGTTCCTCCCCTCTGTGAAGCCCGAATTCAACTAAAAGGCTATTGATAGCTGTCATAAAGCCTGCCATTTGAATAAAATAAATAATAGCCAACTAATTAATATATAGCTAAGTTATATGGATGTATATATATATATATTTATTTATTTAAATTGGAATACGTAGCATTCGTAAGGAAACCAAAAAGCTCCAACAAAATTTAGCCAAGTAAAAACAAAGAACTCTTCTTTGACGACTGACCTTTTTATCAACTGGGTAGAAATTTCAATTTCATTGATTTAGGGTCTGCTTACATTTTCGAAACTGTGGACTTTGCAGAAGTACAACTAAGTGTGAGCCTTCCTCCTGATCTCGTTGAGTCTTCAAAGGTTTACTTTTAAGAGTTTAAATTTAGCCCTTAAGTCCTAAGAAAATCCCGAATTTTGAGACCCAAGATTTACGTAAGACTAATTTACCGACAGTTATGTAAGTATATTAAACATAAATTACACTTTATAAATATCTAATCAATAAACACTTAATTCCATTGAAAAACTAGGATTACATTGGTGATAATTTGAATTCAACTTAGATTAATCTGCTAATGACACAACACAAAGTGTTAAGTTGGAGAATAGATCAAATAAAATTTTTAGATTAGAGAACCCCCTAACATGGAAAGTCTGAAAATCGGCCATTAAGATGAGATGCATTTCATGCGAAATACGACCTTGAGAATTTCAAAGTTCTTCGAAGTTAATTGGAATGGTCTACATGGTGTAGTTTCCAGACCATCTAATTTACCATTCACTTTCATCCTAGGTTTATTATAATTTTGGTTTTCGAGCAAGGTTGAGGGATTTAGTGTTTGTTTTCTTCGGGCAGTCAATCAATAATAAAAGTCGAACTTCTATAGTTTGAATAGAAATGCTCGTTGATCGTGGCATTTCCAATTTCATCTTTACAAATCTCTGATTTCCTTCATTTCTGACGTATGCCGATTTTAACAAGTTCCGAGATTCTATTTATATCCTAATCTCAAGTTTATTTTATTTTGATGATAAATTTACTGTCTTAAATCCTATTATGAAATTTCAAAAATGGTACTTTAATTTCGAGCCTTTTACAAGTCATAAAACTGGGACAATGATGATGACGATGACACGTTCACATAAATAGCCGCAAAGAGATATATATATTTACGCTAACAGCCGCCTTCCTCACACTATTTCTCTCAGAGTATTTGTACCGAATTTGACGGAGTTTCAGTGTTGAGAATTCTTTCCATATGGTTTGCCATTATGCATTCTGCCTCCCATCCCACCCCACCCTCTCCCCCTCCGAGGACACATTTTGTCTGATTAAATTTAAACACCCTTGTACTTTTAGGAGTTGTAACATTCCTCCTACTTCACAATAGTAACAAAGTCTACGCCTCCTCTCTCCATCCCATTTCATTTTTTAGTTTCAATTTTCTGTCAAATTCCCGAACACTCACAACATCCTGGAACAGCCATCTATCTTTCTACCTCGGTATGTAATATGCAATTTTGAAAGAATGATCACTGTTGCTATCGTTTCGTTTTCAGCTTGACTACTTGGAGGGAAATTTTTGTCTTTAGGTCAATAAGATGGTAAAAGTACACATAGTTGTTTGTTTTTCCTCTAATCCCGAGACGCTTCTAGGCGTTGCAATTGGGGAAATTAAACTATACGCCTGAGGAAACTTGTAGGGGGGTGGGAGGGGGGGGGAGGAGGATATCCAACTGTCGCAGTGCATTGGGGGATACGTGCCTTCTATATATAAGTTCTTACTTGATTTGTACTTTAGAATACTCCCACACTTCAATCCAATTTAGCAAAAAGTTACTTGAATTAACATATACAGAGTGTTCCAAAAAATGTATACACGATCAATTAGAATTTTATTATTTAAAAAGCATAAAAGTATTTTATTAGTATAATTTTATTTTTTTTCACTGGTTGTTCTCAAACTGTATACATTTTTTGAGACACTTTTTAAATAATAAAATTCTAATTGATCGCCACGTTTACATTTGATTTTAAAGTGTATACATTTCTTTGGGACACTCTGTATTTAAAATCGCGTGCTTTGAAGAAAACCCCATGAGATCTGCAACGTTGGAAACGACGTTGGAACTTACATTTTCCTAACTTCCTCTGTAGCTTTTCGATGAAACTGAAATCAGATAAGCAAACTTCAATAGCAGAAGGTAGAAAAGAGAACGTTCAAAAGATAAGGATTTTCCATTTTTATCCAGATTGTAGAATAATCACTTAGTGAAGAGTTAAAAGCTTCGCGTTCCGAAATCAAAATGTCATAATTCGTTTCTGGGATTACTGATCAAATTCTTATTCCCAATCCCCGATCCACATCGGTCGGTTGTTTAAGTATTTAACGGTCATTTCCGTCACTTCATAGACATAGGAGTTTACACGCTCATTACGTAGCAGGCCGCGGACAGCCCTTTCGGTTGAATTAGGGACAGTAGAAATATATAGAACGAACTCTACCTGCCATGAAAAAAAATTGAATTTTACTCACAACAGCAGTCTTGATCTGCTCTTATTCACTCCATCAAGCAGTTTCGTTCACCTGAATTTGACTAAATTCTGCTGTTATGAGGCAACATTTAACGCTAATTAAGATGTTAAGACTTGTTATATTTATTCAACAGAATAACACACCACCTGATTCAATACAATATACCAAAGTTGGAAGAGGAGCTTGAAGTTTGAGGAGTCTCAAGTATGGAAGATCGAGGACCACTTTCTGCACTGCAAACATTGACAAGTTCTCAATTTTTTCCAGGTGTTCGAATTTTCTTTCATTGAAAAATGAACTCCATTTAAGTTAATCATTTAATTACCTAGCATTTTTATTTGATTTTAATTATTTTATTAATGGTTTTTCCACCAATCCCACCATCATAATGATAGCTCTTGTGATCATGGTGAAGTGGAATACGGTCAAATGTCACCATATCCACATTACAGAGAGCAAGGAGGCAGACGATAAGAGGTTGAATAGTAGAAGCTGACTGGAGGATTGATATTCAGGGCGTAGGCAAGTAGAAACTGTTGGTAAGAACCGGAGCAGCAGTTGCTATTTGTCTGAAAGCAACAGTTTGGAATGAAATTACATTCGGATATTTTTAGAGGTGCAAAAATAGTTCTAATTGTGAATAACTCCACCGGTAATCAAAGATAAAATCGTACGACAGGTTGATCGAGCATAAGTAGAGTAATGTCAAATGTATTTCGACAGATTTGGTGGGGAATGTGTGACAATATGAACCTCTCAGCACACATAATTAGTAGATCAATGTAATGAGATTTCGAGACAGATTAGCCTAAGTTCACAAACTTGAAGCTAGCAACGTTTAGCCATGACTAGCACATGAGAAAATTGGAACAGGAACATATTCTAAACAATTCGGTATGTTGGCCACTAAAATAATTTGTCAACAGGTAAGAAGTTCATTTATAAAGTTATCATAGTGGAGTGTGATTGGAAAGAATTATTTGCAAGCTAACAATGACTGCCAATGCAACCAGTAATTTCGTCAATTTTTATTTAAAAAAAAAGTCAGTTTAAATGGAAGGGTAAAATGGTTTCTCTTTAGGCAAATGCCCCTTCAATACGTAGATCGGCCTTATCACACTTCGCATACAGAGCAGAAATTATCTAAATCAACGTCTTAAATTAACTTCTGAAGAGATATTAAAGATCACGCGGAGATCGGAAAGCTTATTTCCTTTCAAGAAGACAAATTGCAGTGCGTATAGGTCCTCAACTACGAAAAATTTAATGAAATTTCAAATTCACGTGGTAGCTAGTAAGTAAAGTTATTAGGACAAATTTGCAAAAAAAATCTTGACTGAAGTTTTATTTAATCGGTTGAGGAATAAAATATCTGCTGTAAGGCAGTAGTGTTTAGTACAGCTCTAAGATAGGCAGTTTTGACACAACAATTTTCCCTTATAAGTTGTGTTTTTTTTGTACTTAAATAAATAATGAAATACTCCCGTTAAATTAGCAGTTTAACATTTTTAAACTCTTAACATATTGGAAATATTTCCTGTCTGCTAAAAAAAGCAGAAAATATGTATGATAAGGGGAAATAATTTTTATAAATTTGTTAATATTTGGGTATCTAATCAGTTTATTCTGTCTTTTGCATAAACTATAAATCAATTGCAGGATTGTTTTAAACGTTCAAGTTGAAATGATGTTAATTTTCTGTTTAATTGAATTCTATTGTTTTTAGATAAATTAGTTATTGAATCTATTGTGAAGTGCAAATCTGCTTCTACACTTCTTTTCAATATTGAAAAAATTACTTAAATTTTCAAAAATTTTTAGTGCCCACTTAAATCTATTATTTCAATAATTTCATTGATTAATTTACTCAAGCATTTTCTGATTTTCAAAATTATTATAAGTTGTTGCAAATATACTTACTGGACTTTGGGGGAACTTTAAAAACAAAAATCTAAGATCAGATACGCGATAATTAATATTATTAGAGCTAACTTTGGTTTTTAATAATGAGATGAATAGTGATGAATCAAGTTACAAAGGCAAGACGTTGAGATCATCTTACCACATTGGTCAGCATCTCCTTTTTTGCTAAATTCATCTCTTGATTCAAATTACTATTCTTCCTAGTTGGACTGTGTGCTAGTATGAGCTTCCTTACTACCTGGCGGGGTTGCTAGCTTATTTACTTTCGTCATTATTATAAGCCAACTTAGGCTAAATGGAGGATAATAATTACAGAAATTGTACTTTCAACCAACTAAGTTAGTCAGCACTGGACGTCGTAGACATCGAATTTATTCAGGGTGTCCGGGGAAAAATTCTGATCTTTGAGTTGGAAATATTAGCATACGGAGCAGCGAAGCATTCCTTTTAAATCGATTTAAATTAAACTTGGAATTCACTAGACTTCCCATTTGATTAAAGAATTAAAACAATTTCGCATCATAAAAAAGGTTCCTTCATGTCAAAAAAGAATTACAAATATTTGACAGAACAAGTAGGTTAATAGAAAAAGCACCAATATTTGCTCAACGAATATTAGATTCCAGTCACTGTATCCATAGATACTCTGCATCCGTTATGTCTTTCTTAACTGATCATTCTACAAAGGTAAAAATAAATAAAAGCAGAATAACTTAATAAAGTTTTTCTTATAGGAGAAGTTTCTTCAGAGAAATGTTAGCTTATTAACTGTTGCCAAATACCATATTACAAATGATTTGCGCATTTTACCTTTTTTTAAATCATCCATCCGAATATTGCGTGCAATAAAAGTACAAATTGTAATCAGTGATTATGTGTTTGTTCATCTCAATCGCCGGTTTCGAAGGCTTTACAACAAAAACTTTCTTTTCAGTTCGCTAGCTTTTTCGCATATATGAAATTAAGGGCGTTCAGCTGAGTTGCTATCTAAGGTATGCCGTGGAAAGAGAGATAAGTACCTGTTGTAGATATACTTTGAGTGGATGGACTGGTTTGATATCCGATTTCTCTCCGGTTTCTACATGAAGACCTCGAAGAGGAGTTGAAATAGGTGGTGTTGTGTACCAAATTGCAGAGATTTGGAAGTCACTGGAATACATCTCACTCAAAGGCCAAAGGAATGAATCACTTAAGAATGAAAGAAAATTCTACACCTCGCATTATTGAACACTAACCACAATTGAAAATGAATATTATGCGTGGATTCTTGGTGTCGTGGTCTCTTAGATGATGAAAATGTGATGATAGGGCACTGGTGGCCCGAGCCCTATCAATTTAAAATGATCATGGTAAAAAGGGATTACCATAAAATCATCAGTAAACGTGTCACCAAAGTTTTGTCCTACGCAGAGCAAGATGAAGAAAAGAGAGATTGAGTCAAACGGAATTTCAAAACTTTAAAAGGTATTTGACGCGAAAATTCTGCCGCTCATTTTTAATGGGAGTCCGATTGTTTCCCACGGGTGAAAAGTTACATAACTTTTAACCATGCTGTACCATTAGACAAATTAAATTATTTTCAATTAATGCCAGGCATTGGGATAGGAAGATGAAAATAGAACATTTTAGGCTTTTATAACAAATGCATTTTTGAAATCACGTAGCAAATGATCACGTTTATCCCAAAACGTGATATATATATTTGTTTATTTATTTGAACTAACGCAATTCACGAACTTATTCTAAAAATTTGCCAGAAAAGTGAACTTAATTTTTTGGGTCTAGATTTCAGATCACCATAGCAACAACTCTGTTAAAATCCGCGTAGATTTTTACTTAACTGTGATATGATCCGCTCATTTTTTTTGCCCAAGTTAATAAATAGGAAAGAAGCCTCTAAAATTCATTTTTAGAAAGTGCGCTTTGCAACAAAATCTGCAGCCGGTGGGTAAAAATAAATGGTTTCCACAAGTCTCTCTTTAAAAGAGGTTATAAAAATTCATGTGTGTATCAAATTTGTTTACTATAAAAAGACCCGACTTTGAATGTTATGGCCACCCTCTTCTGCACTCACCTGCTGGTGTCTAATTTTAGTCAAGCATTATACAGCCATCTAGTGTTCAAACATAAGCCTACTATTGAAATCGTCTATAACAAAAAAAACATGTTTTCTATCTTTGAGAGATTGGCGTTCGAGTTGTAAAGAAAAGACTGACATCAGTCGCCAAATAGACCTGCCGAATCTCCTATGCTAGTCCCTCTATGTTAATCAAATTGAATGTGTCATGTTCTTTGTAATATAAAGGTCATTTCAGCTTCCACAACATTGGGCAATCTAAAGTGATAGGTGGCTTTGGACGTAGGCCTCCGATAACCAAAGCAAATGAGTTCAAATAACACTTAAAATTTTGATTCTTGGGAGAAATATTTATTTATATCAAATGGCAGACTTTATGATAGTCATCGTTAACCCTTTAGTTGACTTCGGACCTCACAGAGGGGGGTGGGGGTGAACATCAAAGTTACAAAAAGTGGAGAGGGGGAACAGGAGAGTGATTCACAGATGTAAAAGAGACAGACACAAAGGTAGGGAAAAAGCAAAGGTGAGTACTGCGGAAGTGGTGAAATATAGTATACAGTCGGGTCATGGTAGTTTAAAGTCAATAGCTGTATGAGCGTACGTTACCCAGGGTGTACAACGTGGAGGTAAGTCTATCGCGAACCTCTGATTTTTGGGAGGAACATAAGATTCGTCAGATATTTTCTTCTAGTCAACAAATTCGTCTCTAGTTTAAGGAAATAATAATAATCATCAAGACTCAAAGGACGTCTTTGGTTAACACAGCACAACAGGGCTAAAAACGCATTATAACTTAATTCCGATGCTCATTTTGAAAGAATATATATCTTCAAAAGAAATTTTAGGCATTTCAAACGTGCCACTGTGCTGTTCGCCGCGTCGGGGAGCAAGCGCGGTGACGAGTCCAGAGACCTCCCAGCAAATCAGCAATCAATAGTTATTGCAGGATCTGTGTACCGAAAACTGTGCTTAATGACAGTAAACACAATCCTTGTCAAACACTCTCTTCCCCCGTTACTGTTGAGATTTTGCCAGTGAAAGTTGATGAGGTTTAGTCAAGGCTTATTTGGTGCAGTTTCCTCTACGAAAGCAACAGGAGTCAAACCGTCTTCACCAATGCTCGATGGTATAAAAGTCAATTATAATGTTGTCATAGAGACTCTTGATGAGGAGTAATTGGTAAATACAAGTGAACAGTATTTCAAAATGACTCAATTAACGGAAATAGAAGAATTGCACATTATTTGCACTGGATCATTACTCCTCTCCCGGAAATTCAAGACCTCGAAGGTTAGTATCCTGTTATGCTAATATACTTCCGATAGGTGACGTTTTCATACACGTAATCGAAATTCAATCTTGAATGTTTTCTTCATCAGTAGCTTTGAAACGTGAGAAGGGTAATGGAGCATTCTTTAGGATTCCCTAAAGAGTGAGTGTGAAGTTGATTCGTTGTGCGTAAAGTCGAAACGCAAGTTCATCTGATCTATTTTCCTCCTGAAAAAAAGTATATATATAATAAAGGCGTTTAATGGATCAAGTTTTTAATATATATAATTTGTGTGACATTCTACAAACTTGCTATAGGTTGAAATATTTTATAAGTAGGCACAGAAAGAAGCGGTAATTTAAAAATTAAAATTATTTATTATTCTAGTGCAGCATGACAAAATAAAAGTTGTCATATTTTTGACTTGGAAAGCTAACAAAACCCAATTTATAGTGAAATGATGGAATGTTAGAGTTCACTTTAATAAATTCGGTTATCTCAGCCAGTTTACACTGGACATCTGTAGCGGAATTAGCTACCTAACTAAGCCTGAATGTACTCAGAAACCTCAGTGGCAGATTCTCCTAGTTCTTAAGACCTCCCAGAATTAGCTAAGCTATTGCAAAGCTGAGAAGAGACAGAGGTATCCAGGATACGCGTTTATTCTAGACATGCATGGCGTGGAGTGTAATGTGTGTGTATGACGTGGAACTTAGTCATCATATACACTTTATGATAATGATGACCTCATATAACTTGGATCATTGATTGGTCGGGAAATTGTGTACTGGGATTGACCATTGATTGATCGTAGTTGGTATTGGTCATTGATTCTGCATTAGTCATGCTGAAGTTGTGTCCCCACACACCCTATGGCGAGTAGAATTTATTCTATTATTCAGGGAACTATTATTGACATTTGAATTAGGTAATATAAGGAGATAAATAATCACTCAGGCGAATATTTTACGAGCGAACTAAAATATCAAATGAAACAGGACAGCTTGATACTCTGACTTTACTCCCTAAACCTTTTCCATCACATCCAATACACCCAATTCGATTCTATTTTTTTTGCCAGTTAAAATTCCTAACTTCTGCCTTTCCACAAAATTTTGCTACAACGGCCAAGATTAAGGAACGATTTAAACGGAGAGTGGTTTAGTAGATTTCACCTTCATAGTAGTAAAGAAAAGTACAATTTTTGTAAATAAAATCATTTCCCCTCACATGGCAGAAATCTATGTTTCACCAATGAGAAAAATCACTCAGGAATTGAGATAGTCAATTAAGTAGATTTCATCTTGAATGAAAGTTGAATAAATACCTTGAGGAACTGCAATAAAGTCCTTTGAGGCTAGACGGATGCAAGTTTGCAAAACGCAAATTTCCTTCTTTCTTCCGCCTAATAATCTGTCGAATAGCTTCATTCATCAAATATGCTCAAAATTTATCTTACCCGTGATAATAGACCTGTGAGTTCGAAAGTCTATTTAGACCGTTAGGTCATCTTGCCATGAATATATGGAAATACCGACTGGATTTCAAGCCATCAAATAGGATGTCTCCTGAGAACTTGAAAATATACTAATTTGAAAACCTCTCTAGACAGCATGGAAGCACTTGCTGGTAGAGTTTAACATGGGTCTACATTGGACCAGTGAAAGGCTTATACGCGCAGATTTTTCCCTTTAGTACAATTTGGTTTACCTATCTTCCTCATTTAGACTTTTCTCCCATTGCACAATCCCACCTCTCTGAGACATCCTTTACTAAAATAGATGTTTTTTTTTCATCAGCCTATTAAAAGCTAATTAGTCGTAAATGGTCGATGTGGACGAAGGTCGAGTTTGAAAATTTGACAAAAATGGTATGAAATGTCGATGGAGTTCCAGGAACAAACTAATTGAGTGAAAAGCCTGGGACTTCAACCTTCATTCCAAGCTTGGTGAAAAATAAATTTTAGAGCTAAGGTAAAATATACCACTAAAGAAGTAATATACCGAATATCCAAATGTGAATAACAAAGTGTAACATCTTGAGGCCATGAGTGCACCAAAATGTCACTCTAAATTAACCACTAAATGGAAGGCTTTCGGAGATTTGTGTTTATATATGGTGAATGAGGAGTAATTAACATTTTAAGAATTACAATATGGAAATAATCACATTTGAGGTTTAAATTAAACTTTATAATTCGCCTTCAGATTCACCTTTAGAGAACCTGTAGCCTTGAGTTCCGACTGACAAAGTTTGTAAAAAATCACTTTCGAAATTTGCAGTGTGCCGATTTCTTCTCTATCGAGATCGTTATGCGAAGTTGCTGTCCAACTAACCAATACAGCGCGCAATATTACGAATTAAAATAAACCATGTCCAGCTTAGGTCTTGTTATTCTAGGCATTACGAATTTCTCCGACCCTCCCCCCCCCCCCCTCCTCTTCTCCCCCTCAATTAAAGGTTCATGTAATGACACTCCTATGCAGAGATCCTATGATTGTGTGGGTCGTATACCCGCCTACCTTAGGTCCTTTAAAGGAAAGTAATGACTCACCATTACTTCCTCAGACGAACAAAGGACCCTAAATGGACCAAACACGTTGTGGGGACGTTTATCTCTTGCTTCACGGAACATTTATTCTTGATTCGCTTCTTCTTTCCTTATTCCTTACAGTGGCCTTTACATGTCCCTGTTATCAACTCAGCTCATTGTCCCTGAATTCCGAAAGAACTGTAATCTTGTAGAAGTATCGAAATTTTATCAAAGAAGCTTCTTAATCCTCAATTAGAGATATTGAGGTTACGCAAGTGTACCAGATGTATGGACCTTGCAAATAAACCTCGACGTAGTCTAACCCTATTTCGGATGTCAAAACAAAACAGCTACTTAAAACATAACGTAGTATAATTTTGTTTAGATAACCTGTATATACACGAACGCATAAAAAGGAGCGGTTAGTATTTACAATCTGCGGGCTCTAGACTGAAGCTTGACACGCGCAATCTCCTCCTCTCCGGTATATCGCTTGGGGCCTCTGATTTTAGGTGAAGCACCAAAAAGACGTTCTTTAATGAAAGTCTCGGTTCTCTTGCGAATCATGGAAGCAGTATTCTGTCGACTGGGAATGATAATCAGTGGCGCAGCAGAATACTTCTTGTGAAAACGACGACCACCACGTCTACGACGCTTTTTTTCGCCGACTGGTTGGATATGAGAAAGGATAGGATGAGCTTCGTGAGCCTTCTTTTTCTCCTTCTTCTCCAACTTTTTACTCTTCGGTTCTTCGTCGTCGTCATCATCAGAATCTGTTTGAAAAGCAAATGGCACATCAGTAAAAACGTTGACCTCAATTCAAGAGGACTGTTTGTTTAAAACAGAAAAACACACAATAGCTATAGAACTAATCAAAAAATTCACAAATCTTCAAACCATGCGACAACCCAAGAGAGAAAGACCAGGTTTCGCTTAGAAGAGGCATAACGGGCTTAGAATCTTAAAAGGAGAAAAGTAAGAAAGTAGCTCACCCTGTATGAGCCTCTGAGAATCGAGATAAAATGACAAATGGTCAAAAAGGGTGACAAAAATGGCAGATGAGGATTTTATAACGTTTTGAAACTTTCCATAGCCGAAATCAAACTTCAAAACAATCGCACCACCTAGCAATGAAATGAAACATATGAAAATGTTTCGTTTCGAAGTTTTCGTTCTCATATCTTATTTTGTTAGATATTGAGGCTGGAAGTTTGAAGAATAGGCATTTGGTTTAATAATGAGAACACATAGCAGTACCAAAATAAATTCCAAATTTTAAAAATATGCTCCAAAATCGAATGCATTCAGGAATCCACAATGACATAAACGTAAACGTATTTGAACTTTGACTGATCCTTATTTTGATAAGTGAGGGAATGCATGAATATCTCCTAATAATATCTTAATGCAGAATTTGGAACACTGCATAGTGGTTGAGACATAATCATGAAAACTACAGAAATAACTCAGACCAAAACTTTAAATAATTACCCGCGATCAATGGACAAGAAACTCAAACGTAAGAACCAAACCCTGATTGACATTTCCAGAAATTCCAAAACAAGAAACAAAAATAATAAATAAGAGTTTTTAAAAGCATCATAATTTACCCTCTTGATAATTTCCTTCTATAAAAGCATTGGCCAACTCTTCGTCCGACTCGGTGTCTACGTCTACTTCATTACCACATTCATTTAAAATACTTTTCGGAAGATATTTCCGAAAGTCAAATGTATCTGCTAAGCCAAATTCTTTAGAAAAATCTGCACTAAGTGAAGATTTCTTTGCTTTTTCCTCTTTGGAAGTATTTAGGAATTCATTAAGGTTGACATCATCATCAGTAAGATCCTCAGGTTCATAATCGCCATCCATCTTATCAAATTCTTCACTTCTTTCTACCTCATCGGAAGATTTTAATACCTTGCCATCTGATTCGATCTGGGATGAAAAAGCTACAGATTTCCTCGATTCATTTTTGGCTTTCGATTTTTCTTTGCCTTTCTTCTTGGAAGCAAGAATGGCAGACTTTATATTTTTCTCCCTTTTAATCCTCTCCTCCTCAACATCTTTGAAGTTCAGTGCAACCGGCGCATCAACATCTGAATCCTCATTAGAAGGGGTGGAATCCAGAATGGAATTCGCTTTCCTCCTTACCTACAAACGAATTATTTAAACGCGACAATAAAAGATGAATTGCAAATGATTTTATTCATCAAGTTAACAAAAGTGCCAACTCTAAAATTACGACCGTAGGGCATTTTGCCTCGACGCGATGAAGTTATTTTAAATAATTAATTCTCAATTTACTCACTAAAACAATCGCATTGGTTATACAGAGTAAGGTTTTCAAATTGCTTTGGTTGAATCTTTAAAAGGTCATATTTAAGACAAATTATTGACATTTTTGTTTTAACTTAATAAGTGCTAAATTTTAGACAATTTGATAATTACTTGTTTATAGCGACCATTTGTGGCGGTATATGTTATTCAACGTCAGACTTCATCCCAATTAATTGTATAAGTGATGATTATAAGTTGCAGGCCTGTTTATGAAGGCGTTTTCTGTTCTTTTCTTTGATGGTAAGTGAGATAATGGAGCCTCCTGGAATTCGGCTCGAACCCACCATTTAAATGTTAGCCGAACTTATCCAGCGCGGTTGGTCACTCCGCTCACTGTCGGAAAATAGACCAGAGCACTACGGCAGCATCACTGCCAATTAGTTTTTCGAATTTATTTTCCTCTTTGTTTATAATCACTTGAAACATGTGTTAAATATCTTATGCCAATTTTATCAAGACCGAGGGTAAATAAATTATGTCTATAGTTATGTTTTCGCAAAATAGCAATGACAACTTTAAGAAAAGATTTAAATAGATTTAAATAATTTTACATTTTTCATTTTTCCATTGGGTCATCATAAACTGGGAAAAAATAATCAATTGACACTAGTATTTGAATGATCAATTTAACTTGATTTCCCCTAACCAATTTGTGATATTTCTGTTGAAAATCATAATCCATTATTTTTATCAAATTTATCTAATTTTGGATATTAAGCAATAAATCAGGTCCGTAATTTAACAACTTATAGTTCGATCTTTTGCCGCCGTAGAAAATACTCCACAAGTAATTTGCATTATGAAAGTGCTATTAAATCACTCGTACAGGCATTATTGTCATTTTATTCGTTTGAGAAACTTTTTTCTGGTGAGATCCATACGTAAAAATATCATTCCCATCATAATGAAGGTTAATGTATTCCTAAAATAGGTCCTTCAATATGAAGGTGTGCCCTTTTATATAACTTAATAATAATTTTTTTCTAACATTTTTTGTTTTCACCTTTCTCGAATTAATTAGAGTAAAATGTTAGCAAAGGTAAAAAATTTAATTCAATACGCCCCATTCTTCGATTATTTTATGTCATTATGTTGATTCTCATATGTAGCATTGTCTGGCTCAAGGTGAAGAATATTGATTGTAGTAGCGACTTTCCCATATTTTTCAAAATTGTTTCTGTTAAATCACAAAGAAGGTTTTGTTCCACGAATGTTCAATAGGCAATAAGAATAGTAAAATTTCACCCTCAAGTTAAGACGGACCTGTCTCATTATGCAGACAGTTTTTGGTTTACCCATTAATTCTGTTGTGAACTTTATTGACCTTCGATCACAAATTTTTAAAATTTGATAAATTGTACATAACTAATTATAATACAACAATATGGCAAATAAAAGGACGTTTATTTTTTCATTATAACATGAATATTTAAAATTGAATGATATATAGTGCAATCCTGAGATATTTTCTTATTGCCCAAAATGGGCACTAATTTTAGAACTTTTAGGATCTTCATTCATAGAGTCAAGATTAGACTATTAGATAACGAAAAGATTTTTTCGTAAATACTAAAGAAATGATTGATTTTTCGAATTGTTATAGCCTACCTGCTTTGATTACATGTGTGTTCGTAATAATTCCATTATCATCCTTTTACGCTATATGACTACCTTTTTTAAATATCATGTTAATTCAACACATTTAAAACGTCCTGGTACCGCGAAATGTCATTGGTCAACTCGATGAAAAGAATGAATGTGCAAGAATGCTAGCTAGTTCTTTCTTATTTCATTTGATCTCTTCCCACTCATTCGACGGACAGTAGAGAGACCACATGTTGGAAAGCTTTACTGGGCAATAATTAAAACTTAGAGAACTGAATAAGAAGTTGTGCGTGACCGCAAAAGTAGGGTGATTTTACATACATGAACAAGTACGCCTATAAGCAAAAAATAAAATTTCGAGTTATGCCAAAGAAACTTAGCTGCTACTTCAATTTGCGAATGTACTGTAATGTGTTTTGTCTGGACCACATAGAATGAATAAGTCCAGTAATATATATCGTTAGATTAGTACGAGGCTGACAAGTAAGCCACCCCAATTTAATGATAATTAGAATAGGATTTATATAAAGACCCTATTTTGTGCGGCTTCGATCATGTAGTAGATGCCGCCCACAGGTCCTTATAACTTGTGATCGTCAGGCGTTAATTTACATTAGCTGTTTTTAGAATGAGAAAAAAGGGTTAATGGACATTAATTATTCTTTACATCTTGCTTACATATGAATATTCTTCATGGTATGTTAAATATACTTCGAAGAGCATAAAAGAGTGCAATCGCTAAAATCGTCGAAATAAAGAGAAAACTAATTGAAGATATTGCGTACAGTCCCACTAATGAGACCTATATAACGTATTCGATCTTAATACCAGAATGGCAAACACAGGCTAATATATATATTTGCTCATTTCTAAAGACCACGGCACTTCTCCTCAATGAACTTGCTAAAGCACTGAAAAAATCGCTGTAAAACACTAAATATGGACAGCGTTAATCTCATCTTTTGCCCAAGTACACTGAACAATAATAAATTTTCTTGGGGTTTAGACAATGTAATGAGTGCAATACTATCAGAAGTGTTCTGCCTAAATTTGGCAGTTTTAATGAAACGATAAAAGATAAAGCTACTTTCAAAATAAAAGAATGTAAAAATTAAATAAAATAACACCTAATTACATTATTATTATTTTTGTCAACAATAATTTTAAGTTTAGGAGTATTTTTTCTAAAATACAAGGAAACAGGAAGATATTCCCATGGATCTCCAAATAATTTTATCTGAGCATTATATTTGAACAAGGTTTAATTTTATAAAATAAAACACCTTATCTTTCTTATTAAGGTCAACTTTGTTTGATCGTCTCATTATTACAAAAAAGATCAACTTTCGAAGCAGCCCATATGCAAAATGGGAATAAGTGGGTTTAGCTGGTTGTTAGGTGCATTTATTAATAAACTAAGAGATAAACTATTGGCAATATATAATATTAAATATAATTGAATGATTGTTTTAAAATTAGTTTCATCTCTGATTTTAGCAAAATTGTTGAGAAATATACACCCGAACTTCAATTCCAAAAGGAATGAGGGTACTCGACAAAGTCCGTGTGGTGAGCCAGTTCCAGCATCTCATTCCAATTTCCTCTCCCCGTTCCGTAGTTCCATAGTGACTGAGCACTTAGATAATTTCCTTGATACGAAATCAATTCATATTAACATCGCGGATTATACCAAGCAAAATCTAATTGCCTCAAATTGTCCAGTTCACAGAATTCATATTGGCCAGTTAGGTGCTAATAATCCTATAGAGGATAGATGGAATTGTTGTTTCATTAAAGTATGTTCCGATATTTTGAAAGCAAATCAATGTGTGTATATTTATCAATTCATTTTAAATTTTTAGGATGGTGAGTTCATTTCGAAAGCGGTTTTTACTATTATCGACGGACATTCTGGATCGGCTTGCAGTCATGCTCTAGCTTGGATTTGTTTGGAATACATCGCAGCTTCTCTTATAAATACCGAAAATGCTATTGACGTCATGCAACGCCTCAGTTCTTCCGAAAGTGTTGCAGACAATGCCAATTGGATTACTGAACAGCCAACGCTATTTAATAATAAGGGGAAAAATGTCACAAAACGCTTCTTAAAAAACCGCCTACCGCCTCTGGAAGTTCGACAATTTTTAATCGAACGGTTGATCAAATACATGGATGATATCAAGTTATCTCCAGTGCCTGATGAGGAGTTTTGTGAGTTGATCGTTTATTAACTTTTCTATTTTCTCCTTTTTTTAATACTGCGTTTTTAATTTCAACGTAAATAATAAATTTATAATTAAATTTATTCCAATTTTTCATTGTCTTATTTACTACTACACCTATCCTTAGTTAATTTATTCCTGAATCATGTGATTTCATGTTTCAAATTCCACATCCACTAACATTCGAAGGCTTTTTTACTTCCTTCCAAGTTATAAATATTTGCCCTTTTCAATTGAATTCAAGCGATATATAAAGAAATGTTTCGTGATTTATGATCTTAGTAGGCTTATGTATCTACTTTTATCGAGGTAATACTGGGAAATATAAGCCCTTTTATGATTCACGATTGTCAGAATGGTATCAAAGTGTCGTTTCTACTGAGATGCCATTTTCGAGAGTGCATTTTAATAAGTTCCTTGTCATCTTCACCATCTTTTTAAGTCGATTTATTTCCAGTATATCGCTGAAACGGAACTGTGTGACAGGTCACTGGTTTGTTTCTCATAAATTCCCAATTACTGAACACTCTGTTCAAGAATTGTGCAATATAATGCATGTTTTCATTTATAGGGACTCAACACGCTTATCTGCTCAAGATGTATGTTGAAAAATACTTACTTTCGATGTTTTAGGAGATTTGAACCTTCAAAAGTGGCCGATTTGTCTTTAGCGGGTCTTGAGTCTTTTTTAAATTCCAACCAAAGAGCTGCTCGTAGACTCCAAATTCCAGTTAACAAATTTGAATTAGGATCGTGTCGTGATCCTCATGATGTATTTCACATTTGTATATTAGTATTTACTTGTCTTCAGAAGTTTTGTTTCTATTCTTAAACCCGATTGCCATTTATAGAGGCTGGCTTCATTTGAATGTTTTCCCTTTGCATATATTCAATTTTAGATAGACCGCAATCTTATTATCCCGATTCCTCATATTCTTATGCAAATAAGCCGATTAAATGAGGAATAGACCTCGTTGGCACTTTTCAGCCTTTCTCAAATTTTACTCCCTTTTATTTAAACAACAATGCATTTCATTTGATCACTGGGCATATGCCTGAGTAGAGTCCCCTTGCCATTTCACCTGATCCCCACTTTTCTCGTTTTCTGTTTCTAATATGAAAACCAACCAATACGATCTTATGCTTTGCTTCATCATCATTATATTAAACATACAGGGTAAAAAAAATTGACTTCTAACTCAGCACTTGGTATTTTTAAATATTGCCTTGAAATCTTTTCTTCAATAAAAGCAAACAATGGGCTGCACAAATAACACTCATGGGTGTGGCACAAGAAATGACCCCTTTTTATAATCCCCTAGCCAACTAGTTTTATCACTCTTGGCCCTAACGGGATTGTTATTTGCATTTGTCAGTCCCCATTGCCTACATGTGTAATAATCTCATCTGGGAGGCTTCCCTGCCTATTACTGATCTTGTTCAGAGCGGGAGTCAAATTTATGCTGTTGTACAGATTTGGTTAGTTGTATGAACCTTACAGAAGCACTGAAATAAGGGATTCTTAACGTGCTCCTCCATCTCGTTCTTTGTGCTATGGTGTCACATGACACAATACACACCCCTTAGGTGGAAGGTGGGGTACATAGACACGAGGATGTAGCCATTTACAGAACGGTTGCATACGTATTTTACTTTTGTTTTTACAAGCAAGGATATAAAAAGGTGCCTTTTCTTGTTCTGGCACTCAAGCATGAGGGTTTGCCTTTGAATGCTCTTTATTGGTTCTTGATTGATGTCGGATTCTACTTATTGAATATAAGTAATTTCCACTTCTACCATAATTATGAGTGTGTGGACATTGTTTGACACTATATATGCGTTTTTTATCGTTACAGAATGGGAAATTTAAGCATCTTTTTTTACCCGCACTTATTAATAGTATGTGTCATTTAACGTGTATGCGATTAACTGTTGTTCTTGTTACTATTGGCGTATAAGTAATATCCACCATCTACTCGCTCAATCACGAGATTTGATAAGCATAATCGCACACTACCTGCGTGTGCGCAGGTTCTTTGCACGTGTGTTGAATCCTTTGTTGTGGTCGGGTTTGTAATTTGACCAAACAACACCAATTAGGAGGGAATTATTTGACAAATAATGCACTTTATTCCCACGCGGATAATAACTTTCTCTTACACGTTTGATACTTGATAACCATACACACACATAATCATTATCCTCACCTGTATTTTAATTATTATCTTGTGATCTTTCTTTCTTTCTGGCTTTTTTTTTGGCGGGGGGTGAGGGGATATATGCGTATGCTTTTATTTTGGCCCAGACCTGGTATTTGTTTATGTTTGACTAATTTACCAACTCTGCGAGCGCTTGTTTTAAAAATGAACTCTATTAAAACCTAAAGCCTGCTTTACCAGTACTGCAAAGTTTATAACTCTACTCCTGCTATTTATAGGCATTGGCCTTTAGCCTGAGTTTTGAGTGACTAATTCTTTCAAGATTTTATCTCCTTAAAGTTGATTCATTTTAGCTCCGACTGGTTAGCACGCTAAGTGACTTGCAGACTCTTTTGTCGGAATCTATCAGACTAAAACAAAAGTCCGTTTGATAGACAAGCTAGTAACAACTTATTAGCTCTTTACTGGAAACCTAGAGTTCTGATTTGACTGATCAATCGTCGGTCTTTAAAATATTATTCATGCCAAAGGGAAATTTGGAGATTGGAAATAAATAATTCTGGTATGAGAGTCAAATTTTCTTTAATGACTCCTGATCTCCTTTACAAAAAGAGCATTAGTTAAAGGGGGTAGTGTCCTGGAACTTACGTAGTGGATCCTGCTCTACCCCTCCATTGACCAGACCTAACCGGCGCCGTTGGCTATTCTGCTCAGTGGTAGATTTGAGCTAATAGTGATGACCAAATTTATGACCCTACTCCTATACATGTGTTTTTTTTACTACTGTGCTCTACCATACTACGAATGTCTGGCTTTTTTGCTAGTTTAAGCCATTAAAAGTTTGAGCTCAGTTTAGGACTAGTTGAAAGTGGCTTTAATAAACTGTCTTTTTTGTAAAGGAATTTTCCTGACAAAGATAGTTATAGTGTATAGATAAGCATTGAGTATGTTGGGCAATTAATAACTCTGATGGAAAATTTGGGGTTAGATTGTGATTAATCGATTATTCTTAATGATCCCTGAATTTAATGTCGCTCAACACGAATAGTTTTAAAATGTGCTTCCTGAATAGGAATAAAGAGTTGATCTTAAGTGACATGGATAAACAAGGGCACTATTCCCCCAAAATCCACCTCAAATAATTTACCTAAGTATTGTATAATGTTTTCCTTTGCTATTTCTTAAAATACCTTTGGTAGTGTTATCCAACTGCTCCCAGTTGTATGAGTTCATCTTAAGTAAAACTCAGCATTGCATTGTCATTGTCGGCATTGCATTCCCCAATCTACATTTTTGATGGTTTTCTTATGTAATAGTGTGGTTAATAATAAGGTATATAGTCATTTCCCTTCCGATTCGATGGCAAAATCTGATTGTTGGCATCTCTTAACGGTGACTCACCGCCCTCCTCCCCTCTTATCTAAACTCGCCTACCTGAATAGAGATACTTCTGAATTCAAGAGGTAGTAGGCAAGGCGGGTCAAGGAACCAGCAAGGGTACCCTATTTCATCCGAGTTCTCAGACCATCAGATTAATTGCTGTTTTTAAACTGAAACTGGTCAACTTGCTATATAAAATATCCGAGCGTTATATGATTCCAGATAAATTCGTAGCATCGATATATACTAGTCGATCAACTTTGGTTGAGTGCTGATCGATCCTCTGGGCCCCATTCTCATCTCACTTTCATTTGAAAAGATCTGCCTGCATTGCACTTCCTTATATATATATGTAATTTATCGTTCACAAGCTTGTTTGAAAATGTGGGAGTTTGAATTCTCTGTAGGTTTCAAAATTCATATTTCACCGTTTTTTCTCGCTAAGTACCAATAAGTAGTTTTATCACAAAATGGGGAATTCGCGAACATTTTCGTTGATTCGTTACACATTTTTACATTTTTCCTCACTATGAAAAATGACAAAGTTATTTGCATAAGTGCTCTATGAGATTTCATAAATGACCAAATCTTGTCTCTAGTAAAAGCCATTGTACTCTTAGAGTTTGATTTCCTTATGTATTCCACTGTTTTAATACCAGTTCCCCGATGTCATAACGGCCAAATTAACTGTCTATGAAATGACAGGCGTCACAGTTTCAATACTTTCAATGGACATTGGCAATGCACTGTTGATTTAAATCCTTTTAAATCCGATTGCTTTTACTTTTATAACATTCTGCTCTTCAAGATAGCAGAAATGAGCGTTATACATATTGAAATGGAAGGGGGAGGGAATTACTTATATATCCTACAAGTTTGAGGCGAC
The DNA here is from genome assembly GCA_000469805.3 of Hymenolepis microstoma. NCBI lineage: Eukaryota > Metazoa > Platyhelminthes > Cestoda > Cyclophyllidea > Hymenolepididae > Hymenolepis > Hymenolepis microstoma. Next base: position 2,322,090 of record LR215994.1, read on the forward strand.
CTTGGGATTAATTTTTGTTCCACGTGTTTTGTCATATTTACATATTGACCTTTTTTGATTAAAAGATCATATCAAGTATACAATTTAGGGCAGAGCATATGTGGCTTTCAGTAACGTTTATTGCATGGCTCTCATTGCAATTTGCACCCATTTGCCATTAAGGCCTTCATTTTTTAGTCAGCTAAAGCTCAACTACAAAGGCCCGCCTGTGTAGAAGTGTTGTAGGTACTGGTTTTCAATAGCGGAAATTTCCATTTGTTTGCATTTTCAATATCGTGCATTTTACAAACCGGTTCGCATTCATTTGGTAGTGAAAGGAGCTTGAAATTTACTCAGTTGGCGTAAGTTGTCGTATGTAAATTGCACATTCATTTTTCTAATAGCAAAGAAGCGGGTGGGAGATATACGAGCTTACGCCTATATTTTTTCATTATATATTTCGGCGCTGTGAAAGTAGACTATTTTTTGTCAGTGAGTAGGATTTTAGGAATTTGAGGAATTTAGGAAGACGTCCCCGTTTACCAGATGACTTGTTATTTCACCTTTGTAGTAGCCTACTGGGGCTTCATTCCTCCCTCCCCCTCCACCCCTGCTGTTTACCCATTGGCCCTGAAAATATCGACTATCAAGGACTCCTCTGATTTCTAGATTGATCGAATTTTCCCACAGTAAAAGAAGAGAAATGCACCTGTACGTTTAATTCCTAATCTGTTGTTTTACCTCTTGCTCTTACCTATTTGACTGTGGTTTATGGGTGTCATTTGTTATCATAGTTGTATAAATGTTTTTTTCAATATTCTCTAAGAACACACTGTGTCTGCTATCATTTTCACCCTACCTGTTGAAAAATGTTGAGATTTTCTTCCTGAAAGGAAAGATTTCTTTTAATATCGAGGAACGATTGTTGTCAACTCACCTTCTGTTGAGTAAGTAAACAGACTGCTCGATATTTTTCCATTGGAGAAAATTTCCCTTCATTCGCAATTTTGAAGCTTCATTTTTGCCAAGCTAGATGTAGTTGGATTAATAACAGAGGAGATTGCACATTACACGAGGTATTGAAAAAAAGTGAAAAATATGTGGGCTACCAATAAGAATTCGGGAATTTTACAACGTTTTACAGCGTTCAGATACGAAGAAGGAAACAACTCTGTACCTTTCCTCCTAGTCAACAAATTGTTCAACATTATTTATGAGCAATAAATTGCATTTTATTGCTAAGGATAAAACATCCAACTCCAAAGCAGACAGAGAACACGTTAGACATTGCATGTTACCTTTATTTGATCAAGACAAAAACACCTACAAGGCTAAGTAGGGTCATTGTTGAAATTTATGAGCAAGCACATGCTTTCCGCTCTTGTCACTTTTAATTTAATAGATTTAAATAAGACAGTAAAATTTTGAATGATACGCCATAATCAGGCGGTTCTACACATTTTTGATAATGACATATTAACATCCCTTGGTTGAATTGGATCTTCAGTTAAATATTGGAAAATTATCGCAGCAAATCACGTGCCCCAATTATATAACTGAAGTTGGGGGTTAATGGAATTGGCAGGGAATTTGGATACCGTTGTATCAACCTTTCCAGCACAGCAAAGGGGAAAGGGGAAACACGTACACTTCTTTATTGTCAAGATTACAAAGAAATCGTCCTTTTTAAATCAAAATTGTTTTTGGTAGCTACAACGGCTTTTTTTAACAACGTTAGTAGGAAAAATAATGAATGACTCCAACTGAAAAATAACATTCACTAAGCCAGATTTAACTAAACCGTTCGAAAACTTTGATGGGTTTTGTGGGATCTATATGGAATAACCCATTATAGCTTGCCAACACCAAGTGTAACAAATACAACCAAGGTTTATTGCTGTCAACAATTGAGAAGACTAAATCAGAAATTCATAGTTAAGCGTCCAAATTTTTTTATACACAAATGAATATTTCCCCAACATGTTCCCCCCCCCCCCCGCCACCACCTCCACTACCACCACCACCACAAAGCAAGAATAATCTTCCAAAGTATGCAGAAATGAGATTGGCTGGTTCTATCACATCCTTCATATTCGCCAGACCTCGCCCCACCCAATTATCACCTTTGTGGGTTCATGGAGAATACTCTAAGAATGCTCTACTTTTTTCAAAAAAAGTATCGACAAATCACCAGGTCAATGGGAGAGAGTTCCAAATGATGGCGAAAATTATATCACATATACATTATTAAAAAATAGCCAACATTTTGACGTCGTTTTTAACATACTTCACCTCTTATTGCTATCTCTATGGTTAGCACATTCGGGTAAAGCTCAACTAACTTAGAAAGAGAGTGTGAGTTGGTATCTTTGAACGAGCCCTCTATTTTCCGGTTTTATGATTGATTTGAGGTGAGGTGCACTCGTTTTCTCGCTTTCAAAACACTATTTTATGAATCTCAATTAACAAAGCGTCTTAACGCTTAATTGTGGGTAGAGAAGTAGTGTCATGTGGCCTTTTTTGAAGTCAAACTTGACTTCTGCCTCCTTTCTAGTCAGACGCAACCACTTTAATTGGCTATTCATCTTACTAGATGCGTATTGTGGCATCGGACGAGCGTTTCAACCACTGGAACCCATCGACATATTAGTCGTTTTCGCTACGATAGAGTGTAGTTATTTGTTGTTATTCGTCAGGTTGCATATTACGTTTTGATGGATTTAACTTTTGGATGTTCATAGTCAATGTTTCACTTCAGCTTCTCTATGCAAGACCTTACAGCCTGGCACACGGAGGTGAAGGTTTGTAAATATTTTCAAATGTGTTAGTTTATTTTAATTCAAATTCAGTTCAGGCCGAAAGTTTGATTTTCTTTCATTCTCTCTCTCTCTCTGTATAATTTACGTCTTTTGGAGTTTATGCCCAACATTTTGACAGTGGACGAGTTCATTGTAAGTAGTGGTGCTCCTGTTGAACATTAATGGGAGATGGGGAATACCTGAGCGTTGGAGTGTTATTTTCTATTTGCCCAGCTACTGGATGAGTACTAGGAATGTTAGAAGTCAAGTTCGCCTTGGGAGGGTGGGGGGGGGGGACTCTATTGAGTTCTGCTATTGCTGAAATAATAGCTATCTTTGTTGTGCTGGGAACGTGGCTATTAGAAGACAATATACCATGAGGCCACTGAGGAGACAGTAGACAAATCTTGAACTTTGATCATCGAATCGTATTGGGAAAGCCAAGCATTCTACATTGTCATTGATGGTAGACAACCTGCAACCTGGCATGTGAAATTTCACTGCATGGGGTGTTCCTATTTGCAAATTCGTATGAAGGAAACATGTGGAAATATGACAACATTAAATGAATTCGAAAATTGCTGTTCAAGTACAGTTAGTTACAGTTGGAAGGCGATATTTTAAATATTAAATGAGAATAAATTATGAAATTCACTGTTACACTTTGCAGTGAAATTGCCCAAAACATCTACACCTCCCTGCGTGTTTACCTTAGTTATAATCGCATTTTTTGCAAGGTGAACACTAATACTTTGCAAGCCCATTGAAGGGAAGCGTTTTCCAAGGCTCATATTTTATAATAAAGAAGAATAAAGTCGAAATAATCCCGGGCTTAGGGTATTTGAGAGCGATAACTTTGGATGGAAATTAGGATAGATGATTTTGTTGCCATGGTCCCCAATTTTTCTATACTAGAGTTCTGCATTAATACGTTGATTTTTTTCGAAATCGCCAACTTGGGAAAAACACTACTTTCAGTCTGTTTGATTAGAATGGAAACGGGTGGTTTAATGAATCAGGCTGTTTCATCTACATCTTAATACTAATTACAATATATCTAAGAGCTTCAATTTATAGAGAACTCCGAATCTACAGAAGTATTGAAACCATCCTAGTGGCAGAGTACTTAATCTGCTCTTCTGTAAAGTCGGTTCGATACCCGTCGCTGGTTACTCAGTGATCGGAATATTCAATCTTACTGGTTAAGTCTGTTTAATAATATGAATGCTAGAAAGTGGTTTCGCATTTGATATTATTGTGTATGCGTGCTAGAAATCTTCACAGCCAAGTTTGCAAACGTTTTCTTCAGGTAGACTTTACCTTGATTCCTTTCGTCTGGGTAAGTGCGATAAATCCCCTACGCGTCGAAATAATGTATGCTCCCCTCTTAGGCGCGCGCGTGTGTGTTATGCTTCTCTCTCTCTCTCTCTCGGATCTAATCTAATCAAGTCTTGTCAAATGTGAGTTACGCGCGCACTTTATACTAATGCAGAGTCTTGAATACGGCATACTTCGTTCCTTTGTTCGATCGTATGTCGGCTAAGATGAACTAAGTTCATAATGAGACTGACAAACTGATAAATCGAGTATAAATCGGCTTGTGTTTCTTCGAGAAGGCAACCTAGACTAAGATGCATTTCTAATTTATATATGTGAATGTTCGAGGGAAGGGCGCAAGACTTCAGGTTGTCAGGACTCGATTGTGGGCGTATTACATGTGAATATGCACCCATTCGAGAAACTCGCGAGTAGTATCTTGAGTGTTGAATATCGCTTCCCTTCATACTTCTTCCTGGATTTAATCCAGCATCGTCTTTGATCCAATTATTCACCCAGGTATTCTCTTTCATTTCTTGGAATCTTTCAACTTTGTCTTAGGCTTCTGATTATCGGTTTTCTACTTTTACATGGAGAGATATCTTTTTGGTAACCCACTGTGATAAAATTATGACGAATTCCACTAAAGATGAATGAAGCAGCGAGAATCCAAAAATATCTCAATTTATTCTATTTTTGATTACATCCCACACACACACACACGCACACAAAATGGTGAACATGTGGTCCATCTTTCAGTGCTCACACCCATTTGCCACCTTATGACTGAAGTGAAGTTGATTCAAAGAGAGAGCTTTCTTTTAAGAGCCCTTCTGACCCTCAGTAATTGGTTTAAATGAGTTTTCTGAACTCTGTTCTACTCCAAAACAATAAGACTAGTTCTATGAATTGCCATTCGCTACACTTGAGGCACTTTCTTGAATTATTAAAGTTTTATATCATGTCTTGAAATTAGGGCACAGTATGTCTTTGAAAACCTCCCCGTCTTGGTGATCTGCCTCAAAATATGGCTCTGACTGTCTTAACATATTTTCCTTCTATATTGACACAATAAAACGCGTAAATTTACTATCCCATTGTCTAATTTTGCGTTTGTTGGGGTCGGCAGTTTGACATCTCTTGGAGTATGGGGTTTTGTCTCTCGGCTCAATACTCGACGTCCTAGAAACTGATAATCATAAACGGAAACGCCTTAAGCCCTTTTCTACTTTGAAATTGCGCAGTTGCTTGAAAGGTGAACTGTTTAAGGGTAATCCTAGCCGCAGTAGTGGAACAATATTATTAATTGAATGACATGCTCTTTACGCTATTTGGTCCGCCGAAGAAAGGAGACGAGATTTGTTGGAGAGAGTGATTGAAGTGTTCAGAAGATTGACATCTAATAATCTTTGTGAATTCTGGGGGGGGGGGGGGGATAGTTAGAAGTTCAAGTGCGTAGAGATACCTTTTATCCGTTCGGTAGGGATAGCCGGTATCTTGAACACTCACCACAATCTCGATAATTTCGATGAACTAACTCTGGGTTAGGAGAATCGAATGCACTTAAATGAACTATTCTATGGTTTGCTTAATTCTATCAGAATTATGTCATGGCTGGCACTTTCACCTGATTGAATACTGAATTTGTGTGGATTCTGCTATGAAAAGCAGCGACACGATAAAACAAGAACCCAACTTCTTGTTTACAATCAAATTGCTCTCCTCATTACTACAACAAGTGTGTGTGTGTTCCATTTTAGAATAATTCCGGTTACAATTAATACGACAGATGTAAGCTTACGGCGGGTGTGTGTGTGTGTGTAGGTGTGTGTTGCATTTGTACAACCGGTGCTTTGTCCTACTCTAACGCGTACGCACATTTAATGCGAATCAATTAGCATATGTGCGGCTGGGTGGGTTAGTAGTTGGTTGCTGGCATTTAAGTCTCTCATCAAAGCATTTGCATTCTAGTTTATTTTTTCTAGATAAGTGGTGTTTGTTCTCCAAATAGTTTGCCACACGTACCCAGGGGAGTTCGTACTCTTTATTTATTCAATTTTGGAAAAAAAAGATTTTGAAGAACTATTCTGATGTGCGTTTCTTAAAAGTACACACTAAGTGTGAATGTTACATTTGAGTTTCTTGTTCCTAAGTGCTTCGTGAGTCACGACATTGGAGTTCTTTAAGTTCTAAATCCCTGGGGCGTCTGGATGTCATTTCAAATTGCAAAAAGTAGCGATGTTGGCAACCTGCAGATTGTATGATTCCAGCCGAGTTATACTTCCGTGCGCTTTTTCCCTGGACGAGTTTGATATATTTTTGGGTATAATTCCATAATTTTCAATTATTGATTAATATACTGGAGTTTGCTGCACGTACAGTTTAGTCAGTAATTATTTTTTTGGAAATTAAATTGCAAGAGTTGTTGGTAACTAAAAAGCCTTATAGATTTAAAGAAATTCAGTAGACAAGTTTTTCTAAAATAACCGTAATTAGTGTCTGTTACATCTTCAATCCAGTCCCGGAGACTCTAATAAACTGATTTTTCACTCTCCCTGGAAAGGTTTCAAAAATCGTGTTTAGTAACAGGGTTATTAATGTCATTCTCAGCAGTACCAATTACATATTTAATAGTCAGTCGAGTTAAGATCTGAAGAGTTCGGACAAAAGCCAGATAACGATATTCGAAAACTTCTTCTGTGAGAAGTTGACCTCATTGAGTACAAGCCTCATGGCAGAGGCTGAAGCACTTAAATAAAACTGTGCCGACAAGACCCAAATTCCGGTGAAAGGTCGCTTCAACACATTTTTTCTACACCAACTTTATTCGTGGTATCCATTACGATTGTCCAGCTCATACTGGTTTCTTTTCTCAGTGTTGAGACAAAATTGAGCTACGAATCATCGTGATACCAACGGATTCGGGTTAGTTCTAGTCATCCATTATCGTCATCACGTGCGCACATGAAAGAAAGCTTAGATCTTTAAAAGAAGCATGAGTGTGTGCATAAGCATCTTTAAAAAATCCGAAAAGGTAACCAAATGCTATTTTGTTAAGGATACTCCAAGCACCATTCTGCAGGAGATTTCCATGGAGATTTATCAGCCGTGAAATGTGGCGTAATTTTTGTCGAGTAATTTAATTTAAATTGGTGTTGGCACATGTCTTGCGTGCTTCTCAAGTCGGTAGAGGGCTTTTGACTCTCAGCTTTATTTACCGCCAATTTCTCCCTCTTATTCTAAATTTACTCTCTTTTTCGCTCTTACTAATTACTGATTCTCTAAATTTGAGAATAGTTGTTGTTTGCTGAAAGTCTGGACGCATTCTCTGCTTCGTAATACGATTTGTTTTGCGAAAAATGAGTAGCATCACTCTTTGCATTTGTCTTAGGAATGCAAATCTAGAATATTTTGGGTTTTCTAATACTTGAAGCTTTGTACTTGTTCAATTAAAATTAGCCTATTAAAAGAGCACCAACACTGGGGAATTATGTGTGCAGTTACTCTAAATACAGTTCAAATTCAAAATTGATCGAGATTGTTCTAGAATGCGTCGACTCCTTCTTCGTTCCCTAACGTGAACTAACAAAGCACAATCCTGTTCTGAACTTTTTGACATTGTCCTAGAAATTACTTCTCCCGGGTTTTATATTGTTTGCTCTCATCAGTTTTGTTTTGATCGGGGTACATATTAAAAAAGTGATTGTAACACAGTGGCTTATACCATGACACATGTGGTATGTGTATATATCTCTGTGTAATCACTTAAGTCTTTCTCGATACAGTGTGTACTCATGTTATTACCTAACCCACAAAGTACACCTTGAATTCGGATTTCAAATTGCTCGCCATATTGACATGATTGCTTGATTAATTTCAGCAAGCAGTATCACATTTTGGAATTTGTGATACTTTATTCCTAGGACCTTCTTGTTTTGGAGCATTTGAGAATATTTTAGTCGATTAACGCTCATTAATTTAACAACTAGGAATTGGAAAAGGAGGTGTTTAGCTGTAAATACGGAATTTAGTGAATAGGGAGTGAAGTTTCCAGCTTCCTGCTCTTGGGGGCAAAGATTACTCGTGAACTTCTCTTTCATCTTCTAGACCTTCTTTCATTTTAATTTGAGTTTGAATGCAAAATTTGGTACCATTGCAGAGTTGATAATCATCATCTTGAAGACTGAACTTAGAAGGAATAGCTCGTATCTTTTGACGATATTTTGGATCTCAATCCGGCAGAGGTAGCTAACATTACTATCATTGGATTGGGCAGGAATTGAAATTTGTTGGCTGTTATTAGCAACGACCAGTTGTTTCTATGCCCAACTGGACCTCATGAGTGGAACATTTTTGTTGAAATTAGCGGAAATCTTATCGTTTCAAGTCGCCACCTATTGATTGATATCTGCTTTTCCTAGTAGTGATCGTAAAAATAACGGACCATTAGTTGCTGTTTGGGCTGCTTTTATTGTTCCTTCAATTTCATTCAGTTTAGGCGCTCTGTAGTGGGAGAGTGGATCACTCTCCCCAGAACCACAAAGACAATCGTCTTTTCAAGTAAACATAGCAGTAAATGACCATCAGGAGCTTTTGTTTAAGCAAGAATCTAAACCTCTATTGTTGTATACAAGAATTAGTGAGGTACTATGTTCATTAAACTCTTAACCTCCCCCTTCTCTCTCTCTCCCCGTTTGCTTTCCATTCAGTTTTGGACCGAGTAAATCCCTCTCCAGCTCACTGTTTACTACCTACTTAGATGTTTCCTATTTGTATTTTGTGCGGATTTGTTTAAATGGAATGCGGCTGAGTTAAATCCCATTTTAACATAATTTTTATCCTCCGTTGGCATTTGATATTGACAGAGTAACTTAAAGAAGGAACGAAAAGATAATATTGGCCTACAATGGCAAGGGGATAAAAGGATAGAAAAATGGATGAGAGAGGGTACTGAGGTGATCTGAAGCAATCATCTTCCTGCAATGATTACTACTCTCTTCCGCGCTATGGGATCTGTGTTGAACATATCCCGAGTTCCATATAGGTCTCCTTGCAGGCAAAATTTTCGCACTGGTGCTAGTCCAGCCTATTTCATATTCCTCTCTAGCAACTGACTACGTGGTTTAGAGCAGAGAACCTTTCTTTACTTTAAACGATATCGTGATTTTTTGATCGTAACAGTTGCTTTCCCTTTGTGGAACTTTTATTCCTCTCAGTAATTATTCGTTAAAAAGCTGTCATTAATTTTAAATAAGTATTAATTCTAGTAATTTCTAATTCCTTAAAACCTCGAATACATATAAAAACAACTGTAGATAATAATTTGTTGTAAGAAATCAGTTTTTGTTTAATTAGGCTTCCTAATTAGAGGGGGTCCCTTGATCAATCTTGTTGGATAATATTGGTTATAGATTAACCTAACTAAATACCAGTTAAATCCAATCAGCTAACTACTATTTATTAACTTTTTTCAGCAATTGGAATTTTGCATTTTGTGGGATGAATTTTTTTGTTTCAGCCATGACAGGCACAATACACTACAGACTCACTTGGGATTCTGATTGACTGGCCTATCTATATCCCTCCCTCCCCAAACACCCCCTAGACATTACGGAATTGCATTTCATAATGAAATTAAACAATCAGATGGTTGTTATCATCACTATTAGATCCCACCACTCCTTTTTTGTATGTGTAGATAAGCAACTTTTTACGCTGATTAAAACAAAGTGCACACAGGTGGTGGTTGAACGAGAGGGTCTGTATTTATTGAAGTTAGTAAAATTTTTCCAGCTTTCCTATTAATGCAATAAACTGCGTTTTGAATTTTAATTTGGAATATGCTTTCCTTTTAACTCAGTTAAAAGCTTGTTTTACAATAACCACCCGTTGTTCGTATTCTGACTAAAACATGCACTATTTTACCGTTAGGAAAGAAAATATCTCTTCTATCGGGCTCGAGCGAAGTGAATACAATCATTATTAATTATCTTGAACAGAATAATGCGAATACCAGTTGGTTAACTTGGTTATCAATTTTACTAATAGAATTAACGAGATCGGTGTTGCTGCAATTTACTAGCAGCTAGAAATGCTGTGTGTCTAGTGGGTTTGATTTTGGAGTATCAATATTTTGTCTTCTGTTTATAGATTATGGATCGAGATTTAACTCGGCGTGCCATTATTGCTTAATTGTTTGGTGAACACCTATACAGATTTTTAAAAGGTGACACTGATTGATTATCTATCAAGATGAACCCCATCTCTTTTCTTTGAGATTACTGTTGTGTCCATAGTTTGCTAAACTTCACTTGATCTCTCTAGTGATGCCGCTTCTTCCGAATAGATTAATTTAGTCGGGCCTAATTTCCTCCCAATGTTATGTTTTACGGAATTCCCCACTCCATCTATTTATGCTTCCGCAGGTTAAAACTAGATGACTGTAAGTCTAGAAAGCCACTACATTGTAAACTGATCCTACTGCCCCCCTCTATTCAGTCACCCCTTAGGCTTCTCCGATTTGGGAGAAATTCGTTGAGCTTCAAACTAAACTGGTAATCGTATCCAAGAAAAATTCTATCTTACTAAGACATCTATAATGTCCCTTAAATAAACCTTAAGGAAATTTGAGTCTTCTTTGCTAGTCAGCAGTAACTTCCCACATGTCGCATGTTGGTAAGTTGGCAAAACTTGAACTGTATATATAATGCAGCTGTGGGGAAATTATTATGTCAAATGGGGCATTAAATTTAGATTACATCCAACCATTCCTCATATCTTCCTGTGGGTGGGGAAGTAGACTATTCAAACAATATTTGACTTTTATTCATTTATCCGCAATTCAAACGCTCATTTGTGTGCATAAAGCTCCGCACATACAACCGGCATTTCGTGTAAATAAAAATGCGTCCAGTTTATTTTAAAATCTGACGTACACCACCACCGCCCTAGTCGATTGAGACAGATCTTTGAATCTCAGTGTTGAATGCACTTTTGGCACCCCCCTTATTAAGAGCCAATAAAAATGCGTTCCTAGTATGTTCTTCATAGAATAATTTCCCTTCCAACCGCACTTACGTTGGGTAACTCGGGCCAGCAAATTGTAAATACGTATGATTTTTTTGTAAATATGTCTGTCAGAATGTAGTAAATCAAAGCAAATTCTCTCTTTATGAAATTTTATGCACATAAATAAATACTTATTCAAATGATCAGAAATTTGGAATTACCATATGTATTAGCTAAGACACCAACCTATAGTCTTCTGACAAAATCGTATCATACCACCCACCTTTTTTCTAAGAAAATATAATTAATTTAAAAAATAAATCGAAAACAGATCTTTCCATATTGACTATTTTTAGTATTTAATAAACTTCAAGAATTCAGTGCTTAGATATTGCGATAATTGATCCAATGTGTTTCATCTCTTAAATAAGGAAAGTGTCGGAAAATTGACGTTCACTGTTGCCTGTATGCTCAGGCATTCTCATAGGGTCAGAATAGCCTATATCGATGGAGACCTGTTCATAATTGCTGATAGATATGCTATTTTGCCAGTAGCTGGAATGAGCATGTTCTCCGGCGTGGGCGCACTGATGAAGTGTCATGATATTGAATCATTCTTTTTCGAATTTCACCTAAGTTATATACGTGTTCGAAGCTCATTGCAAAGTATTGCTTAAGATGTCAGCGTATCTTAAATTGGTTTCTACTTTGAGTAAAAACCAATTTGGAGATTGGAGCTTTCTTTCCAAAGCATGTATACGCTTCCATGCAGTTGCCAGAATAATTTAATTCACATAGTTTGCCATTATCGGTTGTGCGTGACATTAAATATTTCAGACCATTTATCAGTTTTTCGCGAACTAAACATTATTCCATCTTCATTAAATTGTCTCTAGACACATAGCCATTCACATAAACAGATGGCATCTGCTACTTAGGCCATTTAGTCTGGACGTAAAAAGATGTGTGTGTGTATGTTTATGCCCAGGTTCTTAGTGAATTGATTATAGCCGAAGTTACACACAGTCAATACCAGATTAGTAAATTGTCGACGTTGGGCATGGACAACATTGTCTCAAGACACATTGATAGACTCTTTCATTAATGCTCGCGTTAAACGACCACTGCTACCTTCATGCTCTCGACCACTCCACACGGAAATTTTAATTAAATTGGTTAGCATTTGTATTTTATAAGTATTGATAATTGTTAGTTTCCTGTAGTAGACAAATATTAATAATAATTATTATTATTATGCTTTCTATTATTATTCATTTAAAAAAAGAATTCTAGTAAAAGTCGCAAAGTGTTTTATTTCGGTTCGGGAACTTACCAATTTTGGCACTTTTCATCATGGGGTATCATCTGAAAGTGTGAAATAGTAACGTAAACTAATCCAGGACGTCTGGAGCCTTACTGTATTTGAATTCTGTCAGTGCTGAGTTCGCCACTTTCTCATAATTGATATAAATACTCTCTCTAGTAACCAAATTTTTCAAAGCTCAAAGTTCATCTTTACTCTACTTGATCATCTGATAATGATGCGTCGTACCACTTTGACCTAAAGTTATATCTCACGTCAAATGTGACTACCAAAGCTACTTTGAACTTGGCTACACACAGCGATGATTTCTAACAGGATAGGAGACTTAATGTTAATATATCTTCGTGGTACACACTGACCATTACCACGATATAGTACCTGAGATAGGGCCGATAATGACATTAGTCTATGCTTGGGCATAATCTACGACCCTTATGCTCTCGTTATTAGAGACGAATCAGTCGCACTACGATGGGCGCACTACGTATGGACCAGGTGACGGTGTAGTTAACGAGGGCATTTGCCAAGGCAGAAGTTGAGTGATCAAATCTGCTCTGGCCAATAAGGGAATCAATAGAATACGATTTTCTCCTAAGAACAGCTGCAGAAAAACGTATTCCTTCTGCTCTAGTTAAGTGTTGTGGACAGGTCACCCAATGGGTGAGTTTAGGGGAATTTTGTACAATTAATTAAATTTTATAAGTTGGAAAATGCCTCTGTCTATTTTACGAATTTTACTTCGTCATTATGTTGACCAGGTTGATTATGTTCACATAATTGTTTCAATTTATTGTCCAAAGCAGCGAGAATGCATGCCAATTTTTTATGTCAATGACCAATATAGCCACATTATTATCGATGTCGGCGCTTTTAATGCCTGACTTTGCCCAGTATCTGGTTATCGTAGTTCTTGAATTACTCCCCCAATACCTGGCTTCTTATCACAATAAAATAGTGCAATTCTAATAGGTGATTGTGTGTGCATATATTTACTCTCGTCAATCTACACACTTGTGACTGAATCAGAAAGTAAAATGGGTGACTATTCCAGCAGGGGAGAAGATTTATTTATATCAATTGGCAGGCTTTATGATAGGTATCATTAGCCCTTTAGTTGACTTCGGGCTTCACAGAGGGGAGGAACATCAAAGACACAAAAAGTCGAGAAGGGGGGGGGAACAGACGTGTGATTCACAGATGTTAAGTAGACAAACACAGAGCTAGAGAAAAAGGTGAGGTGAGTACTGTGGAAGTGGTTGAATATGACATACAGTCGGGTGGTCATGGCAGTTTGAAGTCAATTGCCGGATTATAGACTTTTTTGCCGTATGAGTATATGTTGCCTAGGGTGCACCATGTGGAGTTAGGTCTATCGCGCAAGAGAAAATATTGGTTATAACATTAAATGATCTTCCCAACCCCCCAATTACCTACGTGCGTTTTAAAAACTGGTTACTAGAATTGTACAATGATTCATTTTGACGTACATTTTCCGCCTTTTAAAGGCTCAGTGGGTATGAGAAATCTGGGTACTTCGATTCTCTACACAAAATGCATAATATTCTACTTAAGGGTCCGTTTTTCATTTGTTAACGGCTACTCAATTTCAAATTTTCTCCTGTTTGTTGTCGTCAACTAGTCATCACACTTTTCTGAAACCTAATTGCCAATACCAAATGAGATACATACAGTGGTAAGCCTCTTTTTGTCTGCCAAAATGCGTTGAAGCTCGCAAATATTTGTCGGAAAGCGTTGTACTGACGTTATACGGCATACCTATTGAGTCAATCAACCTCTTAACTCGCTTATCAACTTATCTTTATTTTCACTCCTCCCCCCTTCTCCTCCCCCCCTCCTTTTTGGATTAATATTCCATCCTCCCATTCTTCTAAGCTTACTCTCTACTAGTTAAGGAGCTACTTTCTCTCTGCTGTACTTTTCTATTAAAAGTATTAAATCGTTTATCATCTGCTTTCGCATATTTCTTGCTTGTTGTGGTGGTGATAAGAAATTGGATAACACACGTCTATCTTTCACTTGAACTTCGTCGCTTACGTACAGATATGGGCTCTATTACTACGTTTGAAATGCCTTTGAAATGCGTCTTTATGTGCCCTCCAGGATGAAAGCAACTAGCCATGCTTCTAGACTTTCCAGCCTTTCGTACTCGGTTGCCATTAGATGACAGCGACCAGAAAAGGGCTTGCCTTGAATCCTGCATACAGTGAACTAGTTCCTATAAAATAAATAATCATAGAAAAGAAGTAACTTTGTATGCTGCTAGTTTATCATACTTACTCCGTTGACTATCTCTTTGTCGCTTGAACAGCTGTGCTGCTCTGATTGTTTCTCAGCCGTCAGTCAGTACCATCTCGTGGTTTAACTTGATCGTACTTTTAAAGGGACGTATCGGGTGCGCCCTATCGCATGCACGCACGCACGCGCGAGAGTTTATTTGCAATACTGATAAACTTCACTTTTCATTTTGCCTCCTTTGACCCCTTATAACATTCTCGTGATTTGTGTGAATAGTTTATTGTGTGTACCCTAAAGCTGTCATTCTAAGGTGGTTATAGCTTAATTAAAAATAATATCTTATTAATGAAAAGGTGTTGTTCTAGTGTTCTGAGTTATTTTGATTAAATTAAACCACATTTTTGCAAGTGTTTTAGATATTTACTACTGTTTCAAATTCAGTACGATGCACTAATATGGCTTTTTAGGCAACCACGTTCTAATTGTGTATCTTGATGGAAGTAGTAAGTTCATTTCTCCTTCTCCACTTTCCCGAATATCATGCGCTCATGCAATTTGAGTGTTACATTTCATTATTCATTGGCGTTAGTGATATCCCATTTCTGTCATTTTAGGCGCTTTATGACTTAAGAATTTTTTTGGCCACTTCGACTGCGATTTGGCATATCTTCCCGGTTTACAGCGGTAACCATTGGCATAATGAAAGTATTCGTTGTATCATGCAATTTGACCTCGTATTTCGACAAATTTAAGCCACTTTTGTATTGGTTGAATGGGTAAAAGGAATTTAATAAATCTGAAATGCGTTGAATGCCTATCTCATTGCCTCTCTTCCTACCCTTTTAGGGGAAGGGGCTTTATCACGTCTCGATAACGATCTCTGTTCAATTGGTCTGAACGACGTCTCTATTTTGACTGAGATCACCGATGAACCAATCACAATAAACCCTGACTTTCTCCGTATTGCTCAGAGCGGAGCCGTGGCAGTTTTCGGACTTCTTGATTGGACGGTCAACAATGTGGATGGTTCCGTAGAACTTCAAATTGCTAACGTTGGGGACTGTTCTGCCGTCCTATTCTCAGCCTCTGACGCACCTCTGACGGGTTAGTTATCTTTACTGCCTATTTTAATAGTTCGTCTCACCTTAAAGGCTTAATGTGGAAGTAATTGGTTTGAATTTGGGCTTATAGATCTTTCAATGTCGTTCTTTTTCCCAATATACCTTGTAGTTGCAAGTCCTAAGAAGCCAGAAGTAAGGAAAGTCAAAAGACACAGGCACAGCTTTCATCGTAGCGGTAAACGGCGAGACTTAAACGGACAACCAAGTGATAAATGTAAGTGCCCGTAGGTTGCATATGTAGCGATTGATTTGTCATCTGACTCGTCTTCTTATTACTTCTGTCTACTCATCGAAAAACTAATGGTCTCAATTAAGTACTATTTGCCATGAATTGTGTGCGGCCCAGATTTCATGATTGGTGCTTGTTTTAGAGCCTTATTAGTCTCATCCCCTTCATTGCAGTTATCAGATGAAGGTCAAATATTATTTTTGTTTCAGGCAATTATGTCTCCCTTAAGCGGTGTTTTATTTGAGGTCTGATTTATCAATGTAAATGAGTATACTTAGGTTGTTTATTTATGTACTCGACTTACCATGTTGGTGGTATTTAATGCTTGATTCAAGTAATTAAAATTCCTTTAAGTAATCTATTTGGCATGTGTTGGATTGTGTGCATAGCGTTTGCTATCTCGCTGTTATTATGTTTATTGCATGATCGTTGAATTTGTGCAGTTAAATTGTCTGACTAGTATTTGATTTGCTCTCTGATCGCTCGCCCTGGTTTTTCGTTTTCACGCAGGATGTACTTATATGAGAATACTTCCTTTATGTCGATACATCCTCCAGCTCCATGTCTTCTACATTTCTGCTACTCGTCGCCTCAATCCCTCTAGTCTTCAATATGGCAGCACAATCCCTAATGCACTTATTCCTTTTCCGTCTCAACATCACTATCTCTGAGCCACCGAGATGGGTCAGGTAGAAATGTGGTCAGGCATATAAAATTTAAAATCTAGAAATAAAGAAACAAAAATCACAGAGTTATTTGATTTTTGACAACATCAAAATGCTAAACGCACAGTAGGCGAGTTTTAGTCACGTTTAAACACCCAACTTCTGGTGGTCACAAGTGCTATTTTATCTATCTGTGCTCAGATTGCACTTGCAACCACTGAGCTGGTACTCACTTTGGTCTAACCCAACATTGTATTTATTTTACGTCAAGGAGTACTTGATTTCTTGCTATTATTGCCTTTATACGTCTTTTTATCCATTTCATAGGTGAATTAAAACCTCGGCGTCTAGTTGATCCCCACAATGGCAGTACAAACGATGATGAATTGCGACGATTGATGATAGAACACCCAGATGACAAAGCGGAGGACCTGATTCGAAATGGAGGTCGACTATTAGGCGAGTTGGCTCCCACGAGAGCATTTGGTGATGTACGCTACAAGTGGCCCGCTGACCGTATACATAAACTGAACGAGCATCTCAATCAGGAGGACGCGTACAATTCTGATTTATTGAGTGCTTTTGAGGCTCTCCCCTCACCTTACATCTCTCCGCCTTACCTCATCGTTAAACCAGATGTATCAAAATTTGCGGTAAGCCAGACGTTCTTACATGGTTTCTAGTTTTTAACATTGGGTAGGAGGGAGGGGTAGTTATGCAACCGAGGGCACAGACATCCGATCGCTTATGTGACGCTAGAAGTCTCTTACAAACATGTATATATGGTTTCTTTGTTTGAAAGAACGCAGCAAATTTACAAATTTAATAATAAGATAGCCACAGCCGTGACACTTGTTGAGCTTGCTCAATGGGTTTCTCTAGCAGATCATGCGGCCAAGTTTCGGTGTAGAAGACTTATGCTTTGGGTTATCGGGGAAATCCTTCTAGCTATCCGAGATTAGGACTTTTTGTGAGTCATCAGATGCCAAGAAGAACAGGAAGGAAAAGTTGCGGAAAATCACACCATAAACGAATTAATCAAGGCGCGCCATGTAAATCTTTCGAGTGACTACTCGGGGCACTCAACAAAGTTGACTCGTCTTTAAGCATGCAAGCTCTCACCTCGGATACATTTTGAGCAAGGTTAATTAAATACGCACATGGTTGCCAAGCACTTACGAGAATATGCACAGAAAGAAAAGCAATTCTTAAGCGCTATTCTACACAACTATATCAGGCAGGGAAGATATCATGTTCCTCATTTTCAATGGTTTTAAAAATTGTGCAAAAGGTTTGGGGTGTTTTAATTCTCATGCACCAGAATGTAATGCACACAATACATGTTTTGTAGATGGGTGCGCCCATAGGTGGACTTTAGGAAGCAATGAAAAATATTATTTCTGGTACTTTTTCTAACCCACCTTGAGTCATGAATTGATTAAAAGTACGAATTGAATAGACCAAAACTCCCTATTCTGTTCTTAAAGTTATAATAAAGTTGACATTTTGTCTCTCTTCTAAGCTTTCATTTTGTTTGGAGTTGAAAGGGCACTTTTTTCTCCTAAAAGGTCCATTATTTGGTTCTAATTCGGTATCTCTTTATCATTTTCATATACCTTTATGCAAAGGGAAGAAGGGGGAGGGAGTTTAATTGAAGCAATAATTGAATTAATATTTCTCCTATTTATAACTCAGGATTAGGCTCCATTGCGTTCTTAACTCGACGATCTTCACCGGATGTTTGCTTGCAAATAATAGTATTAAATGCCAACGTGCATCTTATTTAATGAAAATTTTCGGAGTTGCGGTATGACTATATATTGCCTATGCATTTCTCTTGCTTATAGTTGAAACCGAACGATCGTTATCTAGTCCTCGCGACGGATGGTCTATGGGATACTCTGACTCCAGAATTAGCGGCCTCCATTTTGAGTCGTCTTCAACCAGGACAGTGCCCTGCAACCAGGTTAATGAGAGCCGCTTTGTCTGTCCCAATCGGTCCCGATGGTAGTCTCAACCGCAAAGCAAAAGAGGATCCCCGATTAGCCTCAGCTCTACTTTCACTACCGCCTGGTGTTGCCCGGCTTTATCGGGATGATATCACATTGATTGTAATCGAACTTAATGCGCCTGCCTCAAATAATACTAACCATCCTCTCCCACCTATGCCTTCCACTTCACAAAATAGCGCCGTTCTGCACTCTCAACCTTCCTCATCTTAATAGGCGAACCTATGTGTGTGTCTTCTTGAGGTTCCCTATTTGTGCGTTTCTGTTCCGGACACATTTGTGTCCACACTCAGCTAGAGTGTTGTTCTGCTGCTGTATATAACTTCACACACCATTCCCTCAAGAGATTGAATTATTTTGTTATGATTTGAATTTGAATGGCTTTCTTTTGTTATTTTTTCAATATTTATTTCGTGTATGATTTTTTGCATTAGTATTTCAGTTATTGAGTAATTTGTTTTGTCAAATCGATAACAGAGCCCATTACATATACCGCCTATCAAAAAGAACACTTTATGAAATGTAATCAGAGTAGCGTTTCTTCTGAAATTCAAGTAAATGTAAGTGTACTTTTGGGGTTGTTGTCAGGCGATATTCCAATGGGAATTAAGAAGTGAAGGAATCGAGGAAAGAGATAGTGTTGCCGCGTCTGTGAAGTCAGAGATCATTAATTCATTGTCCACTGTTGGACGTCTGATAAGTGGAATGATTTACTTCACTGGTTGAGGACGGTAGAATTCGAATCCTAAAAAAATCATTGTAAGGAGCACCGGTCATCATAGGCAACTGGTTGTTGAAATCCAGGCTGCGATTCATGAAATTTGAATTTCGGAACGTGAACTGCCATTTAATAAATATTGTTCAATCCAAAATACATTTGAAGTGAGACTCGGTATTGCCTTGACGTTGTCCCCAATGTATTTTTTGACGCATATTAATGCATTCCTTTCATTTTATTAAACTGAGAATCGTGCACTTTTTGCAATACTGTCGGTAATAGAAAAATAATTGATTTCCGATGGGACAGGGATAATCGATAAATAGCTTAAAGACTGAGAGATGAGTCACGCGCTTAACAGATTCGATTCACCAACGCAGGTGCTACACGTGTCTTAAATAAAGGACTTCGAAAAAAAGTAAGTAGATAAGACATTTCTTGATTGCTAGCCCAAAATTGAGGCCACATTTAAAAGCACGTGAAATAGGTCTAAGTTCATGAGTGACAGTCTCTGAATAGCGTTTTCAAGTTGACAAGATGGGCATGTAAGTGCTAAAATTCTCTCTTCGATAAAGTTAATGTTTATTTTATATTTAATTCTTATTATTATTGAAATACTGATAAACACCTATATTGCCTGTGCGATCTGACATGAATTTTACAAATGAAGTATAACGCGTTTTTCATGATAAAGAGGAGAATTTATTTTACCAATTTGGCTAAGATATTGACATTTGGATCAAAACATGAACTCTGGATTTTTGAACCCGAACTATTTACCGATTAAATTTTCCTCAACCAGAATCCAAAAATCAAAAGAACAGCCTTCAAAAACCCTCCTCGTCATTAATTGACCTTTCTGTTGTGCCAATTCCAGTTGCTTCTTGCGCTTTAAAATTTAAAGTACTCCAACATTATGGGGAATTAATTACAAAAGATCTCAATTTACTTGAAAGTAACTATAAATGCCAATTTTTCAGGTATGTGGCACCTGAAGAACATTTATTTTTAACCCTTTAACGCCCTTAGGACCGCATAGTCCTCTTTCAAAATAAGCTCCATTGGTACTAGACTCCTAATGGAAGGCGCTATTGCCTTTTGAAACATGTTCAAGACGTGTCTTTCGCCTTCGCCTGATACCACCAAAACTCATCACGTCGTCGACATCAATCTGCTGTGAGACACGCGTGATTGCGGTTGGGTGCATTTTTCAAAAAATAATTCGGACGTTAAAGTGTTAAAGAACTGTAGAAATTTGAACACCCATCTACTTGCCAAGTTTTGGCACACTATGAAGCTTGAAAATCAGTTGAAAAGAAGGAGTAGTATTGGTGCAAATGGAAGCAAGAATTATGTGGAGAGAACGAGGGCCACATGTTTTAGAAATTATAAAAATGGTATAAATTGAAATTTGAAGTCATTTTAAAGGAACAATTCTTCAAACACCATTTTAAAGAATCCTATTGGTACATTCGAAAATGACGATAACTGGAGATTGCCAATTTGATATAAACAGTTTTTCCAACCTAAGATATTATTTTTTAATCTTTTAAAACAATTTTAACATTGTTTAAATGATCAAATTGCTCATTTCTCATGAAACTAGTGTAAAATATATTGTTTGGTGAGAACTACAAAATTTCGCAACCACGAGGCATCTTGATAACATTGAATAGCAGTGAGACAGAGCTAACACATTTGATTTGGATGTGGCCAGTTTGTATAAGAAACTGGAAGACTAGAAGAAGATTAAGAACCATACATTATAGAACACCAATATAGTGTAGAACACAGCTTTTTCTAGGTAAGCTAAAAGGAATCTTTGTGGAGCACACCGCTGAACAAGTAATATCGTGAGCACCCAGACAGACTTGAAGGTGTGGAGTGCAACTTCGCGTAGGGAGTAAATGCGGACGTGAGCGCGGGAGAGTATCCAGCCAACCACCGATCAATAGTCCTCGCTTGATTTAGCAAACCCGCTCTTTGTCTTTATACACACAGCCCACACACATCTCGAATAAGCGTGCTCCACGCGATGCGTCTGTTTCAGTTATAGCTTTGTGGTACCTTAGCTAACTCTGGGAACCTTTCCAATTATTAGGAAAATCTGTCATAGAGATTTCTGAATACAGTCCGAGCTTATTAGTGCAGCAGTCCGCTACATCTTCTACCTCGGGAAAACTACTTCTTTACACGTCACTGAACAAAAATATCGGGTTTTTCATCGAGTAGAAAAATTCGAAAACATTGAATATCAAGTCAGACCAGAAGGAGTAAAGGTGGAGGAGGAAGGGAATCTCGTGGATATTGAAATAAAATCAAGAAATTAAATAAGTCTCATGAAATTTGAACCCGAAATTGATTTTTACACTTTTTTGATAATCGGAGATTCCCTACGGCTTCACATTCTAACATCCATACTTCCGAATTTATTTCATCTTTCCTCAATCAAGGATAACTTGCAAATTTTTTAATAAGCGCTAGAGTCCTAGCAAAAAGCAACGAAAATTCTTTCTGCAAAGGTGTGCTGTCAGGGCATCTTCTTACGATTTAAGACGTCGCATAACTAATATTTGTTTATATCAAATGACAGGCTTTGTGATAGCTATCATTAGCCTCTTAGTTGACCTGCTGCTTCACAGAGAGGTGAAACGTCAAAATCAAAAATGTCGAGAGGTGGAATAGAAGATTGATTCACAGATGTAAGAGAGACAGGCATAAAGGTAGAGAGAAAGGTGAGGTGAGTACTGTGGAAGTGATGGAATATGACATACAGTCAGGTCATGGTAGTTTGTAGTCAATTGGCGGTTTATAGACATTTTTTTCGTGCGTTGCCCAGGGTGCACCACGTGGAGATAAGTCTATCGCACACCCCGCATAACTGATATTGAAATGCGAAAACTACCTCAAATCAAGATGAGCTCGTAGAGAGACAGGCAATTACAATTGGGGATTTTGAGGAAATATATTTTCGAAAAAAATTTCATTATTTTCATATAACTATTAAATCGGTCATCAATATCTATTTACTTCCACATCTCTATCAGTTGCATACTGGGTAGAAAGGAAATCAAATTAAATTTATCCAATTAATTTCTTCCTCAAACTAATTAATACTTACTTCTGAGGTAATTAACATAAAATTTCAAGTGAATTAATAACTTCACATGTAATTTTAACAGAACTGAACACCTCAACCACTCTAAAGGGATCAACGAGGTGAGGATTAGAATTTCAATTTCAGAAAATTCTTCAAGATAGGAATCTTTTAAGTACGCTCTGGTCTTCTTTCGTAAATTTGATGTTGAAAGCTATATATTTTCGTGCCTAATTCAAACATTAATTGATCTTTATTTGGCAATCAATGTGCCTTAATGATACAGATATTTCCATTGCAAACTTGAAAATTTTAAACAAATTTTTTAAAGAAATAGTGTTCGCACAAAATCATCCCTGCTCTAGATTGAGGTAAGAATGAGTAATTGTTAAACAAGCAAGATTTTTTAAGCCACATCTCTTGAGTTATGCTTTTTCCTAAATTAATAATTCATTTGTGAGATGAATGAAATTTCGCCACTTGTTGTAGCGAAGCCGAATCAGCTTCCCCTAGTGAAACCTCATTAATTCCCCATGAAAGTTATTACTAGAGCTGTATTCAAGGCCGCAAACCTCTTGGTTCAAGAAGTTGTAAAAAGGCTACCGTTTAAAGGACTTATCCCTATACACCTTTTAAATTTTCTTTCATATTTTCGAATTCTAGCTTAAATCGAGCGTAAATACTGACCTTGACCTAATGGCTGCCTATCGATTTTCGATTGCCACTCACCTATGCCTTCCGATAACCCGACTAACTCGACCTTGCGTGAGCTTTCAGAACAGGAGCAGAGTACCCACACTCCACTTCACTCTCCATTCTTTCTTGATATTCGTTCTTCCCTCTCTCTAATTTCCATCCTCGTTTAACGCCGACTTCCTTTTACTCATGTAAAACTGTTAAAATTTCCACTTTGGAAAGCTGGATGCCCGTTGTTTTAGAAGTTGAGAAACTGCCTTGAGTCTACTCGGTAGAACTTGGCCGTAGGCGTCTATATTTCGGTGACGCTGCAAGAACTCGCATTCTTCTGAATGTAAGTGAACAATTCGAGTTAATTTTATTTAGCTAAACCATGCAATGAGTTTAAAACTTTATTTTGAATTTGCGATTTGGGAAGAAAATTGTGGAGCTGTTAAAATAGCACTTATTGGAGGCAAATAGAGCAAAGCTTGTAAGTATTTAGAGAGGGGAGGTTATGAGACATCATTATTATGGAAAATTTAACTGGTATAGCTAAGAATTGCACTAACTTCAACTCAATCTTTTATCACCACAAATTTCTTCGCGAAGCAAAATTGACGATCACTGTCTAATAGATCGTTCATCTGATTTGGATTGTTGATTGAAACGCATTTGGAAGTAGCAGTCCAATCAAATACGTTTGAATTATCTGAGTGTTTGATGGAAGCTGACATTTTGCCTTTCTTACCATTTCGAAATGTATACAATTTCCCTATGGTTTCATCGCGCTTGTATTCCTCATAACTCTACACGAAGATTTTTTGCTGTTGAAGATATTTAAAAGATGGAGATGTCTTTGTAAACATCCTTTGAGTAGGATGCTGGTATCGACAGTCACTAATTGAAAATAGCACTCACCTGTATAGCCAACATGAGCGTTACTACTGAATAAATAGAACTTTACTAAGTCACCGATCTAGTACTGAAGTGGAGAAAGGGATATTTTCGCATGCCGATATATGTACGCATTTTCATACTCCATGATGATAGGTTATTGTGACCAATCAACCAAGACGGTCGCCTCCTCCAAAAGTTGAAGCTCTAAATGTGTTTTCTTCTCATACCTCTTCTATACTTTTCACACGAATTTGACCTATCAATCTGCTATTTCTTACCGCAAACTCTGCTTAAACCATGCATTCTGTTAGCGTTAGGCAATTAACATTCATTCTTTATTAAATTAAGTCAATTGTTTACACTTTCAATCACATTGTAGTAGGGTTTGATAGTGTTGGCTAAAACTGAAAAGTAAATACGCAAACACCAACAGAAGTCGTAAATAATTTTGAAATATGCACGACGTACATACAAAATATCAGTAGTACATTTTTTTTGCTATTTTTGGTAATTTTTATGCTTTTCAAAATGACGGTGTGCTCATGGCTCCTTTATTCCATTTCATTAATATGGACAGTGTTGAGCTAAAATATTAATATTTAAACCATTATTTAAAAAAAAGCTTGACAAACTTTGTACATTGCTAAATACCCAAAACGACTACCACCCTATCTTGAGATAAGAGACTTTTATTTTGAAATTTTTTCGACAGACGACGTGCGAAATCACACTGATGACACATTTTATTGAGGAGAGCATCTAAAGCCGCTTAATGGGAAAGTCAGACAAATGACAATGTGGTGGGTGTCTAAAACAATATTATTGAGTGTAAAATTAGTGTATCACCTAGTCTAAAAGCGTTTACTTTATGAATTTGGATTAAGCAATACTTAATTAAAAGATATTTTAAATTTAAAAATTCACATTCCTCTATTCTAACTCGAATTAATTAAAAAAATCGGGTTTGCGCTATTCAATCCTTACTGGTCGGTTGTTCAACCCTGATAATCAATCGTGCCGTATTCGAAAGTCGGTCTTATCATTGCAGGTTAGATATCCCAAAGATTTTAATTTACTAGTGTTCAGTAACTAGTGATCACCGAAAAAAGTGTCATTTATAGCTTGTTCAATATTAATTTTCTTTAAATGCGCCGTTTATGAACTACTAAATCTTATCAGAAGTGATATAATAAGAGGTTAATCAAGTTCGGCATTGAAATGAACTCTAACGAGAGTAATTGTTTACATATCGTCAAGAGGGGCAAAATAGCCTTTTCCAAGTCAGAACTGAGCCATTCATAGAGGAATGAGAGAAGAGGTGAAGGGTGAGCTGTGAGGAAGTAGATGTGGGTACCGGGAAGGAAGCTTAGAACAGAACTAGAGAGTTCGGGGGGTTGGGACGGGCATTTATTAAGAAGCTTGTGGGACACGTCATCGCATGAGCGCACAGCGTGACTTGAAGGTGCGGCCGTTCAACTTCGCATACGGATTGAGTGCGAGGACACACAGTCAATGGCCAATCAAAAGCTTCAGCTGGTTTTACTTAATCCGCCATGTTGAATGACTAAGCTTCCTCCCTTGTTACACTCCACACCATGCATGTCTAGAATAAACGCGTCCCCTGGATACCTCTGTTTTTTCTCAGCTTTGCGATAGCTTAGCTAATTCTGGGGGGTCTTACGAACTGGGAGAATCTGCCACTGAGGTTTCTGAGTACAGTCAGGCTTAGTTAAGTAGCTAATCCGCTACAAGCTAAATAACCATTTTTTTTCTTTGATTTGTTAATGTAAAGCCAATGAAAGTCAATAAATTAGCACTATATCTGTGTGTCTGTAAGTGTCAATGTGAAATTTAGATACTGCTTAAATAGGCACCAAAAGACTTCCTTATTTAATTAATTAATCCTGGAGTATACATTTGCTGTATCAATTACCCTAAGAAAATATTGAGATTAAGAGTTAAATATAAGTAAACTTTACACGAACAGCTTCACTAACTTGTACATGTCGTTTTTATTTTTAAAATGTCAAATTTAAAAAGCTATGTATTTCCTTGCTCTTCGATTAACTTCGAACAATTAGATCCATTAATGTAAAGATCGTATCGAATATACGAGTTTGACAGAAGGGTGCATTGCTTGCAAAAGGCATACTTCCATTTTACCTACTAATTAATTTGCTTTCACTCGGGTTATCGTCACCAGCTTTCGATTTGAGGAGTTGAGTTTTGACTATACATTCAGGAAAAAAAATTTTCTCTTCATTTGTTTAAGTGGCTTTTAATTTGTCATTATTCTCAGTATAATTAGGGTGAGCGTCTGACTAGTCATTTTTCTCTCGACACGCTCTGAGTCCAACAGCAAAATTTTGAGTTTTGGAAAATTATTTCCTTATTCCAAGAATTCGTACCTATTTTCGTGCTTACCGCATGCAATTTTTGCTAATATTCTTCACAAACTCGTTGTTAAGAATGTCAGTAGGAAGTCTTGAGCAATGACAAATTCTATAAAATGATTTAATCATTAGAAATGTCCTAAAATACATACCTCCACTGGAAGTTCAAGCTCCTGATGCATAATTTTTGTATCAAAATCTCTTTTCAACCCCAGTTTTGATTCAATAAACCTATTTCAACTTCTTGCTGTCACCATACCCCTGCATGGCCGATTACAATACTTCATATTATACAACTTAAATTCAAAAGTGAAATGAAATAAGGTCCTTTAGAGAACCTGATTTCACTCTTACTATCCTTGGGAGTTATTGATTTTACTGTCAGTTGATACGCTTGCCTACCCACAACGCCTTGCCACGTGGTACACTATTAGTAGTAATATTAAAGCGCTTTATTCTGAATTTGGAACATATGTTTTTTGGAAATCATTTTAGAAAAAAAAAAGCTTCGAGGTCGTAATTTATCTAAGCATGAAAACCGTGGGAGGTAGATGAGTCAAACGCAATTCTACTACTGCCATTAGACCTCCAGTTAGAATCTCCTGGCAGATGTCTGGTTTAATATCCCCGATACCACGATCCTACCATTTGCATATTATTATTTTATTCCAATTCAAACATCGTTTTGCGTGCCCAAATAAGTTATTTGGAATAGTAAATAGAGTAAAGTGAGTTAACTTTTGAAATAAAATCAGAGAATTAAGCTATTCTTTGCTTGCTTCCAGAATTCGTCATATTTTCTAATTAAAATAGCAATGCGTTTCAATGTAATTGTCTTTTACAGGTTTTCCTTACAATTCAAATATACACTTCGTACTCCAACATCAGTTATATGGATACATTTCCATGTTGCATTCCGCTGTCATTTATACAACAATTATAAGTAAGCAAAAAACGATGCCATCCATAGAGGCCTAAGAGAGAGAATGTGTTGAGCACTCCTTATTTAGAGGTGTGCACCCTTTAGGACTAATTGATGCCTAAACTATTGTACTAATGAGCGGATACATTTGAGGCGAAAATAAACTGAATAAAAAAGCCTGAAAGGTGGAAAGGGAAATGTACTCATTTGTCTCAAACAATTTTACTTTTGAGTTTGCAGCGTATTCACATTACATTATGAACTAGGCCACTTGATGCATCTCATACTGTTTTAAATGCACGAAGAATGCGTGCAAATGGCTGCGTAATTAATGAATTATTTTAATGTAATTTCCTTTAATTGAAATCTTATGAGTTATCTTCTGTTTGATGACGTTTCACCTGGTAGGGGTAAGCGACCAATACATCGAGATGCCTGGAATTGCTTTTAAATTTTAGTAGGCAGTGACACAGTTGTTTTCATTAAGGGTAGGAAGTCACTTTTAAAAATTAGAATATAATGCAGCGAGCGAGAAGGGGGCCACGATAGAAGAGTTCCCGCGTTCTGTATTGAAATTGATAATGTTCCCTTGCGCGAGATCACATGATGCCTAGTGGTCATTTGAGTTAACCGTACAATGTCCATGGTTGTTTTTTCGATTGTGAATAACGAATGTAGAATGTTACTTTCAATCGAACAAAGAGTCCTTTTATTGAAGCGAAGTGGAGATCGAAATCGCTTGTAAAGTGAAGCGTACAACGATTCAACACAAGAAACTCTTAAACAATTGCTCCTACCGTTTGTTCATAGAGTATTATTTGACATATTCACGAAGCATTGCTAAGAAGTCTATTTCTGTATTCGAGCGGACTTCGATATATCAATGTAATAAATCACAGACAATCCGAATGAAAAAATGTGACTTACAAATAATTAGCATTTTGTTTTAATTGATTTGTACTTTCTTCCAATTAATAATAATAAAATATCGTTTAACGCTAAATTTGGTTAAGATATTTGCTTACGTATTTCGAGCTGAACTGGAATATGCCAACCCGAACCTGTGATTTCCCTCATCCTAGCTTGTTAATCTGAAAAGAAACGCAATTCAAATGACTATCTTCATTTAGTTCTACATTAATGCTCCAATACAATCCTTTCAATGATTTCACAAATATAATAATAGCAAAACTGTAATGTTAAAATGGACCACTATAAAGCTAAAATTACGCACAACGTAATGAGGAAATACAAAGTTATAATTAGTTTTCATCAAAAAATTGAATAAAATTTAAATTTAAGGGGGGTCTTTTTATCAGAATAAATTAATTTTATAAGTATACACCTTATACTCAGGTAACTGATATGGATCTTTCCTAATTTAGCATCAATTAAATGAATTAATTTGAGAACAGCCGCAAATGTTCAATTTTACAACCAAACACATTTGAACTCGTCTGCGATCTGTGGGATTAAGATCATAAAAAAAGTAAATTTGGATTTGCATTGTTGAGGCCAAAATGAAACCTGATAATGGCCGATTTCTGCTTTCAATTTAGCCTCAAACGAAGGTACTACTCACCCACGTTAATTTGACATTTTTCGTGCAAATACATAGCCATTTATTATTCGGATTTAGGCTTATCAATGGGGAAATTTAAGAAATACTTAGCTTGGCTATTTAGTCTTACAATTTTGGAGAGGAGTTTTTCAAAAGAGAAGCATTGAAGACACTCGCACTCTCCCCCCCCCCCCCCAAGGTGCAGGGTGATTAACTCCCGCCTTAATGGACTTGCGAATTTTTGTCCTAATAGTGGGAAGACTTCTAAGAGAGAGAGAGAGAGAGAGAGAGAGAGAGAGAGAAACCAATCCAAATATCAATGCGTAAAATGTAAAATTAAAAATGTCACTATATTTTTTTGTTATTCTATTTGCAGCAATATTTTAGAGAATTGTAAAACAAATAAAGTTTAAATAATAAAAAAAGTGTTTTTGGTATATCTCCCCTCCCCCCACCCCCTCCCTCACCCCTCCCCCACCCATTATGTTAGAGAACAATGAATTTCACATTTTGAGTCAAAAATAGACACACGTCGTGTTAAACCGTTCATCAATTAGTCCTGTAAGTGCTAGGATTTGAATTAAGAAGATAAAAATAATTTTTTTTTAAATGAGCAAAATTTAATTCATAAATTAAAGAAAAGTGAATGAAATATTACTTCGTTTACACCGATAGTAATATTATTACTCACAACAGTGCATAGAACTTATGAAAATTTTAAATCCATAATGCATTTGAATAATGACTTCAGCAGTGTGGTGGGGAAAATAATTGTATGGTTTCAAAACTTTTATCTTGTGTAAACTCATTAGGAGTGTATTTTCACGTTTAATAACTAAATTTTTTAAATTTAATAAATTAACTTCATGATTTGTGATTGTGCTTGAGTCAACTGATTTGTATTTTTTGACGTTTCCGAGGTGGTAATGTTAAATTAGTAAAAATGCCTTCATATACCATGAACTCGGCTTTATTATCATTACTTTTTGATATAACTCAATATTTTAATAAGTCTAATTTGGATTCAGCTTGCTGAATGCGTAAATTGCTTGATATAACATTTTTAAATTACAAACAAACCTTATGGGTAAATATATGGGAATAATGGCTGTAACACAATTTGCATTAATGCAATTCACATGAAAGCGAGTATTCTCCTCTTAATACCTGCACATACGGGCTTATTAAGAACTCATTATCTCTGTCGTTAAATATCCATATATGCTCGATTGAATGAATTTTTTTATCTCAACTGAATTCATAATTAGTGCAATTATAAAATGCCTTTACGTTGGCTTCTCCTCTTTCTGCTTTAATACGTTATTTTCGGAAAGTATTCCCATATTGCAGACAAGTTTTCGATTTTGGGGAAGGGGGGGGGGTAAGAAAAATGCTTCTTTTTAATTTTATTCAGGAATATCATTTAATGTGTATAATCTGGTTTTTCGGAGGCCTGTCAACTAAACTTTTTTTGGCGATCTCATCCACTATTCAACCTCAAAATAGATTAGTGATTAAGAAGCATTGGATGGGCCAGCTTGTAAATACTCTTTCACAAACCAAAGTGTCTACTTCAACGTACATATAAGTTAGATTAATCCTCCATGACTAGATGGTGAACGGAATTTAGATTGAAACATACCTTTTGCTTCTTTCAAAGTCTGTTATTGAGGTAATATTATATCGCTAAAAGCTTCGTACATTAAGTGACTTTCAGCTCAGAAGATGGATGTGTGGCCATCTGATTGGCTGATGGCGACCAATCACCGAAAAATATTCTTTTACTTATATATATAAAGGTATAAGAGGTGACACTAATATGCATTTTACGTTGAATTTTTGACAAAATGAAAGACGTAAGTTTTATATTGATTTAATCGAGTCTATAGCATTTAAATAGTGAAATTCGTTTAAAATTAGAAGTATTATAATAACAGTAAAAGCGAAAATTGGTTTTGCCACATTGATGTCTTATTTAAATAATTGTTTCAGTAATAGCTTACATTAGACTTAAAATTTATATTTTTATTATTTTATCTGAATAGTATAAAATCAGCGTGAAGTATTCTACTGCATTTTGTAGTTTAGACAAGAATTCAGTGAAATTGTTGCCATTAATTGATCGCCATTAATGGATTTTCCAAAAATTAGCTCGATAGGAAAATAATTAGTTGGTATATGCCCTCTCTTCTAAATCCCAAAATGGACATTAATTTAACAATTAATTAAAAAATGAATCTTTTCTTTCGAAACTTAATGATACACTTGCTCTCGTTTCAAAGCAGACAAATTTTAAACAACCGTAGCGTA
The DNA here is from genome assembly GCA_000469805.3 of Hymenolepis microstoma. NCBI lineage: Eukaryota > Metazoa > Platyhelminthes > Cestoda > Cyclophyllidea > Hymenolepididae > Hymenolepis > Hymenolepis microstoma. The sequence continues at coordinate 2,353,372 of LR215994.1, forward strand.
ACTGAGGTTTAATGTCTTTTCTCTCTCATTTTATCAATTTCAGATATTTTTCTTTATTTCATTTTTGGAAATGATTTTATCTCACTATGTCAGATTTAACTAAAAAGTAAATGAATTCTAGTTCATTCTATGTTGAAAACAGAGAGGTTTGGTGATTTCAATATAAGTACAAGGTACATTATATAGCATTAAACTTGTAACCAAAAAAGAATTGCGCTTCCTACATCTTTTATATATTTCAGTTTTCCTTCTCTTCCGTGTCACGGATCTGCCTCCCAATTCTAATCTGCTGTATGGTCCTTTGTTTTCTTGAGGAAGTCAGCGCTGCACCAAGGGGTGTATTAAGCCCCACGCAGCCGGAAGATATGTTGGATGAACTGAACTATCAAGAGTACCTTCGCATGATGGCCGACGATGAGGGATATTTGGAGAAGGGTGTAGAGAAACGCATGCCCTTCCTCTCCAGACTGGGCAAAAGACTTTATGCTTTCCATTCACGTCTCGGTAAGCTTAGCATTTATCGTTCAATTCACTTGCATTTAAAATATATAAGGCTTGGATGAAAGAGATCAATCCATATCGCCCTATGTGATTTCTAAACTCATTTAGGTATTTTTTAACACTGATAAATTGAAAGCTTCAAGAAAACTCTTTCTTCAAAAATCTAATTTCCATCATCTCCTTTATCACTGAGAGTTGAAAAGTGCAGCTGTAATTCCGCTTACAGAGTGTGGAATGATGACAATTGAACCCGTTCAATATATATATATATATAATCTACAGTTAAATAAGTTTTAGGCGTAGGTTAAAAGCTCAGTATAGACCTTAATTAATTAATATTTTTGACTTAAATGCATTTTAAACTATACAATTTTCTTCACCACCAAGATAGACAATTTGTTCACAAATCAATGGCTCTTTTGAATCAGCATGAAGTTAAATGATAAGTAAAAATAATTAAAATAAATAAATAAATAATAATTGAAAATAACGATTTTAGATAAAGTGTGAAATTTACACAATAATGAACTATATTGACGTTTCCATAGATAGTAAATTTAAAAATGGATACACTTTCAGAGCACACGAAGCTAATAAATGCTCCTCTTTCGGGTTGCTTAAATCATTTTTGTTTTCTATTTTAGGTTGATTAAAAGAGATGCAGGATTGAAGTTACTTAGCCTCTGTTTTGTAATCTAACGTTTCATTCCAAATTGGTGCTGATTCCGTCTCCTCCGAACCTCATTAAATACACGCCTCTATGTCCAACTTTTGATCTTTAATTTTTACTCATTTGCAAAATTAATACTCCGATAACGCTCATTATTGACATCTAAAAATAAAATCCCTCCCACCCACTGCCTTGAAATACTAATCGCTGCATTTAAATCTCACCATTAAAAGGAAATTATCTTTGACAAGATCAGAATGGACAGGAATTAGGGGTTATAAGTAAAATTCAGCTTAGGTTATATTCCTTTGATACATTTATTTTACGAATGAGACAATCTTACTGATGACCTCAAGGAGACGAAAATATCAGTAATAACTTGGCTATTCAAAAATGTCCCATTCGTCTAGACTCGAAAATTTAAGGCTATTTACGATTAATAATGAGATGTATAAAGTCAATCGACTTTTCTTTAAATAAATTGCCTATAGGGTTTTCCCTAGTACTTATTTTAAAACCATCAAAAATCGCCAAAATCTAACCGTCAAAACTGTAAATTGGATAAATCTTCAAATCGTTTACTGAGATTAAGGTGTGAAAATGCAATCATTAAAATGACTTCAAAAATAAATGCATGATAATATAGCTCTTTGGCTGTTATAGCTTGAAACTGAAAATGCTTAAATTAGAAGTAAATTCCAATTAAATAAAATCTATTAATTATGAGTTAATCGTCTGAAATCTGTCACCTTCTGACAAGTAGCTGGAAGTAATTTAGTGATAAAAGCGACGACAATTTTGGAAAACCGTCTGTTCAGTTGACTTAATTGCTAGATTAATCAGTCGAAATTATTCAACGCACATCTTGTCTCTTCAATCAAGTCGACATTCATTCGTAATTTATGTTATTGGCGCATATCATAACGAAAGGAGCTGAATGACACTTTGATTACGGAAAGGAAAGTTATTTCATTTTTTGCTGTAAAAAATAGTTTAAATTCTTATAAATATGTCCGCCCACAGTGGTGCAATATCTGACACCTCAGAGTTCAATTTTTAAAACCAGTGTTCAATTTCATGAAAAAATTCGAATTTTTTAGACGTTAGATGTTGATATTTTGAGTACTCAATAGCAAAGTAAAAAGGCATTCCTCTAATAATTCGTAATTAAGTATTTTCATGCATTAATGTAGATGCACGCCTGAATTATAGATAAATTTATTGATAATAATTATACTTTTCCATGATAGTACAGCCACGCTTTTATGAATTTCGATCATTTGATTCTGTAAAAAAAAAGAAAAGTGAATTGAGAAAGTAGTAAACTTATTTGAATTCTGGAAGCATTGAGTGGTCCATTTTGGCATTTAGTTTTGTAAAAAGTTGTTTCAAGCCTCTACTGTTATGATTCAATCATTAAGTGTCATGGTGAGCACGTTCAGAAGTAAATTTGACTCAAGGCTTGATCTCGCCAATTTGCTTTGTTGTAATTATTGGCAAATTTTTGAGGTGGAGGTGTTTAAACATAGATTGGCTCGCTAGAAACCGCTTAATTTACACACTGAAATAAGCGTTTCTTATTGGGTGCTGCTAAATCAAACGTTTACAGCTTCGATGAAAACGTCCATGCATTTTCAGACAATTAGATGACAATTAGATAAGATACCTCAAACAATGTAGCTATTTTCAGTATTGCTTGTGCCACAAAACCACCTTTTTATCAAAGTATTTCTTTTCATAAAAAAATGAGTAACCATAAATATAAGTTGATTTATTAAATAAAAATTATATTATAAAAGTATTTTTACTATTTAATGCATCTTAAATGCCACTTATGCAGTAAAAATTGGATCCATTAAGGAATCAAACTAAATTAATGAAAATTTATTTTGCCAGTATTCGTCCTGCTTGGTTTATCTACTGCTTTTTGTGGTTAATTTAAATCCCTGCTCGAATGTGCGGATTACGTCATTAAATTGAACCTGTAACAAATTTAAATGTGTTGGCTGCTGATTAAATCTTTAAGCCAACTTCTACCATAAAACTGAAACAAGCTATTAAAATTTCACCAAGAAATGTGCATTTGAACCTAAACACTGAGAGGATAACCCATACAACCTAAGAATGTTTGTCAACGAAAAAATTAATGGAATTTTGGCCGTGACTCCTACAAACAGGAAAATCTAAATCGGTAATGGACATATTTATTCAGTAGATAAGTTATTGGAATAAGAATTGGCAGCAAAAGTCACCGGGAATCATGCCATCCCGAATTTTTCATGTGAAGACAGAGATGAAGATGATTTAATATAAACCACAAGACACTCGAAATTTAAAAAAATCTACCGTCTTGATGATTCTGCAGCTCAGTAGAAGTCGAGTCCTCCAAATCTTTAAAAGCACGAATACTTCTACCATCTCAGCTCTAATCATTATGATAATGGTGAGTGATAATCGATAATTGGTGTAGTACTGCGTATTCGAGGTGTAACGACTGAACTCAAAAGTTAAAAAGGAAAAAATTTTAATATAAAATCTTTTTAGAGACAATAAGAAAGCAGCAAATATCAATATAAATTTACTTCTCTGTCAAATAACTTAAAACTACAATTTCAAATTGTCTTCTAGCAGAAATTGAAACCATTGTAAAGTTCCCTTACGCTAAATGTTCCACAACATTGAGCCACTCACACCCATCTAAGGTAAGTAGAAATTTTCATTTTCAATTTCAATTATTTTATTCTCAATTAATGATCTATCGTTGTAGCGAAAGGTTGCTTCATTCCATTAGTTTGAATTGAAATATAAAATTAGATAAACGAGCTGCAAGCATCCGTCCAATGTGAGTGACTGTAAACTACTATTTTGTCAGTTTAAACGAAATACATATATTTTCCATCAATTAAAAATGCATCATCCAACTATCTGATTTCTAAAAATGGTGTCTAAACATATCCATAATGTAGGCAAATATTAATTAAAAGTATGTGAAACTGGCAAATGTGATCTGATAACAAAGACCATGTAATCAATTCTGAAAAATTTGGTGTTGGGAATTCGACTATTTCTAAACACTAAGTTGGTTTCCCACTCTAAATTTGTTATTAATGAGACAATTGTTTAAGTGAATTTTTTATTTAGGCTATTTGGGTTTTTAACTAAACGTGTTATTTTGAAAAAAATTGACTCTAAAGACTGGTGACATCGAAACCCACCGATTTGAAAGAGTCAATTTTAGTAGTAAGGATTTTTATGCTTTCATAGGGGTTTAAGTTCGTTAAAGAATTTGCAAATGGCAAAAAATAAAATTCTTTGTTTTTTTTAAGTTGCTAGTTATTTCGCTTTACTGCCAACCACTTTTAGTATAAAACACTGTGGCGTACCCAATCCTAACACGATTAAACTAAGCAATCTCATGGGCGCTCGAACATTCTGGAGAGTGTGATTGCGTGTGCAGAGGACTTCTCAGCTAATCAGCTATTAATATTCATTCAAGTGATGTTAAATGTATTCAGATAGGAATCGTTTTTGCTGTGAGCATAATTTCACAAACGCTATGCTCGCAATACGTCTGCCTCTTCTATAGCTTAGCACATTTTGGGAAATTTGCTATAGAGATTATTGAGGATAAGTCAAGACTTGTGTGTGTAGCAATCCGCCACAAGTGCTAACCGAATACTATAACTTAAAGTATCTCAAATCATGAAGACCTTTACGTCTAATAGATCTGTTTCATTATTAAAGTGCAGAAGCCCGCAGGTAGCACATAACTATGTCAATCTTTAAATAAGATTTTGAAATATACACCTCCCTGCTTCAACATCATAACTCCAAGGCAAGTCCTTGATCAAAGTGAAAATAAAGAAACGATTAGATTAAATTTCCATAACAGGGCAACCAACGTCTTGATGGAAAGTGTTTCATTCAGATTTAATAATTACAAAACCCTTAGCTTCAAAATCTTTCCTAAAGCAAAATTGACCTGGCTTATGAAGTGCACCTCAAAGCTGATTTACAGGAAACAAAAATTTCTAAATCAGCATTTGAGATTTGAATATTTTAATATTATAAGTGAACTTTTAAGATAAAAAGTTAACTTTTTTGGAACATGAGACTTTTAAAACATTGATTTTGTGAGCAGTATTTCAATACTTAAGAAAATCTGTTTATTCTAAGGAAAAGGTTGGTTTACCTAGTGGAAATAATTCCAACTGTATGACATCGATGCAGAGCACTAATTGGTGGACCTATTTTTACCTTTCAAAGATCTTCAAGACGCCGAGGTTGTAAGAAACTTATTTTTGCATCGCCTGAAACTAGATTGAACCCTTTAGGAATAACGCGCGTGGAAACTAAAACATTTAAGACAGTCAAAAGCCCTTGTTTGGGTAAATATATAATTTAACTTCATCTAAACCTTGGAATCATTGGGCCCTCACGTTTTCTTTAAGGAAGCTTTTCTTTTCTGGAAAATTCAGATGACAAGATTTCATGACACCTTTGCACATCCCCTCTTCACACTGTTTTCTTTGAAGCCATCTATTGAGTGAAGGCTTCCATTGCTTTTGGGGTCATTAGTGGATTTGCAGTAATCGGATTTCAGAGAGATTCTACGCATTAGTGGTAAATGCACACATCAGTCTGCAGTCAATGCCTCTCGGTGCACGTCAAGAGGTGTGGTGACCAACATTCCTGGTGAGTGGTGGTCAACAAGAGATGCTATAGAGTGAAATAAATAGACGAGATTTCTAAAATTTTGATAATCCTAGCCAAACACGCAGCATTGGGTACGACGTTTTATAAAAGAAGCCCACAAGGCGATATTGTATAAAAAAGGAGAATATAAGTTAATGCACCTGAGCAGGCATTATACATTAATGTAAATACCATTAGACAATTGGTGTAGGAAGGTTGAGAATGTGCGTAAAGCATTACACTGACCAATAGCGAAAATGAGCACACACACACACCAATGTGTATGACGGGAAGGGGAGTTAGCATTATAGTGTAAATAAATCGTATTAAGAAACACCTAATGGATAAGGCACAAGGAACTTGAAGACAAGTAAATCCCCTGTTCTAGCCAGTATCCACTATTATTCCATAGCTCTCCACACTCTGTACTCATTTTAAACTATGTGGAGACGAGTAGGTTCTTGCGGACCACTTTCATTGATATCTAAGCCACAGTACCATCAAGGCTATTGGCTGAACTTGAGGTAGCAAGTAGGAGGTGCTGTTTGCAGATCAAGATCGAACATGTAGGCGTTTTTAATTAATGAATACTAAATCTGATATCATAAGGGCTTCATGAGATTTGGTAATAGAGAAATTGGGTAGGTACCGATCAACTTTAGATCATTCAAGTTATGAATTAGCAAATTTCAGGAATAAAATTGTGTAAAATCGAATTCACCGGTAAGAACTTGACAAAAGAAACCGCATTTAGCACTTATTCTGATTGAATTTCGGAAATAAATTTTGCAAAAATAACTTGAAAATATAATTGCAAGCACAATTTCCATTCAGAAATCAGCCAATGTTTTGCTAGCCTTATCAAATTTCCATTAAATGCTCATGAATCCGATATAGTGGCAAATTCAGTAACTAAAATATCTACAAATTTTGAGTCTTTATTTTGGGATTCAAAATTCCACCGCGATACCTTATTCGATACTACCCAAGACCAAGTTACGTGGAAGAGATTCATCCCACTTCTCTCTTCTAATTGCGTGAAATGGGTGTGTGATTGTGATCTTTGCACAATTGTGCACAGTAATTCTTTCCATAATTATTGTACTTTCCGCTTCCGCACTTTGAAGAATGTCCTTTTACACTCTCTCTAAAAGTACTTTAGGCACACATTGTCTCATTCCTCACCATCATTCTATAAATTTAAGGTGGTGGCTGATCCAATTTGGCACATCATTCCACTCACTCCAGGCAAACGTTTCAGTCCTCAGCCGTTCCTTTCTCTCTGATATTTAACTCTTTAACGCCGAAATATTTTTCTGAAAAATGCACTCAACCGCACTCATGCCTGTCTCAGCAGACTGAAGTCGAGTTTTGGTGGTATCAGACGAAGGATATAGACACGTATTGAACATGATTCAAACGATAACAGCGCCTTCTGTTACGAGTCTAGCACCAAAGAGCTTATTTGGAAATAGGACCGTACGGAGATGCAGGGCGCTAAAGGGTAACCAATGGATATCTTGGTCTGAACTCAAACTAATGTAATTTGAGCTTCTATGAGGGGAGTTTGTCCACTAACAGGGATTATGAAGACCCTAACTTGCGAGAAAATTTACCTTCCCATTAACGAGGCGCAATTACTTGTAAGATTATTGATAATTAAAATTAAACAAACTTCAAAGATTTGTTAATAAAAATAGTGTAATTAAAATCAAAATTAAGTCAGCATTTTTGTTTTAAATTTAGCGTAGGTCGAAAGTTTACTTGAACTTTCAGGTGTTATTAATCCCAAGGTAGTGGTCCCAACTACTGCGTTAAGAGATCTATATCTTGCATAAAGAGTATCCAATTCTTGGGATTTCAGGAGAAACACTAGACACCTCTTAAACTGAAAATTCTGCAATCATTTCCACAACTCAAAGTTTTCCAATTCGGAACGAAACAATAATTATATTTCAACTTTGCAGTTCAGTTAGTCGTTTTTACTGTAATACCGCAAAAAACTATTGCGTTAGCAATTAGGGCCGTCTAATGGGACTTTTTGATTAACGTTAATGCCGATAATAATAAATTCCTCACACGATAATCTGCTTTTTTTATTTAGCAAATGGGTCTTCTTTTTTTCTTATTCCTCTGCCATTCTTTCTCTTTCGGAGGTATGAAGTGACTTCCACTGTCTGCCAATCATCTTTTTCTCCCCACTCATCTTCTGTGCATACCTCAAGAAGGCAGGATGGGTAAAAAGGTTAACCAAAGTTTTTTCTGTTAACTTAATATAATTGTCCTACATTTTTTAGCCTCTATATTAATATGATGTAGGCAAAAATAATGAACGATTGCTTGAATTCATTGACTTCAACATTTTGAGCATTTGTTCACAAGTTGGAGCTGTGAATCGAATGGAGGCTTCTTGAGAACCAACCAAATCTCTAATCCGTAAATTAGTTATTTATAGCAAACGGCAGGCTTTATGATAGTTATCATTAGCCCTTTAGTTGACTTCGAGCTTCACAGAGGGGAGGAACATCAAAGTCACACAAAGTCGAGAGAGGAGGGGAATAGAAGAGTGATTCACATATGTAAGAGAGGGACAGACACAAAGGTAGAGAAAAAGGTAAGGTGAGGCGAGTACTGTGGAAGTGAGAGTGGTGGAATATGACATAGTCAGGTCATGATAGCTTGAAGTCAAATACTGGATTATAGACTTTTTACCGTATACCGACTTTTTTGCCGTATGAGTATACGTTGCCCATGGTATACCATATAGGGGTAAGTCTATCGCGCAACCCATGTGAATAATACAGTTTACCATACTACTTGGTAATCAAGAGTGACGTAAAATCAGAGTTTCTTACCGAAGGGACTCCATAGTTACTTCCTCCAATCTATACCGCATAATGATCTTGTAGTCTCCAGAGTAAACTGGTATTTTCCAACTCTCCTTATTTTAATTCATGTCACCTGTTTAGATGGACGTAGCTGACGGCTTGAAGGCAGTCAATCACACTCAAAGTTGACGTAGAGCAAATTGAATTTATTATATGATCCGACGATGATATCACTGATACCACACAAAACAATTCAAGCTTCTTTGGCGTTTCGAAAAGCTTTTTTTATATAATGTCACACTTAGCGTTCAACTCACTTGGTCTGAACGGTTGTAATTAGCTGTCATTTTGTAAATGGGATGGATTAATGAAATCTCACTTGGAAGACCAATGATTTGTATTCTTGTATATCAGTTCAATTTCTCTGACAATGTGTTATTTTCGATTCAAATCATCCGCCAACCAAGTGCGTGTTTAATTAAGAAGTTTACCTATATCGAGGAATATTTGTTAGTTGATATGATGTATTTTTCAAAAATTTTTAGAATGGGAAAAAAATTTCTAATACCTTAAAAAAATAAATTTTGTATTTTACTTTTTATTTTGCATTCAACTTTATTAAATATTTTGACTCTTCCATTGAGAACGATTGATTTTTTTCTTCAATTATATTCAGAATCTGAAAGCTGCTAACCTTATGAATTAATGCATTTAATTTATATATTTATCAATACGTACTTTTTAAAATGAATTAAAATAATTTTACGTATTTTGTTCGATTATTTTAAATTGAAAAGCTCATCACTTTATGGCAATGTATCATTTTCGGAATTGAGTCTACGAAGAGACTAGTACGTGGAGAATAGTGGAAGAGAACGAGACAACTGAGTGAAAATTCCCAAATTTTTACCCCGATAATAATATGTAAGACTGTATTTTAAATGTCAATTTATTGATTCATGCAATTGTGGCTCAAATTTAATATCGGTGTCCAATTTTTAACTCCTCAAAAAGTAGAGATTCCCTGTTTTGGATTAAAATTTTTGAGGAAATCTTCACTAGTCGACGCTGTTGATGTCATTGCTGTCGCCATTAGCTTCCTAAAAGGTTCTATTATCTTTCTACACATTCACCAAAATGGAATCGTACAAAGGATCCTCATAAACATCCAGTATTACTTCTCAGAATGCAACACGTTTTTCCAAGAGTGTGCGTTTTAACAATCCCCTCGTAATTACAGCATAGATCTAAATGAACATGTTACAGTTTAATATAAGCTCCAAAATTAATTTTTGAAATATTAAAATATTTTCCTATCGAAAGCTTAGCTATGTTAGTTCCAACCATCAGAGCACTTTCGTAGCCATTCGAAGAAAAATGAATCCTTAGTAGGCTCTGAACACCAAGGACATGATTTACGAAGAAACTGGATGACAAATCATAAAATTGAACAGAGAAAACTGCTGTTGTCTCCCATGATCTGGTGCATTTGTACAATGGAGATGGCAAAATTTAGTTCGCTTTGATCTCGATCAGAGCAGACCAATAAATGATCTGCTCTGATCTAACATTAATCGCAATGTCATATCACATTCACTGCGAGAGCATTCATGATTTTTTCGTACTCAGCTATACTTCCACTGTGTACATAACAAAGTACCCATTTCTCCTCAATTTTGGAGGGACTAACCACTCATTGTATTTTTTGCGTTTTACAAACTGTTATTTATTTCTAATGAGTATTATCTTCATGTATTTTATTTCATTGAGTTTTATAATTAAATTATTTAATCAATGTTGTCCTTAAACACTCCTAACCATCCAACATCATAACATTTGTATGTCAACCAAAAATAAGAATTAAATATCCAGTGTACTTAATTCAGTGCTTAATAGTCAATAATTATTGACCCTAAAATTGTCTACCTTCTTGTCACTTCTAGTCACTGTAATGGTTATAATCTCGAAGAACGACTCTGCTCATTTTTTCAATTATTATTTATTCACATTCTCTGTCATGCATAGATTACTTTCTTATAGTTAATAAAAACTGTAATCGGATTAATCAATAAGTCACCTATTAAGCTAACATTACTTTTATAATGAAAATTCATTAAAAATCATAGTCATATTAATATAAATTGTTTATAATAATTAATGGTAAAATATTGCCCTGTATTACGCGAGTATAAAGTGGTATTAGTGAGGATAGCAGGGAGATTTTGTTGTGGATGTCCAAGATCTTAGCTTTTTGACATCTGCACTCAAGAGAAAGCAAGATTTGGACTGTAGTATTAAAGTCACGGATGACATTCTGACAGTGTCAACTACCCCTGCCTATTATAACTATGTAATTATTGATCATTAGACCGGGAAAACAGTGATCAGTTTGGTTATACGCAAGTACTAACACTAACACTCATATCCAGTTGACTGCTCTACACTTCACCATTATTTTCTCGAGTATCATTAATGTAGGAATTTCCACTTTCGAAAACAGGAATTGGCATTATTGAGTACTTTAGCCATAGCAAGCCTATCAAACCGAAGACTTCATTCCCGTCTTAGTCGATAATTTTCCCTCGCGTCATCTAATTCCAGGGATAGTTAAAGAGAATGCTCAGAATATCATCAAGAAGCTTCGATAAAAAATACATAATTTTTGTTTCATTAGAAAGTTGTCCAGTGGATATCCTCATCATGTGCAAAGTTTACCTCGTAAAATGAAAGTGTTTAAAAAGTCCCTCGGCTTTTCACCTCAATGCGATCGCCAAACCTTGGCTTTTTATTACTGCAAAGTGACCTCTTAATGGACTCCTAATAACTATCGTAAATCGAGTATGCAATACTTACACCCAACCAACGCAGGAATAAACTTTCTTTTAACAAAAAAATCTTGAAAACTTCAAAAAAAAGCTAAACAATATTTGAAGGAGAAAGAAAAATATTTTATTTGAAAATATTGTCAAGGACAACAATTTAAAAGACGGGTATTCTTAGCAGTGTTATTATTAAAAATATGCTTTAAAATTTAAAATTTATACTTTAATTAAATCACGCAAAAAATAACTCTAAATTTCACTTAAGTTTAATTAGCCAGCTTCAATCAATTTTTTGTCAAAATCCATCCCACGCTATTGAGTGAAAAAGTAGTGTCCTCATTATTAATGCATACAGAATTTAATATTCCAAGCTAGTTAACTAATGACTATAGTTTGAAGCCATTTAATTCGAAAATTATCATTGGTTGGTCATATTTAAGGTACCCGCTGAGCAGGCAGATGATTGCTACTCGATGTAGCGGAAAAAATTTGTACCTTAGAAAAAAAGAATTCAGTTGTGGAGACATTTGAGTCCATTAAGTTCAATCATAAATTCGATTGAAGACTATTGGGACAGAAAATTAGACTAAATGTCCGATATATTTTCTTTCAGTAGCACCTCTCCGTCCCTTGTAGTATTCTTACTTTTGACGGTAAGTTGGCAACGTTAAGAGTCAGGCCGATCTTCCAGAATGACTAGTAGGATACAGCAGTCTTTCCAGATTGAGGAAATGGGGATTGGACAATTGGAAAATAATGAGAAGGAAATTGGGAGGAAAGAGGGAGGCGCCACTGCTGGAGCGAGAACATTCCGGATTGTGAGGAATGACCGACATTATCGTCACTACGAACAGGTGTCAGGTTGGATCCTTTGTGAGTCATTTTGAGATTTAATAGTGCTGTTTATAACTGTGAGTCATCATGTTTAATGATAATTTGTGTCTATACAAATCTCTTCTTTAAATATTCACTTTTGTTAAGCAATTGCTTGCAAGTCATTATAACTGATCATACTCAATGCCTCCTATGCTATCGCACCGCAGATCAGAGTTGTATCTCGCTTTTAATAGAGCAAATATTATTTAAACGCTATTGATCACGCAACTGCATCTCAAAAGGCAAATAATATCTTTAAATTGTCAAAACTCTAAGCACTGCGCATATTAATTCATTGTAGATCCAAGGAATAAATTAGAAAAAAAAGTTGTTTTGAATATCAGAAATTTAAACTTATCCACAGCTTTAATTTGTACTCCACTCCATTGTCTGCTTTCGCACATCATTTCAATTATTGATTATTTCATAAGGACGCAGAAATGTCTATTAAAAGTCCTGATATTTGAAGTTGCATTAAATTTCGATCATCTATTTGCGTTTTCCTGAAATTGGGTAATATAACTCAACACAATGTCATTCCTTCTACTCACAAAACAAATATAGATATTCTAAAACGTTCGAGATATGAGCTGGCGAGTTCTTTTGCGAATCGTTGCGAGCCATTGAGCAGACTAAGTCTCCTTTTGTGAGCTTATTTCGTTAGCATTAACACCTCTTTCTGTAGGTAAATGGGTGGTCTTTTAGAGGAATAAGAAGAATGACAATATTCCGTTCGCGAATAGCATGTGATATCCATTTAATATACTCAACTTTTCGGCTTTACAGGAAGAACTTTTGAAAGGAAAAGATATCATAGTAAAATTTGAAAAAAAATTGTTGTGCCAAAAGCGGAGTACAACACATTTATAAGGGTCGGAGCTGTGAATTAACGTTGTTGAACTTATCATTCCCTTAAAGTCTCACTAGAAATTGGATGGTTGAAACACTATATATCAGATGGCCATCACCAGCGCCGAAATCAAATTCAAAAATACCCTTTCTAGAGATCTTTTGTAAATGCAACATCACATATTCTCCTTCTCTTGAACTTGTGGAACACGTCATCGCATGCACGCATATAACAAACAGCCAATCAAAATCCCTCGTCTGTTTTATCAAATCCGCCATGCTGATTATGACTAAGCTCCTGTGTTTCACATCATGCGATATTAAGACCGTAAATAAATGTGTTCCTTGTAATGCGTCTGTTTCTTAGCTTAGTTAATTCCGTGGGACTTACGACCTAGGAGAAACTGCCATAGAAGTTTCTGAGAATAGTCAAGGCTTATTCAGGTAGCTAATCCGCTACAAACTAGATCTTCCCAGCATAAACAAAATTCTTCACAATCACACTTGTACATTCGCTTATCGGAGTGGTCTAGTCTGCACTAATTACATAAATATGCACCAAGTTCTTTGATCGATAGGATCTTCCTGCAGGCATAAGGGGAAGACATTGGATTTTTCGATTTCAGATACTCAAATTTTATCTCATTTTAGCTGCTGTTTGTGCAGAGCTGAGTAACGTGTTGGAAATGTGGTCAAAATAAATCCTTGTCAAAATCATCTTTCAGGCACACTATTGTTGAACGAAAGGAGTATGAAAGATGGAAACTCGGACCAGGAAATGCTCAAAATGTAAAGGCGAGAGGAAGCGACCATCTTGTCACAATGGGGACTGACCTCTCGAGCAGAATGTTGGTGTGCTTGAGCATATCTGGTGTTCCGAATTCCTATTGGTTCACTCTGCGCCAATGTTGTACAGGTAAATCTGGGTGCTACAAGTACTGTCTTCCTTCCACTCCCCTCCTTCCTTGTCATCGCTCCATATGCGTGATATATTATGCGCGGTACATTTCTGACGTTTACTGCCACTCAGACCAATGATGTCAAGATATACACTACACTATAGGATCTTATGACACGAAGTGATCTCTTTCCTTTATATCATAATTTAAGTAAAGTGGGACTCTTGATTATTAGTGGTTCCATTCATTAGTTCCTCTTGACCCCTTACTTCCGTTTCATATATAGAGATTAATGAATCAGAACCAAGTCGGAGAACGCAAGACTTCAGCCAGCAGCTAACGACGATTCCAAACAGCAGAGCACAAAATTTGTGTATGTCAAAGCTTACTGTACAAGCTGTCATGAAGATTCGGGAGAATCGCGCAGATTTGGTAGCGCGCGTATGTCAAAGTTAGGTCATATGAGCCCCTTGAGCAAGGACGTGTCTGAGAAAATAAATGTTCTGTAAGTAAGAATTAAATAGGTTAGTCATCGAGAAAAAAACTAGGCTCGATAAACTTGTCAATACCTGAGAGATAAGGCTTGAAGTTATGCGGGAATAAAGACGAAAATTAACACATTGTCATATGGAAAGTAATTAAATAATAATTTTGGCAACTCATATGTGGTCATAGGGTGTGCGATAGACTTACCTTCACGTAGTGCAACCTGGGAGACGTATACTCATACAGCAAAAGGGTCCATAAATTGGCAGTTGACTTCAAACTATCATGACCCCGCTGTGTGTCATATTCGACTACTTCCATAGTAGTCAACTTACCCTACCTTTACATCTGTGAATCACTCTTCTGCTCCCCTCCCCTCGAATTTTTGTGACTCTGATGTTCCTCCCCTCTGTGAAGCCCGAAATCAACTAAAGGTGTAATGGTAACCATCATTTATTTTTTTATATTAAAATGGCAGGCCTTATGATAGTTATCATTAGCCCTTCGGTTGACTTCGGGCTTTACAGAAGAGGAGAAACGTCAAAGTCGCAAAGACGAGAGGGTGAACGGAAGAGTGATTCACAGATGTAAGAGGCAGGCACAAAGGTAGAGAAAAAGGTGAGGTGAGTACTGTGGAATTGGTTGAATATGACACACAGTGGGATTATGGTAGTTTGAAGTCAACTGCCAATTTACGGACCCTTTTGCCGTATGAGTATACGTTTCCCAGGGTGCACCACGTGGAGGTAAGTCTATTGCACAGTCCATGATAACCATCATAAAGTCTGCCATTTGATATAATAAATATGTGGTCATCCTTCACATGCCTTATTGGACTCGTTTACTCTTCCGAGTATTCATATAATAGCCGATGGCAAAAGCTCTCAATTATTGTTTTGTCTTGAGATGAGTAGTAAAAGGAGTTATTATTATTGTTATTGTCGGCAACTTTGTTGTGTTCTCTTTGGTATAAGCTAACTTTACGCCAATAATATAACTTAATAAAATCCATTGAATTCGGATTCAAATTAGCGCGCTTCTTGCGTCTCCTGGGAATTGGGTAACCATGAAAATTTTAATGCAATTTCATACTAATCCAGACAGACCTGGAAATCTTGCAGTGGGTGATTCTATGAATAGCTCCTAGTAGAAAACCACCTGAGACTAGAACCAAATAGAGAAGTGTAGACTTTAGTTTTTGAGCATATCTACTACTCGGTCTTTACTAATTGACTTCCATTCCACTGATACATTCAAACGTATGAATTGCTTAATGGGTTCGCAAATTGAATCTGCTTATTTAAGAAGCTGGGAAGCATCATGCTATTTAGTTATAGTTTTGGGGAAACTCCAGTAAGGTTTGGCTTGTGGGGATTCAGACCTTTTTAATGTGACAGTATTCTTCACTGAAGAGTGGGTGCTTTCTGCTTGTCTTCAAATAATCCTCGCAATGAATTTCATGAAAAGAAACTGATACCAAGCGGTTTAGCCACCTAAGGCTTTTTCTAAAATTTGAAACATCCGGAAATAGAGCATTCGTAGTGCTTCTGAATCATAGCACCTGAAGAGCAGTGATCTCACGGACATGACAGAAGCTTTCTTTGCTGCGAATATTCCCATTTCACAGTTTTTTTATTCAATTACCTTGATTGGGGACTTACACTACTAGAATCAAAACGCATTGATTTTAGTTGAACCTTTTGCCATTACAGATCAGTTAAAACAGCAACTTCCTTAGTGTCTTGGTTAGCTAGTCCTAGCAGTGAATTTCTGAAAGTTTGTATGTTGGTAATGATTCCTCAAAAGGTCGTTTAAGGAGAAGATAGATAATTGCTTTCGACTCATGTTAATCAATGTGAGAAAATGCTTCCTTAAATAAACAAAGAGTGAAACGTCTTTAAGGGGCTTTTCCCATAAGGAAATTTTCTTGACATTAGAGGATGACCTACGTACAACAAAGGAAATCATTTGTTCGAACAACAGGCGTTTTCTAAGAGTATAGTGCTGACCCAAATAAATTCAATTCGAATGTTCTACTGATTGATTCAGACGTGCTGTTGGAAGGGAACAGTTATCACTAGCAAGTAGACTGATCGTGCTATCCTCTTAATCGAAACAATCAACAGCACTGGCTGGAAATCACACTTCTTCACCAGACCAAGCAATTTAACCCAATTTTTGAAGATCATAAATCAATTTTGATCTAAAGTTTAATCGCGTTCCAGTAAGAATTGTAATACTAAGACAATCAGAATAATATCCATGCTTTCTCTTCACCAAGTAACAATCAATAGATCAACCAAGAGACTGCCTTTGTCACTACTATCTATCAAGAAGACATTCATACCTAGTAGAAGCCATCAGTCCACACCCTAAATTCATTTCACCTTAAGTGAAGTCTGCTGTGCTGGGATTATGTAATTACAAATCACCATTCTTATTATCATTAAGTTTATTATTAGAAGATAAAATTTAAGTAACAATTCTACTATTTGTACCAAAGAAAGGTGAATCCGTTTATGAAATGCGTGGATACGAAACCTCAGACGGATGAAATCCAGTAAATGATTTTCGTAACATAAGCAGTACATAGAATTCATTGAATTTAGTCTCGAAATCTCCAAATATCACAATACCTTCCCCTCTACTAAGTAAATTTCACAAAGCTTCTGTTAAAATCGCACCTACGGAAGGCATTTTCGACTTAATAGACTTAATGTAAGCTGATATTGATTAATGCACAATTAAATTCGTAAAAGCAAAACAACCACTATCCAACAAGTGCAGAAAGCAATGACTGCAAGTAGAATGACTATTCAAATAAAACAAATCTATACAGATCATTTTTATTGGGACCTCTCCTCCTCATCCTCTGAAAGTAGTTTCTTCTTGAAAGCTGCCTTCATTTCTAACCGTCGTTTAGCTCGCGAAAAGCGATGATTCTCTTTTGTTTGGGCATCCCTCTTTCGCTGAGCTCTCTCACTTTCTTCTCTATTGAAATGGATATCCAGCTGCTCAATTAGACGTCTTCGGGCAATGAAACGGTTAGCTTGTAGGTTTCTACCATCCTATAACGCAATAATTCTGATATTGCATGCTAGATATTAGAACTACTTACATAAATTTAAGTAGATATAACACACCTGGCATTTGATAGTAATGCCGGTAGGAATATGCTTCAGCCGAACACAATTGGCGGTTTTATTAATGGCCTGACCTCCAGGACCCCAACCGTGGATAAAACTTTCTTCAAGGTCATCGTCATTCAGTTCAATTGAAATTTTTGGAGTTTCATCGCCTTTTTTGTTACTGAGGCTTGCGGAAGAGTGAAAAAATACCAAATGGTTGAGATACCAGGACTGAGGAACTGAGGGGATTGGTAACAACAACCGCGTCAACTGACGTAACATATCTAGAAAATCAAGAACATTATATTTACTTCAAACAACAAATCTTTCTTACGTCTAAATAGTAAAATCAGTAAGATTTCAATCTAAGAACCGAAAGGCATCATCATTGACTATAGGGTGTATTTAATCCGTTTCTGCAAGAAATGAGAAACACCTTGAGAGCAATGCGTACACTAAATAAACGTAACATAGTAATCTAGCATAACCATTAGTAGGTAAAAATCATTATAAATTAAGATTACAAAAAAAAATAGAAAGATTCAGTTCTAAGAAACTTTTCCGCTGTAAATGGTTATGCCTAGACGGATTATAACTGTTCATAGAAAAATTCCTTTAAATTCGAGAAATTAGGCTACAAATCAACTGACACTAACCACACAAGCTCACCTTGACATTCATATACACATATTATTGACCAATCGTTTAAAGTACATTTATATAAAATTCTATGCTATTATTGCAGTTAGTAACTAATAGCAAGGCTTAATTAATTCATTATAAATTTCTGATTTAATTTAATTGTGTATTTTTTATATTAAAAAAGATTGTTTATCCTGTTGTTATAATTTAAGTTGTTAATGACTTTGCTATTTAACGTTTGTACTGAGAAGAATAGGAAATAAGAAATCGCATATTTTAAAACTAACATAGAATGTTGGATATTTTTAAGTTGTGTATATAATACTATATAATCAACTTCCACTAAGAGTTGTAACTCTCACTCTTCTCATAATTTTTCGACCTCTCTCTCTCTCTCTGAGGGCCATTTTTATTTTGTGGGTTTGGGCGGACAGTACCAAAATAAAGTGCAGATTCAAATGCTACACTCTGTTTGTAATGTATTATTCTGCAATCCAACCTAAAACGCTTATAATTTTGACATTTCCAGTAATTAGCAACCTCACAACTCCATTAACAGGCCATTGCACTTCTAAACTCGGGAATTTTGTAACCTTACCTTGAGGTTCTAATAGGATGCGCTTATTTAAACAGTCCGAATTTTAGCCACACTTTAGTTATCATAAAACTAGTGAGGAAGAAAAAAAAGTATCTGATTGAAATTGTGTTAATCAATCACTCTGGAGAATGATCAAAATCGGCTGGTGAGAGGTTCAAACTACTGTTGAGCTTTGGGAAAAATCAACTGTTGTCCATGCTCTCGCCTAAAATTCAATTCCTAACTTTCAAACCCTCATGAAATTTCACTTAAAACTGCGAAATCATAAACCACTGATATAAATCCAATACGATTTCGGAATCCCTCTCCCCTTCCGAGGAAGTAGAATATGATATTAGCATTTAACAACGTTAGTTCCAAGCTTTACAACACAATCAGCATCCTTTATTCTTAAAATAGTGTGGGCAATAATATGTAAACAAAAATAGGAAAGTTGGAGAGTGATGTACAGGGGGTGAGTCAGACATCTAATAATGACAATTATTGTCCCGCTTGGGCATCTAATCTTCGGTCATCCGCATTTTCAACTCGTTCTTTGACTCTTTGAAGCAGGGGTAGTAGTTGGTCTGTGAGTCTCTGCACTTGTGGATGCATAAGTAGGGAAGCCAAATGTTCTGTTCGATCCCTGAAAATGAAAGAGTAGGTCAGTTTCTACTGATAATAATAAGTAGAAAGAGTAAAGTTGAAAAGTTAAATCATACAGTGAGGATGATGGACTATTTTCATCAGTGTGGGAAGGATCATTTTCAGGCTGTGAATCGAGATTAGGTGCACGAAGCAGAGCAGAAAGGAAATCTGTTGTTTGTTTTAAGAGATCAGCAAGTTGACACACGGATGCATCGCCTGGATTGGATTGTTCAATAGGAATCATGTTATCCAACGTTGTGAGAGGAGCTGAACTTTGGGTTTGGGTTGCAGATGAAGCAAGTTGAGAACGTCGAGCTCGAATCCGTGGACGGTTTATTGGAATAAATGATCCAGAAGAGGTAGTTGAATCTGGAGTTAAACGGAGAACCTCTTCAGGTTGAGACTCAGGGAAAGCGCGTTTGGATCCAACAGGTATGGTTGCCTAAAATTGAGATATGTAATGATCTCCACCACTTTTAGATCGAACCTTCTTATTCCATACGTTGAATTATACAAATCTATGGTGTTATTTGCTAATTTAAAGCGTAGAAACCTCCTGAAACGTAAAGATAGTAACAATAGAGCAAAACCATTCATGGCGTAAACGTAGAATCTTGGAACCCACGTGCATTCTATGAAAGTTCAATTAAACTAAAAAAGATACCTTATATAAGAATATAGGAAAATGCAAATAAATGTGCCTGGCAACCTTGTGCCTTACTAACAAACAGGAGTTTGAGGTCTGCAATCACGAATTGCACAAATTAAATCTTTCACTAATCTTGCTTTCCGCCTTTCGGGATTCAGATAATGAAAATTTAAAACAAATACTCAGAAAAGGAGAACAATTCCTCAATCTTAGAAAAGCTCGGTGTTGGATGTGTGGAAGTTCTAAAGAATAGTGGTGTTTAAGGCCACCTTGACATTAAGATGGGAGAAAAAGTTCAACAAATCTAAATTCAATCTCAAAATAAGGGCCATGGACTCCTTACTCTGTTTGATACAATGCATGCTTAGCGAATAAGCAAATTTGCGATAGGAACAGATGTTTACTGCAAGTCAGTACCCTAAATTAGAGAACCATTGAAAAACTGCAAAACAATGACATCAAGGAAAGCGCTACAGCATTGTATCTCATCTAGGCGGTGTCAAAACTGTGAACTGTGGAGTATCATTTCCCTGCACCACCAGTGGACAGAATTGACGATAAGGAGACCAGGCCGACCTCTTCTTGAGTAAAAAAGCGACCATTAAGCAGACAGACATTTGATGCATTTCCCAGGGAGGAGCGGGAATGGCGAAATGTGATTTTTTAACTAACGACGTAGGTCCAAAAATCGGATAAATTAAGACTCCTTGAAACCTTCACATTGGTCTTAAAACGTCAGTTTGATATTCTCCTCATTTATCATGTGACTGACATACTTTTATCCATATCAGTTATCTTCGAAAACAGTCAAAGTTCTTTTGTATAACTGTGAATAATAATTTGGGGCTTAATGTTAATTTTTTATAAAGAAATCAAATTATGGAAATAAAATTCTCACAACGAAGTCACCAGAAATAGGATTTGAACTCTCTTCATCTCGTTATCGAATTCCGGTATTTAACCAATAATTATTTTAAATTTACTCACTGAGAGAACCTGATCCTCAATTGGCCTTAGGGGTATGCTTGAATGAGGACTGATATTCTCCCGTCCGAGTTCTGTTTGAAATTCCAGAGGCATTGAATTAGAAGGACTGACTGACGGAAGGGAAATTCCAGCGGATTCTAGCGTACACTGATGGATTATCCCCATATGAACCGAGAGAGGTTCAACACAAGGAAAGACGGCTCGGCAGATTGGACAGGGAGTGATACTGCTACTCGAGCCATTTCCAACGTCCTCATCCCTAATCGATTGATTGTCTCCAATACTTTCAGTAATTCGGTTATTCTCCGGAGAACAACCCTCTGGTGAATTATCAGACGCATAAGCTTGAGCAGATGTTGATGGCACATTCGAAAGTTCTTCAGAATCCTGGACAACTACAGGTTGTCCTCTTTTCTTGCGCTCCAGATAGTCCTTCAAAGTTCTGAGGGCAAGGTCAACACTCAGCTCATACACACTATACTCCCGTCCATGGATATTCGTCATGTGTTTCTTCACATCCCATCGCCAGTTACTCCTGAAATGGGAAAAACTGCAATTATTAAACAGTTCAACTTACAAAAAAACAAGACAAGATAGAGCATTTTTTTTCTATACCTGTGGCCACAAGCCGGGCAAAGGAATCTTCGCGCGTAACCTTCTCGACAATGGGTTTCAGAATTTGGGTCATCCTTTGGTCTTCCATTCCTTCCATACAATCTCATCTTTTCAATATATTCAGGAAGAGTCCGCAAGGCCTCCTCTTCGGATAGAGTAATAATTTGAAGTCCAGTTCGATTAGGATGGGCCAACTCGATGTGCTTGTTAACATCCCACTTCCAGTTAGATCTATGTCCGCATCCAGAACACATGAAGGGCTTAGATTTCGTCTCCCTGTGGTTGGGTGCATTGGAAAATCGTTCAGAGAACTCAGGTCGAGTTGTTGCACGCCTTTTAACAGTTTGGGAATGGGTGTCCGAGTTTAGGGATTGATTTCCCGATAGGAAACCTTCCCTACACACCAAATTCAGCGGTTGATCATCAATTGCCATATATTTTTGTGCGTCCTCTGCTGACTTCTCATGAGATGCAATTGCCATAATATTCTGCCAAATTGAGCGAAAAATATACGTTAATAAAATTTATTTGAATAAGATTTTGGTAACTACTATTGATGAGTGAAAGCGTACAACATGCAGGTTCACCATCCCACAAGATGCTCAAAAGACAACAGGAATTCATGCGTAAGTGTGATACAAACCTCAAAATATCACCTGCAATTCAGAAGGGCAAAAAAAATAGTATCAATTTTTTACTAAAACAGCTTTGCTGGATTCTTCCTAGGACGACCGATGAAATACTTGCTCTATATTCGAGAGACTCTTAACGCTTTAACGTCCTTAGGATCGTACGGTCCTTTTTCAAAATAAACTCCATTGGTATTAGACTCATAAAAAGTCGCTATTGGCTTGTGAAACAGGTTTAATACGTCTATAGCCTTCGCCTGATACCACCAAGACTCATCACGTCGGCGGCATCAGTCTACTGTGAGAAATACGTGAGTGCGGTCGAGTGAATTTTACAAAAAATATTTCGGAGTTAAAGGGTCCAGCTACATCCCTTCTGCAATGAAATGACGACCATTGGGACAACAATTCCCATCGATGCAATCATTGGCTAATCACGCAGTCAACCATTTATCACTTTCTCAAGCTCACAAGAGCAAATGTATTTGTTAATAGAACATAACCATCGTCTGAGCCAGAAGTCATCTTTAAAACAAAAATAGAATCCATCTTAAGTAAAAGTATTAAAAGTGATAATGTTAAAATTTACTGCTCCTGGATGTATCCACCTATTCAACTTTATTCTCCACCGTGCATACCTAATGAAGCGCTTTTCTGCTTATCAGCAGGGCTCCCCACCCATCCAATTAACTGAAGGAGATTTTCGGGAATAATCTCGCCTCCCATGATCTTGAATTCTTGAACCTCGAACCTTGAAGTTCGAACCATAAGGCAGTGAGTTACCCAGTTCTTTTTGTAAGAAGCCAAAAGTCAAAGTAATTGAAGGGCAGTTGTGATAGAGAAAGTAGAGTAGAGTAATCATGTCATTGGCTACCAATCAGCCTATTAAAACGTTTAGAACGAAAGGGGGATTATGAAAGTTAATATGCTTATCGTTTTAAGAAGGCATATTCTCGTTTTCGAGTGTCAGTTAAGACTATAAGTAAATTTTCACTCGTCTTTAGTTAATCCACGAAGTATTTACTGAAGTGAAAGTTTTACATTTGTAAGGAAATACCTGGCTAAATATACTACCCAATTTACCTCAAGACGTTCTGATGACCTCAAGCATTAATGTGATCCTTAAAATCTTAAGAAAAAGGGGAGATCAAAGCTAGGATCTTAAGGTGAAACGATGTCCAAGAGTCCGCAGAACGAAGTCTAATAATTTCACTCGCCTCCCCCGATGGATTCATGAACTTTTACAGCAGTAAATTTTCCTTTACAATTCCTATCTTTGATGGAAATTAAGATAATCATGAAAGTCACATAATTCAAATGACAACTCTCCTGACACTCTAAATGCTTTCTATACTTTCACTAAAACTAACTTCCGCTTTCATCTCTTGATGCTATTCTTGACCAGATGCTCACTGATCGAGCAAGATAACAATAATAGTAATTTTCCACAAACGTGACGATCAAAATTGGATAGAAGCTAAAATGCTGTATACCACCAGTTCACTATGAATCCATCTTGTAAGGACATTCGAGACAGTACAGTATTGGGTGTAAAGGTACCTAAGCTACGGAAAACAAACTTTCTTCCTGAATTGATTAGAGAACAGGTAAAAATTACATATGCTACTATAATTCAGGTTCGTACTCGATTGTCCGAAGAGTGCAACTTACTTGAAGTTTTATGATGATAACAGTTGGAGTTGGCAGAAAAGAAGTTAAGATCCTATATAAAGAACATGAACTGTGCCTTAAACTACAGTTTATATTAACAGGGCCTACACTCCCTACCAAACGCACGGAACCGTGAACTCACACTTCACTAAGCATGCTTTGTATAAACAAAGCAAAACAGGGACGATTTCTGTGAGTGCGCGCACTTAATACTGCTGCGACCTCGCTCTCTGCGTATAAACAAACGAAATTCAAGTGACTATATGTGTACTGCAAAGCTGCTATTCTCTCTCTCTCTCTCTCTCTTCTTCATGCTAAAACAGAACCCCGATCGATTGGGACAAGCATATATTACTTAATTCCTCTTAAGTATACACGATCGATTCGGCTGTTAATCTTCAGGGGTTCGGCCCTCAAGTAAGATTATTATGAGAGAATCCATACAATTCAACCCAACAGATTAAAATTACCCTCCCATTAAAGTTACAAAAATGAAAATACGTTAAACATTAAGCGTACACATATAATCGATGTGGCAATCTTCTTAGGCCAATTTCAAATCAATTTACAACCGGATAGTGCACATATATTTATATAAAGTCGATTTAATAATCCATTTTCAATTTGGTCATCATGATGGCATATATTGACGGGTGATTTAAATGAAAAAAAAGTTGAAATCAATTACCCACCCAGGATACAGAGCGTCAAAGCAGCCTGCTTCCACCCAAAAAAATACGCAACTCGTGATTTCCTCTTATTCACAAAACCAGTAAACAACACAACACATTCTTTGTAGTCTCCATCTCATTCTGGACGAAAAATACGCTAGCTACCTGCCTACCCATCAGGTGTTTTTGAAAGCTGATTTCAAATCAATCAAAAACAAATACAAATGAATCCATTTCAAAGGGAAGTATACTTGAATTGCTAGATCGCAAATAGAGTATGTACACAGCACAGGATAGAGAGATTGGGCTGTTATTTGCGCTTCTATCCACCACACTGCAAAATGTTCTTTATGACAGTCGTAAATTTTTTTTTCGATTTTTCGCTAAATTCGTTACCTCACTTGCGGTGCACTAGGATTCAAATTTAGAGAAGAAATTAACAATTGGCTGATATGATTGGCTAAATATAGCTCCCATAATAACAAATGAGAAAAATTCCTGGACATGGGGAATAGTAAAATTACCCTATAAGAGGTAAGGGGATTCGAGTGGAAGTTGATGCCAGAAGAGACCGGCTTCAAGTCAAGTTCTAATGCGTCTACATAAATTAGCAGCATACAGGAATCTGGCATGAAATATATTTAACTTTGCGGAACCCAATCATTACATTCTGATAAATATTGCTCTCATATTTGAACACAAATCAAACTTATGAAGCGTCTTCAATTGACAGGCTAATTGGGTGGATCCTTGATGTCATCAGTTCCGCGCAAATTAATTAAGGATGAAGAGATATTTTACAATACAATCTACTATACAATAGGTGGTTATTATGAAACATATAGGACGACTAGACAGAGGCTTATGTCCGAAATACCTTTCCTATTTACTCTACCGTTAAATTGATCCAAAATTTCGTAAAATATTTTCGCTAGTTCCTGACTTGAGTAATTATTTCCAGCCAGATCAAGCAGAGGTCAAGGTTGGCACTGCACTTACTGGGATTGAAACTCCAAGAGGCTCAATTGGGGGTAGACCAGCAGGAAATTGCAGCGGTAGGGAATTTCGCAAATTAGCCATAATGTGGAGAATTGGAGAAAATATATCAGCCTTAAGTGGACTGGAAGGTTTAGGTGCTTCTGAAGACATTACTGGACTTGAAAATGAGACGGTAGGGTTTTGAAAAGAAGCATTGGAAGTTGATTGTGTAGGGAGAGTGAGCAGAGCTGAAACATCGGACATTTGAGGGAGTGGAAATGGCAAAGGACATCCTGTTTCCTGATTGGGTGCTGCTGGGCTAGTATTGGACGATACAGTATAAGAATAATCATTGAAGGAAGTGTGCGGAATGGTTAGTCCCGTAAATGAAGTTGACGGTAATGGAGGGCTTGCCTGGGACATTGAAACATCCCCAGAGAGTGATCCGATAGAAGAGGCCTAAAATTTAAATCCTCAGGTCCAACAACCACAATCTGAGATTGAAAGAAACGCTCAATAATGTCAGCTTACCCTACAAAATTCCCGCTTAATTTTCAGAGTACTTTCAATGGGAATTGTCCCGGCATTATTCTTGAATTTGGACATAATTCGAGCCAACTCTTCGCTTGTTTTGAACTTATCCTTATGATGAGCTTCGATATGACGTTTGAGATCACCCTTCCAGGAAGATTTGTACTCACAAAAGTCGCATTTGAAAGGTTTTGCTTTCATATGGAGCCTCATGTGCCGTTTGAGCTCACTCTCATACTTGGCTTCGTACTTACAGTAGAGGCAACCGAATGGCTCTCCGGTTGATTTTCCACTAGATCTCCTGGGGATGGTCGATTCAAGAGAACTACGGCCATTTCTGCTTGTGCGAGAGGAATTTCTGGCCTGTCGGATGATGTTATGGGCCTCACGCAAATGTTCAGCTAGGTCGCCATGCCAATGGAATATCTGAGTGCACTCACTGCATCTGAAGTGATTAAAACGTTCAGTTAGGTAGATTTGAAGCACAAAACTCCTAGCAACTGAAGATTTTTAATCAAAACCAAGTCAGTAGGCAAAGAAGGCCATTTTTACGTAAATTGAGCACTTTTCAAAGCAACCCTCACTTCATGGCTATGAGCAAGAATATTCTTCACATATTGGCTTTTTACTAATCGCAGAGGCTAACTTGAAGTTCTTCTTTGACGATAATACGAGTATGCGCAATATGCAAATGATGGTCAATATTTGTAGTGTAATAGGACGCTGAAAGCATTGGCTGACGAGTGACAGACACTGATTGATATGAGCCCCCAGCCACACTGAGTTAGTCTTATCACCAAGGTGGGAGGGAGAGGAGGGGTGGTAGAATTGAGTTGAGCACCAGGTTCTATGTCTGCCTGGATAACCGCCATGTAATGAGCGTTGTCATGTTAAATATGTCCGTTATTCATCACAAAATGAATTCTTCCCGAAAAATTAAGGAAAATCAAATAAAATCAAATTAGTGACTTCCAACTTTTATCACCACTTTCCCCTTTCCAAACTTCGTCGATCTTGCGCTCAGGAGTAAAAATAGAATTCCAAAGAACAGTCTTCTGTCCCATTGGTAACCGCAATACCATGCTAAGTGCAGAATACTTCACTCCGACTTGACATTCCATCCGGACAAAAGTGATGTGAACGCCTATCGATTTTTTTGCAGTCGAAATTTCAATTAAAACGATAGACTGACTGCCAACGAAAATAGCAAAACCAATTCTTGAAATGTATTTCGCAGACTTAGCTCCTAAGCACATTCGGAAGAAATTTAAGCTGCTGCAAAGATTTGATATATTGTTACTTTCAGTTAACACCACCGCTGAAGTGCACAAACATAAATCCAAACAACACAAATTCGCGGCGCACAACTAATTGTAACAAAAGAGAGAAGAAGGAGGTAGCCAAACCACTTTGCTGGCAATCCAACTTACCTATAACGACGTGTGGAATTTGAATCGACGAGGATGGAGGAGGAAATTGAGAGTAAATCATCTGGGTTCGATTCTGGGTTATTAAGAGGCGGCGGTGGTGTGGTAGAGATTGATATGTCTGTTAAATTCCCATTAAGCTGGTGTTCAGTATCAGTTTGCATGGATAGAAAGCTTCTTTCCCTCTCCAGAGATGCGTTGAGATCATTGTTTTCGGGTCCAATAGAGGTGATAGGATCTTGGTGGTCGTAACCCTTTTGATGAAGATGCTCCTTCTCCATGTGTTCTTGCAAACTGGATTCAGAATCACAGTAAAAATTGCAACAACTGCATACGTAGCAAGATCTATCTTCTATAAATAAGAAAAACAACCTACGGTAATTAATCAGGAGAACACGGCGACATTGGAGATGAACCGCCCGAGAAAGACAGAAAGATGAATTAGTGGTACAAACAAACATCAAAAGATTAATGCATGCTGTTAGGTACTAACAAACCGAGAGATTTCGGTGAGAATTTACTTGTGCCTAGTCGCCCTCTACCGAGTTCGCGTATGCACGTCCTTCTACAGGGTGCACAAATTTCCCAATGAATCAACATCATGTCCCTACCAGGGAGAAGGCAGTAAAACAGGCCCCTCCTGCCCCTCATCTCATTGGAGGGATGAGAGAGATGTCCTGCTTTCTCGTTTCTTTCCCAACCCATTTCCCCGAACATACGGAGCCCCCCTCCTCCACGTCCACAGCCTCCAATTTCCTTCGCCCCCCCCCCCCTCCTCCCCCTCCACCGCACACATAAGGCCGAAATCCCCACGCATAACACGCATCGCACTCGAAGGAGTTAAGCTAAGCTAGGCCATGATGACGCATACAGCAGCTATGGCTGCCACAGTCACACGCACAAAGAATATTCATAGTATTAGCATGACGCATTGCTGTTGGTGGGTACGAGAAGGAACCTACACCACCCTCCCTCCCCCCCCCCCCCCCCCCCCCTCCTCCTCCTGGGCGTATTGGAATGGCCTTATACAGATGGGCAAACTGCAACTACTAGGAGAACTAACATCCGCCACTCATAATCCTAGAAGTTAAGACAGACGTCCGATTCTGGGACCATCTTATCCCACTCCCTCCCCCTTTCGCCTCTTAAGACCCGAACCTAGTTCCACTTAGAACTCCCCTCCCCCCACCCCTGAAATTCTGCTGCTGTGTCTGATGGGGGTAGAGGGAGGGTTCATCTGAGGTAGTGGAGATTACTCCTCCCACCTCTCCCCCTCCCCTCCCCCCACTATTCTCTCCTAGAGACACCAACACATTTGCTGGTCTACGCTCATTTTAAAGGCTTGATTTTAAGCCCAGCAGATGTTCGGACGCAGCTCTTATATAAATACAAGGTGATATCACAACGATGAAGAGGAGGTGAGTGATCGATCCTGTTTTGACCATAATTAGTAACTAAGACGACCAAACTGTCAGTTGAAGTTTATATCAGAGTTCGTCGAGGGATCAGTGGTCGCGCATTTTTTACACCAAAAACCACTTAATTGTGATAGTGAGCCAAATTAATTACTAACGCAAGTGATAATTAGCATATCCATTTTCTTATCATTTGGAAGAGAAAAAGATGTACGCATCAAAATCAATTCCCATAATCGAACATCCGGTTTAAAAACCTTGATTTTTGAGACGACGAAGAATCTGCTCACTAATGCAGGCGATGAATCTCATGATATACAAATTTGGGAGCATGTATTAAATGCGAATGTGTGCATGTGGCAAAATCATCCCAATTTGTAAAAAAGTGGTCTTATCTAACATCGTATGCATTCTACACAAATGTATATTATTCTTAATTACTGAAGATTGTTTCAATTAGAATACGCAAACTAAAAGAAAATGCTGATGCACTTTCCACAGTCCTTATCTCGATCAGAAAGCAATTTCACGGATAAATAAGCTTCCTTCCAACCAATTTCGACGGAGTCAACCGTGATGAATAGTAATGGCTTTAGAAATCCTCCGATGGCATAATTAGGGGGTAATTTGAGGTACTCTTTCCCCGAACGGGTTTCCCACTCTCATTATTATGCAGAACAGAGGATCATTACACGCCTCCACTCCTCCCCCCCCCCCCCCCCCCCCCCTAGGAATAATATAACGAAGGGGGAAAACAATCCTATTTGCTGAGCTTATCATAATATTACATGTTGGTTAAGCGGATGACTTACCATAATTAAGTGTTTCTGGATTAGGTGAGGGCGACAGGTATTGATTAATTGATTCAGCCATTATATATATCCAGAGAATTCTGTAAGAAGTAATTTAATGAAATACATCAAAGCCGAGGCATATTTGAGAGAGAGAGGTTATAGTATCTGGGTGTATAAACAAAAACATTTTCTGATCTCAAAAGGTGCCATAATGAGAATTGAAGTAATTTGGTTTATTTTATTGGAAAACTGGTGAGGTTTGATGAGAGAGGGAGTATCGGGATCTTGTGATGAAAATGACTAACACGCAAAACCTTGACTCCTTGAGAAAAGGAATTCGAGTATTGACCTTAAGTGCAAGTAGTCCCACAATCACCATGGTCATACAACTTCAAATTGGAATAGTCGATACCAGGTGCCATATCACAAATTAACATGTGATGAGGTCACCAACTACTTTGTACAGTAGACGGTGTTATAAGTTGACATAAAAATCCATCATCATCGACTTCCTGCATAAAGAGCAAGATAATGAAATTCGAAAGCAATAATTTAAGTAAAAAAATGTAATATCTAACGATTCTATCCCACGAATGATATAATTACTGTCGCCTTAACGCAATCGATGCACTCTCTCCTCCCAAGTTCTATGGGTGTTGACCGATCATAAAGCATAATTAACAGGGCATAATCGATAAGAGGAAGTGCTACAAAGACCAGAAATGCTAATAAATCATTTTTCCTGGTGTTAAATGGCCTGAAAGCACTATTTGTCTATCAGGGGTGGAGCAGACCACTGTGTGTAAAAACTACATCAAGCCCCAGCAACAGTTGCAGCTGATCCGCGGTGTCTGAGATGTAGAAGATGGGGAAGTGTTAGGCAGTAAGTCAAGTCACACCTGGAACCAGACTACAAGATGCACGTGCAATAAAATTGAGATAGATGGAAAATCCCATTTCAGCCGCAACAACAGATGGTATCTCTTTGTTGCTGGGTGGGGGGTGGGATGGGGGCGAGGGGAGGGAATTCTGGCATTTTACTCCCATTTCAATATTTTTCTGCTCTCTCACTTTGTGACTCATTCCAAAAAGCGCCCACTTTCTGCTTTGCCCGTATTAATTAAACTCACGCCCAGGGGGAGTTGTCCAGACAACAGTTATGTGATCTGGGGCCCTCCCTGAGGAGCCTAGTAAGAGGACAGTCGACCCAGAATCTATCCCAGAAATTGATACACCCCACCATCGACACAATCTGATCTACAACTCTCCACTTTTTCCGTGGGAAACTTCGA
This sequence comes from Hymenolepis microstoma, assembly GCA_000469805.3. Lineage (NCBI taxonomy): Eukaryota > Metazoa > Platyhelminthes > Cestoda > Cyclophyllidea > Hymenolepididae > Hymenolepis > Hymenolepis microstoma. The sequence continues at coordinate 2,384,652 of LR215994.1, forward strand.
ATAGAGGCGATAATTATCACAGAGAGAGAGAAAAAAAAATGGGTGGATAGAATGCACTGTTTTGGAGAGAGAGAGCATTTGCGTAAGCAATGATAGACTGCGTGAAGTAAACACATCCAACTGACTGCTACCTCCTCTTTATCTACGCAGCTTAATTAGGCCCCCTTGAATAGCAGACCGACTGTTTACACAAAGTCGCCGATTCCACCATTTCCAGCAGCAAAGCCTACTAATACCACTCAACGTCATGCACTTTTCGTTCGGTAACACCATTAAGCGACCTTGAAAGCCCAAAATTAATCGGTATGTGAAATTGTCCATCCAGTGCACTTTAATTTAGCCCTATTACATGCAGAAAAATCGAGCCGATCTTACATAAAGTTGAGTGAAAGGATTAAAGATAAAAAAGCCAGTCCACCTTCTTATTCTAGCAATGTGGTATTTGTTTTGACAAGAGATACGGGAGAAGTGCCGATAGGGTTTCGGGCTGACTAATTCATAGCATGCAGGGACGAAAAATGGGTCTCACAATTAAAGCGTTTATGAGGTCCCCAGTTCGTGAGAAATTTGTATTGATTGCATTCGACACTCCCCGAAATTCGTGTCACATCTTCAAATAGCGAACGAAGTAATCAATAAGATACTGAAGGAGGAGAAGAAGAATAGCCCTTTTTTCAATAACTGGTTTACCTAAAAGGCCTTTGGGGTTTTAAAGTGTGAATACGATACTCAGATTATTCCAACGATGTCAGTTGAAACTAAAATGCGGATCGAGACGAGTAAGGAGTTGATGGGGCATTACAATCCGGAGTGATTACGTAACACGGACATCAATTATGAACTCATCCAAGAAACTAACCAATTAGGCTTATTAAATCGATGAATTTATAAAATCGAGATATAAAAACAATAGTGAGCATAAAAAATCAACAGCTGGAAAACGTACATGACGAATATTTAGGAAGAATAAAAATTATAGATTAACAAATAACACCTACCGAAACTGTCCGCTTGCTGAAATGTTTTCCGTTGAGGAGAAAAAAGAATATATGGTGGAAAACTCAGCCAACGAGAAGTGAGACTCTCTAATTGGCCAATGAAACCAGCGCGCTTATACCAAAATTGCGGAGGTGCGCAGGTAGACTGACCAATGAAAGTCAAGAAATTACTTTCGGTGTCGATGGTTTCTGTGTTTACAATAAATAAAATGATTTCTTGCAATCCTCAAGATGCACACAAGTACTTGTCTAGTTTTGACTTCGCTTTATCAGACGTATTGATTGACGATTGAGTTTGCAATGCACTGTAGTCGAGACCGCTGCACTGTCTTGATCGATTTTTTATTTACAAAAAAAAATTGTACAGCTAACAGCCGTTTTAGAAATTCAGTTATTGTCTAAAACGAATAAGGTACAAAATCTATCCCTTTAGGAGTTAATTTAATGGATGCTTCTAGAAATTTAAGGTCCAGTTGAGAAGGTAAAATAGCTTTCTTAACGTGAATCTTGATGTAAATCTAATTATTTGAACAATTAATGATATACTGTTCTTAATAAAGTAATGAATAAATGCTGTCGTGTTTTTTTGTGAAGAAAATATTTTAGTAGTTGAAAGGTGCCATATATCGCTGCACCATTATTATCCTCATCAGCTCTGATTCCCGATAGTATCGCTCTCTTCTACGCTTTTTTTTCATCAAGAAATTGCTATTTTTCTTCTCATAGAAGAAGAACTGATTTTTCAACTATGGCATTCGAGCTCTCAGTATTGAAAATATAATTAATTCCATTTGAGACGCGGTGACTTGAGTAAGATTGGTTCTCCCTTGTTATCAAGTCCAACTAGTATGCCTACCTCATTAGTAGTAATTAGATCCGTGAGGAAGTAGGACCAATGATAAATATTATAAAGTCTGCAATTTGATAATGTAGGACGTTCCTCATGCATTGCAACAAGGGTACATTATTGTAATAATAGTAATGTTTGATAAAAAAATACATTTATTCCCTTTTTGCATTTTTTTTTTGTTTACAGGAAGTGACAGTTGGCCTTTTGTTTGCTTCAGGAGAGAAAGAAGAAAAGGAAATTTTAAATTTCTCGCCCAAAATTCTTAATGCAAAGGCATCAACGGAGAGCAGTAATTAGAAGGCCAAGGAAAACCCCCGGAGCTTTGTTGGATCTTTTTCAACATGGTACTCTAGTGTTAATGAATTTGAAACTCGAGATCTGAACCTTGGGCATGCAGTGTTTACTTGTCCATCCAGAAAACCAAAATGTTTATGGACACTTGAGATGAGTTTATTTCTCCAAACCACCAAACAAATTATCTACTACTATTGAAGCCATACGATCTAACAAGCTTTAGGCTGGATTCTTAATCTATACAATAGCAAGCTGGCGGATGGCTTGAGTTAGGCCGTTGAATATAATGAAATCTCCTTCACTCCTAATCCTATTAAGTGCTACACAAATACACTCAAGGAATTATAATGAAAAGCTTCAAGTATCACTTTAAGGCACTTCTATCCACTAGAAGAACTGCCGGGAGGGGGGGGGGGGAGGTTAAGAGATCTCTCATTAAAGGGGGACTTAGAAGTGGCAAAATCGCTTGAATTAGGGAGAAACAGGGAAAATAATGGAAAGGAGAAAGAGGCTTGATCACTACAATTTTATGTAACGAGAGCACAGTGATGCAACTATCACACTCAGAAAAGCACGAATATTCGACAGATATTGTTGGTTTCTGTTGAAAGGAGCAGAGATTGGGAAATAGTTCGCGTATTCTCCCTTTCTTCAAGTTACCAAGTTATTTCGTTAATAACATGTATTGGTAATGATTTTTTGTAACAAAATGATGGTCTCCACTCTCGTGAGGAATATAAATTCCTGTCTCTAAAAGCCCAAATCCCCAATTCAAGAGAGAATTCAAACTAAAATACTGAAGTGCGAATCTACCAGATGTAAGTAGAAAGTATCGAAGAAGTAAGTCGTGAGTCATCTTTGATTATTCAATACCTACTTTTGCGGTACATATTCTTCCGGAGTGAGAGAAAGAGCTGCGAGAAACTCGAACCCTTCTAATACAATTCCCATTCCCTTTCGAATACAAATTTCCCTTCAGATAAAGTCATACATTCGATCTGTGAAAAGTGTTAATGCACACTTTTGTCAATACACGAGATAATACACATCTCTGACGCATAAATCAAAACAGACGCAATAAATTTTACTAACACAGTGTTCTAATCACTATATATATATATATATATATATATATATATATATGTAGATAAAAGTTATAGTTTCTGAACTCAGCTTGGAAAGATTCGATTATCTAATTCATTAAAAAGACATCTTAACATCTTTTAATTCCATACCCTCCTTTCGTATTTAACCATTCCCGGATCTGGTCACTAGCAGTCATAGTAAAATTTCCATTCATTAGATCAAGAATCCGTAAGAAAGCAGAATGAAATTTCTCTTGAAGTGGTGTCCTTCGCTAGTAGCCAATCCTTTCTGGCACCAAGATTCTTCACAAGTACGCGCAATGTGAACAACTACACACAAACTTAGTCTAAGGCTACGTAGACCAAGAGAGAAAGAGATGAGTGTGCAGAGCGTATTTGCCTTTGATTTTTTTGTTTACTCTTTTTCGAGTTGAGAAGTCGAGGAGCAAAGGTCGTGCTTCTGTGCTCTGTGTACGGATTGAGTGGGGTTTTTTAAGAAAATGAGAGAACTAGTGATTGCATTCTATAGTATAATCCGTGAAAAAAAATGTGACGATTCTGTATGAGTGTGTAATCCTGACCCGTTTGGACTACGATCTCTCACCAAATTTGGGCTCATTTCTTCCTCCCATAATTTTTAAAAAGTCGACCCATTAGAAACAGCTGTTTGAGTTGAACTGCTTTTTTGAAATAATAATCATGTATCGTTTTTGGGGTGACTAAGAATTTAACGGAGCGTAAAATTGATATCGAATACTTCTTGATCAGCGCGAATATTACCAATGTATGCGTGGGCGTTTAGTACTAAAAAGGCGATTCGAAATCGATTTAATCAAAGTGTTTAATCTTATCATCGGAACGGCTGGTGTACTGTGATTGTGCAGTACCTAACAGATAGGTTTTTGCTTTGACTTCGAACTCGACTTAAACCACCCATTTGACCGATTCATATATCTACAATGTAGGATATACACTTGAGCGATTCTTCAAATTTGCATAATATAGCCATAAGGAGGTAGCCGCCTATTTAAATTTTAATCAGTGATTCAACTAACCCCCACTCCCACAAACCAGATAACCCCACTTCAAATCAATTGAGCTTTTGAGTTCTTATTTTGAGATCTTATTTATGAATATCTCATCTGATTAAAAAACGAAACAGATCAGCTAATATTTGTACCAAAATGCCAGTGGAAAGGGGGAGGTGAGGAATATTTTAATTTTAAATTTTATGAGACCACTTGTTCCTATAGCTTCCGTAGCTGTCAACGGTTCTCTCCTCTCATGCTCCTCCTGGTTGTGGATATTTACGACTGTTCAAGCGTGCAAAAACTTAGCTTAGAGGTAAACAATTTTGCCGAATATCAGTTTTCATAAATGAAAGTGTGCTGTTGTCTATTTCCACTTCGTTAGTAGCGGAAGAAACAGAAAAAGGTGTAAGGTACTCTAAAAATTTTTACTCATACTCTATAAAAAAATACTCAGGTTGCCTTTCTAGTAGCTAATAGGTATCGTTCGCTGGGTTGCGTTTTAACTCTCCACGGTTCAAGATCTAGCCCTTTGGTATGCATCAGTAATCGAATGAAAGATTGAGGACGGGAGATTGAGCTTATCATCCTGATATGTTAAACGCTTAAGATCAATTACAGCTAATGAACAATCGCTAAAATATGATTAATTTTTGATATCCCAAAAAATTCATTTGCTTACCTAGCATTAGTTGTGGCAGGCCAACCAAATATCACCATTTGTTGAAGGAATGAAAAGATATGCAGTGAATTCAAGGTTTCGAAAAGCGTACTTTAATCACATCCTTGAATTACAGCGTTGTTCCACTTACTCATAAGAGACACTATTCCAAAGTTTGGGTCTTATGATCACATGGTCTCAGCTTGGATTCATTTCATCCAATTTAAATGGTTAGTACTTTTGAACCTTCTTGCAATGACGACCTAGTAAATACGGCTAGTAAACACAACAAAGATCGCTCGATAAGGAACAATACTTTCAAGCCAGTTACCCTAACAGTTACTTTTTTTGAAATTCATCCTTTAAGTAAATAGCAATTAACAGGCAGGCGAAGAAAGTTCATGGTTCTTGGTACTAACTCTATTAATAATAAAATGTAATGAATTTTGCTCAATCAATATGGTCCATTTTCTTCTAGGATCGGATTAAAAATGCGTGTTCAGGAAGTATATGGTTTTTAATATGGCATTCACCTATGCGAGGAGATGGATGAATTAGGTTATTAAAGTCTTGAACCCGGAGCTGACGATTATTGAGATCGCTGGATTGGAACCCAGACCTTTAAGGAAGGTGAATGAAAATTATAGTAGATTTGGTTTCCAAGAGCAAAGATACGCATAAGTTAACAATTTCCGAATTTTGGATTTGACAACTGTGCTTAAAGTCGTCTGATAGCAGAGGGGATTTAAACGTTGAGTGGTGCACTCCAATGGGCAGTAACGTTGAAGGATTCTTACCTACTTCACCTTAAAAAGGAGAGCCTATTGGAGTCCACCTAATGGAGTTAAAGGTTTAGAAAAAAAGCTTGCTATTTAACACTGAACAAATCTCTAGGCAAGAATGAACTACCATCTCTCGATACCATTTCTATGGGATAATTATGCAGTCAGTAATGGACTGGAGATGGTAGGTAAGTAAGTAAGGCGTTAATAAAAACAAGAGAATTGGGAGGAGAGGATACTAGCCATGAATTAGGATACAGTCGTAGACGTACTACGCAAATGAATGTGCAAATTAAGACCTTTACTTTGTGTTTTGCTACGCCCAAGTGGAAACCAAAAATTCGCAACTCCATGTAACACATCTCACCCTTTGTTTATTTTTGCAGTGGTTTAATTCCGCAGTTTCGGTCATTTTTAGAGGGCCTGCCTTTCGCGTCATGGGGAGAACTTTTAAGTCCTACTCACAGCGCATGGAAATATTGGGGAAGTGAGAAAGGAGCCTTAGCGACTTAATCAAGTGAAACCTCCAATCTCCATTGCTTCACTGGTGCATTCATAATTAAAATGCGCTAATCCTACCGTGTTGGCAAACCAATCAGTGAAGAGAAAGTTGTGTGCACAAATCGTTTAAGAAAATTATTCCTTTTTTTAAAAAAGACTCCAACTGAATACGACTCGTTTTAAGTGGAAAGGAAGATATACAGCTTTTTCAAGTCCCATAGGGTAATTGAGTGACGAATTTATAGTCTAAAGAGATTCTAAGGAGCACGCACTTATTATTTGAAAATCGAAGTATATTTAGGTTTCAACTTGAGGAATATGTCAAATTCATGGACCTTTTCTTTGCCTTTCCTTAGTACGCGATGACACAAAGGATGTTTTAGAGTAAGAACACAAGAGAAAAATGTTTAGGCACCTAGAAGCAAAGTTTTATTCTTTGAAGCTTGGCCACGAGATTTCCCAAGAGGAATCCAATGGGTTGGCACTTTTGACATTAAGGCCCTGAGGGAACGTATTCCAAATCCCTTAGTACTGTGGTGGAAAGACCATAATAGAGAATTGGCTGCTTAAAAATTTTCGCAATTCTTGCTTTTGAGCTTAGAAGGAGTTTCCATGGGATTTGGGGCATAGAGGGCCTTTTCACGAACCAGAAGATGTTCTTTTGCAATAATTCTTCCCATCGTTTCACTTAAACTACTTATTTCCCACCTCCATGGCGTTTTTACGTTCTTGAACATTTAATAATTAAAAGGTCATTAAAGGCTCCCCATATTAATGCTATGAAATAATAAAAACTCGGTATTGTTTATATCTACTAAAAGCGTTTTGAAATTTTCATGATGTAACCCACAAAAATTCAATTTATGTAAATATACAAATAAACAAGCATTTGAAAGACCCCAACAGAAAGCGTACAACTTCAATTTCCTTTGAACTGAAAGTCGTTGATTAAGATCACACAGATAAGGTCGGTTTTCTGCTTTATTTACGCAAAACGTGAATTAAGCAGAACCCCAATTTTGACGATTTAAACAAAAAGTTTAATTGTTTTTATGAAAATTTTCATCACCGCGCATTTCTTATTAGAAGTGCCTAAAGCGTTCGGCAATGATCTATTTAGTCTCGCAGTCAGTTAGCAGGATAAAGGAGGGGTATTTTGATGTGATCTGTCAAAGCAAAGTGTATTTTTGCTTTGTTCATGTAACCTCGATGCATAAATTAAATGTTAAGATGACTGTTTGATGATGCTTTTTCAAACTATTGGGTGGCGGAAGGAGACATTCTGAGCTGTAGAAATTCGATAGGTTAAAGCAGCAGTTATCAATTGGCTTCTCCAAAATATTTCATGGGGTCAATTTAAGTAGATTATATTAATAGACCTTCACCCTCAGATACTTTGACAAGACAGTAGAGTTTACTCGTTAGGATCCCAAAAGCATGAATAATTCAGTGTAGTCATCGATCAAACTACTTAATTATGACAGTTTGGTGATAATTAGTAACTTGAAACCAAATAGATGCGATCGAGAAATATAAAGTGTTGTTTTACTGGTGAAATATACTTGTTTTGAACATACAGTGTTCTGATAACTTTAAATATTGCAATAGCATTCTCACTCACAACCACTGGTGGAAGAATAATGAACCGATTTGACAGAAATGAATTGTCCTGTTTAAAAAATGACCTGATTAATAAGCACTGAACATAGTAGGCGTGCATTGACTGGAAAGTCGAAGCTTGTTTCGCTAGATACCAATTTAATAAATATTGCCTAACCTGAATCCGAAATTCAATTGAAGTTAGACCAGCGTCTTCTTGTTCCTCTTTAGCTATTTCAGTTGAATTCCACGTATAAAATTGTTAATTTGATAATAGTGTGGTTGAGAATAGAAGTTATAATAAATGTCATTTGAAAGGCAGTTTCGATAACTTTTAATTGATCGCGGGGTGCGCGATAGACTTACCTTCACGTGGTGCACCCTGGGCAACGTATACTTATTGAATGTCATATTCCACCACTTCCACAGTACTCATCTCACCTTAAATTTTTTCTCTACCTTTGTGTCTGTCTCTCTTACATCTGTGAACCACTCTTCTGTTTCCCTCTCCCCTCTCGACTTATTGTGACTTTGTTGTTCCTCTCCGCTGGAGAGCCTGAAGTCAACTAAAGGGCTAATGGTAACTACCATAAAACCTGCCACTCGATATAATTAATTGATCACTTATTGAGGACAGGAAAGTAAGAATTCTTGGAATTCTCGTTTGAAACCTTGGTTTCTCTTTCGATCTGATGACGATTTTTAAAATTTTGCCTCTGATGCATTTATGGCCCTGATGTAGTCTGTGAACGTTTTACTTGGGTAGAACGAGACTTTCCAAGTGATTGGGTAACAACTGTAGCAGCTGTTGGATTTCATAACCGAGGGTTTGTTTTCGTTGTTGTTTCAATTATTTATTCACATTCATCTTGGATTTGAGGAAAGAGCGGTAAAACTAGTGACGTTCATTGGCCTTTTTTCGTTGACGAAAGGAAATTGCTTTCCACCTTTTGGGATTAGGTGGTCTGTGCTTAGCTGTGACTTTATTAATCAGCATTTCCTATTACTGTTGAAGGCTTCTATCATGTACTTTCCACTAATCGGTTTTGCAGTTTCTCACCTGACCCTCTTATTAGCGAATTGATTTTCTCGAAATCAATATGAGAAATGACGTATACACCTTATGCTGATATCATTACTATTTATTATAATTGTATGTATTTATATATATATATATTTCAAAAGTAACTAATGAAATAAAATATGAATAGGTAAAGTATCCAAATAGACCAGTAAGGAAAACAGCACGGTGGGGGCGATGATGCGGGTTATTCTTCCCATTAAGTATAAGATACACACATATTTCTGAAATCCAACTATTCAGAAGCTCCAAGATTTGACTCCTTGGTTTTCTCCTAGGTTTTTACGATCACCTGACTTACTTGGATAGTTGACTCATCTGCTATTTTCTTCTAGCCATTTGAATACAGATATATCTAGTGAGGGGAATCAAATTATACACGGTATACCAGCCACAAAAATATTTTCTTCCGAACATAACAGTGAGAAGATTGTGGAGTCAGTTATTAAATTAGAACCTGTGTGCATTAGCTATAAATAAACCGACAGGTAGAATGAATTGTGTCTACCGAATCAAGTGTTTATAAACTTAATTAGTAAAGATAAATTCGGCTTTCACTCGAGGACGCTAAAGTGTTTTATGATCGAATATTCAAAGTAATGTGTCAGCGGACAGACACCATTACTAATAAGCATGCAAACTGAAGTGAAACGCGTGGGTCGCGTTGGTAAGGACATTCTTGCAATACGTCGACATTTCTCAATGTCTTTTGTTTATGTGCTACAAGTGGATGATTACAACGCGAATGTTCGAAAAATGTGAGCTCTCCCCCCCTCTCCCTTCCACTCGCCTCTCTCTCTCTCTCTCTTGCATTAGGTCACATGTTTCAGAAGTGGGTTGAAAAAAAGAGAATGTGCGAGTAACGATTTGATGCAATGCGCAATGAAAATTTCCACAGCGGTATGCAAGAAAGATGATGATGACGACGATGATGATTAAAGCAGCCACCTTTGTTTATATCAGCGGCGGTCTTTTGAAGTACACAAAGAATTGTTGTGCGCTGAGAGTTCGATGAAATTGACAAAAGCTATTTCTAAATTAACGCAGAGAAAGCACGGCAAAGAAAATATATCTTGACGTTATTAAATTGCCAGTTTTGAATATTTCATTAACGAAATAGCCAAAAAACCAAGAAATCCAAATCTGTGAGTTGAACCTTGGAACACACACACAAATATATATATGTATATATGCCTTTATGATAGTTATCATTAGCCCATTAGTTGACTTCTGGCTTCAAAGTATCTCTGGGTTTCTGTCGTTTTCTGTAGGGCTGGATACCATAACAGGTGGGTCTTCTCCATTTCATCCTCTAGGTCATATAGGGGCATGTTGATTGGGGTACACTCCCATTCTGTGAAGGTGTTTCGCCAGGCAATCGTGCCCACTATCCAGTCTAGATTCTACAACAGCTTCCATTCTTGGCTAGTCGGCTATGTTAGAGAGTGCCGCTGTCCACTGCTTCTCCCTTGTTCAGCCTTTAAGTTCGTTGCTTCTTAGAGTCTTCAATTCTCTCCTGATAAAGGTCCTCATTGTGTAAAAAGACATAGGCCGGTATATACCTTGCAAAATTGTGGTCCCCTTCTTAGCGAGTGTGTCAGCGCACTCACTGCCTATAATGCCACAGTGTCCAGGGATCCATTGATGAACTATTGTTTTGTTTTTCTCTTTGAGTAACTGATACAGTTTCCTGCATTCGTGGATCTCAGCTGTTTTAGTTGGTTCTCTACTTCCAATTGACTGTATTACTGACTGTGAGTTCGAAAGAATTACCACGTTGGTGAATTTAGTATCCTGGCAGCACAATTGGCCTAAGGCTACCTTAATAGCCTCTATTTCACCTTCAAATGCCAATCTATTTTGTCCCGCTGCTGCGAAGAAAGTGAATAGTTCAGAGTAAACCCCTGCACCAACGTGTGCTTGGTTTTCTACGTGTGACCCGTCAGTGAAAACCTGGAACCATTGATCTGCAGGATAGTTTGCGTTAATTGTCTCAAGGGCCAATAATCGCATTTGATCTGGCGGGATGTCTGCTTTCGTGGAATGGCCAAGAAGTTGGGTGCAAAATTGTACTTTGTTATCTGCTAATGGATTTTGGGGTAAAGAGAGGCCTTCTGGTTTGTCAGTTGCTTTTAATCCTTTCTCCAGTTCTTTTTCTTTCTGTATTAGGCCAACTTGCGTTTTTAAGTGTCTTGTTCTGTTTTCGTAGCTGCTCCAGAATGTGTCACTGGGAATGTGCAGTAGTTTCTCGTAGAGGGTCAAGGCCTTCTCTTCGACAGATGAAGGTATTGTACTGTTCCCTGTGACCAGGAACATTGCATCTATGGGTGTTGATTTTATCCCTCCAGTAATTAGTCACAATGCCTGATTGTGCGTCTTCTCGAGTGGTTTGAGAATCGCCTCAGAGGCTGTAACGAGTGTCTCGGAGCAATACAGCTGCATTATTGGTTGAATAAATATCTTGTAAGTGGTGTTTGGGGTTGAGCGTGCACTGCCTCATAGGCTACCACCAGCGAGGCGCTTCAATACGTTCAGTCTATTGGCAGCTTGTTCTGCTATTTTGGCAATGTGGTTTTTCCATGTTAGCTTTGTGTCAAACGTCACTCCGAGATAAGTGGACTCGTTTGTCTGTTCTAGAGGAGTATGCTTGTTATGTTAAATGCGGATTTATGCTGTGGTGGGCCAATGAAAATGTTTGGTATGCAGTTTTCCAGGTGTTGATAACCCTGTCATTGTTGTCGCACCGGTTAGCTAATAGTTTGGAAAGATATTGGCCGGTCTATAACTTAAAAATTGTGATACACTTCTTAGGAAGTGTTTCAGCGCGCTCATTGCCTATAATGCCGCAGTGTTCAGGGATCCATTGAAGAACTATTGTTCACCTGTTAAACAAAAGTTTGGTGGTTCAAACCCACCCTGAAGCGCGAGCACTGCCTTTGGATTGTGAGATAGACTTACCTTCACGTGGCGCACCCTGGGCAACGCATAGTTATGCGGCAAAAAATTCTATAAACCGACGGTTGACTTCAAACTACCATAACCAGCCTGAAACCTTTGAACATGTGGTTATCGGAAAAGTAAATTGCGGATCTCATGGCAAAGTGGATAGCCCTATGCTCTAACAATTCAATCATGGTGACTTCATACTTTTACTCCTAATGGACTCGTAATTATATTTCTTATTGGGCTCGATTTCCATTTTGCGTGGTTAGACGTAATCATTTTACATTGCCATGAATGGCAATCATAGCATTAAAAATGAAACTCGCCACTGATTGGGAATAACCGTGATTACTTTTTGGCGTGGTAGTCAAAACACATATATCTGGTAATTTGGAGATGAAGCCTCCAGTGTCTACCTATTGACTTGGATGGCCAACCACAATGATTGCTTCTCGAGGATGAAGGAATTATAGCTTATCCAGAATACATTCAACTGCCATCTTGCCTGCTTGGTTACCTAATCACTTATACAACTTGTGATTATAAATGTTTGGAAGACAATGGTGCTGTCACAACGAGGTGCATTGTCGGAAACCGGAGGTGGTTTATTAATTGAGTGCAAATCATTTCAAACAACATTAGCAAAACCTTCAACTGACAAAAGGTACACTCATTTTCGACGCTAAATTTCATCAGGTCCTTCGATCTTGACTCTCTGCAAGATTCCCTATCGTGAAAAGACTTTCATATGGGTTAATAACTTTCTTCAAAATTACAGTCAGATAAGGTTTTAGCCCAATTGGTTTTTCGCCACAACATGAATGTAGAGTATGAATTGTCTTTATTTCAGTTACGCAATTCTTAGCATTAATTCTTATCACAGATGTTGTTAATTTAATTTATGAACGCTCTATACAGCACCGCCTTTCTGTATTACTTATATTATTTAAGTAAAAATCGCAAGAACTACTTAAAAATGTAAAGTGTAAAGAATGAATGTAATTAGTAGATAGGCAAGAATGAGTATAAGATGAATTCTCGAATTTGTACACTAGTTTGAAAAATACCATACCAAAAGTTCATGTTGAATCTGAAATCAAAAGTGATTTCGAGAAAGTGAATGATGAAAATTTTGACGATTTAATATTTTAATCTATAGATTTCTGAAATTACTTTATCTAATTTTAATTGAATATTGGAATGAATAAGTTAATTCATCTTTTAGAGTGAATAGATTGGGAAGATGAATTATTTTTTTTGAAAATATTTGTTTACCTAATATGAGACATTAACTTTCTCCTCTAAAACCTGCCTTTAAATTTTGTAAAAATTTAAACCTACTGGAAATTTTATGGGACGACTGGAATTTCAAAGAAACAGAGAGTTGAATAGTATCATAGAAACAAAAAATGAAGTATTTACCGATATGATTCAAAGTCTAGATCATAATCACTTGGCCAGGATAAAATGTGAAGTCAAAACACTAATCCTAGTTTCTTGTTTAGATAGGGGTTGAATGTGGTCCGAGGCGTTGTATCGATTTCTGGGATAGCTTCTAGGCCGAGGGTCCTTCTTGTAGGACATGATCGCTGTCTGGCCGACTCCCCTTGAAACGGGTTAGCACCAAGACGCCATTAGTCGGTTTGTGCTTCAAACGAATATTTTTGTAGCAACGGTAATATGACTCACACAACGAGCAGAACGGCTAACAGAGATGTGAGCATGATTTCAAAACCTGGGAAGGAGGCTAGAGATAACCAACGTTAACCAATGGTTTCCCACGATTGTCGGTAAAATATATCTCAATAGTTATAATGCAATTCAATTACGTTCCCTTTTTATATTCATATATCATGGAAAGGTGCAACATTATTATTAACTCTCCTAAGAAGATTGATTGAGATAGGGGAAATTTCCGGTGTTAAAATATTTATTTATTTATATCAAATGGCGGGCATTATGATAGTTATCATGGGCTGTGCAATAGACTTACTTCCACGTGGTGCACCCTGGGAAACGTATACTCATACGGCAAACAAGTCTATAAATCGGCAGTTGACTTCAAACTACTATAACCTGCCTGAAAAGAAACTCCAATAGGGCGAATCACAACTTCTGCAGATCCTTCAGTGGAATGCTGGAGGGATGTCACAAGACAAGAAGATTCAAATCCAGAAAATTCTGGACACCTATAACATAGACATTCACAATCATGGCATCCAACCTTACGGATGACAAACTCACTTATTTTCAATTGCCAGATTACACCTTACATCTGCTACCTAAAGATCGGCAAGTGGCAAGTGGAATATTGACAAGAGTAAAAGAAGGTCTCACATCACATTGCGAAATAATCAAGAGTATGGGCTCAATGCAGGATATATGTGAAATAATCAGATTAAATGTATGGAAAAGTCAAAGCCATTTCAAGATATACGCGGTCTATAATCCACCCCAAAATAGACCCAACTTCGATCTTCTTAATATCTCATACAAAACTGTAGTACTTGGAGACTTCAACGCCCATTCCACCAGATGGGGCTATAAGAACAGAAACACAGCTTGGAAGGCAATCGAAGACATATTTAACAACAGCCCTCTAGAGCTTATTTATAGCGATGAGGATCCTGCGACATACCTTCACTACAATGAAACCAGAACAACTCCTGACTTGTTCTTGGTTTCAAACGACATCTGCGAGCTCACACAACGCAAAATAATCGACTATCCTGGATCTGGTCACAAACTAGTCATTGCTAGTAGTACCAGCAACTCCAAATTCATGACATCCAAAATGCCTACCAAGGTATTGTGGATATTTAAAAAGGCAGACTGGTCTAAATTCACAAACATTTTGGAAACTGAAATAAACGTAAGTCCTATCAACTACAACCAACATCCTGACAAACTATGCACCAATATCACCAATATTATAATCAAATGTGCAAAGTAAACTATTCCCTATGGCAAGGTTAAACACTATAGAATGTTTTGGTCTAAAAACCCTGAGGAACTGAAAAGAAAACTGGAAGTCCTTCGCAACACTGCCGAACAGACTGGAAAAACGAAAGACCTACAAGCCTGGAGATGACAGTCAGCTGTCCTAAGGCAAGCCAAGCTGACTGCCTTCAACGGCTTCATTTCAAATATTGATTACCAAAATGATAGCCGGCGCACATTCAAATTTCTTTGTAACCTCCTAAACAACAAGAAAAAACCCAAGAAGGAACCAATACGCCTCAAAATAAACTGTTTACCACTGACTCCGAAATAGCTATCTCCTTCGCGAGGTTCTATTCCAACAAACAAAAAGGTAAACCTATTCGTCAGAAACTCTTTTGGAGATATCAGGAAACAAGAAACGAAATTTGATGAAATTAAGGAAGACGCAGCAATACCACATAAGGTACTTACTGAACCATTCAGTTCTCACGAACTTAATGCTGCGATAAAACAGCTAAAATGTAAAAAGTCTCCTGATGATGACTGTATCCACCTGGAATTTCCAATTAGAATGGGGCCAAAAGCCAAGGAAATCCTGCTGACACTATTTAACAAAATATGGGAGAACAGTCTCGTACCTACCCAGTTAAAGGTCGCCATAGTAACTCCAAAACTAAAAAAAGAGCAAAGACCATAGCAACTTTGATAACTGTAGGCCTACCTCCGTCACAAGCATTCTGGCTAAACTTATGGAAAGAATGGTTAACACGAGGCCGATCTGGTTCCTTGAAACTAACAACAGTCTTGGAAACGAGCAAGCAGGTTTAAGGCCACAAAGATCGACAAACCTACAAGTAGCCACGCTCTCCCTTGATGCAAGAAATACTCTTACAGCTTTATTCATCGATCTCAAATCAGCATATGACCTAGAATGGAAAGAGAACTTAATTCTAAAATTGGCGAAGAATGGTATAAGACGTAATATGCTAAACTGGATAAAAGCAGTCATTGGATAGAGAACAAGCAAAATCAAATATGGAAACGATCTGTACAAACCGAACCTTTTACAAACAAGCTTACCACAGGGAGCTGTTACAAGCTCCTCTCTTTTCAACGTCTTCATCAATGACATAGCTGAACAGGTACAGACAGTTACAGGGTCAAGTGCTTACTTTATGCAGGTGATCTTATACTATGGTATTCCGCCCCCAAGAAGAAAATTCAGAGGAGAACGAAAATTGCCCTAAATCATGCACACAAACTATTAGCTAACCGGTGCGACAACAATGACAGGGTTATCAACACCTGGAAAACTGCATACCAAACATTTTCATTGGCCCACCACAGCATAAATCCGCATTTAACATAACAAGCATACTCCTCTAGAACAGACAAACGAGTCCACTTATCTCGGAGTGACGTTTGACACAAAGCTAACATGGAAAAACCACATTGCCAAAATAGCAGAACAAGCTGCCAATAGACTGAACGTATTGAAGCGCCTCGCTGGTGGTAGCCTATGAGGCAGTGCACGCTCAACCCCAAACACCACTTACAAGATATTTATTCAACCAATAATGCAGCTGTATTGCTCCGAGACACTCGTTACAGCCTCTGAGGCGATTCTCAAACCACTCGAGAAGACGCACAATCAGGCATTGTGACTAATTACTGGAGGGATAAAATCAACACCCATAGATGCAATGTTCCTGGTCACAGGGAACAGTACAATACCTTCATCTGTCGAAGAGAAGGCCTTGACCCTCTACGAGAAACTACTGCACATTCCCAGTGACACATTCTGGAGCAGCTACGAAAACAGAACAAGACACTTAAAAACGCAAGTTGGCCTAATACAGAAAGAAAAAGAACTGGAGAAAGGATTAAAAGCAACTGACAAACCAGAAGGCCTCTCTTTACCCCAAAATCCATTAGCAGATAACAAAGTACAATTTTGCACCCAACTTCTTGGCCATTCCACGAAAGCAGACATCCCGCCAGATCAAATGCGATTATTGGCCCTTGAGACAATTAACGCAAACTATCCTGCAGATCAATGGTTCCAGGTTTTCACTGACGGGTCACACGTAGAAAACCAAGCACACGTTGGTGCAGGGGTTTACTCTGAACTATTCACTTTCTTCGCAGCAGCGGGACAAAATAGATTGGCATTTGAAGGTGAAATAGAGGCTATTAAGGTAGCCTTAGGCCAATTGTGCTGCCAGGATACTAAATTCACCAACGTGGTAATTCTTTCGAACTCACAGTCAGTAATACAGTCAATTGGAAGTAGAGAACCAACTAAAACAGCTGAGATCCACGAATGCAGGAAACTGTATCAGTTACTCAAAGAGAAAAACAAAACAATAGTTCATCAATGGATCCCTGGACACTGTGGCATTATAGGCAGTGAGTGCGCTGACACACTCGCTAAGAAGGGGACCACAATTTTGCAAGGTATATACCGGCCTATGTCTTTTTACACAATGAGGACCTTTATCAGGAGAGAATTGAAGACTCTAAGAAGCAACGAACTTAAAGGCTGAACAAGGGAGAAGCAGTGGACAGCGGCACTCTCTAACATAGCCGACTAGCCAAGAATGGAAGCTGTTGTAGAATCTAGACTGGATAGTGGGCACGATTGCCTGGCGAAACACCTTCACAGAATGGGAGTGTACCCCAATCAACATGCCCCTATATGACCTAGAGGATGAAATGGAGAAGACCCACCTGTTATGGTATCCAGCCCTACAGAAAACGACAGAAACCCAGAGATACTTTGAAGCCAGAAGTCAACTAATGGTCTAATGATAACTATCGTAGAGCCTGCCATTTGATATAATAATAATGATACCCATCATTAGCCCTTTTGTTGACTTCTGGATTCCCGTAGAGAGGAGCATCAAAGTCTCAAAGGGTTGAGATGGGGAACAGAAGAGTGTAAAAGATGTAAAAGAGACAGACACAAAGGTGGAGAAAACAGATAAGGTGAGGTCAGTACTGTGGAGGTGGTTGAATATAACATATTAGTGGAGTCATGGTAGCTTGAAGTCAACTGCCGATTTATAGACTTTTTTTGCCGTATATGTATACGTTGCCCAGGGTGCACCACATGGAGGTAAATCTGCCGCACAGCCCATGTTAAAATATACTGTCGGCAAATCAGCTGACGAAATTGGTCCAGATAATCCATTCATTGGATTTCCCTCTAGCAGGGAACCTTTTGAAGGTAGTGAAATAATTGTTTTAAATAAATCAAAACCGATTTCGCCTCTTCGATACTGCGCCTCAATTGGTAGTGCGAATCTAACTACGTCTTCAATTCTTATGTAAGCTGACATTAGATTGATATTGTCAGTTACGTGCACAATGGTTAGGATCTAAAATCGTCTTTCAAGCGTTTCTTTCGCATTTACACATTGAAGAGAAAATCATCTGTTGACCTCAGTCTATTAGAAGCAGCTCATATGTTTGAAGCATATTATATTCCAGTAAGACGCGAGACCTTTGCACACATTTTCAAAGAGACCATCTACGAACCACCGCTTCGCATATTAATGGTTCAGGGATTTCTATTCATAGCTTCTCTCTGATTATGCTACCAAAAGAGATTTCCTTTCACCAGTACACTGAACAGCTGATACACAAAAACGAATTGAAATTGCTTTTAAAACTACTTCTATTACTGAATTGTGGTAAATTCCTATGAAATTTGTTACACTTAATCACTTTTTCAAAGATGGAGTGGGAATTTATGGAATGGAGAATTTGATTTATCCGTATTAATACGGCTGGATGGAGTGGAAGTGATCTTATTTGCCTTTAACAAAACCATCACTCCTTCAATCTACATTCTTGGGTCAAAATAGAAGGTATTTCTAAATTTAGGTGGCAAGACCATCCACGGCTTCTTTAGATACTTTATTAAAAAGACCTCTCAATTTTGTGAAGGTAAACACACACCTAAGCGATTAAATTTGAGCCTTGTGACTTGCCAAGTTGTGCTACATTCCGTTTGAGAACAACAGGAATACGATGCTTCTAAAACTTTAATATTATTATTATTATTACTTTTCCTTTTAATAATTAACTCGTTTTCTGCTTTTCGTAATTAAATACTCGTAAAATTGCATTCTTTGTACTATTTTGGGTAAATCCCGTGACAATAACCAACGTCAGCTGATATATTGGTCACGGGGAAATTTTCGTTGCTATTTCGCCTTTAAAATTTGAAAATTGGAGATTCACAATTGTAAGTGCTTCACAATAAGTGTAAAATTACTTCATGAAATGCCCAATACAGAAATCAATGGAATGGCTTTCAATCCTCGTCTATGTAAAACCGACTTCAAATGCAATTTGTCCTTCGCAAACTCTGAGAGTTTAGTAGTCTGAGAGGCTCCAATGCAATTTGGAGGTTTCTAAAAATCATAGCGAAATTTTTAATTAATTTTCACTCTTTAAACAGAAATCAATACTAAAATCGATGAGTCCATTTTCGCGCATCATACAGACCAATTGAGTAAATTCCTATTAGTCTAAGACTTAGTTCTCATCATTTCATGGGCTGGTCTAATGGACGATCTCTGCGCGTCCATATCAAAAATATTCCACTAATTTTAACCTTTTAACCCCTTACCTTTAATGAGGATCTTATTCATTGGCCTCAGACCTTGAGAGGATCTCTTGTGGTTACCTTTAGTCATTGTCTCGTAGTCCTTTAACGACCTTAGGACCGTACGGTCCTCTTTAAAAATAAGCTCCATTGGTATTAGACTCATAACAAAAATCGCTATTGGCGTTTGAAACAGATTTAATACGTCTATAGCCTTCGCCTGATACCACCAAAATTCATCACGTCGGCGGCATCAGTCTACTGTGAGACGCACGTGAGTGCGTTTGGGCGCATTTTTTTAAAAATAATTCGGACGTTAAAGGGTTAAGGAAGACACTATAAATGAACTCTGTGGTTATGTGGTTTTTATTGAAGCAAACACCGTTCCTAACATACGTGCATTCGAAACAACCTACTTTCTCGCACACTCTAGTTGTGTGAGGGGGTATAGTTAGAGAGGGGAATACGTATAAAGATCTCTCGAAGAAGCAATAACTCCGTGTATCAGCCAACATCTGCAGACCTGTCTCACCTCATGGGCTCTCGCTTTTCGGGTGCGTAGAATGAGATGCAGGCGCGGAAGGGGTGTCTTTATACTGTGCAGATGCATTACTGCCATGAAACCCTTCTGGAGAGGGCATTAGTCATCACAGTAATATCAGCTAAAAGATAAATGGCATCAGGAGTGTGATTATAAACGGAAAATGAGACACCAGGCATATGGTAGAAATAATTATATCAACGAAATAAAGCAGGAATAAAATAAATGATCCAGTGGTGACCATAACCCACCAACCAGTGACATGAAAAAGCAAGTAAACTGATTTGTTCTGGATTAAAAAGGGTTGGTAGATTGGTAGAAGTATTATGAAGGCTTTCGAAGATGGGGGGGGGGGGGGGGGAGGAGGGAGGGGCTGGGTAATTTTTGAGAAAACTACAGTGAATGACATACTTGATCAAGAACAACATTCAAGTATAACAGTGCCATCGAGAATCAGAAATCAAAGCGAACTATCATTGCGTGATGTAAATACGCGCCACTAGAAGCACACTTTTTGTCTACCATTGTGTGCTGCTGGGAAAAGGTAAGAAAGTACTGTTTACGCCGACAAAACAAAGAGCACGGCCACGGTGTTTTGTTTTGTCTGATGATAATAAATTCCAGCAATTTGTCTTTAAGTCGTTCGACATCTAATCACTGTTCGGAAGCCCATCGCTCCTGTCAGTTTGGTAGTTATTTAGATCAAAATCTCCCATGAGCCTTGCGAGGTCTTTTTTCACCAATTCTGAACAAAATGAAAATTGGACTTAATTGAGTTATCGATTAAGTTTGCAACACGCATAGCGAAAGAAAATTGCGTACACCCTTCCATATGAAGGAGTACATAATATAATCGATGTGTTTATTTCTACTTATATTTAAAAAGTACAACGAATTATATATTCTGAACGGCGCAAAACGTTTAGTGATTTGACTGACATGACATCAACAGCATCTTAAAAGCAGCTGCGTTGGATTCATATGAAACAAATCATGACTTGGATGGAATTTCAAAGGATCTTGACAAGGCTTTTTCCCAAGCGCTACATCAATTAGAAATTTGACTCCACAATAATTTAATAAGTTGACAGATTAAATTCTGGAATACAAAATTCTAAATCTTGTCATGAAAAATACAGGACAATTGAGTAGCATACTGTGCAAAGAATTCCATGAAGCATCGTTTGAATTTCAATATCGGAAAGTCACTCCAGAGCCAGCCAAGTTTTGTTAATACTGTACGTCACATTATTTCCTCAACTTTTCGACATGCATGACCTGTTGGGATAACTGTAATATCCCTAATCTGTCCAGATTCAAACTGTTTGTGACCTCTTTCTAACGCACATGTTCGCATCAGGCCATAGTGACACGCGTCTGCACGAAATTGTCGTCACTGGGGTATAACTGTAGACGCAGAGGCATTCCTCCCTGCTCCAATAACGACATAACCAACCAGTTAATAAATTCAGGACAGGTGGATATGAATTTGAGTAACGAATCGAACTGTAAATTTACGATTCTACATCAAGCGCTTCCCAGTTCAGAAAGTTCGAGGACCAGATCCTGAGAGTTGGCTCTGGAATATCAGGTCTTGTAGCTACGGTATAAAGCTGCTGAATACCATACATTGTGTTCGATAGAAAAAACCATTTGGCTGTGCAAACTGAAGTGATGGTCACATAACTCCTAAATGCCACAAGTACTCTTGATTTAATAAAGTATAATTCTGAGTATAATTCTCCAAGTTTACTAATTCGAACCCTTCCAAACAGGTTGACTCTCGACTTTTACTAGCTAACTGACCGTTGACTTCGATTCCCGGAGAAAAAAAACTCTCTATAGACAAATTGATAAATTGTCGAGAGACATATGGTCCTGTGTCGTCATCATGGACGATTTTACTTCTTCCCCAATTTTCACTTCAATCGGATTAATAGGGAAGTGGTCTCAAACGCACGCACACACCCCTCCCCTCCAACTCCCCCCGGGATTTTTTCAAGGAGAATGATGTCTAGAAAGAAGTGAATGGAAGAACAGTTATTGTCCGGAATAAAGTTGCAATAAAAAAGGAGAATTACTCTCCCGGTAATCGCTACAAGGTTTCTAAAATGTGAAATTTGAAACAAATTTTATCCCCCTCATCTAACGTAATACTATGAAAGTCATCGATTTTAATTGAACAATCAGATGGGGACAGTTGACAAGCTTGAATTTTGAAAAATACGTGAAGAAGGTATGGAAAGTTGTTTATTCTTCCAGCGATGAATGAAGACGAGGTGCTCAAATGAGGAAGAGAATTTGGCTGAGATGCAAATGGCAGATGATGCGCGTCTGTAAGTAGGCATGTACGGGTGTAGGTGGGTCTAAAGGAGGCAGAGATCTAAACGGTCAAATTTTTCCCAATTACAAATAAAACACCTGAGGTCGCGTACGACTTCCTCACATGGGAATTCGAGGTTACAGCAGTTGGGTAAGACGTTCAAGTTATATAAAAATTTATGTAATTTTGTTGCTAGCTTTGTGACATATATAAATATAAAAAGTGAGGTCATCAAAAATTAAAATTGGGGAGAAAATTAAATCAACTTGACAATTACAAGTGCAAGAGATTTGAAGCGACACCCAGTGCTATTAAATGAGAACTCTCCTTGCAGAAGATCTGGAGGTCAAGAGCCATACGAAGTGTTTCAAACGTGACGATAACTTCGAGAAGGGTGAAGCTGCAAGAAGTTCTGGAAAAGCCTGTATGTCTTTGAATACAATACAATGCCATCTTATTGGAATGGCTTATTGCATTGGTTAAAAGAGCATATTCATGGTGGTGCTCCCAGACCAAGTTGATCTAACCATTGGTAATGTTGGGTACTGATTCGGAATAATTATGCAGATGAGTCTCAGGTAACTAGACAAAAGCTCACAGTGGCTTTCAGTAGTGAAAGAGGTTAGCTTGATAGTTGGATGGTAAAATTTTTCGTCATGAATTAATTAAAATTATTATAAAACTAAATTATTCTCCTCATAAGATTCAAATGTTATATTCATGTGACTTAAAATTTGAAACGGGCACAGATTTTCGTTATTATAACGAATTTTTCAACCAACCATGTTGATTGACGTTAGCATAAATGACGCCGAACAGCGAATAAGCATTAACTCAGTGATGCTTAATTTTCATATGTCAACATGCGTAGATGATCTCAAATGAATGGAATGAAATTTGTTTTTCATAAAATGGAAATAAACGCGCACTTTTCAACATAAAGTTACGGTCAACTTTTCTTTTCAATCTTTTGATTTTCCAAAATAATATTTTAAAAAAACAATAATGTTCAAATTTTGTTGAAAAATTGAAATAAGAAGAAAAAACAAGATGACCTCCTACTTTAAATAGAGAATGAACGTGAATTATATATATATTTTTAAATTTATTAAAAAACAGAACAATTTAAAGTACGAAGATGTGTGGGAAAGCGTGTCTCAAGGCTAAATTGCCTTGCTTAAAGCACCACCACTGGGTAGTTTTTTGAAATATTCGCACCACAGGCGACTAGCTCAAACGCGGAAGCTTCAAACGATCTCTGTTCCATTTGCCTTGAGAACTTCAAACCACGCTTTGGCCTACCCGAGTTCTGGATACACATCTGTCATTCGTGCTCACTAGAAGTAGCAAGATGTAAAAATAAGTATTCATAGTGGTATTGAGGTTCCAGAGTATTAGATATCTGAGCACCCTAGAGATGGCATTATTAGCACAATACTTATTATACTTGATTTCTACCAGCTGAGAGTAATTGGTTTCCACTTGTAAATTAAGGATTTGGGTGTCTTTAATATTTTTTGGTGAGGAGGGGATGGAGTGGGTGTGGGAAAGAGAATGTGACTCATGAAAATCGCAAGCAAATATTGGTTGGCTGTGGATAACTGCCATGATCGTTCCCATTGAGGAGAGTTCAAATCCTATATCCTATGGCTAAGTTACCAATGGGAAATAAGCTGTTCAAATTCTCCAATGGCGCGTGTTGTAAGCCAAGCGAAAGGGATTTAAGGGGACAAGTTGTAGAATTTGACACCTAACTTTGTGAGATTTCATTTCTGGCATCGATTGAGGAAAATCAATGTCTGATTAACCAATCCTACTATGAACGATGTTTGTGAGACACACTTTACGCTATTTAAAGTACCTGAAACGGCATAAGGGTATGAAATTCAAATGCAAATAGATTGCATGAGCTGAAGTATGCCATATATCTAAAAACGGCCAATCACCTTCCGGAAGAAGAATGGCAGAATTTGAGTGAGCCAAAGTGATATATCGTTGAAATTTAGGAGAGAAATGGAGCAAATCAAGGGAAATTGGGGGGAGGGGTCAGGTAAGAGACAAATTTTAGGATATACTCAGAACACGAGGGTTTGAGAATTGTGAGAGGTGCGAACAGAGGACGTGTGCAGCAATGTGTGTTGGCAGTTGTGCTTGTTAAATAAAAATGGATCAGTCCCAAACAGGAAGAGATGGTGAATGCGTCAGGACACGACAAGTGGGATTGAGGAACTGAAACTTGCCTGCGCTTGCATTTTTGCATAACATTGCAATTTGATAATATTTTTTGCAAACTAAATAAAAAGGCAATCCACTAACGGATTCCTTATTCTTTCAGTGCATTAAAGTCTTGAATATTTGCCTTCAATGAGGTAACCATGATTGGTCGGTAGTTCAAGTTATTCTATTTTGTTAAAAATTTTAAATATATGGACTAAGATCCCAAACCTTCCAATGTTGGTGAATGAGTTCAAGAACAACGAGGATTTGGATTCGTTTGAAAAAGTTGAAATCGACGTGGATTCCGAAATTGCTCCAGAAGATGGTAATGCCTTATCCAGAGAATTCCTTTCGTTTGAATTGTCAAATGCAAATACCTGCATTTAACTACGCTTAACTTAGCTGCTGAGAATTGCATTTCGATCTCATTTTGAGTGCAATTTTAAATTTTAAAAAGCAAATTTACTCAGAAATCAGAAGTGTCGGCTCATTATTAAAGTAGATAAACTTATCGTTTATTCTAAATTTACAGAATTCAATTTCTCCACGAATTACCATGAAAAGGTGTCCGGTTGAATTTGCCCTGCTACCTCCGAATCTAAAAGAATTTGACGTTCTTATGTTTCAGTAAGTTTTATCTTAAACCAACAAATTGCCTTCTGTATAAACTTTGTATTTTAGTGATAAATGCCTGCATTAATTCTTTTCAGACTAATCTGGAACCCCTTAGTACGCCACCGATAGGCATCAATAATGATATATTATTAATGCAAAAGTAAGACTTGAAGGTTAGTTGACGCTTTACTTAAGGTACACAAGTTGGACTGCGTTGTTGTCTAGTCTACTTCCTTTAAGTTTGATTAGCATATTTAATGATTAGAATATTTTATTAGATTTAATTAGAATATTTAATGAAAACTTTAAAATAAAATACAATTTATGCAGTATTAAAAATATTTACGGAACAAGTTACTAACAATAATCAAGTCAGAGTGAGTGATCATTAGTAATAATAATTATTAATAGAAAATTTACATTCAATGAAACATAGAATTATCTCGAACTTTCTCGAATTAACTTTTCATCTCTATTTCCCGAGTTTTTCCATGAAATCATCCCTGTTCTAAGTCCACTCGGCATTATTAATCAGTTCGTCACCCGCGACTCACTTCTGACCCACCATCAAGTAATCTGAACTCCACTCAAATACGAGAAATTCGGTGCTTTGTCATTCTCCGAGTCAATGTGTCATGATTTATCGAGCGCTTACAGTCGCATGATCTTAGTTACTTATCCTTCATCCTCTGAGTAGGCACACACATCACGCTGTCGCACCTCCTCGCCCAATCCACCAAGCCGTCTCTCTGCGTTCAATAATGCTGCTCATCAACTGGCAATTTCTCCCATTAAGAACTCACAGCCAGTTGAATAACCCGTCACCACATACCACATTTCATTGCTCTTGACAAAGGTATTTATATTGCTTTTGCATAGAACATTCGCACCTAAAGCACACGAAAATGTGCAATTTCTAAAGAGGAATGCCAACAGACAATTGAAATGGAGCATCAGTGCATTGATTTAGCTTGCACAAACTTGCCAGCCAACTTTTGCCCAATTTTGTTACCTCATAGCAACAAAGGCAATGCTGAAGTTTGCTGGTTCAAATTGACAACGCCTTGTTTAATTGGTAGGTGATAACTTCAAGTCAAGGGTGGTGGAGAAGATTGAAGAATGAAATTTTCTTAGACTCTGGAGATTAATAAAATCGCATTTACGGCACGAAGAAAGCTTATAATTACCTGCGCTACTGAAAGCATAGCCACAACTTCATTTGCCATTTAAGAGCACTGTTTGCTAATTCAAAGCCATTAATTCCTAATCCAATCCCATTAACCCAATAACTAGAATAGATTTTCCAATTTTGACAATAAGATAGACACTTTGACCTTGGAAGACAATATAAGTGAAATTTTTAATGAATGCCATTTTGGCATACTAACCACTAACGGAAACACATTATGGAAATGGGTATTTCAAATGTCTTCCCAAAATATTTACGTATTTATATCAAATGCAGGCTTTATGATAGTTATCGTTAGCCCTTTAGTTGACTTCAGGCTTCACAGAGGAGGAAGAACGTCAAAGTCACAAAAAGTCGAGAGGGGGAACAGAAGAGAAGAGTGATTCAAAGATGTAAGGGAGAGACAGACAGAGAGGTAGAGAAAAGGTAAGGTGAGTACTGTGGAAGTGGTGGAATACGACATACAGTGAGGCCATGGTAATTTGAAGTGAACTGTCGGTTTATAGACTTTTCTTGCCGTATGGGTATGCGTTGCCCAGGATATACCACGTGAAGTTAAGTCTATCGCGCACTCCTCTTCCAAAATATTGCACCGCGCAGAATGATATTACATGGTAAAGAATAAAAATAGAAATTAGCTTGAATAAGCAACAGTGGAAGGTAAATACTTAGGATTTGGGCGCGAAGTCCATGACTACTGCTACCATCTTCTTCTATCGCTAAAGACCCAAATCATCCCCACCTCAAGACAATTCAAACAAAAATGGAGCTGTGTGATGTCGCCAACTGTATGCGAATGCTCTCAGCAAAGCAAATCGTGATCTTGTTTTGCCAACAAACCTACTGTCTCATAGATGCCAAGATCAACATTGAGACATATAGTGTTAAACTTCGCTTTTTCCTATTCTTTAAAGGAAAACAGGTGTGGTCAAAACATCTTATATCGCAATGTCATTTTCAGATTTTGGTGCAAGTGTCTCCCAGAGGTAGTTTATTAGAACGTTAGCAATGCATATCCTTGGGCTAAATCTGCCTGTCATTTTTTCCAAATTCTCTAGGTCCCAAGAGCAAAGTGTATAACACTTTAGAAATGTGAGCATTAATTTACTTCGCGAACTTTATTCTCCTCTCCATTTCTCTTACCCCATTGATTTTTTTTTAAAAGTATGTCTATACTTCTAGATCGTATTTGTAATACTCATACTAACTGTTAGCTATTGATGTTCAAATGAATCAATTGAAAGAAATCAACAACTACTTGAATTTTTATTAAATTATAATCAAATCTTTTTAATACTTATTTAATACTAATTTAAATTATGAAAATCAACTCTGAAGAAGTTATCATCGAAGAGTAGGTTGAACACTTTACTCTAAAAGAAACAGGCACTTTGTTCGAACAAATATCAGCGGACGCTTTTGTTTGTGCGGACTTTTTAAACAGTCATAGTTCGTGGCAAACGGGCGCTCCCTCGCCACATTTACTCACCTGGTTCATGTATTAGTATGGTTGGGTGTAACTGGAAAGGAAAGTAGTCTATTAAATAACGATTTTCGTAGGAAGGGATGAGGCCAATACAAGGCGGGCAACTGAAGTATCAGAACACGTCTGCAAATTTTTTACTTCTCAGTTCACGCTTTTCCAGATGCGTTGAGTGATAGGGCTATCCGAAGGTCTTTTTACGAAGCACCTGTGTGACCGCTACCAAAATCTTCAAGAGGAGGTATAGAATGTTTCAATAAGTTCAATTGAAAGATAATTAGCACCAAGAGAGCTGTGACTAGATAGACTGGGATGAATTAGAAATTGATTTCAGAGTAAACTAGTGGGGTAAGCACTTTCTGACACGCGTCTTGGGTAGGGTTCTAGAGACACTCTTTAATAATTAGAATTAGGTGACAATTCCACTCACCTAGTGTGTATCTATGGTTATCGAAATTGTGACATTTGACTTCGTAAACGAATATTTGAATCATATTTATTGAGCGAAGAGCGGTAAGTGTAATACCGAACAAATTAAAAAAAACTGAGTATTTATTCTGAAGTGAATCTGTTGTCAAGTACAAATGACGACTGCAATGTGTCAAAATAATTAATACAACTTCAATATCTTAATTTCACAGAATCAGCTGACTAAGGTACTAGGATGCATTTCTGAACTTATGTTTGGCAAAAAATAAAATAAATTTCCTTTTAAGGAAATCAAAGAATTTGAAATAAATGATATCACAATCAACAGCATTGGTGACATTTTTTACAATTTTTCCTTAAAATGTGGCGTCCAAAATTGGGAGTGAACAAAGCTTTATATGAAATGTAGAAATATATGGTTTTTGCCTATTCAGGTTGAAAAAAAATCAGGGAATAGTAAATTCTCTACCTTACATCCCAAAAATTCGAAATTCCTCTCTCGAATAAATTGATGAATTCTTATCTAGTTTTCAGTGCCTACTGATTGGTTATAAAATTATGCTGTCATATCAGCGAAAAAGCAGGATGATTTAACAAGGTCTTCAGAGGTTTCCATGTTCGTAAAATAACAGAGCTTACAGAGCAGGGTTCAATCAAGATGAACTCTGAAAATCCACTAAATCAATACTTGCTGATATTTTTTGAACTTAATTTTCGAAGAATTTATAATCCAAAACTGTCCCATGTTCACTTCATGCGGTCTTCAGTCTTTACAAACTTTTAATCGGAATCATTTTCCTTTGAGAAAATTATTAAACTGCTTGATAAATATCCATTAATAAGATTCTCAACTTAACTACATCACTTATCGTTAATAACTCAGAGACCAATCGTACTCCTTTTCATAGTAGACTGGGGGTATTTTCGCTTACCATCTATCTATCAAATGCGTGATTTGTGATAAGAGGAGTCATTATTCTATTAGGTGTTTGGGAATAGCGGCAGTCTCCATTGGTCTGTATTCAATGATAGCTACACTTATCTCATTTAAATAAAGGTTCAAGCCGTAAAAAAACAGATTTATTTTTTTAAAGGTTGTAGTTTTGTTGGGTACGTGCAAACATGTCAAAAATTTTCAAACTCGGCCGATCAATTTGGATTCGCGGTTAAACAAAGAAACTTATACAGGTTATTTAGTGGAAGTTGACATAAATAGACGCATTTGAAGTGAATCGAGAAATGCATGCTCAAATTGGACAACGGTGATAATTTCGAACTAATTGTTTAAGTTATCCGAAATATTCAAGGTAAATTGTTTGTGAATTTGGATGCATTCCGCAATTGAATCTGTATATTGTGCATTTCTTGTAACTATCGATTGTCATACATGATGAAAAATGGTTAGAATTGCCCATATTAAAATCTAGTTCAATATAAAACAATGAATAGGGAAAATTAATCAGGATAAACTCAAAAGTAGACTCCCTAAAAACTTATAAAATGAGTAACTTTTCACCTTCAAAACTCCACCAGACAAATATCAACTGTTTAAATCAAGATAAATTGTCTTGGGTATCTAATTGTAACTGCGTCAGTGACTTGTGTAGCCAAACGCGGAATCGTGCCCAATAAAGTAAAATAACAACTTATTGACTCCAAAATCGTCTGTCTATAAATATTGCTTTGTGAAATTATTTTAAGAGCATTGTGCGTGCCAATTACTTGCTGTAATGTTTAATAACTTCTGGTGTAAGATGCTTGGTCTTTTTGAAGTTAATAGAGGATTGACTCTTTAATAGCCTGAAGGATCGCACAGTCCTCTTTCAAAATAAACTCCATTGGTACTAGATTCGTAACAGAAGGGGCTATTGGCGTTTGAAACATGTTCAATGCGTCTATGGTCTTCGTCTGATACCACAAAAAATTATCACGTCGGTGGCATCAGTCTGCTGTGAGACACGCGTGAGTGCGATTGGGTACATTTTTCAAAAAATAATTCGGGGGTTACAGAGTTAATTTGGAAAAATCGGTGGAAATGTACTTGTATATTAATTAATATTAAGTTCATTGAATCAATGTGTATATTACAAATATGATTTGGACTTAGTTGCATCAACTTTTGAACGCTACGATCACCAGATAGATACGAATGTAAAACTCAAAGTCATTGGTCCTGAAAATTGAGAATATCACCCGAACTCGAGTAGCAATTAGTGTTGGAAGAGCACATTTCTATTACAGAAATTTCCAAGGCAATTGGGAAAAAATGCACTGATTTACCTGAACGGAGATTTGTAATCTATTGCGATTTCATAGACGCACATTTCTAGATCAAGATCCATTATTTTCCTTTTGGAAGATTGTTAACAGGAGAAATTATGCGAATTTCAATAATGCGTTAGGGTGTGATCCTCCTAATTCTATCTAATTAGTGCGTTTTGCTCGTGTGGAGAAACATTTTCAGTGTTGAAATTTCAAAAATAGTATTGACTTATTGCATGATTAGGTTTTACCTAGAGTGAACACTTGCGAGCTTTGTTAATTTTAATCACCTCTGTTAATTTCGTCTTCCGTCTTATCAGTGAATTAAGCAGTTCAGCTGGGTTGGAGGCTCTAGATATCGCAGATGTGAAGTCACCAAGAAACCTGAGAGATCATGTCATTGAATTAAGTTATTACATATTATTACATATATATATATATATACATATATATTACATATTTGCAATAAAGCAAAGAACTCAGACGTCCAATATTAAAAAGTATGAATAGTACTCCTAACATTCTGTTCTTATTGCAAAATCTATTCAATCCCGATTCATTCCACAATAGATCATTTTGTTCTTTCAAATATTCAGATTATAACCTGTTAAAGTTGACCTTTTCAATGTTATGGTCAATAAATAGAGGAATTTAGCATTTTCCAGAATTATTTTAGGAATATTGAAATTGAAGAGAAAATTGGGCAAAAAGGATGAGTGAGTGAGGTTAAAGAACACTGTGGAAAAACAAATTTTCATTTATTATTCAGAGTAACTAGAAAGTTTGAATATTTTTTATAAACTACAAATTATAACCGGCATTGAATGAACCTATTTCCATTTTACGAAGCTTACTTTACTCTGAACACGATCAAGCGAGCTCTATAATGCTGAAAGCATCTCAACTGGAGTCACCTCTCAGCTCTAATTGGTTAACATGCAATTCGATGTCGTTCTTATTCACTTGGTTAATTAAGATGATTAAACTAACCCATTCTTTCATATTATCCTTGTTATTTATGAGCAAATAAATAAATGATTTCCGAATTTATCTTGTTTGATCAACATATCTTAATATACCACTTGGCAGTTATTGGCATGTTCAAGAGTTTTGATTTAAAGGGTTTGTCATTTCAATAAGTTACTATCTCTTACCAAAATTTGTTTTCCAAGAGGCTGACTGAAACACCGCCTGGCAAATAAAGTTGCGTTTGAAAGGAAATTAACTAATGCAGCTCAAGCTGAGAATGCTTTCCTGAGAAAATTTGCTGTGCAATTAAATAGCGAATACACAAGTGAAATAAGAGCAGAAGTCATACTGGAGTTCCATCTACTGGAAAAACGAAACCAAATGAATTACCAAAGGCGTCTTTGTATGGTTGTATGTCTTCCACGCAGTTGAATGAAATCCACCGGGCTCTGTAATGGTAGAATTATGTTAAGCTTTTGAATATATACATATCTATTTCATTTTTAAAATGAAATCGATGACTTTTTATGCAATCAGAAAGTGATTAATATTTTGATAGTTATAGTATCAAGAAATTTTTGGCAAGCAAAAATCGTTGTTCTTGAAGGTAAGAAGCTGAAACCTCCTTTCCCAAACGGAAATGTTATTGATTTAGCAATATTAGAAAGAGGCGGAAATAGTCAGTCAATTTCAAATTAATTGCCTCTGGTTACATATTTTTCTTCTAAATGCCTTGGTCATATTTCCATAGAAGCTTCTCATTTCCATTTTTTTCACATTATAAAACCGGAACAACTCTTTCCAGTACTGGCAAACCCTGTGTGTTAAATAATGCCGGGTTTAAAATCCTAACCCATACTTTTTTCTTTGTGTAGGAGAAGCGGAATATCCCATTGGAGAGAATGAAAGCGAAGTATTTGGCATATGTGTCAGTGGGTTACTATGTCTACCTGAGAGCACAAATGAGAGGAAAAGTTAACGAGGTGGTGAGGTCTGCCAGTACTCAGCGTTTTGTTTGACTCTTCAGATGCAGAGGCGGGCTGGTTGTAAAGTAAGGAGACAAAAGCCATTTTCGCGCTCACAAAATCGCGCGTTTCAAAGGGGTAAAAGGCGCTTAATTTAACACGAGTGGAAAAGAGCAGTTTCTGCACAAGTTAGGTAGAAATATAGTCGACAAGTGAGCCAGCGCAGGAACTCATTACTCATGCAGAATTCTTGTCGTACGGAAAGCGGATGCAACTCAGTAAAAGTAAAGCGGTCACTTCTTTTTAAACAAGGATATCGAAAAATGCCCGGGTATTGCAGAAAATATTAAACGTAGAAATATAAAAAGTTTTTTCTAACAATTGTTGGTTTTTTTAAATTTAATTTTGATTTTGTTGTTTGAAAAATATAGCAAAAAATAAAAGTGTGATAAGCAAAACAAAATCTGTAATGGTTTGTATAAATTATCATAAACAATTATTATTATAAGCTTGAGTTGAAACAGCCAACAATTTAGTATTAATAATTAAAAGGAGTCAAGAAAGCCAACTTCTAATCGAATTATTTGCTAAGAGGCAGTTTGATGACAAGTCAATTGGATACATATTTCCTATGGCAAATATTTCACAAAACATTTTTCAATTCCAGGGTAATTACATTAATCATCGTTCTAGTATTTTAAGGTGTTTCCTCTGATTTCCTGAAAAATTCACGTTTGCGGCTTCCAGATCTTAATGAAAAGTTTGTTGTTCTAGATGACTGATCGGTCTATTAAATGGCTTTTTTTGCAATACTATTTAGAGATTTCGTTCTTGGCAGGTATAGATTTGAAAATCTGATATTTATCAAGAACTCAATAAAAATTAACGTTCAAAACGAGACCTCTATACGAGGTAGAAATGTTGGTATTAAGAGTTCTTTCAATTGAAATATTTTTCCACAGTGAATCATATACAGTAATGAACAGATATAGCCATATAAAATTTGGGTTGACATAAATTCCTCCTCGCAAGTCTATTTTAACAAAACGAAATATTCTATTTATCCTGCATGATAATGAACAAATGTGAATCTCACTATTCAGAATATTCTTAACAATAAAAGCAAAAAAAATGGAAACAGAAATGTTCCAGGTTTATTGCAAACAGAGAAAGTAACAATTAAATAAAAGATATATGTAAAACAGTTGAGGAGAAGCTGAGTTTTACGGATGACTTCATTCAATGAAAAGTTTGCGTTTTTCGAACAATAAATTGACGTACAAAGTAAATTCAAAATTCAAATTGAAGATGCTAACATCGATTTAAAAAGCAACTTAGTTCAGCAAAATTGTGTCTCTATATTTCCCATATCTATCCAATGGGGGATTCGGGTTGCGCCTTTAATTAAGATCAATTACAGCCGAAATAAGAGTCCATATGGAACATCTGGTTCGATCAAGGCAAGTGGATCTGTTTGTAATAATTCATTAGCCGTACGCGATAAAGCTGCTTGTCGGGCAGGAGAACTTTAGCACAATTCAAACTATTTTCATTTGGATCTAAATAACAGATGGAATACTGCAGATAAATCCTATTGGTAAACAAATACTTCTAGTAGCTTTGGTGGAGTCTTCATCATGGAACCAGACTGAGTCTTACAGGTGGATTTTGTCCTTATAGTATTGATTTTTATAGCGCTCTCGGCTAGAGGTATAATCGCCAATGCGAAAGCCTGGGCGTGAAGCAGACATCACCCAAATTATTCCGAGTTTCCTTAAGGACTCGATGAATTGTTTCAGGATAATGTTGAGAAAATTTCACTTTTAAAAACTTTAACAGGCATTTGTAGAGGTCATAAAATTTAATTAGCTAATCAAATCCAAGACTTTCCAGGAGCTTTGATTGATATGCCTCAATCATGATTTTGTGTAGGCTTTCTGTATAGTTATTGTTTGGGAATTAATAATCAAAGTTAATTTTAATAAAAAAATCAATTGAAAATTCTAGTTTGTTCTTCGCGTCAGAGTGACGCCTCCTTTAGTCAAAAGAACAAATTTTTTAAATCACTATTATATATCTGCCATCATTTTAAGTGAAAGCTAACTGTAACCTCCAAAGTGTCCCCACCTTGCTCCCAGTTTCGATGAATTTGCCAGTCCACCAGTCCACAACACACTTTCTTCCAGTTGATCCCCAGGTAATATTGGATATTTATATAAGAAGTTGACTATTAATGAGGTTTCGTTAAAATTGCTATGATAGGGTACAATCTTTGAAGAATTTGATCACAGGTATGCATGTGTCAAAAGCAAATAGCCTGAGGGTAGCCGTGACGCATAAAGACTCCATAATGTTACGATGTTTAAAGTTCGAGACAAAATTCAACTTACATTTATGCCGATTCTATCATGATACTCAAAGCCTATTGCCTGGTTACGCTTGTTCCATTGTTGGTTATGGGGTGGGAGTGGACTGAACGAATTGCTATTTGTTTCAAACTATGTCCATGCAGGTGAGACTAGGCAACTATATATATATATAGCAGACTTAACTGCAAGTAAAAATTAAATTATAATATTAATAGTACAAATCACTGGAGTTTCAAACTTTATTCAAACTGATTGCTAATATATCGTTTTGAGTGAAAATACACTTAACTTCCAATTGCTTCATGACAAACGCACTATTTTTGCAAGAGGCCTATGCCATTGCGTGCGCGATTGCCAGTAGTCATAATGAAATTTTAAAAGATATCCGTTTCCTCAATAATTGTTTATCATTTACATTAGAGTCTAACCATTCAATCATTGTTGAAATTTTTGTTGATGTACGGTGGAGATAAGTATTCTTTTTCTTTTCAAATTTTTGTTATTAATCTAATGCAACCTATTTTTACTCATATAGGAGAGGTATCCATATTCGGTTCCTGTATGGAGATGCTTTAGCAATGGCCATAGGATAAGAGAGTGGTCGAACGACCTTCCTTACATTTGTCGAACTGTGACCCAAGTATTTCTACGAGCAATCTACATGTGGGCTAAAGTGAAGCAAAAGAGAGTTCCCAAGGAATTTATTATACTTGACCAAACATTCTGGGATGCATACCTCCTTAAACTGTGGAGCAACTTCCCCTTGGATACTATATAAATTAGCACTTTAAATGCTCCTGTAAAATGCTTTATTTTTGATTTTCCATTTCAATACTTACCATAAGTTGTGGAATGACATTCAATATAGACGTCGATGCAATAGACTTGAATTCCCTTCTAGAAGGATTTTAAGCATGAAGAAAACGAAGATGGGCTATAAAAAACCCATTTGCACAGAAGTAAAATGCACAAAGTAGACCTGACGATAACGAACCAGTCCCAACAATAATAATAAGTGCTTTGAAAACGGTGGAGTATGCTTGACATTTTTAAACTTTTAAGAATAGGATTATGCCGTGACTTTGGACTGAAGGAAAAGTTACTGCGATTGTTTACTGGATTACAGGTTATGAAAGGAATATTATGAACGCACACCAGATTAGGATCTGAGCCGATACAGGAACTAAGAGTCTTCACAAATGTCTCTTCCATTTATGAATGCTCGCAGAAAATTGATATATTCCCTCAGTAATACTAAATGGATTCAAATAATGGCAGAATGGAAAAGTTTGATAATTTTGAGATATATGAAAGGCTCTGCGAACTTCTCATTAGGCTTTGCATGCAATAAAACTGAGTTGGCCAAACTGCAAACTCTTCTGGTCTTAATATATCCAGAGTTAACTGGTTGTCTAATCTCTGCGCTTTATGAGGTTTGTTTAGTCTAAAATAACAAATCCCTCACTACCAAAAGAAAGATTTTTTTGATTATAAGCTTACAAAGTCGAAAAATGACGCAATATAATTAGCAAAACTTAGAGACGGTTCTAGGTACTTTGACCTCATGGGTATAGTATGCGTACTCATTGGATAAATGCGAGCCCAAGATTAAATAAGGTTGGCGTTTTTGCAATGATCATGCTAACTCAGAGTAGGCACATTAAGTCTGCATCAATTGGACCCAAACATGTATCTCAAACTTTTGGGCGAATAAAAGAAAGAGAAGGTCAATCAAGGTCAGGTCATGGTTTCTGGAAGAGATTTCAACATCGTCGTAGAAATTCGGTCACACTATCGCAGAAAATAGCTACTACCTAAAGTCAATGGCGAAGAAGACGCCTGAAGTATCGAAAATATCTGTTTTCGGTGTAGGTGGGAAATTAAATCAACCCAAAATTACAATCACTTAGAAAATTATGCTATCTTTAGTCCGGAAATTATGAATCAATGCTCATTCGTCCGCTTGCGAAGCGTATGGGCAAATATATGCACCGTAAGAAGGTGCAGGTAAATTATGAGCTGTCCGCTTAGTTAAAAAGGAAGTGCATACCGATTAGGTAATAATTTGAGAGACGTTAAGCAGTGTCGGTCAATAGAAATGGGGAAGTATACTACTTAAATGTTCAGCTCAGAAAGAAATATGCTTTTACTTTTTCAAAATAAGATCCCTTGAAGTAATAATCACTTCTGTGGGACAAGCACTTGGCAATTTAATCTAAATTAGCCATGTTTTCAATATTTAATATTTTAATCACTCTTGTCAGTTTCCAGGCCTAAAATTGACAGATTCGTGCTTCATTTTAATTCCTCAAATTTATTTATCTGTTAAATCGATATTGGTGGTGATTTAGCTATGAAAACTGACTCAACTTAAGGATTTACTTAGTCATTCGATTAATTTACCTTAGTGCCTAAACCTTGAGAGATTTTTCTAGTTAAAGTTCGCATCCCAAGACCCGAAGTAAATTTTGAGACTATTAAGAACAAGAGAATTCCTCCCTAACAATACAAAGACATGGTCAACTCTATTGCATCTTGGCCTCAATATTTCCAGGGGAGGATGCATAGAGTGGTTGTTTCTCAATCAGTGGGTTAATTTTCTCGCAGTCTTTAGGTGAGACTTCAGTCAGTTATCACTACTCGTAATGTAAAAAGTGCGAAATAGGTGATGTGTTCTACAGAGGTATTGATTAGTAATGACCTATCAATGTGTATTTATTTTGAACATTTTAAAAAGCGTTGAATCTCTGAGTCGTCCAAGTGCAGTTCATTTTCAAATATCAACTTAACGATGAACTAAAGAGGTGAATTTTAGATGTCAAGTACAATTTCAATCCCACTTCTCACAATAATCTAATTAGTCGGGCATGAATGAAATTTTCTAATTAAAAGATAACTGGATTACTTTTTTTAGAAAACTTCAATTTAAAATTCACGCTGTTCGGCCCTATTTATGGTAACAAATGAAAATTCTTAATTTGGTAAAAAGAAAAAAAATACTTCATTGAAAGAAAATTTTAAAGGTTTTAAAATTTAAAAGCGCTTTTGAGGAGGACGAATAAAGTTTCTATCGATTTTGACAATAAACAAAATTAATTCAAAATTTTAAATCAAGTTAAAAGCCCGACAAGCAGCAAATTCTTTTAAGAGCGAAATTTGTAGAACAATCTTCAGTGAATTTGTTTACCGTGATTAGTTATTTTTAAGAAGAAATGGGTTTGCAAATTACGTCTGTTATGAAAACAAATATTGTTAGCACATATGATTGCCTTTGGGGTTGTAGTTTTAACAACATGCAGTAAATGTAATCAGTTAAACAGAAAATACAAAATACGGTTAAGAAATATTTCTCGTTTTCAGCTTCTTTTGTTAAAAAATTGCCTTGTGGCTATGTTAATATAACATATTTAAGAAATAACCGGATTTTTACATAAGAAGTCAAATAAATCTTATTTCCAAATTTAAACAGGCTCTTCGGTATTCGAACGAAAAATACGTATCCTACGCATTACTGTTCAGACCAATTATCTGCTACGGGACTAATTATACTATCTCATCGTCAAACTTCAGCCAAATCCAGATAATACCTTCTTTCACTTCCAGACGAACGTGAGCTATTTGGTGGTGTGGTCAAATATCTTACACTTGGTGATATCGTTTAATACTTAACTGCACTAATAAGCTTGGGGCTTAAAACTAAACTATCTGAAATAGTATGTGTGGATCATTGTTAATGAAATTTGACAACCTAGCGAAATAGCCACCATGAAATAAACACAAGTCTTTTTGAATGTAAAGGAGATAGTATAGTGTCCCTTCTTAACAGGTCATCTGGAATTCCTTCTATAACGCGCCCTCATAGTAATCTTTCTGATACAATTTCTTCTATTCCTTATTGCGTAGTGATCTCAGTGGTATGATTGCGTACTGCTAAATATTTCGTGTTATCTATATTTCCTATTTCAAGCTCACTCGTCATTGTACGGGCGCCCGCTTTCCGACTTTCTGATTCTCTGCTGGAATTACTAGGAATGCGTACTCTGCTACTTCTTGATAGTTGAAAACTACAGCCAACGAAAGAGAATCGATTAGATTGACTAAAGTTAACTTAAAAAGTAGCACATCTGCCTGCTTAAATCACATTTAATTATTGGCTTTAATAGAAATTTTCGCTAAGCTTGACGTCAAGCTTGCGTAAAATGCACCAATAGGGTGGAGGAAAATCACCGAATTCTACTCCTCAGCATATAATGAGACGAAATGAAAACTGTTTGCAGAATTGAAAGGCTTAAAGTATATGATTGAGGATATTATTTTTAATAAGGCAGACAGTAGTATGCTTTAATAAAATCGCAGAAAGTGATTTTTAAATAGAACATTGGTTAAAAATATTGGTATCTAGATAATTTAAGGTGCTCGCCAAATCAATTTTCAATATGAAAAATTTCGAATACAAAATCGCTGAATGAAGTGCTTTAATAATTTTTGCCTTTTGTTAATTTAGTTACAGATGAAAAGTATTTATAAAATTTTTTTCTAATTTATTTTTCCTTTTAAGAAACAAAAGTTGAATTAAAAAGATAAAAGCGGAAGATAAATTTCTTTGAGTTAAATTATTCTCAATCTCAAAATTTCGCTGTTATATAATTATTTATTTCTCAAGATTGAGCTAATGTGATTGGACCATTTTTATTACCAAGAATGCTTACTGCATCTATGAGAGATTTATTTTTTTACTCTAAATTTGAGTATATCTCTTATTTCCTCTTACTTATTATTTTCCAATATGCCAAATTAACGATTCACGAGATTTGCAAGTTTTAAAATTTTAAACTTCTAGAGAATTCTTCCTTTTTGAATTTTTTTTTGCAGTAATATCACCCTTGCTCTCTAATTTTGAAATCAGAAAATTTTTATTTAAATTTGAAAGGAGGACAATTGCATTGTAAAATAAATAAATATATTAAAAATTAAAATACTCTCTCAAGTAACATATTTCAGTGAATTTATCTTTTTAACATTAATAAAATTAAGGTCAGGACAGTAAATAAATTTGGCAAAATTTGACCCTTAGTTTAGGGAAGAACATTTTTCAGTTCTTGATTTCGGTCTCATACTTTAAGTTACAAAGCTACAAGTCATAAATTCTGAAGTACTTCCCAGTCCCCAAAGTGACCAACTCT